>JAZKJV010005038.1:0-697317 GCA_037367405.1 Ottelia alismoides | reverse complement strand
TGTTTATTTTTGTTTTTTTTTGTTTTTATATTTTTTTTGATTTCTTTTTTTCTGCTGTAATGAAAAGGGATTTTTTTGTTTTAATTTTTGTTTTATATAATTTTTTTAAGTTTTCTTTAAACAGGAAGTAGAGGATGTTGGAAAAAAAACTATGATGATGGTGGTGAAGATGATAAAGTAAACAAATGGGAGAAAGAAAAATGGTGTGATGGTGGTGGTGGAAGGGATGATACGTGGTGTACTAAAAAAAACTGCAAAAAGACCAAATGAACTAAAATGAAGGGAAAATTTACCTACGATGATACGGTCGCCTATGAAGTGCTCTCGTGAGCACGGTCTTCGCTCGAATTGCCGACGTGCGATGAGCTCGAGCAGCGCGCGGTTGCGGCTGCGCTGTTGGCCAAAAAGCCAACGGATCTCACCGGAGAGAGGGCCGTCGTCGCTCGACCGCGGTTGCGTCGCTGTCACCGATTCAACTCTGGGAACTTGGCTCTCCTCACATAAAGATGGATCCAGTGCAAATTGAGGAGGATGGAATGTATATAAAGAGATGGAAAAAATGGAAGTTGGAATTAAGATGGAGTGGGATGGAGGTTAATAAAATGGTGGAGTTGAATTAGAAGTTAGAAAAATGGTGGGGTTGAATGGAGGTTGGTGGTAGAATGAGTTGAATGGTGGTTATTGTAGAGAATGTATACTAAATAAATAAATGAAATAAAGTAGGCTACTTTAGTTACAATAGAATAAAAGAGAAGAAAATAAATAGTGGAGAATTTACAAGGGAATACATACAACATGTACACATTTTTTTACTTTTTCTAATATGTATTTTTTTATCTTTTTAATAAGAGATATTTACAACGGAAAAATACAATAAAATACTATAATTAAAATACAACACAATCATGATATTTTTGTATTTTTAGTAATTATAAAAGATAAAATAAAAAATGAAGAAGGAATGAATATATACATAATATAGAATGTACATCTAGGTCCCAAAACCCAACTTTTACAAATGAGCTCCGATTTTAATGAAACCACTTCCGTTGGATAGATAATTTTCTAACTTGAACTTTAAAAGTGAGTTTGGTGAATTTGGAGTTCATACGGACCGGGAATTTGGCTTGGAAGTTGGTCTTTACGGATTTTTCCCTTTGGGATCTAGGAGTATTTATTTGAAGTAAATTTTATTTTGTATTTTTATATACATTGATATGAACACTTTGGAGAAAGAATTAGCCAAAAAGGAGTTGAAATGGAATTATTAAAAATACATGAAGTTTTGGGCTATTTACAGGTGAAAAACTCCTTTATTTTTGTGGCTTTTTTTTATTGTTAAATTATTTTGTACAATATAATATACATTAATTAGTGTGTTTTATTTTACAAGAGTCATTTTGTTAATTTATTGATTTTATGGATATTTTTCTGGGATTTTACTCGGGGATTTTGCTAAGATCAATATATTGAGATGATGAATCGTGGATTCATCACTTGCTTGCTTTTGAATATATTAAATGACTGCTTTTTTTATATAAGTTTTTGGGATGTACCGGCGCTCGCTAACGCGTTTTCTTTCCTAACATGTTTTGGCAGGCAAAGAGCCTGCTGCTTAATAGCTATTGATGACATCTGGTGGCCGTGTATATACCAGACAATATGTCCTTTTGTTTCAATTTTTGGTTCAGATTATGATATAATATACTTCTTTCCTCTTCAATCATAAATTTTGGGATCTCCATGTAAATTGTAATACATTCTTTTGGTTACATGTAATATTATATGGAATGAATGAATGTTGGTGGTATTTCTTATTCTTGTCAATGTGGATGATTAATTGAATGTAATTGTCATGGCAAAAATGCACGAAATTTCCTCGCATTTTCAGTAGCTTGTGCGATCTCTAGCAAATTTAATAATGCAAATGTATGTAAATAGGCACCTGGATCGGAGGGGGATCACAGTTTGGGTGACACGTGGCAACTCCAGGAGCTGTCACGTGTCAGTCCCACAAAAATTAGGAAATTAAATAAAAAAGATAAATACGTAAAAAATAGTAAATGACCTTGAATCAAAAAAAATTCTTCACAAAAATTTCTTGTCTCGATGATATCTATAATTTTCATGACAAATAAAACTAAAATCGGTCAATTACACAAAGTGATATTTTTGGAGTACTCTATGTACATAGAGCAGCTTGACTTTTGGGTTATATATATATTTTCTTCATTTTTAAATCAGATAAAAATTCGAAAAAAATAGGATAAAATCAAAGATAAATATTTACACACACACACACACACACATATATATATATATTTGGATTTTTATTTAATAATAAAAAGAAGAAATATAATAAAATATGAAAAAGACATTTTTTTGTACAGACAGTTGGTGAAGACTCAGACTTAGTTAGTTACTTAGTTTTTCAAGATCGAATTGGATTTGGATTTTTGTGCATTTTCATAAAACTTTCATCAAAAATGATAAATGAAAAGGAAATAAAATAAAATGTGTTAATTATATACATAAAATAATATGTCAAAAACCACTAAAATACAAAATGTACAAAAGAGGCCCAAAACCCTACTTTCACATATCAGCTCTGATTCACTTGAACTTGGTCTTGATTTGAAGGTATTTGAGTACACATTAGTTCAAAAGTGAGTAGGATCAAATCAGACACTAGATGAGGAATATATCAAGGTTTTTGTCCGAAAATCCTAGAACTAGGGTTTGAGTTTTTGGTCCACTTATTTAGGTTAGTGATTTTTTTGTATTTTTTGTATTCTTATTAGAAATATGTACACAATAGAGGTGGTTTCGAGGTCAATTGGAGTTAGCATGAATTAGTTAAAAATCAGAGAAGTTAGGTTATTTATAGATCAATTGGACTGTGTTTTTGGCTTCTTTTTTGTGCAATAATAAGTGGTAAAATGCAATTATTATCAAAACATGGATGTATACTAATTATGCAATATAAATGAAGATCTGCCAATGAATTTTAGGGATTTGAGCTTTATACATGTCTTTTAGAGAGATGAATCTGAGATTCATCATTGCCCTATACTTAAACCATGCTCGTCCCTGAGCATCAAAAGAAATGCCATGAGGTGAAATGAGATTCGGTTCCATACCAAGACCATAAGCTGAAGGTGAAAATGAAACTAGACTCGACCTTTGGATTACTAGTGCGGTGGAACTTATGTGAGACTTGGAATTTTAAAATCAACTTCCTTCAAGTTCTACGCGCCATTGTCACAACTTTAGGTCAGAAGTCATCTTAGATCAATCCTCCTCTCAAAGCATACCCCATGAACATTGAACAATCGACTCATGTGTGTGAAAGGTTTTAGCTCTTCACATACAGAATGCCGGACTATCACGCAAATCTCCTCTCCAATAGTCGTCCTCAGGGAGTCAGGTAGTTCCTTCTATGGTTTGTCGCATTGTATTCACAATTGAATGGAAGGAGAAATTAGAAGAAGAAGAAGAAGAAGAAGAAGAAAAGCACTGGAGGGTGACCAGTGTAGTCATCTCTCCTTGTGAAGTTGGCCAGTGTAGCCGAGTCTCCACCGAGATCTGCTGGTTTTTCTTGAAGCTTGGACCTTTTTGGTCAAATATTTATTTGATAGTAGGATTCTTTGTATTTGGATTTTTGGTAGCTTTGCTTGGATCTTGTTGTGCCCCTACGGATATGGAATCTTTTTTCCGTATATTTTTTGGGGTCTTAGAAAAAATTGTGCCCAGTCGTCCGTCCCTTTTCCGAAGCTTTATTGCAACCCATACTCCAGTCTTTAGATTTCTACGCTACTAGAAAGAAACTCACACGGTCTTCCAACACCCCTTCTAAGTTGATCTAAGTGCATAATGCTAGAGTACAAATTAATTCCCTATTCTAGAGTCATACCCAGAATAAAGAGACTAAGTTAGACACTAAGAGTCAAATTCTTGTGCATTGTCATGTGAAACTCGAAGAATTAAGTCAAAGACCTGAAGCTTCTTAAATATTATTTCTCGGTAAAATTCCTCTGAAATATAGGTGTATTAAGGTCAAGTCCAGACCACTCTCGGTTTCTACCCATAACTCGGTTCAGAACCTAAGGACTTTTCACAAATGCAAATGTTATGTAATGTTTGATGAAGTGCATGTATGTGAAATGCAGATACATTTTTTTGTGATGTTCTTTTTCTCTCTTTTTTTGAGAGAGAAAAAAATTATGCAAGGATTTTTTTATTTTGTTTTTTATGCAAAAATGAATAAGAAGCCATTTTTTCAAATTTTTTGGCTGGACACGGTCAATGTTAGTAGCAATTTTTTATTTTTATTTTTGTTTTGTTTGTGTTTTTTTCAAGTTAGTTACCCACCCCGTAAATACATATAGACTTAGGTAAAAGTACGAGCTATGGGTAAAATATATACACAGTATATATACACACTCCCCTATACCTAGCGAGTGATGTGTCCTCAGAGCACAAGAAGCGTGGAGAAGACATAGCTCGGGCTAATTGTAAGAGAGTGAAAATGAATTATAAACATAGAAGTCGGCCTGTCCTCCTATACTTAGGATGTGGACAATCTAAATCAAGAAGAAGAGTAAAAATGAGGTGGTCAGCACATATGAATGAGGAAATTATATACAGATAAGCATCGGTTCCCCGCGATCATGAGATGGGAGAATGGTATGTACAGATATCATCGGTTCCCCCTATACTTAGGCCTTGACCTAAGTAGAGGAAGAAGATGTACAAAGAGACTGATGGGGTCAGGAGGGAGGGTGGGGTAGGCGATGATTAAGGCAGTTTTCGGACGATCTTTTTTGTGAGCCTGTGGTGGGAGATCGTAACGATAAGAAGGAGATGAAACATATGATTCCCACCCTTTATCAGTGTTATCCTCAGAGAAATCATACCGAATAGTAGATGATGCGTATGAGTCAGATGAAAGATAATGATCATCAGAGAAATCCTCAAAGGAATAGTATTTGAAAGTGTAGGCACTCCAGATATTCTTGTTTTTTAGTTTCTTCAGTTGTTTTCTCAGAAATTCGTTCCTTCTTAGGATCAAGAGATTTATCCTCAGATGAATACTATGAAGCACCGGTCTCAGTCAGCTCATAAGAAAATATTTCAGTGTATTTATGAGACCAGGATAATCGTCTTTAGACGAATAATAGTGAAGAACGAGAGCCGTCCATCAAGAATCGAAGTTTGGATCGTTGTGAAGATAAGGTTTTAGGACTGCCGAACAGACCTCACTCATGTAGATTACCTTTGCTAGACCTAATGAGGGATTATCATATGATTCCTCTTCCGAAAGGTCAAAGGAGACTTTCTTTTAGATGCAGGAGCAGTCATTTTGTGTCGTGAAGGTGTTGGTCCTTAGAGTGAGGAGTCTCTAGATGAATAACCATTGAAATTTTCCTCCTTGGTCGGTTCCCGTCCCGCATGTTTGTTCTTAGTTTCTTGATGTTGGTGCACTCCTGAGTTGGATTGATTTGTTCAAGATAGTCAGAGAAGGTTGACTCAGGGTGAGCCCATGCATATGTCTTAGGATCATATAACAAACATTTTTCTATGGTGAGAGCAGCGAGAAATGGAATAGTGGGGAGAGTCTCTACATGTGTGTTCTCAATTGACTTGATGTTGGAGAATTCTGGTGTCAGGTTGATTTGATCAATGCGGTCAGAGGAGATCTCGGCCGACTCAGGATGCGCCCATGCATAAGTCTCAGTATCATAATCAGGGCCATTTCTCATGGTTAGAGAAGCGGGAAATGGAGCAGTAGGAAGAGTCTCATCAACAATTGTTATCTCAAGTGTAGCATCAGGGTAGGGCTCTTCTACCATTTGGTTACGGCTGTCGAGGGCTTTGTGGGTTGCCTCAGAAAATCGTAGTTACTCAAGGACTTGTTGAGATCGAAGTGCTACCAATGTTATAAAATTGATTTCTCGAGTCTCACATGCAATAATTACTTTAGTCAATGCCAAGAATGGCTTTCCGAGAATGATCGAGGACTGGGTGAATTCTCCTTGATGCTCAATATCAATGATCGTGAAGTCTATTTTGAGCGGAGCACCTTGGAATGTAATGATGATAGAAATGGTTCCTCTCGGTCGCTTTATCGATCGATCAGCCAGTTGAATGATCTCTCGTATCTTCTTGATAGGTCCAAGTTTTGAGTTCGTTAAAACAGCGGTCGGAAGGATATTAATTGGTGAGTCTTCATCAATTTGATCATGGGTAAATATTATGTCTTTGATTCCACAATCAAATCTGGGCAACCGCTTCACTATGCAGCTCTTGATTTTTCTTCTCAACACCAAGGAGGAGGCCATTGACAAGATATGTCTTTCCGTCTTTATTCTTATCATGCCTGACTTTTTCATCATTAAATTTGTCCATTACAAATCCTTTTAAGTCAGGAAAGTGTTCAATAGCCTGTATAAAAGGAAGTTCAAAATCAATCTTTTCTCCAGTACATCCCGTAAAGTAGGATCCACATTTTTCAGATTATGAAGTCAAAGAAGCTTGAGCCTGCTGATACTGAAGTTACAGTTCCGTCACCTTATTCGTAAGATCACTTAGCTGTTGAGGCAGAGATGAGAGTTTCTCTAACTCTCGCAACAACTGCCAGTCTTGAACTTGCTTCTGAATAATATCTACTAACGTTAACTTTTTGCTAATAAAACCCATGTTGGTATTGGATTTAGAATCTAAAATGTTCGCCACCATATGATGGCCTCAGTGATGGTGGTGGTTGAGGGGACATCTGGAATGCCCGAGTAGATTCGACGACTCTCGAGTTCTCTGCCATCCTTTCGAAGATGGACCAGACTGACTCGACATCCTTGTTCAGATAGTTGCCGCCATATGCGGCACTCACCAACCCTTGAATGTCCGGTTGGAGTCCTCCGAAAGAATTCTGCACAAGCACCTTTATCGATATCTCTTGATGAGGACATCTCTCCGTCAGATCTTTGAATCGATCCCATACATCATGGAAGTTCATTTCATATTTGCGTGAAATTGGAGATCTGACTCCTCATCATATTCGTCCTTACCAGAGGAAAGTATTTACGCAGAAAAGTGGACTTTAGATCGTCCCATGTAGAAATTTCCCATCTTAAATGACTCAACCAGTAAAGCGCCTTATCTGTTAAGGCGAAGGGAAAGACTTTGAGGTGAACAGCCTCCTGCGTAACTCTTGGATAGCTTGACGTACCACAAATCATCTCGAACTGCTGCAAAAAGGTAAAAGGCTCCTCTGTAACATTCACGTAGAACTTGGGCAGCAAAGAGATGAAGGACGGTCTCAGCTCGTATGGCCCTTGATTCGGCGACAGCCGAATCTAATGGTGTAGTGTTCTCGCTCCCGGTTCATACTCATCTCGTAACGTGGCAGGAGCTACTGCAGGCGGTAAAGGGTTCACAAATCCCGCTCTCAGTGCGGCTGTCTCAGCTCGCAACTCATTCTGAGTTCTGAATTGTTCTCGAATCTGTATGTTCATCTGTTGTAATGTTTCGAGAATCCCGGTCGTGATATCTGCGGCTGGATCTGGTCTTCCCTCAACATGGTGATCCTCAACTGGCCTCTCCTATCTTTGTCCTTTTCCACGAGCCATGTGCTTCAGATCTTCTGTGAAAGAGATTTTTTCTTAAGAACTCAACAAAAAATCAGCTGGAGAAATTGATGATGCATTGAGGCAAGGGTTTGCCTCAAAAGACTGGCCGGGAGGCGAGGGAGTCTGGGTCTGACTCTCCTCGAGATCAGATGGGACGAACTCGGGAGGAGGGTCATCTCGAGTTTGTGGAAGATGTATGACGGACGGTGAAAGATCGAGAGCTCATGGAGTCTGAGCAAAATAGTCGTTGAGTCCTCATCTTCGATGTCAAGAGAGTGAACGGAAGAGCACAATTATCGACTCAAGAGAGATGGGAAATGCGTAAAATATGTAGTAACTCACACCCCACAAGCAAACACAAAGCAAACCCCGTATTCACCAACACAACCCGATGATGACCATAAGAGTTTGTTCATTTATCTTGTCCGTTTTAGGATTATATTAGCATACAAGTGTATTCTCCGGTTATCGCGAGCTGATAGGTACCCGAAGTTTCCCTGCAATACTGTCCCAAGTCCTTACAAGAAAATCATTTGTTCTCAGTCAGTATGGGAGTAAGTACAGACTGTTTCCGGCTACCCGTGTTGCTTGAGGACGGAGCCTTACGCAGTATCCTCTAAACCACCCCACACTGCTAAGTAAACTCGAACCGTTTTCGGCTACCCGAGCATACCCACTGAAAAACAGTGATTAGGTGTATGGACTAAGTAGTATCTTGAAAGAAACACGGACTTTGGTTCTATCCTTAAGGGTCATCTCTCACTCGCAAACTCTGAGAAATGCGGGGATTACTCTCCCAAATCAATTGATCCTTACGTTTATTTTAGGTCAGATACTTAAGCAATCCCGATTTTGTTTTTGGTTTTATATTTTTTTGGATCTTTTTCAAACAAGCATCTAACGAGTGTCTTTTTTTCTTTTTTATATAAATCCTAAAATCATGCACCTAAGTTGTGAGTCCTAAGACTAACTACGAGGGCACAATCAGATAGAAAAAAGATGAAAACCCCTAAGCATGCACCTAGCCTTGTGAAAAAGCTGCGGAAAACCGACGATGTGAGAAAAATGCGGGTGGGTGCCCAGATACCCCGAATGCATGGCACTCGGTGAACCAGACCTCGAAGAAAATGGGATTGGAGGAACAAGTCGGGATGCCCTTATGGGGCCCCTTTCTAAAGGAAATAAAAACATGGGCAAGTTCCCTTTCTTTTTTCTCTTTTTTTACAAGAATAAAAGGAAAAAATACAACACATACCCAAACTAATCCTGTCCTCAACAACCCGAAACTCTCGGTCTCTACACTTTCAATTGCTTCGAAGCGGAAGCCGACTGAACCTGCAGGTCCTGCAAAGATTAGTTAGAAAGAACAAAAAATACTCAAAAACCGTAAACAAAATTTCAGAGAAACAGAAAAATCGTAAAATCAAAGAAAAAGTTGTAAATCAAAAACTAAAAGAAAACAAAAATTGTAAAATCAAGAATATGAGAGAAACTCGGTTCAAAACCCGTTGTAGAAATAACGCCTCCCCGACAACGGCGCCATTTTGATAATGCGGTCCCGACCTGCGATTAAAAGATTGTTGACGAATCTGTGATTCGTCATCTTTATTCATTTATTTTAGCTTAAAATCCCTTATAAAACACCTAGATATAACACTAACTCCACATTCTTACTAACTTACATATGTAAATATTGTATACTTCTTACTAATTTTAACCTAAAATAAATAAAGAAAGAAAGAAAGGAAAAATAAATAAAAGAAAATAAAAAAGGAAGATTGTATACAGGATGACCCGAACCCCGAGAGAAGGTCCAAGACGACCTGATCGACTAGGAATAAAGTGGCGGGGGGTAGGGGTCCTTAAGCAGAAAATCAAAAAAAAATGTGTGTGTTGTTGGTAAATATTTCTCACTTATTTTGTGTATATCTATATAAAACTAACACTAATCTATTTGTGCACTAATTGGCCTCAAATCAAATAACTTTCAAAATCAAAGTTGTAAATAAAAATGTGTCCTAATTAATAAAAAATAATTGCACAATTAAATCATGTACAGAATAAAAGTAGCCACACATGGAAAAAGCCACCAAGCACTAATAAAAAAATCAATTCTAGCTTCATATGAACTCAAATTTAAACCAACCTCACTTCCATTGAATTCTAAATTAAATTATCTTTAAAATGGTTGTGATTTCATAATTTTTGGAGTTATGAGTAAAAAGTTGATTTTCTGGTGTGGTTTGTGCAATTTTACCATGTATTTTGTAAATATTGTATTTGTATATATTTGTAAATTATTCTTACCAATTATTTAAAATAAAAATTTAAAAAATAAAAAGAAAAGAAGCTAATTTCCTTATTTACCCTTCTATATAATGTGATATAGTATATGTATATAATTGCTATTTTTAATTAACCATCATAAAAAATAAAAAATAACGTTTTTTAATTCAAATAAACAAAGTGACAAAAATTCAAAAAAATAGATAATTTTATAAATAGCTTTATCTATTTATCTTTATCTCATTTCAATTTTTGAATCCATCTTATCTCTTCCACCAAAAAAATTCAAAAATTCATTTCAATTTTCATCTCTCATCTCCTTATCCAAAAAAATCCAAAAATCAAATTTCATTCCATCTTTTCTATTTATATGGATCCTTCTCCCTCATTCTAACTAGATCAATCTTTAGAGAGAGGAGCCTGATCTCCGAGAGAAAATTTCGTCGAGAAAGTTGCCTAGTCTCCAAGCCGTCCGGTGACAGCGAGTCGGCCTTGTCGAGGCGATAACGGTCCTTTTCCGCTCCTAAGGTGAGATCCACATTTTTTTCTTCGTATTTTATCTTTGTTTAATCATATTTTATTTTGTCCCATTTTTTCCATCGTCATTTTTTTCTCTAGATCTTAAAATCAACCACACTTTATTACGCCACCGACTCAATCTTTCATCTCACTGTCTCGATCTCCACGCATTCTATTCTATCGTCCACGATCTCTCAACTCCAGCTGCGTACGATGGCCGGAGATCGAATTCGAATCCCTCATTTCCATCGAACCCCGTTCATTTTCTGATTTGTAAATAAATAAAAAATTAAAAAACATGTATTTCTTTTCATATCTCACATTTGTTTTGTAGGATTAAACTACGATTTTTGAAATAAGGAAAGAATTCCAAGAAAATCCTCTTTTATTCTTGATTTTACAAAGAAAGAAAAATTGAAAAGAAGTCCTGCTGAAAATCAACTCGAGATGTCGAAAATCAAAAAAACAAAACGAAACAACGAAAAATACAGGAAAAAATACTCAAAAAATGTCTTGGGTAGTTATCAAGCTACCCTAAAAAATCACGGAAAAATACAAACAATTCGAGGTCCAGTCAACCCCTACAAGCTAGGGGCATAAATGTAAAATGTATTTAGTTTTATTACAGAAAGGTCCCTATAGGGACTAAAATGAAAAGAAACTGGCTAGGTTGATGTTGCAATTTTCACACCGATTCACTGCGAACGGTCAAGATTAGAAGGCAGAGCTTGATTTGAGTTGTTCGTTCACGCCACGTGTCGGAAGCCTGTGCGCTCCCGTCTTCTTGTTATTCTTCAACTCAGGCGTGCGGCTAACGATGGGGCTTCCTTCTTCCAATTATCTCCGGCGAGCAACAATGTTCTAGGGCGTCCGCGGGGCCAAGGGGTGACACCTTCACCCCTCGAGCTCGCCCGCGGTGGTGATTCTCCAAGGATGACCGGAAGGTGACACTCTCCGTTGATGAAGTTAGCAGTCCGGCTGATCCCTGATGTGTGCTCAAGTTGTTGCACCTTCTTTGATTGGGATTTGCGTGAAGATTGAGAGCTCCAGATGACTTGAATTTTTGTCCAGGTGAAAGATAATCCTGCAAAGAATGATTGTATATGCTCGATTCACTCAAGAATTGGCCAATAGTTTAGAATTGCAAGATGAAAACAATGAAGTTTCCAGACTTAGTGAAGAACGGTGTGTGAATGGGAAGGAAGAAGATGACATTTGGAACTGCTTTGATTGTGTTTGAAGTTCGAATTCGATAAGGCATCTAAGAGAGATGTTTATTGATCCTAATTTCGCATTTAGATCGTCTAATCATGTAACCTATTCGAGAAATAAAAGATGAAAGGTGGATGGATTACCTGGGGAATGGAGGGTGTATAACCTCCTGATGATCGCTCGACGGGGCAGCATTCTCGGAACTCTACGCGGCGCTGGGCGGTGATGCAAGGCGAGGATGCACCTTGGAGCTTCTCCTCCGGCGTCCCTCTTCCATGAGAGGCTACTTGTGGATGTTGTCACCACCGGAGGCGGTTGGAATGAAGCTTGGAAGGAGGAGGGGTCGGTTCTGGAACTTGGAGTTTCAGGCAGTTGGAGAAGACTACATAATGGCGTCAACTTTATGAGCTTTTACAGGCAAATCGAAGAGTTTGTTGTATGGGTCAAATGGTTGGCGTGATTGAAGGTTGTTAGGGGAAGAAATTAGAGGCTTAGATCGATTGAGGAGGATAGAGGGGAAGCGGAAGAATTCGTTGAAGAAGGCCGGTTCGAACAGAAGCTCCACTGGCTTCTTGGAGAAGAAGAGCCAAGTGCTGACACGTGTCAACACCTGGTTGGCCAGATAACTAAAACACTTACAAATTATGTAATAAATAATAAATGGCAATATTTAAATAGGTATAAAACGAAAAATATATATAATTAAATTATCTAAATTATGGTATGATTAATTTTTTTAAATAAAATTATATTAATAAATAAGTATAAATAATACTTTATAAATATGTATTGAATTTTTAATTCAATAAATACATAATTATTTATTAATTTTATATTTTCTTATTTATTAGAATAATAGATAATGCTTTTGTATATTTTTGTGGATTTTTAATATTAATAAATACATGTATAAGTTCGATAGTTCAATGTCATCTATAAATAAGGATTTTGGATTTTATTAAAATAATAAATAAGCTCTAAAAATTCAGAAATAAATAATGTGAAAGTAAAGTATCATGAAAATAATTAAAAAGTATAAAATTAATAAAACTAGAGATAATGTGTTCTAAATAAAATAAATAGCCTACAAACCTCATTGTCATTAGGTCCCAAATCGACTTTTTTGCAAACGGACTCTAATTTTAATGTAACCACCTCCATCAATTAGAGAATATTATTCTATGAACTTTAAAGGTAAGTAGAGTGAAATTGGAGGTTCGTTTGAAGAAGTTTTGATGTTCGGAAGTTGAGTATTTGACAATTTTAAAAGTTGGATTTCTTGGCATATATAGAATATAATATGTTTAACTTATTTTTATATTTTTATTTATATTTTTTCAAAATAATTTAGGAAAATAGTTTGGTGGAAAATATATTCATATGAGTTAATTAAAAATAAATGAATATTTGATATTTATTTGATAAATAGTGAATAATGTATGGAGTGTACTTTAATTATTTTTTTTCTGGTTTTCTTCCTTATCTCCCCTACTTGTTGGTTTGTCGACCAATCCATGCTGACTTGGTCTCGGAGGTTAGGTTATATAAATATATCTTATAGCTATATTTATATTTTCTAAGTCATATTGTACATATATACATATCTATAATCTTCCTTCTCTTCTTTATTTTTTATTCTTTATTTTATTATTTACATGTTTTTAATGCATAAAAGTGCATTCTTATTCATGAATAAGATTTTGATAAAATGTGAGAATTAATGAATATTTACATGTATTTGGTTAAGGGTTTTAAGACAAAAATGCAGAAATATTAATGAATCATGTATTCATCAATGGGAAATCAAAATCAGTCAAGGAACTAATCACAATAAATTTAGTCAATTTTAATCAATGTGGTTTTATATTTATTTTACTTAGGCAAGTCCCAAGGTCAAACTCAAGGAGGCAATGTAACAACCAAGAAATTTGTCTATCAAAATTCGTACATGGTTTTTGAGGAGGTATTTTTTTGTATTTTTAATGCATGTTTGGGATGCAAAATGCAACTTTGGCCGATTTTTAGGGACTAAAATGTAAAGATCAATCAAATGATGTCTGAAAAATATGAAACACGGCCAAGATGACAATTATGATGAAAGGAATGCACTGCATTTTTTTGGAATTTTTGGATGCAAATAAATATTTAATTAATTTATGAAGGAAAACAATGAGAATTTCCAATATTTAGATATAATAAATATTAACCTTATTTATTTTTCAAAAGATAAAATTATCCTAGATCCATCACTAGGTGATCGATCTCTGAAAAATCCTAAACTTTGAAAACATGAGAGTTAATGCTTATTAAAAACTAAAGATCGAAACGAGCAAAATGATTTTTAGAAGGCAAGCTATGCATGCAAAGCTAATTCTTTTTGGTTACAATGTGACACACAACTAATTCTAGAATTCGTGAATTTTCGACAATATTCTGAGATATAATTAATTAGTTATGAATTTCGAAGCATAAATTGGGGCAAAATATCTACTTTTTACAAAACATTTAATCATTAATTAACCACATATCACAAAAATATCAAACATATGCCAAGATGTAGAGAGTTAGTTGAAAAACATCATGCTATTTTTAATAATTGAAATGATGCAACAAAGAGGTCTAAAATAAGGGAGGAACACAAGGGTCTATCTGCAATTACAATAAATAAAAGAAAATAAAATTAGTAAAGCAGTGACAAACTTGTAATTACCAAAAAGTCAGGGGATCGATTCTGCAAAAAATTCGAGCGGTCACGTGACATGCACGTGACCCTTGGGCGGCGGGGCGCGGATTGTAATTTGGCATTCCCCTGGGGCGAATTATGCAAATTTCCCGCTAGGTCACATACGAGGCACGTGACCTTTGGGTTGGGCTTCGGCATAAATCAGAGAGATCTCCAAGGGTCCGTCACAATTGTTCCCCCAGCGCATGTGCCTCGCACATGCACGGGGCCTCGAGCTTCGAGCCCGTCTCTAGCGGTGGAACAGAGGCGGAGGAATGATGAACCCGGCGAGCTTTACGGTGAAGCAGAGAAGTGAGCATGTGACTAGGGAAGAACCTTCGGGAGTGGGATTGATGCAGTGGTGGAGTAGCTGTTGGTGAAGCATTGAAGATGCTGGAGTCGATGCAGGTGCGTCTCCTAGAGATGGGATGAAGCTCTGCGGTTGGAGATGGTGGTCTCCAGTGGTCGAGAGATGAAGAAGGGGAATCCAAGGTGGAGTAGTAGGTGGTAGAAGGTGTGTAAATGGAGGTGTTGAAAGCTGAGCTTCTAGCTCGACGGTCGTGGTTGTCGTTGGCTCAACGACCAGGCAGATGGTGGAGTCGAAGGTGTTGGGGAGTCAAAGGTGAAGTAGTGTTGTTGATGACGATGAAGGTGTTGTAGGTGGATAATGCAGGTGAAGTTGACGTTGTGATGCGTTGGATCGAAGGCAAAAGAAGCCGGAGCAAGAGCAGCAGGCACAGAGGTGTGGCATTGTGACGAGCTCCTTAGAGCTCGGATCTCACCGAGGGAGGAGGAGGGTCAGGATGTTACCACTGGTCCTCCTCTACTATGGGTTCTGTGGGCGGATCGGTTCAACTGATGGGGGCGGCATCGTTAAATAGAGGGGCGAGAGGGTCTACGGATAAGGAAGGAGATCGTCGGGGATCTGAGGGGATTTGACGAGGTGGTCGCGTGCGAGATTTGATGAGGACAGGAGATCGGGGCGGCAACTATGGGAGGAAGGTTGCGGGCGGAGCCGCGATTTGCGGGAGGAGCGAGATACGCGGACAATGGGAGGATTAGGAAAGGTGGGATCTGATTGAGATTGAGGGAGGTGGCCGGCAATGGCGGATTTCATGGAGGGGGAAGGGGTGTTTGCCTGTCAGTCAGATTGGGAAAAGAAGGGAGGAGGATGAAGAGCCTCGGCTAAGATAATGCCATATCATGCATTTTTTGTTTTTTTATTTTATTATTATTTTTAAAAAAAATTTAAGAATTTTTTTAATTTGTTTATAAAATAAACGAAAAATAAAAGTTAAAATGGGTGACATGTGGCGACTCAAGAGCGGCCACGTGTCAGCCACAAAAAAATCAGAAAATTAAATACAAAGATAAATACGTAAAAATAGTAAATGACCTTGAATAGAAAAAATTTCTTCACAAAAATTGCTCGTCTCGATGAGACCTACAATTTTCATGACAATTAAAACCAAAAATCGGTCAATTGTGCAAAGTGATATTTTTGGTGTACTCTATGTACATAGAGCACCTTCAGTTTTGGGTTTTATAATTTTTTGTCAATTTTAAACCAAATAAAAATCCAGAAAAAATAGGATAAAATCAAATATAAATATTTATACATAAGTAAAATTTTTTTGGATTTTTATTTAGTAATAGAAATAAGAAATAAAATAAAATGTGAAAAAGATATTTTTTGTACAAACAGTTGGTGAAGACTCAGACTTAGTTTCTTTGATTTTAAGATCAAATTGGATTTGGATTTTTACGCATTTTATAAAACTTTCATCAAAAAATATAAATGAAAAAGAAATAAAATAAAATGTGTTAATTATGTACAGAAAATAATCTGTCAAAAACCGCTAAAATACAAAATGTACAAAAGAGGCCCAAAATCCAACTTTCACATATGAGCTACGATTCACTTAAACTTAGTCTTGATTTGAAGGTATTTGAATGTACATTAGTTTCAAAAAGTGAGTAGGATCATATCAGACATTGGATGAGGAAGATGTCAAGGTTTTTGTCCGAAAATCCTAGAACTAGGGTTTGGGTTTTTGGTCCACTTATTTAGGCTAATGATTTTTTTGTATTTTTTATTTATTCTTTTTAGCAACATGTACACAATAAAGGTGGTTTCAGGCCAATTGGAGTTTGCGTGAGTTAGCTAAAAACAGGGAGGATTGGCTATTTGCAGGTCAATTGGATGTGATTTTTGGCTTCTTATTTTGTGCAATAATAAGTGATAAAAATGCAATTATTATCAAAACATGCATTAATACTAATTATGCAATATAAATGAAGAAATTCCAATGAATTTTAGGGATTTGAGCTTAATTCATGACTTTTAGAGTGATGAATCTGAGATTCATTGTTAGGTTATCACCTAATCCTTGTTAATTTCTTGAAAAATCACACTTAAAATCAACCAGATTAATCGGACTCGGCTTTGGGTCATTCACCATGTTGAGTGTGAACTCAGGGTTTGTGATTCATATACTTGCCTTAGGTAGGAGTCAAATTCTATCTTTACACACTTATGCTCATGATTCTTTTTGCCATCGAAGATGATTGACTGGGGGATATTTACTCAAGCTTTGCAAAATCTCTCATTAAACCCCTCACGAAGTGCATCTTCATCGGCCCAAGCACAACTTGGTCCAACCCGAGCTCATGACCCTCTTGAGTTTGGGATCCCTCACTCCCGGGGTGGTCACCCTCAAACCATCCCTTTTCTATCCTCTCATCTCACCGAGGAAGACCTTCGACTCGGTGAGAATATCTTCATTCCTAAATCTTCTTCTAATATAGACCACATTGTTGCATCAGGTGAAGAAGATAAACCCAAAACAAAGATGCCTCCTAAAAGAAACCCTGACGAAGAGGAGCACATATGACCCCATGCAACAGATCCTTGCCCGTTTAGCTACAGCTGAGCAGCTGAATGCAGATCTTCTAGCTAGGATGGGACAAGGCATTGAGATGGGTGGAATAGGCATACCAATGGTAGATGCCTACAACCCGGCTGAGAACGAGATACGTAGTTGGCTCGTACCTGAGGTGCCACAAGAGGCATTTGAGTTGAAGCCCCATTTCATTTGGTTGTTATCGAAGTTTAATGGAAATGCCATAGAAAAAGCATATGCTTTCCTGAGATACTTGGAGTCGGTGTGTAACAACCTTAGTCATCATAGGGTTGGACAAGATTACATCAGGTAGAAGGCTACCCTGTTTGCCTTAGGAGATAAGGCTACCCATTGGTTGAAGAATCTCGGGGTTAGATGTATGAATTGGATGCAATTCAAAGATCTATTTTGAAGAAGTTCTACCCACTCAGTAGGACTAACCAAATGAGGACAAAGATTACTAGTTTTTCCCAAGGTCTCCACTAGCCATTCCATGAAGCTTGGGATAGATTCAATGACTTGATACAAAAATGCCCTTGACATGGCATTACCAAGGCGATCTTAGTCCAGACCTCGTTCTGTGGTATGACCCCGGTAATGCAGGGGTAAGTGAGTGCAGCATGTGGAGGTAGATATCTGAATAACAACGAAGATGTCATATGGAAGATCCTAGAGCAAATGGTAGAAACAAGCAGATCTCAGGCCACCATGGACTATTAGGTGTCTCCCTCAAGCCTATCTAATGAGATACCTAGGAGGACTATAGCAGATATAATTGATGACCTAATCCCTAGCATTGGAATAATAGCTGATAAGCTCACCATGTAGAACAGATCCACAAGAGGGTCACTGACCTTGAGGTGCTTTCACGATTGCCGAAAAAAGTGGAGGAATTGACTGAAGGTATGGTTGTTCAATGCATATGAGTAATAATATCTCTCAAGGATTGTATAATCATGACTCTTCCATTCCGAGGGAGTGATGAAACGGGTTTGGATTTTAATGACTACTCTCAGAACAAAAGTAACCTGATCTTGGTCCAAGGTATGGTTGTTGAATGCAAGGATGAAGGTTTTCCAAGGAAATCTCAAATCCACATGGACAAGTCCGTTCATAGTCCGTGCTGTGCAGGACAGTGGATGCTTGGGAGATCTCAGATCTTACAGATTGAGCACAGACGTCCCTAGTTTAATGGACAACTGCTGAAACACTTTGTCGAACCTTATGAACAAATAGTCCATGTGAGGAGATTGTTTTCATGCGTGAGGCAGACTCAGAAGACACACACAGAACCGCGCATGGAGCCTTGAAACATTGATCTCTAGCCATCAGCAGCATCAAAAAGATTCAGATCATGATCTATCTAGACATTCTCAACCCTTCTTGTACATACTTTCTATTCCTCCCTCCCCTGTGATTCGAATCACTCGTCTCGGCTCCGTATCGTTTCAATTTTATAGTTATACTTAGGATGACCAGATCTTAAGTATAGGGGGAAAGTGAACCGAGACTATTCACCATTCTATGTGCATCCTCCAAATCTCATCGATGCACACACTCACTTCTGTCCTAGACTTAGGATGCAAGAGCCAAAATATGGGGGGGGACCAATGCCCATCATGTATATATTCTCATCCACGTTCCCTCATGACCTCGCCCGCCTCGTTTTTGTTCTTCTTCTATACTTAGGCTGTAAGAGGCCTAAGTATAGGGGGGTGGGACAGTTTCTATACATTTTTTATATTTAAGCTCTCCTACGCTTAGCACGAGCTATGACTTTTTTCCTTGTTTTTCGTGCTCAGAGGACATAGCACACGTTAAGTATAAGGGGTGTGTATATAGTACATATATACTTTACCCATAGATCGTACTTTTACGTATTTATGTATATATTATGCAATAATTATGGGGTGGGTAAAAATTGAAAAAAAAACAAAAAAAACTTTTTTTGTAAAAATACATGTATACTATTATGTATATTGTATATTATGTACAATACTTGTATAAAGTTGTAAAATTTTTGTAAATAGTATTCTTGTAAAAAGTGTTGTATACCATAAAATAAAACAAGAAAATTAAAAAAAGAAAATAAAAGCTTCTTATTTACTTTGCATATCATCGTTGCATTCAAAAAAAATTTATGTCTAGCATCTACATAGCATGTCACCTACATCTCATATGCATATCTTGCATATGCAAAGTCAAAAGTTATTGGACTCTGAACCAAGTTATGAATAGATGTCAAGGATGGATTTAATTTAACCTTAATCTACCTAAGTTCATAGGAACCTTATAGGAACTGGATTTAATATTTTTCAGGTCAAGGGACTTAATCCTTTAAGTCTGGAAGTCTATGTTCACATGTAATCTTGATTGGTCTATGTAGAATATTTCATGTACACGCATGATTCTTTTAGACAGTGACCTGACTTGGACAAGCACCATAGACGTAGCTCTTCATTGATGAGGTGGTGAGGAGGTAGAATCCTTTGGCTTGGAGTAGCACACAAGTGGAAACATCCGTCCTCCTCTAGGGAGGGAAGTGCTTCTCAACCTAGTCTGGTGGTGTTGACATCTAAGGTCGGGATGTTATGGGTTGCAATGAAGCTTCCAAAGAAGGATAGTCTACTGGCTCAAGGAGAAAAACTCCTTATGTATATGTTGCACCTTGTATATATGTCAAAATAAAAAGAAAAAAAAGAAAAGAAAAAATACAGAATCTCCAAAAGTGAACATGCCTGATTGAAAAGTAAAATGTCTACCAGAGTGTATATACAAATTAAAAAAAGAAGAGCATCAAAGCTTGCAGCTGGATGACTTGGCTACACTGGTCAAGCATCCCAGGATAGGTAGCTACATTGGATGCCATCCATTCTTCTTTCCACCCCCTCTTCTTGAGCTAGTTGCACTTGAACTTAGAATGGAATACCCCAATCCTCGAGGAAAGAGTTACTGGACTAGTGAATTAGAGTTACCTTGTTAGAGGATGTTGTTTCTTTATCATTTCTGATGTAGAGAGCTATATTTCACTTGCACAATACATGTAAGATTCATGGTCATCAGAATTTGCGTATGAGGATCTGTTCTGACCTGACTGTTGAGGCGTCTTGAATAGAAGACTTATGCAACTTAAAGGTTGCTAGGTCTTAAATTCAGATCCCAATAAGGTTCTACCACATTATTAATCCAAAGGTCGAGTCAAGTTCCATTTTTACCTTTGATTCATGACCTTGGTATGGAACCCAAAATCATTTTACTTCTGCATTTCATTTTAGTTGCTCGAGGACGAACACGGTTTAAGTATAGGGGGTTAATGAGTATGTGATTCATCCTCTTGAAGTTGAAAATGGAGCTTTGTTCCCGAGTAATTAGCTACATTTCATCACTTATATTGTACAATTAGCATTTATGCATTTGTAAATAATACATGCATTTTAGCATTCATATTTGCATTAAATAAGGAGCCAAATTCACTTGTAAATATTTGCATGTATATTATCTAAAATAACCTATTTGTATATATTTTAACTAACTCTAAATTTAATAAAATTAACTTTATAGTGTATATATTATTAACACTAATAAAGGAAAAATATCAAAAAAATACTAACTTGTAAAATTGTCCAATAAAACCCAAATCCAAGTTTGAAACTATGAACCTTAAAATATACATATCGTTCTCATACAATGTAAATTTAGGTCTACTCACTTTTAAAGTAATATACAATCAAAGAACTTCAAAACAAAACCAATTTCATGAAAATCGGAGATCATATGTGAAACTTGGATTTTGGGCCCCTATTGTATATTATACATATTGACCAAAATACCCTTCTTTTTATCTTTTTATTTTCTTAATTATTATAAATCCAAAAAAAATATTGAGTTGTACATATTCGTTTCATATTTTCGATAAATCTATTTTTATTTATCTTATTTAAAAATGACAAAATAATGCAAAACACAAAAATCTGGTATTTTGTACTTGTAAGATACCACCCAAAAATACTTTTTGTACATATGATTTCCTTTGATTTTTGGTTATTCACAAAAGTTGTAGATCTCATAGAGACGAGCAACTTTTGTGTTTATTACTTTTGATTTGACATCTTTTGATATTTCTTTCTTATTTTTCTATCAACTTAAATTAGGTTTTTTCTGGGAGCAACACGTGGCCGCTCCTCGAACTGCCATGTGTCACCCATTTTAATTATTTTAATTTATTTTTTGCAATTATTTTAATTAATTTTTTAATTAATTACATTATTTAATTAAATATTACTATTATTATTTAATTATTTTAAAAATAAGTGCCACGTAGCCGCTCCCCGAGCGCGCCACGTGGCATTTCTTTTCTCCCTCTCCAGTCGGTCACGTGCTGAGCACGTGACCGACTCCTCCCCTTCCTCCCGTAGCACGCGGTCAACCAGCATCCTCCTTCTGCTATGCGGTCAAGCACAACCACCAAGCGCCTTGCATGGCGGCCCATTCCTCTCGTGTCGCACACCACGACCTCACCTCCACCCTTGTTCCTTGCGGCGTACGACAACAGCCCATCCCACAGGACCCAAACATTGATGGTCATGCGTAATGGCTCCATCGTGCAATCTATCTCATCATCCATGCGTGCACAACTAACAGTAACCCATGATCCCACATCTTCCGGTGATTTCTAACAACCCGCTGCACGCACCCTCTCCCCTTCTCTAGCTCAAGACCCGCACCTCCTCCTGCATCGGCTGCCCACTCCCATCTCGTGCACCAACCATTCTTAAAAGGGATCCTCCTCCTCCTGATATGAGTATCCGCTAATTGAGCACTAGGACCTCGAGCATTGGTCCTCCCTTGGTGACAGAGAGAGAGAGAGAGAGAGAGAGAGAGAGGAGAGAGAGAGAGAGAGCATGCCATTGAGTAGCAACATGATTTGTGCCGGGCGAGATCCGGTGGTCTTCCATCCACCGCCACAGCCACTTTCTGCAGTTGCCAAGCTCGGCTCATGTTGGAGCCTCGAGCAAAGATCAGCTGGATCTAGAGCTCTAGCCACATTTCCCAGGCGTACTTTCCATCCACTCTAGGTAGTTTTCTTCCTCTCCCTTCTTCATTCCTCTCTCTCCTCCAGTCGTTCTGTTTTCCTCTATTCCTCAGTTCTACACCTTTTCCCAAGTTTCTCAATCGCCTCCCTCATCCCATTTCTATCTCTGCCCTTATTCCCCTTTCTTTCCCTCTTTTAACCCACCTTCATCTTCATTGTTGCGCATCACTTCCACGTCGGCCTCATCTTCTCCAATCAACATTCACCAATCTCTAGCATCGGTTGTGCGCCTCCTCCCTTCATAGTCCTAGTTGTGTCTTCTTTATTTGTAGTGCAAGCACGTGGACGCGTCGTCCTCCTAGAGCCACCGCCAGCCACTTCCACAACGCCGACGATCGCAACGTCGACCTCACGCCAGCCAGCGGTTCGAAGAGCAGCCTTGTCCGCGGTCATCAGCACGGCCACCTTCTCTGTTCACTGCTAGCCCCCCACCCTATCATCGTCGGGCAGTCGAGAGGGTTGCATGCGAGCCACGCTTCCAGTTCTGGCAGGTCATTCGCTCCATCTCCAAGTGCTTCTCCTCCGAAACAAGGCAGCCGTGCTACACAGCCTGCACCGCCGAGTGCCATCGCCAATGCAGCCGTAGTCCTCGCCCTCGTAATGCCTTTGGCCCTACGTTCCGCTGCACCGACAACTCCCGCAGATGAGCCCGTTTCTTCATCGAGCCTTTCCCACTCTCTCTTCCGTTCGCAAACATCAGCATCCACTGCCTCCTCAAGCCATTGAGCGAGAGCTTGAGCACATCGTCTCCTCCGCCTTTGATTTGTAACTTCAACGAGCTCGTGTTTCGGCCGACCCCCGCATCTCCGCTCGCAGCCCAATTGCTTCGTTCTCGGGCGTGTCACCTGCGGTTAAGCGCCATCCTCACTAGTTCAACTACAGCAGCCCCGACCAACCGAAGTCCTACTGCCTCCTCTTGCATGCCTAAGATGTGCATGACCGCCACCCTCCATCTTTCTTACTCACGTGTAACGTACGCGAGATGGAGATGAAATAAGCTAAGCCCCCTACACAAGGTTTTAAAAACTGAACCGAACCGGCCGGTTGAACCGGTTAAACCAGGAATCGGGGGAAAAATGGTCCAACCACCCGATTTTTATTTGAAAAATAAAAACCAGTCAAAACCGGTCAAAACCCGGTTGGACCGCTCAAACCCGGTTGAACCAATCGAACCAAACCAACGGTTCAACCATCTATTTTTTGACAAAAAATTAATTTCCAATTAACTATATAAACTTTTTCAGAAATATTCATAATACACATTTATCTCTTCTCCTTCACATGTGCCAATGACTCATCACTTGTCCATTCATTCCATATGAACATTGCCTATCTCTTCCAACATTATGTATGAAGTTGTCCACTTATAACAATAACGAACGAAGAAGACGTTGTCTTAGTTATACTATGAGAAGAAACAAATTAACAACACTTGTCATTAGTTTTAAGATTACATCACATATATGTATGTACATAAATTTTACGAATTATTATTATTATGAACTTTTGAGTTTTTTTAAGAACATTTGTACCCATACTTTTAAGCAATTTCACTTGTGCTCCTATATTTTCTTAAAAAATTCACATTATTATCCCTATATTGGTATAAGATGGGAGCACAAGTATACTAATAAAAGTCCACTACTATTGATTTTGTAAAAATATAGGGGACACATGCAATTGTATTGAAAAGAGGGGGTATAAGTATTATTGGAGAAACTTGGAAGGATAAGAGTAAACAAATTCTTGAAAGATATGATGTAACATTTTTCGTATTTATTTGTATGATATACCGGTCTAACTCGATTTGACCTGGTTGAACCGCACAAACCAAACCAATAATACAACGGTTCGGTCTTTTCCGGTTTCTATGAACTGCTGATGTCATCACCGGTTCGACCGGTCGGTCCCATTGGTCCGACCATAAAAACCAAAAACCAATATATACCCGGTTTGATGTCCGGTTCGGTTTTTAAAACCTTGCCCCTACAGATTCCTCTATTTGCAAAGAAAGCGCCCATCGACCATAGTACGTGCATCTCGTGTGCCCCGTCGGGGAAATAACAGACGCCCTTTCCCTTCTAGAAAATATTGTAAGTATCCACACCCACTTGGAGGCACGTGTGCATGGTGGAAATTGCACCCAAGCCCCTAGAGTTCTATGAAATAGGCCCCCCGTATTCCTGAGAGCACATGTTGGACTTGCTCCCACTTGAAATAATTGCAAAATTAGACCCCAAAGTCTAGGTAATTGCAATGAAGTCCCATCAGCATCTTTATTTTTATCAATTTTATTTATTGTAATTGCATTCATACCCCTGCATTAAAGTCTCATTTTATGTGCCATTCTCGCATCATTTTATTTTTCTAAAAGTAGCATATTGTAGAAAAACTCATGCTTTATCATTGTAAATGTTGGTTTGATTTTTGTGAGCTACGAAATTATTAATATAATTATTTTTGTAGAAAATTAAATATTTTACTCACAACTTGCCTTTAATTGATTATTAAATTAATCATTACTCTGAAAATTACCAAAAATTTATCGAAGGAAGAGTTTGAATAGTTGTATCTTGTGTACAAAAATCATCACTTTTGCATGCAGAGGTCTCAATAAATTAATTGGTGATTTGCATAAGTAATTTTAAATTAATTCCTTACTTATCATTTTCAAGAATTAAAAATTGTTTTGAAAAATATTGGAGTTTCTATTTATTAAAATTAAATTTTTCTAAAATCACCCTACATTCGTATTTAATTTGTAATTAATTCATATTGAGTCGAAAAATTCCAAAACATTTGTAGTAGCCTAACTTCATTGCATTTAACATTCTGACCAATTTCACAATTTTCAGACTTGAATTAATTGAAAATTGCATTTTTGTCCTTAAATTAATCCAGAATTGCATTGCATTTTTAATTGCGTAAAAAACAAAAAAAATCTCCTGAAAACCTAGCATCTAAATCGACTTTAAATTAATCTCAGGAGAAAGTTGCCTCCCTGAGTTTGACCTTGGGCTTTCATAAAGTAAAATAAAAGTTACCTCTTGCTATTAATTGATACATTAATTAAAGTGGTTTTTGATAAATCTATTTTTTCCCGACTGCAACGAACACATTTATTTAAATCGTTAATTCAGTTGAATTAAGAGGGTGAATTCCGGGTTTGTCAGTGATTGACAGTGGTTGGCGGAACTCACTAGTGGTTGCTCCAGGGAAAGTGGCAATGGTGGTCTGGTGGTAAGGGGCACGAATTCGCCGGCCGCGGGCATTGCTGTGGTAGCATAGCGTCGATTGGAGATGGTGAACAACTGTGGAGAAGCTTCCAGCCGGCGTTGTTCTGCTGCCAATTTAAAAAAACAACTAATGTAATTTTTTATTTTTCATTCATGTACCTGTAATAAAATCAATGACTCGAGCATGCTGGCTAGGTCCAAAATAAAAAATAGAGAATTAATGTCGATTATGATAAAAAGGGAACCGAGTCTCCAGTCACCGTACATGGCCGGAGAAGAGAGGTCATGGAAGATAGAATGTGAACGTGTGTAGATTGAGAAATTGAAATGAAAAACCAGATCGGATAAGGCGATTAGAATAATGAATACTATTAAAAACTGTGATTTCAAATTGAAAAATGACAATTAAATTAAAAATGTAAAAATTAAAATCCATTTAACCTAGGTAAAAAACAATAAAAAAATTGGACCTCACCGTGGAAGCGGATAATGCCATAATGGCCTTAACAAGGACCGATTTACTATCACAGGGCGGCTCAGAAGCTGGGCACCTCTCTGCGACAAGAAGGCTCTTGGAGAATAGGTTTCTCTCACCAAAATATTGATCAAGTGGGAATGAGGGAGGAGGAGCCAATTAAATTGAAAAAATAATTGAATTTGAAATTGAATTTTAAAATTTTGAATTAGGAAGAAAAGAAGGGAGGGGGTTAATGGTGGATTAAGATATTTACATTATCTAGATAATTAATTAATTTTGTCATTTTATTAAATTAACTAATAAATTTTAATTATTTAATTTTTCATGTTATGTTTAATTAAGGAAATCGACTTTATAAATTTGTTATATACATATGGTACATTATATACATAGTTAAATAAGGAAAATAGTTTTTTTGTATTAATTTTGTTTTAAGTTTATTTTAATTTCCATTTTTATTTTAAATAAATATTAAAAATACTTATAATTATTTAAAAAATACAATATGTATAAACATAAATATGGAAAAATATATACAACAAATAAAGGGTAAAATTGTAAACACCACTCCAGGAAAACCATCTTTCAAATGTAACACCAAAAATTATGGAACCACTTCCATTTCAAATATAATTTAAGGTAGATTACGATGTAAGTGAATTTGATTCAGTTTGAGTTCATATGGAGCAAGAATTGATCCTTCAATTATATATTTATGACTTTTTCCGAGTGTGTTTACTCTTATATTGTACATGATTTTATTTTTCAATTATTTTTATTACTTAAAAACATTTTTATTTACAACTTTTGTTTTTAAAATTATTTAATTTGAGATTAATTTACGTACAAATAAAATAGTGTTAGTTTTATACAAATATACACAGAATAAAAAAGGAAATGAAGAGTATTTAAAAAACACATTTTTTGGATTTTTTTGATTAAAGACCCTATCTCCTCATATTTTATTCCTAGTCGATCAGGTCAAATCTTCCTCTTTTATATATATTTTCTTTATTTTTCCTTTATTTATTTATTTATTTATTTTAGGTTAAAAAATAATATATGTACAATATTTGCACATAGATGCAAGTTAGAAAGAATATTGATATATCAATATATACATGTGTTATATAAAGGATTTTAAGCTAAAATAAATGAATAAAGAAGATGAAATGCATATTCATCACCCCTCTTTATTTTACCTACGCTAGTCCCATAGCAAACACTTATTTGAAAGAATAAGTGAATCACAGAAAAAGAAATGAAAATAAAGAAATTAGGACAATATTAGACTTATCTTCATTAAATTTTAGTATGGAGCTCTCTCGGACCTTTGGATTATTAGTGTGATGGAACCTTAGCAGGAAATGGATTTAAAACCTAACAGCCTTCAAGTTCCACAAGGCTCCTATTTAGGTTGCCTCAACAGTTAGGTCAGAACAAGTCTACATACACAAATTATTATGACTATGAATCTTTACTTGTACTGTGTAAGTGAAATATAACTCACCATGTCAAAAGTAGTAAAGAAACAACCTCTCTCAACATGGTAACTGTAGTCCCTTGGTCTAGCAACTCTTTCCTCAAGGAGAGGGGATATTCACTTCTAAGTTCAAGTACATCCAGCTCAAGAAGAGGAAATAGAGAAGAGAATAAATGTTAACCAGTGTAGCTACCTATCCTTGGATGCAGGACCAGCATAGCCAAGTCATCTGTTGCAAGCTTACAAAATTTTGTCTTTAAAGCTTTTTTTCACTTGTATATACACTTCGACGGAAATTTTACTTTTCAATAAGGTGTATCCACTTTTGGAGATTATTCATTTTTTTTCTTTATATTTTATTTTTATTTTTTTCATGTATATATGAGATGCAACATGTACACAAGGAGTTTTTCCTCTTGAGCTAGTAGACTATCCCTCTTTTGAAGCATTATCGCAACCCCACACCATATTTTCTTTAGACCTCAATGCCTCAAGATCAATTTGAGATGCACTACCCTCCCTAGAGGAAGATGGATATTCCCACTAGTTGTTACATACCCGTGTGCTACCCCAAGCCAAAAGATTCTGCCTCCTCACTACCTCCTCCATGAAGAGCTACATGTAGAGTGCTTCTCCAAGATAAGCCATGGTCCAGGAGAATCATGCATTTGGTGTTAAATATTCTACTTAGACTAATCAGGATGACATGTGAACATTGTCTTATATACTCAAAGAATTAGGGAACTAGGACCTGAAAAGTCTTAACTCTGGTTCTTATAAGGTTCCTCTTAAATTAAGTGGATTAAGGTCCCTCTCAATTCTTAAATTTATATTCCAGACTTAATTTAAATGTTAATGTTATCCAGAAAAATGCACATGCAATTGCAAGAAAATACGAATAATGCAAAGAAAAGAAAGTAAAACCTTGTCTCTTTTTATTGAAACATTTTTTTACTTTTGAACTTTTTATCGATTTTTGGGAAAAAAAAAATTATGCACATGTGAAAAGAGATTTTTTAAAAACATTGATTATGTAAATTTTTATACACTTTTGGCTTTGTAGTTTTTAGGGATTTTTTAAAGAAAAAGGGTTAGTAAGATATATACAAGTATATACACGGATTATACACCTCTTTATAAAAGAATTTTTTGTTTTTTTATTTTAGTTTTTGTTTTTTGTTTTGTTTTTTGTTTATTTTTCTTTTTTTATTTTTAATTTTAATTTTTTTATGTTTTCTTTAGTTTTTTTAGTTTTTAGTTTTTTATTTTAAATTTTTTATGAAGATGGAGGATGACCAAAATCTATATACACCAACGTGGATTTTATGCATTTATTTACATATCTTAAAAATAACCATAATTTTGAAAATATGAGTTATTTCAAAGTATATATATATAATATACGACACCCCCCTATACTTAGCTCGAACTACGTCCTCATAGTGATCCGAGAGCGGTAAAGGAAGACATAACTCGTGTTAATTATAGAAAAATAAAAACTATGATTCTACATCAACTCAAAGAAAAAAATGAAAAGAATAGAAGTCGGTGATCCTTGCTATACATAGGATCATGTAATCCTAAGTATAGAAGATTGTACAAAATGGAAAAATCGATGAAGCGAATTGACAAACTCAATGGTTCTCCTTTCCTCTCTATACTTAAGGTAGAATAGCCCTAAGTAAAGAATATCAACAAGTTGGGGGATAAGCGAGTGATTAGAAGAAAAAAACAGAAAAAATGATATGAACAACATCACTCCCCCCTATACTTAGGGTGGATTATCTCTAAGTAAAGATCCGACAGAAGTGATGAACAGGACGAATATGAACACTTGGCTCATCCACCCACCCATACTTAGGACAAAGTACATCCTATGTTTGGACACACAAAAATGAGGTGGATGAGCGATATGGTAGACGTACAGAGGTAAACAGAATCGAATATAAAAGTGGAGTGGATTTTCAAAGGTCAAGAAGGTCAAAAGCGGACCTTCTTGCGATATTATTGAGGAATGGATCTGGCAAGGTTAGTTCAATATTATAGTCAACATTAGACATAAACTGATCAAGATCGACCTTGAATGTATCATCAGCGGTCTTAGAGTGTGCAGGCACGAATCGGTTAGTGGAAGTAGTGTGGTCATGTCCGGCCTGGGAAGTCTCGTAAATATCAAACTAAAAGGGCACGGACACATTATCAAAAAAAGTACGATCAATTCTAGCCTAGCGAGCCTCTACTAGATCATCATCTTCATCAAAGGGCCTGAATTGCTTTGTAAAAACAATCAAATCAAATTCAGCCTTATTAGTCTCATCCAAATAAAGACGAAATGGAACGGAATCATTAGTGAAAGTAGTCAAATCACGATTGTCTTGTCTAGGCTCAGAGTCTACCTTCCACTCTATGGCGTCTAGTATGTAAATCCCACACATGCCATCAATGCATCACCACATATCAGAAGGGGTAACTCTATGGTCTATGCTTTCTGAGTCTTCCTCCTTGAAGAGGAATTCTTGGGTCTTAGTATCATCCAACGTACAGTAAAAATCTCTAATAGTATCATCTAGGTCAAAGTTCTTTAGGTTGGCTAACACGGCATGCTCTCATGGGATGCAGGTTTCTGGTTAGTAATGGGTGTAGTGATCAACACATCGCTCCCTACATCGGAAAGGAAGCAAATCTCTCCTGATTCATAATCAATAGCGGCTATTGCAGAGGTGAGGAATGGCGGTCCCATGATTATTGTAGGGTGCTTCACATGGATGGAGGTATCCATGGGTAATACGACAAATCAAAACTGAAGTTCATGCCCTGAATAAGAATGATCAAATTTTCTATAATACCCTTCCACCTCTTGATAGATCCATCATCAAATTGAACTATCATCCTTGTTTTCTTGAGATGCACAAGATGAAGATATTGTACCATAGAGAAATGTGTTATATCTATTGAAGCACTACCTTCAAGAAGAGTGTTGTCACAAGAATATTCAGAAATGGAGCAACTCACAAGAGATGTAGCAGTGTTCCCTTTCTTAGAATGTGTACGGTGAGAGATGGTGTAGGTAGCGGCCATGGTCAAGATGTGATGCTCAGATCTACTCCTTCACTTTCCCTTCTTGTGTAGAGGAGAAGATAAATGTGTCATGGCCTGGTGAAGTGAGGCTTTAATGAGCTCATGAATAGTGTCCACCAATTTGGGTTTAGTCAACATTTTTTAAATTTTTGGATCTCCTCCAAACAATGAAGGAGATTAAAATCATCATTTACATAAGGATTGCCAATATCAGTTTGTACAATGGCATCCTCGGGGTCAAAGGTGGGACATGTGGTGAATGAATGTATGCAAAATAGTCTGGCATGGGTGCTCCCTCCTCACAAGATGAATCAACAATGTGTCTCCTGCAATCTTTTTGTATTTTTTTTAAAATTTTCTTATTTTTTTGTATTTTTGGTGATTGCAAGCTCTCATGATCATTTTCAAGTTAATCAATGATGAACCCCAGTTTCGTGCTCTTAATTCGTTGAAATTAACCCCTATCTTAGATTAAGTGTCAATAAGAACCAGATTAATCCTTGTAATAAAAATTATCTGACTCCTAGTGTTTTTAAGCCTTCAAAAACACTCTCAAAAATATGTCTACCTTTCTTTGACCATTTTTCCGATTTTGATCACTATGAAACTTGTAGATCTCATCGAGATCTACAACTTTCATGTCTTGAGTTTTTTCAAATTCGGCCTCCTTCTCCTTCTTATTTCACATTCTTCTTCGGAATTATATTATTGGGCCACGTGGTGTATTTTGGTTGCGCCACGCGGCCATCTCTGCACGCACCACGCGCCCTTCATTGCCCGATGTCCGATCATTCCCTTTCTCACCAAATCTCATCTGTTTATCCTCGCTCTTCTCCACAACCCTCTGATCAATTCTTCTATGGCATCTCAGACATCCATCACCTCCTAATCCTTAGCTCGCCTTGTGGCACCTCATGTGTCGCACGATCACCACCAGAAAGACTCCATCACAACCAATCTTTCACTTCAAACCACAGCCATTCCATCGACTTCCATCTCACATGCCATCCGTTAGTTTCCGCCTACACCACATCTTGCCACGTGGCACCTCTAACGTCCTTCGATTGCACTGCTCCGATCTAATCACAACCACAGCTTCGCACATATGTCTCTGCCATTGGATCGCGACATCCAACGGTGGGGGACTAGTCTCCTACCTTCCGCTACATCCTTGTCTACGTCTCCCACCTTGCACCACTACTTCCCCCTTCCTTTTTTCCTCCGAGTCCTCGTCCACCATCTCCACTTCCCAATACCTCCACGACGTCGCCCGGTCATCCATCCTTCTCGCGGGCATATACTCTCTCCATAACTCCCTCTCTCCCACTCCATATGCCTTGGTCAAGCTACTCCTTCTGTCATCATAATCCGCCGCTTCGCCCCTCTTTAAATACCCCCTCTCCTCCGCCATTCACCGGGGTCCGCCTTTACATGGGGCCTAGCCCAGTCCCTCTCCTCCTCCTTGTGATAGGAGGACGACCGATGGAGATGCAAACACGGCGATGGACCCCGATGTTAATCCTACACCATTGTATGCTTAGTTCTACGGTGGCTCCGCCTTCGCCTAGCTATCTCTAGTAGCCGCAGAGGCCCAGCGATGACCAGGGCTCCTCCCAGAAGCCCGCGCATAGGCAATTCATTTGCCATTATCTCAGGTAAGTTCTCTGATCTTCTTTGTAATTTTCCCCCTCTTTTCTCTTAATTAATTACAACTCCCCAGTCATCATCTTCGTTCATTGACCACCTCTATACCTCTATATCGCTTCCACATTCCACGTGTGACACCCCGATCACTCTCCTCTTCCTACATTGCCTCAGACCACCTCCGACCCAACTCCTCTGGGCTCGCCAGAGAAGACCACCGACTGCAACCTTCTTCAGCCCATTCACGGCCGATCACCTCACTCGACCTCATGCACGAAATATATGGCACACTTCGGCTATGCAATTAACAACGCAGGTGCCCGAATATTCAATAGTCGGAGTCCTTGCTGGAGCTTCTTTGCCAAGCTTCGTGTCTGGCATACTAGCTTCAACCGCCTCCTCCAAGATAACTAGCAGCACCACAAAGCTTCAACGATGCGATCTATCAATCCAGGAGCATCTAGAGGATTCACCTCAATCGAGAGTGCTAGAAGGTGGCAGAGCACGGGAGGCTTCGCCGAAGGTCTGAAACGACCACCAGCGTCGCGACGGAAGAGGAAGATCCGAATCTTACAGGCAATGTTGGATGCTTGATGAAGCTACGTTTCATCATCTTTATTCTATCATTTTGGCCTTAAAAAACCCTAGTAAATGCGTGTAAATAGCATTAATTCATGCATTTTATCATCCATGCATTATTGTGTAAATATTGTATAAAATGTGGTTTTTAAAGCCAAAATTATATAATAAAGAAAAAAAGAATAAAATATTGTAAATATTTTATGACCCGAAAGTCCGAGACCTAGGCATCTCGATGACTAGGTCGACAAGGAATAAAGTAGGGGGAGATAAGGGCCATAATACAATAAAAATCCCTTTTATTTAATTCATTCTTTGTTCATTTTGGGACCTATTTTTGGTTTCACTTTTTATACCTCAAATAAAGAAACTGTGTACATGAAAGTTGTAGATAATTTCATACAGAAAAATACAAATTGATTTCACTCAAAAATAATGTACAGATAAAAAGTTATGATCTGAATAAAATTCCAGAATCCCAACTTCCCAGACTTGTATCTCTCAAATAAAAACTCAAAATGTATCAAACTCAACTTTAGTTGTATATAATTTAAATAAGATATTTAACGGAGGTGGTTTCGTATTTTTCGGAGTTACGGTTTGAAAGTTGAATTGTGGACCCCACTTGTATACTTGTACAGATTAGAATATTCATTTTATTATTTATTCATTTTTTTATAATTTTATATTTTTATAATTTTGTAAATATTATTTCTAATATATATGTACATTAAAACAAGAATAAAACACAAATAAAACACAAAAATAAAGTACTTGTATTACAATACCTAGGTATAATACCTATAAATATACCTATATAATTACTACTTATATTTTATTAAGTGTATACGATACATAAGAAAAATAAAATAAAAATATATTTAAGTGTATAAAAATATTTTATAAATATATAAAATAATAAACAAAATAAATAATATTAAATACATAAAATAAAATTTAAATATTTAAAATATATAGATAAATATACCTATATAGCCTATAAAAGGTAACTTGTAAAAGAATACCTCGAAAAAATAAATAAAAATCACAATAAAATAATTTATAAAATAATGAACATTTTTATTTTATAATTAAAAATTAATAAATTCAATTGCTATTTTTAAATAAATTTACAATTATTTTTTCCAAGGTTTTTTCTGGTTGGTCCACGTGGACCAACTAGACTTCTTCCTTGGTTGACCTCGGTCAACTCCCTTACCGAGGTTCGGCCTTTGTCAGAACTTATTTTTGTAGCTTTTTCTCCGAATTTTGGAGATCATGCCTTTCACTATTTCGTGTTGCTTCCTTCGTGATTTTTTATGCCCATATATCCATGATTCACGCCTAGATGTTTTATTGGGCATGGGATCATCGATGCATCTGATACGCTTCGATCTTTGCGCCCTGTCACACCATGGTTCAAAAACTATCCGTCACCTCCCCTTGCTCCTTGAACCACTTTTGACCCGATTTTCCTCCGTTCTCTTGGGCCCTGGATTGAGTGACGTGACGGGGAGCTCTCCGACCGTCGAGGCGCGAGGATTCACGGGCCGAGGAGCGGCTCCACCCATCTCTGGCCAAGCTTGGCCGTGAGGTCCTATCTTGTGGTGTACAACCGCTCGAGGTCCACTTTCTTCTCATTTATTGCCTTTTTTTACTTGCCTGTAGCCTTAGATTCGATTCCAATCTTCGTTTCGCTTTTCGCCCAAATTCGCCACCTTCGTTATCATCTCGTCGGAGCTTTCTCCGGCGAGCTCCTAATTCACCTCCACCGCCATTTTTCGCCTCCTTACGAGGTCGGAGCAATTTACCCCCGACTCTATCATTTCTTTCTTACAGCTTCAGGAGTCGAAGAGCGTCTCTAGAGGAATTTTGAAGGCCGGCCGAGGTGCGAGGAGCTTCATAGTTCCGCCGGGCTCGCACGGCCACTCCGGGCTCCACCGAAGCATTTTGAGACGCCCAGGACTTGGAGCATACTTGCAGGAACCTCGGGCACCATTTTTGTGGCCTCACTGAGCAGCAGAGGGGGAGATCGGCATTGGGGAAGCTCGCATCTTCCCAGTTCGTCGAAGACGCCTCGCCGCCGTTGGATATTGAAGGTGCCACAAGCTTTACAGCAGCTGTAGGATCCCGCTCATCTCAGCCGTCGATGCAGTTTTTGGAGATCTAATTGAGGCCACTGATTCGAACCGTCATCGCTGCTCACGGACGCGCCACGTGCCTTTGGTAACAAATCTGCAGCGGTGGATCCGCCCTTAGCTTTGGGTATTTTGCCAAAACACCCTGAGCAATTTTGTATTTACTTTTAAATGCCAAAGCTTTCATCTGCGTTTTAAAAATTTGTAAGGTTTACGCAATGCTCCCTAGCTTTTCGTATATTCCATTTAGGTCCCTCGCTAGGTCACGTGCGCTATGCACGTGACTTGGCAATTTTGCATGGGAACACCGGGTGTTTTGTATATTTATCTCTGTTACCAGAACTTTTATTTGCAGTTATAAATTTCTGGCATATTTGCATTTAAGCCCCTTAGATTTTTTGTAAATTACATCTTAGCCCCCGTCTGGCGCGTGCAAGGCACGTGTGCTTTGGTGTTTTTGCAAAAGGGCCCTAGGGGTTTGCGCATTTAATATTTAGTTTAGAAATTATTTTATTACATTATATAATTTCTAGGTAAATTACATTATGGCCCCCGAGCTTTCGCACATTTCCAAAAATACCCCTGCTAGGGGTCTATTTTCTATTTGTTGATTGCATTTGTTTCATGCATCTATAAAATCTCAAAAATTACCAAAAAAAATTACCTAGTGTTCTCATTGCATTATATTATCATGGCATATTTTTTTGCATATTTATTGCATTTTAAAAAAATAAAAACAAGCATTTTGTGCACTGTTTGCATTAGAAAATACACAAAAATTACAAAACATTTTTGAAAAAATCCAAAAAAAAAATTTTTATGTGTTTTCATATCTTTTAGCTCCAGACCAAAACTCACTAAAAATACAAAAGAAAACTCCTAAAAATTATAAAACCTTAAAAATCTTCCTAAAAATCTTAAAAATTCTACAAAAATCCTAAAAATGCAATTCCAGTTTCAGCATTTTCTTGATTTAGTATCTTTCAATTAAAATTAATTTGAGGAATTTTGGACACTGGTTGACATTTTTCATCCTCATTTTAATTTCGGCCAGCAACTTAGTTCTCTGATTTCTAGTATTTTTACCGTTAAAAATACCAAAAATTAGGAAAAATATAGAAAAATCATAAAAAACATTAGAAAAAATATAAAAATCACAAAAACATTTTGTTTCCTGTATTTTGACCTTTTTCCCTATTTTTATCTCTCTCTTATCTCTAGTGTATATATATTCCTTATATATATTATATCTTTATTAAAAGAAAAAGAAAATACAAAAATACAAAATATAAAAAGAAAAATATAAAATCAGAAAATCAAAAATAAAAATATAAAAATATAAAATAAATAAATAAATAAATAAATAAATAAATATATATATATATAAAATTAAAAACCCACAAAAAATAGCATAGACAAATCATCACATTCACTTTTTGTGCAATTTTGCCTCGTTCTATCTGTCTTCTCCCTGTGTTCGACCTCTACACATACTTGCACTATACACATCGTGTTGTAGAGTTATAATAAATTTTAACTCCGCACTGCTTTTCATTGCTTGATTTCTGTTGTGGGTTAATTGTTGTCTGAAGTTCGGATTTTTCTGCGGGTCGCCTCAGCGACATCATGATACCGCCTTGTGTGGATTACTTTAGACCCGTGAAAAATCGTCTTCAATAAATGACACTAGTGGAGCAACAATGCGTAGTTCGGGTTTTTACTTGTGCTTGTGAGTGTTTGTCTATTTCCATGGCTTTTATTATTTCCCTTATTTTTGAGAAATCTGTTGAGTTGTCTAACCTCCTCTTTTGTTGACTTTGTGCGAGGAACCGTGGATCGAGGGAGGTGCTCTACCCTAGGCACATGGGCACCCACATGAAGCCGGCATCTGCCAACCTAGCACTGAAGGAGACGGAGAGGATTTTTGAAGACTGAGCTCCCATCATTTTTGTTGTATTTATTTGTGTAATTTTTGTGTGTGTGAGAGAGAGAGACTTTATTGTTGTAATAATACAGATACTCAGACATTGGACATTCGGGCTCAATTTCCAAGTATTTGTTCACTTGGGGGCTCACTACGGTTTTATCGGTTTCATCGCATTTTTTCCTTTATTTTCTGGATTTTGTTTTCCTTATTTTGTGTGATTGAGCCCCTAGTTTTAGGATAGCTTGCGATAGATTAAGGCCAAACACCTAATATCTTTCTCTGTGCCTATAGAACGTTTGGACTTAGTCAAATCTAAACTGCTTCTCACTTAGTCTCGGAACCACCACGCCGCAAGAGTTCTCCATACAGCGCGTGCAGGACCCACCTTGGTGGGCATCGAGGAAACTCCAAGACCGGACACTTCAGTTCCATTCTGAGTCATTAGCATCGGTTCTTCACGCTAATAGCAATTTCTGAACTTAGGGCGATTTCATTGGCTTGCATTTGCATATAGATTGGTTTCAATTATGTTGAGCATCTTTGCATGTAGAGGACTGGAGGCAAGGTGAGCATTTCTCTTTAGCATACATCATTGATTTGCCACTTGCATTGCTTTTCCGCCTCTCTACCTCTGATTTGATCATCTAGGTGCTAAGTGAAATTGACTCCTCGTTAGGCTCGTGCATTTCTCACTAAAAATCTAAATAAAGTGATAACCAATAAAATTGACCTGCTAATATTACTTGACCCTGAAATCAACCAAAAAGAAAATCTTGTATTGGGGCGAGTAATCCCCTCATGGTCTTCATTTTACTTGCTCGCGCACACACTAAGGATTAGTGCCAAAATCCCATTCAGTCCCTAAGTGTTGTGCGACTTTTGGACTTCTCACCTAACTCTAAAACAAAGAAGATAAAAAGACCGATTTTTTGGTCTCTACCGAGTTGAGTAGGTGAATTGAGGGTTTATCTTGTGTGAGTTTGTTTTTGTTTGCTTGTGTGCACTCGAGATCACCTCTGCGCATTTGCGCCTTCTTATTCATTTTCTTGACTTGACCTTCGTATTCTCGGACTATTGTCTCCTTTTGTTTCAAGATGGACCCCTGAAGCGTCTTTTATCCAAACTTTGAGGATCCTTCGTTCACTTCAGCCGGTCCACCTCCTTTTTTCCAGGAGGACTTTGCTCCTGACTTTTATACATATCCGCCTCAACTGCAATATCAGGACTCAGACTTCTACCCACACCCACCTCCACCTCCGTATTTTCCACCTTCACATTCACCCGAGACTAATCTGTTGGAGTCACCTTTCATGGAGTCCACCCTTGAGCACTTGACCCAGATGATGGATCATATAAGATAGAGGATTGACCACCTCACTAGCACGAATAAGAGCAATCATGATATCCCACCATTTGATGATATGGGTTCAATCGAGGATTTCCATGAGATCTTGCAATCACACAAAATACAAAAAAATGAGAAAAATTTTAAAATCCAAAAAGATTTCGGGAGACACATGATTGAGTCGGACTGTAAGGAGAGTGCCCACTTGCCAGACCCTTTTACCACACATCCTTTCACCCCTAGTCCCACCGTTGACCCCGAGGATGTCACTGTACAGACTGATCTTGGCATGCCTCGTGTATATGTTGATTCCACTTCCTCCCTTGTATGGAGGAGGTCCAAAAATTCAAAAAAATGTTGACCGAACCCAAAGTGGTGGCCACTATTCATGAGATCATCCGTGACCCCCTTCAGCAGGCCATGACTGATTTATCTACTCCTCTTCCCAAGAAGAGAAAGCGGAGGAGCAGATCTGAGCGTCATATTTTGACCATGGCCACTGCCCACGCCATCACACACCGTCCCATTCCTAGGAAGAGGAACATTGCCACACCTTTATTTTGTTCAGAAATTGTTTTATTACATTATATAATTTTTGGGTAAATTACATTCTGGACCCCAAGCTTTCGCATATTTCCAAAGATACCCCTGACAGGGGTCCATTTTCTATTTGTTGATTGCATATGTTTCATGCATCTATAAAATCTCAAAAATAACCAAAAAAATTACCCAGCGTTCCTGTTGCATTATATTATCACGGCATATTTTTATTTTACATATTTATTGCTTTTTAATATTTATAAAAATTCAAAAACAAGCATTTTGTTCATTGTTTGCATTAGAAAATACATAAAAAATATAAAACGTTCTTGAAAAATTCCAAAAAAAATTATATTTTGAGTGTTTACATATCTTTTAGCTCCAGATAAAAAATTACTAAAAAATACAAAAGAAAACTCCTAAAAATTATAAAATCACCAAACATCTTCGTAAAAATCTTAAAAATTCTAAAAAAAATCCTAAAAATGCATTTCCAATTTCTGCATTTTCTCTGATTTGGTATCTTTCAATTAAAATTAATTTGAGGAATTTTGGACACTTATTGACATTTTTCATCCTTATTTTAATTTCGGCCAACAACTTAGTTCTCTGATTTCTAGTATTTTTACCTTTAAAAAAACCAAAAAAATAGGAAAAATATAGAAAAATCACAAAAATATTATAAAAATATAAAAATCAGAAAAACATCTTGTTTCCTATTTTTTGACCTTTTCCCTATTTTTATCTCTCTCTTATCTCTAGTGTGTATATATATATTCCATATATATATAATATCTTTATTAAAAGAAAAAGAAAATACAAAAATATAAAAAGAAAAATATAAAATCAAAAATCAAAATATAAAAATATAAAATAAAAATTTAAATAAAATATATATAATTAAAAACACACAAAAAATAGCATAGACAAACCATCACATTCACTTTTTGTGCAATTTTTCCCTGTTCTACCTGTCTGCTCCCTGTGTTCGACCTCTACACATACTTGCACTATACACATCTTGTTGTAAAGTTATAATAAATTTTAACTCCACACTACTTTTCATTGCTTGATTTCTGTTGTGGGTTAATTGTTGTCTGAAGTTTGGATTTTTCTGTGGGTCGCCTCAGCGACATCGTGATCCCGCCTTGTGTGGAGTACTTTAGACCCGTGAGAAATCATCTTCAACAATGCTCCTCCTCGAAGCCCGTCCAACAACGCAGACGCAACCACGTGTTCAGCAGCGCAGGGTACAGCTGCCATTGGATCCTCAAGATCCAACGATCCATGGATGTCCACGTGTCAAGTGCTGGGTAGACCCGAGCCTCAACCTCCGAGCCTTTAGGTCTGGGTTTGTCGAACAAGTGCCAAGCCTGCTCTAAGCCAAAGCTTCCATCGAGCCGTCCTCCGAAGCGGAGCCCAACTCCGAGCCAGCATCGAGCCTTCATCGCCAGTTGAGCCTAGCCGATGCAACCCCGAACCTCGAGCACACCCAAGCTTGGCCTCATGTGACCCTCATGTGCGGTCTGGGTAAATTGCAGGGAGGTCCTTGGATGTTACCATATTTGCATTCAAGTCCAGAGCTCACATGCAGACCACGTGCGCATGGGGTATTTTGCACTTATACCCTCACAGGTTTTTAATAATTGCAAAAATACCCCTGCACGTGTAGGGTATTTGCAGGGAAGGTCCCGTACTTTATTTTATTTGCATTTCCGTCCCTCCAAAGGACCTGTTTTCTATTTCTCTTTCATGTTTTCTTACATTTATGCCTATGTCTTCACTCTTTCATATCTTGAGCATCCTAGCTCTGATTGAGTCGATTTCAGGTGCATTTTGAAGCATGTTTGATTCTCTTTTTATGCATAGCTCTAGTTTTGATTTGGATACTTTGGACTATGATGATTAGTTCTAATGAAATAGTGTCAATTGTTCATGGATTCTCATGCCTTTATTACTTATTGCTTCATAAATGGAATTGAATTGATTATCTTGTATTGCTCATGTCTTTAATCTAAGTAGGGCATAACTGCATTGCATTTAATTTCATCTATCTACATGTTAAAAAAATATATAAAAAACTGCATTGTTCATGTTTACGTAATGCATATTGTCTCCATGCATCCTTTGACCTTCGATCTTTGAATCTGACATTTAGTTCAATTGATTAGAGTCTAAATAATACGATAGAGGCTCATGTCCCTGAGTTCGACCTTTGGCTTGCTCAAGTAAAATATAAATGGACCATTTGATCTAGTTGATTAATTTAATTAAATGGTCTTTGATCGATCTGATTCGGCCAACTACAATGACATTAAAATGACTTATTAAGAGGCTGGATCTAGGGTTTGTCAATGGCGCTGTTGCCGGGGACACGACTCATCTTTCATGTTTAGATTTTAATTTATTTTATTAAGTCTTAATCTTTTTTGTAGGTCTTGTGTTTTTCATGCATTTTAATCATTAAAAAAATTCTTTCGATTTGATATCTAACGTTGGCTTTTGTGACAGGGCCCTTGAAGTTCAAGGAGGCGAGGAGCAGATGTCTCCCCGCTGTGAAGAGTCGCATCAGCAATTTTAGAGAAAAAAATGAAGAAAAAAATGTGTTGTTCTGCATTTTACTTCTTTCATTGTAATAATAGTCTTTACAACGATCTTTGTTCAAAGACCCGCGCTTGTAAAAGAACGATTTATATGTGATTATGTGGGGATCGTCCCCACTTGAGTGTCGACCTAGGACCAGGCACGCGGCTCTTCGAGCTTCTTTCGCATTTTTAATTTTGCGTACTTGGTCGTAGGTAGGACACACATTAAATAATAGACACACATAAACATCGCTTCACTTAGCCAAATTAAAAGATATTTCTCCCTGCTAATAGAAGCATGTTAGGTGTGGTTTTCTATCGACTTGCATACATTTGTTTTTGATTTTCAGTTCAGTCCAAGTTTTCACGAATATTGCTAAGGCACTGCAAGTTTCTTCGCGTAGCCTAGATCATAATTTTTATCGAATGCATGCTTTTTCTCGAACCACTTCCTGACTTGATCACCTAGGTTAATGGAAAATGAGAATGAGCAGTAGACGATAATTTCTTGATTTATGTGCTCACCCTAAATCAGTGATAACCTTAAGCAAAATAATCGGGACTAATAAATGCAAGTTGACATAAAATGGAGTAAAATCTTGTTTTGGGAGAGCAATACCCTTGTTTATGCAGGATGATTTTCTTTGACATTTTTCTTGATTCCCGCATAAACTAGAATGTTATTTTAATCACCAATAAAATCGACAAGATAATTAACCAACACCTGTTGGTTTCATGTGTGAGTTGATGAATAAAAAGGTGTTGCTTGTTTGTTTGAGCCATGAATGCTCCGAAAACCTCCCCTACACCTTAGACACTCCATTCATCTCTGAAGATTCATCTGCTCATGTGTATATCCATCCGACTTCTTCGTTAACCACATGTCTCTCCCAACATCAATTCTCCATCCTTATACTTAGGCTACTTTCAGCCTAAGTATAGGGGGGACCAGAGTCCACATGATTTCTCTACTCATCTTTCCTTGCCTCGATACTTAGGTTATTTCTAACCAAAGTATAGGAGGAGCCACCTTAGTTCCCGTATATCTTTCTATATTTAAATGGACCTATGGCCTTGTATCATCTAGTGTTATGAGGACATAGCAAAGTTTAAGTGTAAGGGGGTATACCGTATATACATTATATGTACTTTAGCTATATTTTGAAAATTTAAAACTTTTTTGGGCTAAAGTATAATCTTTGGAACTAAGTGGACAAAATTGATTTCAATATTTTTCTATATTATGTTACACTATTTTCAAGAAAAAAATTCGAAAAAGGTATGAAAAATGAGTTTTTTCTTGTTTTGAAAAATCTTTTGAAAATGTTTGGAAAATTTCTATTTGGTTGTCATGGTTTGGAAATTTATTTCTTTCAAGGAGACGAGTCTAACATGTGTTCTAACCTTTAATCAAAAATCCATAAAAAAATGAAAAAACTTCAAAAACCCTTTAAGAATCAAAATTGACTACTAAACCCAAATAAGTAGCCGCGTTCAGTGAGGGTTCTCCCTTAGCAGAGTGGGTGGTTTAGAGGGCATCGCGTAAGGCTCCATCCTCAAGCAACAGGCTCTAGCATGTACTTACACCTATACTGGTTGAATGCATATGCATCTACTTATTTGAGTTTAGGCAGTCATGATGTCTCTCAAAGTTTTCAAAAACAATCAAAACTTGGTTGAATAAGTTGGATTAAATCCTCTACTTTTTTCACTTCCACACAGGATCAATGATGTTCGAGAAAACTCGATTTATGAGGTCTTGAGATTTTAGGTTAACCAACCTTAACCATCAAGGTCTTAGACTTAATCATCCACATCTCCCTAGGTTTCTAGATTTACGTGCTATATTGCATGCTTAGTCTCCTACCTTAAGAATATGATCAGCACTTCACATGCGCAACTACAGTCTTGATGAGATGAGTTGAAATTTCACTTGAGAAACTCGGATGAGGGATTCGAGTTTGGACTTGAATTGATGATGCTCGAGGATGGGATAAAATCAATGAAGGCTTCATGAAACCTGAGTATCAGCACCTTTAGCCAGTATGAGAACATGGTTCTTGTACTATCTCTTCACATTTACCTATGTGCCATGGTGTGATGAAATCTAAAAAAACATTGTTGATCAGTGTGTGCCAACTCTTGGTAAAAGCAGTGGAGCTAGCCAAAAAACAAAGCAAAGAAAAGAAATATCCATGTTGAAAGAAAATCTCTCACCATACAACGCCAAATATCGAGGAGCTTCCACCAAAGGCAAGCGCTCCCAACCATTTCAAAGTGTCCACTTGGACCATCGCTATTAGGACCAGGAGTCGGGCTAGCACCAAAAAAGAGCTCTGCATCGTAAATGCTACAAGTCTGGGTGTAGAAGGTATAATAGATACTCAAAAAAGGCACACCCCCAATGTACTCCCAAGAAAACAAGTGCATACGACTAAAACTTCTTTTGATGTACTGCACTAATCAACAAACAAAAAAATACATGTGTTGAGTCAATAAGGCACTCGAGAGGATCCTTGTTCCAATGAGAGGGAGAGAAGAAATGACACAATCATATGCCCTTCATAAATTGGCCTTCCATCTACACTTTTAAGTCTGACAACTAAAGAGACGGTGGATTGGATGCAAGAAATGGTTTATTCCCTAGTGCTGAGGATCAGGTTCTTAGGATAGTCTCTTGCACTGGAACCCTGGGTGACGCTGCAACTCTACTCTTGTAACTGCAGTCCACACTTAAGTCATATCCACTATATATGTATACAGAGAGAGTCTGGGAAATTAGAGAAATTGGATACCTCTTGATTAAAGATGGGTTGAACTCTGAGATTTTAGGATCTCTAATTGAGAGGACTTGAACAGATCAGATCCTGTCCGCACATGCAAACGGGGTTAATCCAGCTCTTTCATTGCATTTGTGATGCTCGGGGACGAGCATAGTTTAAGTATAAAGGGTTGATGAAACCTAGTTTCATGCTCTTAATTCGTTGAAATTAACCCCCTATCTTAGACTAAGTGTTAATAAGAACCAAATCAATCCTTGTAATTATCGGACTACTTGAATAAATTAAAAATACAAATAAAATAGGAAAATTAAAAATCATAGTGTTTTTAAGCTTTCAAAAATGCGCTCAAAAATATTTATACCTTTGTTCGACCCTTTTTCCGATTTTGGTCAACATGAAATTTGTATATCTCATCGAGATCTACAACTTTCATGTTTGAGTTTTTCCAAATTCGGCCTCCTTCTTATTTCACATTCTTCTTCGGAATAATATGATTGGGCCACGTGGCGCCTTTTGGTTGCGCCATACGTCCATCTCTTCACACACCACACGCCCTTCATTGTCGTCATCCGATCATTCCCTTTCTCACTGGATCTCATCTGTTTATCCCTGCTCTTCTCTACAACCCTCCGATCAATTCTTCCATTGCATCTCAGTCAGCCGTCACCGCCTAATCCTTAGCTCACCATGTGGCGCCTCATGCGCCGCACGATCATCCCCAGAAAGACTCTATCACAGCCGCCTCTTTCCACCTCAAACCACGATCATTCGATCCACTTCCATCTCACATACCATCTGTTAGTTTCCGCCCGCACCACATCTCGCCACGTGGCGCCTCTAGTGCCCTTTGATTGTGTCGCTTTGATCTAATAACAACCACAGCTTCGCACATATGTCTCTGCCACTGGATCGTGAGATTCAACAAAGGGGGACTCGTCTCCTTCCTCCTGCTACATCCTCGCCCACGTCGCCCACCTTGCGTCACTGCTTCCCCCTTCCTTTTTCCTCCGAGTCCTCGTCCACCATCTCTACTTCCCGATACCTCCATGACGTCGTCCGGTCATCCATTCTTCTCGTGGGCATACACTCAATCCATAACTTCCTCTCTCCCACTCCATATGCCCCGGTCAAGCTACTCCTTCTGTCATCATAATCTCCGATTAGCCCCTCTTCAAATTCCCCCTCTCCTCTGCCATTCACTGGGGTCCGCCTTACATGGGGCCTATCCCAATCCTCTACTCCTCCCCGTGACAGGGGGAGGACCAATGGAGATGCTAAGACGGTGATGGACCCCGGCGTTGACCCTAAGCCATTGTAGGCTTGGTTCTGTGGTGGCTCCGCCTTCGCCTAGCTGTCTCCAGTAGCCGCAAAGGTCCAGCAATGACCAGGGCTCCTCCCAGGAGCTCGTGCACAGGGGATTCATCCGCCTTTATCTCAGGTAAGTCCTCTGATCTTCTTTGTAATTTTCCCCCTTTTTTCTCTTAATTAATTAGAACTCCCCGGTACCATCTTCGTTCATTGACCACCTCTATAGCTCCATATCGCTCACACCGTCCACGCGCGACACCCCGATCACTTTCCTCTTCCTGCATAACCTCAGACCACCTCTGACCCAACTCCTCCGGGCTCACTGGAGAAGATCACCGGTCGCCACATTCTTCAGCCCATTCATGGCCGATCATCTCACTCCTGAAGGATATGGTTAGATCCTTAAGTGCATCACGGAAGCGTGATCGTCGTATCGAATACGACGAAGAACGACTAGTCGCACTAGTTGTTCTATGCAGCGGAAATTAAAATTTTTCATGCGACGAAACCACATGATCCAAGAACACTTCTAGGATCATTTCGTCTAAACCACAAACAAGTATTAGGTTTACCTCTTGAAGCGTGGTTGCGATCGAGTCTCTAAACAAAGAGACCTCCTGTCTCAAGTCCGATCCGTCGGAGGAGACGCTTGCGAGCGCGGGGATGAACCGCGTGCTTCTCGCAATCCATGTTGATGATCCAAGCGTCGGATCTCCTGATCTCGACACACGAGATCCGATGTCTTCTTCACGAGCGGGGCGCACCGAAGGAGACGGAGATCCACGAGCAAACCATCGGGCAGCATAACGACGATGCCGCGGCGATGGAGAACCTCTCTAGGGCATCCATGGTGGACGGCCACATGAGAGAGATGGAGAGAGGACGTGTAGAGAGAATGAGAGAGAGAGAGAGATTTGTTGCCTCAACTTATGTGTCTGTGTAAAGAAGAGCAATGGGGTGCCTCTCCTTATATAGGGTTTTGGGATCCATGGATCTCAATCCATGTGTCAACACAAATCCAATGGTCCACATAAATTTGTGTTTCTTTCAATGGTCATGATTTGTTGCTAAAAACACAACAACAATTAATTTATTTTAAATTAAATATATGTTGATAAATCAACACAATTTAATTACAAAATTAAATAATCAATACATGGAGATAATGAAAGGAGAGAAAGCCTCCTTCCATGTGGAGAGGGGGGACAGCCTCCCTTTCCTAATGGGAGTGGTGGCCGTCCACCCTCCTCCATTAGGAAGGTGGCTATTTCACCTTTTATGTAATCTCCATTATTTGCAACAACTTTTGTTGCAAATTATTTCACAAAAAATAAATCCAATTTATTTTGTGAACATTGCAATCATGCCATTGAAAATTTGTGAATCACATTCACAACCCAAAACAAAATGTAAATTACATTTTCAATTTGATGTCCAATGTGAATCCAATTCACATTAACATTTAATTAACAAATGTAAATTACAAATAGCTCTCTCTTATATATTATAAATCACATTTATAATATATATGACTAATATGGATATTGCTATCCACATTATTCATATCCATGATAATTAAATCATATTTAATCATCTTGGGTCTCTATTCTCTTGTGTCCAAATAATATGAATCACATTCACATTATTTACATCTTTGATAATTAAATCTCATTTAATTATCTAAGATAACTCTCTTTATAATATGAATCAAATTCATATTACTCATGATAATTAAATCACATTCAATTATCAATTTTCTCAATGCTCGGATACATATATCAAAAATAGAATTATCCATGAACTCCTTCAAGGATAATGCGCTTTCTCCGCAGATACTTGGAGATAAGGACAGGGCGATTGTATTGTTCCACCTATAGTGACATGGATATTGAGATCGTATCTCAAATCCAGATCGCGGGACTCCCATAGATGCTTGATTAAATCAAGACCGTAAATCTAATCTTCTCATTGTATCTGAATCACATTCAGATCAATGTCCAATACTTGGACCAAGATCAGATCACTTCTCTACTGAGAGGAGTCACTAAAATCCAGACCCGTTTCATCACTCCCTAGGAATGGAAGCGTCATGGTTATACAATCGTTTATGATCACATCACCCTCAGGTATTCCCAATACCTGTACATCCTGCATACTGGAAGACTCAGACTAAACCCGAAGTATTCGATCAACTTTATACTGTCTACTTCATGGTTTTATCAGTAAGTTTCTCATTCGATCATTGGGAGTCGGTATTGATCATATACTTTCCAAAAGCATATATCATACCTAGGTCTTGATCATATACTTTCCAAAAGTATATATCAAACCTACAAATTCAGTCAAGCTTCCAAAGCGAGACGACCGTGCGCACGGAATTTGATTCTTCCCAATATCTCATGAGTGAGCTCATGTCTTCCGGTTCAGTAACTGAACCTGTATGATCCCTTTGAGAGATCGTATTACTCATATGCCCTTATATGCACACCAGCGCGCCGGTGTATAGACCTTGATTAGGTCATCAACCTATTGGTCTGCCAAATGTACATACTTAGACATATAGCAACACATCTGTCTCCGGTCAGAGGATGCGTGCCTATATCCTGACAGCATACGATATAGGACTTTGGTTATCTCGATCTCGTTAAGTCAACTCTTTGACCTAACTAATCTGACACCTCTGAATCTCTATTTCTATGCAGAGGACCTGCATCAAGAGGTCGGTCAGATATCAGCCTTCAGAGATAAGGATTGCCATCTCCTACTCAGGCTGGAGATCATCTCTTAACAATCATCTGACGGTGCTTGATGAGTCCTCAATCTAACTCTTTAGATATTCATTCAAGCACCAGCCTCTATGATCCAATAGTTGAATCAACAGATGTATGATCATCAAGATGGCCATGGTACATAACCCTAATTGTACTAAGGGACCTATTATGCAAATTATGTATTCATCATTTCAGATTAAGGAGTGAATTGCAATAATCATTTATTGCATAATGGCTCGCCGTGGGCTCGCATTTCCAACAATCTCCCACTAGCCCAAAGAGCCATTAATGGGCTAATCATTTAAACCCGCACTCATGTGACAATCATAGGCTATTTAGAAAATAGCTAGGTAAGCTGATCAGTCACTCTGTTCCCGCGAGACTATGCCAAGTCCTTTTACGGCACTTGCATATCCCCAGTAACAGTGCTCGCATCTAATGCGAATGTTGCATCTCATGCAACCAATACTCAATCTAGTTGGTTACATTGTCCCTGACATCATAACCAGTATCCCCATAATCCTTATTAGAATACCTTCATTCCCGGAGATCTCTATCTCCTAAGGTATCTAAAGTTTAGACCTTTATAGATCACTATCTACATGGTCTTAAACTTTTGAAGATAAGACTTTGAGATTACTATCTCAAAAATCTCCTCATCTATGAAGATTTTGTTATTACTGCAATCAAGTGTTTTATCTCTACATAGTAGGACTAGTAACACTTTACTACTCCCACTGCATGACAGACATCTGGTATTTGTACACTCTAGCATACACTCAGCTTCTCGTAACTAATGCACAAGTGCAAGTAGTTGTAGCATTTACTTCCTCAACTCTTTGAGGTGCTATCCCTTAAGATAGGTCAGTACCATATCTTAAGGGTTAGAAGCCTTTCTTGGAATTTCTATGAATAGAATATGTCCAAGGTATACTACAAATGTGACAGTCCAATTATCCTCTTCTCTTGGTTTCTGAACAACTTCAGAACTAAGATCTAAGAGGTATCTTTGAAATCATATTTCAAGATATGGAATAACCAGATTATAAAACACTTATTATTATCCTTATATCATTTTAAATGATCAGGATATCATCTACATTCAGCAAGATGAACACAAAGGCACTCCCACTAAGCTTCACATGGCTCATCAAGATTCTATCTGAAATCATAACAATTATAATTCCATCAAATCTTATGGTCCAACTTCAAGAAGCTTATTTGAGTCCATAGATGGATTCCTTAGTTTGCACACCTTGCTTTCCCCAACCATGAAGCCCTGGGGCTACTTCATGTGAATATCCTCAAAGAGGTATTCGTAGAGGAATGCAATATTGACTTACATCTTAAAGATGCAATAGTCAAGTTGTGTAGCTAAGGTTAGCAACATTCTGATGATTTTAAGCATGGTCACCGAAGAGCAAGTCTCATCGCAAGCAATGTCTTCTCTTCCGATGTGTAGCTCATGGCTACGAACCGTGCTTTGAAGGTCTCCACCTTCTCATCAGGTTCCCATTCTCTTGAAGATCCATTTACACCTTTACAGGTATTACCCATATAGGTGGATCCTCGAGGGTCCATATACAACACTTGTATATGAAGTTTACGTTAGACTTCTATTGCTAAAATCCATCTTTCCATGTCATGATCCTTAGGAGCTTCATCACATGAAGTCCGATCATTGTCAGACTTAACTGACACATGGAATACATCCTCAAACTTATTTGAAGAGGTTTTAGTGTTTCATCTTCAATTATCCTTTTAGTTTCCAATTTTAGGAGCCTCATTATCTTTTCAAGATTAAATGAGTTCCTACACTTCATTTTTATCTTGATTCTCAAGAGTCTCAACCTCCAAGAATCACATTCTCAGAGATGAGATATTTCAAGAATCTCAAGATCATAAAGTAGGTATCCAATACCATCCTTTATTTTCCTAATGAAGCAGCACTCTCAAGTGCTAGATTCCATCTTGCATGAAACCTTATTAAGGATATACATTGTAGTCTCTACTACAGATATATACCTGGAAACTAAGGGATAATTATGCTAAAATTCATCATTGATAAGATCATGTCACACATGATCCAATTGTATCTGCCTATAACTCTATTGAGTTAAGGTGTGTTAGGAGGATTGAGATAGAAATGATATTCATATCTCTATAAGGTATTCTTTGAATTTATCTAACAGGTACTTGCTACCTAGATTAGATCAAATTCATTTTATCTTCCTTCAAACTTTTGGTTTTAAACCAAAAAAATTGAAATCTTTGAACATTTCAAAGGTTTCTTAGGTGAAAAGAAGAAATCTCATATCATACATAATCATCAACAGATATCACATATCCGTAATGTTTACTATGATATAGATGATCTACATACATCAATATGCATGAGATCCTGAATACCTTGGCATCTTACACCTTTCTTTAAGAAGGGTGTATTGGACATTTTACTTTGAATACAATATTCAAAAGTATGTAAGTTTTGAAATTTTAGACATTCTAAAGTTTCATCTCTTACTAGTCTATTGATCAAATCAATAGACAAATGTCCAAGGCTTGATGCTAGATCATTGTCAAATGATCTTCATTCTCCTATTGATCTTAAGATTTAATTTCAGTATTTAGAAATGTTAATGAACCATTCATTAATTTTCTAATTTAGTGAAGTCCACTAGATTATTAGATTACTTTCTGAAATATATACATCATAACTCATTATGATAGTTCTATCTCAGATTCATGTTTATTTCTAACATTTAGAAATAAACAATGAGTGTATTCTTATATCTAGGTCATAGAGACATTCTCTAAGACTAAGGACTCTCCCACTGAAATTAACAAGTCTATCAATCCAACAGAGATTGTTGCAACAATTGCATAAATATCCATGTGGATAACTATAAACCTTTAAGATCAAATTTTCCAGTCTTCTAAAACATATGCAACCTATTGCAAATGTCATCAGAAGATTGAGATACAATTATTTGACTTTATCTTATCAATGATTTATGTACATTAATCTGATGCTCCATCCGAGTCCTTCTCTAAGGATTCTAGATAGACTTGATAGTCATACTATCAACACATCAACTTATTGCAGTATTGGCATTCATCCAACTCTTCGGATGACATATGGAAGTCATAGATGTATAGTCAACTCTTTGACCATACTTCTTACTCGGGTCCAACCCATGCTTCCACTGCGCTCCCTTTATCTATAAGCAACCATTGCTTAAGACTAAGGATCTCTTATGTAAGAGCATTTCAACATTTATACATGCTTCATTAAATTCATACAATATGAATATTATGAAGCTTCATGAATGACCAGAGTATAGATAGTAGAATGATGACACTCATCATCTACATCCATCTAAACTCTTAAAACATAGGTTCAGGTAGGTAGATTTGAATACACCATCTCTTATAGAGCCACCATTCTGCATGATGCAGTGAACCATCTCATTCATGTTAAATGTCAAGAGCACATATGTATGCCCGAATATCTTCATAGATTTTATAAGGATTATTTGACAATTATGATCATCATCAACATGTCACTTCCAAAGTACATTTGATGATAGATCAAGACTATAGAGACACACAAACCCTAGGGTTGTAGTCCTATTATCTATTTAATTGTCATTCCTCAATATTATGAGGAAACTTGCACATTGCAACCACATACATTATGTGTCCAATTGCAAGTACAATATCTGGATCATGAGTCCAATCCATGATATTTTACTGGTTATTATTGAGTATATCATTGAGTGGGTTTTAATGAAGGATTATCTGAAATAAGAAATTTGCATAAATATATAAATATATATATTTTACTTTGATTTAGGATTTTTATATCAAAGTTGTCTTGTCTTGTCAACACTGAAAGTTCATTCCCTTAATCACTTTCAATGTAAGAGATATACTTACCATTATATCTCAACAAGATCTGGGATCTCCTTCCTTATCTTTGTTACATCCCAATAATATGAGAATCTGCAACTCGGATAAAAAGAAGCGGGAACACATTCCGCTTTGCAAGTCCAACTTGCATCTCCCAATTCGGTCTTTAACACCCGAGCCCACCACCCCTAAGGCGATGTTGACCCGTCGTTAATTGAACCAACCGTCAACAGGAATAGTACTCGCTATACGCAATCCAATATCGCCCCAATAATATGAGGATCCGATATTGGGGTCACTACGTATACGACCTTACTCTTTCGAGAAGCAAAGAGTCCGATCCAGATGCGCTTGCATACAGGAGCTGTCACTTCGGACAGGCGTCTCCCACATACAATCCCTGGCGACGGAACCCTTCGCCTTGACGGGAGACCATGGATGTCACTTATGTGATCCTCCACCTCATATTCAAATTTTAATTAATTATCGTGAATCACATTCACATAATTAATTCTTCCAAGGGAATTATTAGCTCTAATAATATTAGAGTATTTCAATCTTAATTGGATTCCAATTAATCTAATCATATTAAATTAATGATCCAATTAATATCCAACAAACATTTTAATAGTTACTTGAATAATGGTATTATCTCAAATACGTATTATTTCGAATTTTAATAATTAGAAAAATACATCTTAATCCCTTGGACATTATCCCGTCCCTACCCGCTGTCATGGCCAGTACCGACGAGAGTGGGATGGACCACATACGTTGCAACCCGCAACCCCAATGCTCTCCGACTAGGCACCATATCCGCCTCGGGAAAGGATAATGCCAAATTGATTAATTTGTACTTGAGATGATCATCGGTTCTTCAACCGAAATTGTACCATATAGTAATAATCAAAACATTTTTGATTAACATTATAATGAGATTTGCTAAACAAATCCCAAGTCCTATTCAAGCAACATGTTTGTTGGAATGTTGATCATGTAGATCATGTAACCAATCTTGATCTAGATCACATCTAATCATTTGTTGGTTAGGGCAAAGTCATTTAAGGACATAATTATCATTAAATATTTCACAAATATTTATGCATAATTATTCCAGGAAATTAAACAATTTAATTTCACTAATTAATTAAATGACAATCACTAGGTTCTTGATTAGGAAAGTATTTTCAGCAGTGACCCTCACTTACTAAAAATATCATATCTCAATCAATTTAAATCCAAATTAAGCAAAGTAAATTTCTAAAGTTTGCTAACTTGATTTACAACAGAACCCAAGTGATTTGCACGCATTTCAAGGCATATCAAATCCGCAATTAACGTCTTAATTACGTCATGATCCGCAGTCCCCGAAAGTGGATACATGTTCACTAAAATGAGCATATCTAGAGCAAACGGAATCGAAATCACGCAAACTCAGATCCTACGGTTTCCTTATTTAATGGGGAATAAAATTCAAATATTATTTTCGTGTTTAAACAATTTAAACAGTGCCGAAAATAATATCAAAACAGAGATGCGAAAATGAAATGCAAGAAAACTTTCGCAAACCCTGATGAACCCAAGTCGTCCTCGGTTTATGGATCGTATCCAAAACCACCAACCTGGGGCTCTGATACCACTTGAAGGATATGGTTAGATCCTAAAGTGCATCACGGAAGCGTGATCGTCGTATCGAATACGACGAAGAACGACTAGTCACACTAGTTGTTCTATGCAACGGAAATTAAAATTTTTCATGCGACGAAACCACATGATCCAAGAACACTTCTCGGATCGTTTCGTCTAAACCACAAACAAGTATTAGGTTTACCTCTTGAAGCGTGGTTGCGATCGAGTCTCTAAACAAAGAGACCTCCTGTCTCAAGTCCGATCCGTCGGAGGAGACGCTTGCGAGCGCGGGGATGAACCGCGTGCTTCTCGCAATCCATGTTGATGATCCAAGCGGCGGATCTCCTGATCTCGACACACGAGATCCGATGTCTTCTTCACGAGCGGGGAGCACTGAAGGAGACGGAGATCCACGAGCAAACCATCGGGCAGCATAACGACGATGCCGCGGCGATGGAGAACCTCTCTAGGGCATCCATGGTGGACGGCCACATGAGAGAGATGGAGAGAGGACGTGTAGAGAGAATGAGAGAGAGAGAGAGATTTGTTGCCTCAACTTACGTGTTTGTGTAAAGAAGAGCAATGGGGTGCCTCTCCTTATATAGGGTTTTGGGATCCATGGATCTCAATCCATGTGTCAACACAAATCCAATGGTCCACATCAATTTGTGTTTCTTTCAATGGTCATGATTTGTTGCTAAAAACACAACAACAATTAATTTATTTTAAATTAAATATATGTTGATAAATCAACACAATTTAATTACAAAATTAAATCATCAATACATGGAGATAATGAAAGGAGAGAAAGCCTCCTTCCATGTGGAGAGGGGGGACGGCCTCCCTTTCCTAATGGGAGTGGTGGCCGTCCACCCTCCTCCATTAGGAAGGTGGCTATTTCACCTTTTATGTAATCTCCATTATTTGCAACAACTTTTGTTGCAAATTATTTCACAAAAAATAAATCCAATTTATTTTGTGAACATTGCAATCATGCCATTGAAAATTTGTGAATCACATTCACAACCCAAAACAAAATGTAAATTACATTTTCAATTTGATGTCCAATGTGAATCCAATTCACATTAACATTTAATTAACAAATGTAAATTACAAATAGCTCTCTCTTATATATTATAAATCACATTTATAATATATATGACTAATATGGATATTGCTATCCACATTATTCATATCCATGATAATTAAATCATATTTAATCATCTTGGGTCTCTATTCTCTTGTGTCCAAATAATATGAATCACATTCACATTATTTACATCTTTGATAATTAAATCTCATTTAATTATCTAAGATAACTCTCTTTATAATATGAATCAAATTCATATTACTCATGATAATTAAATCACATTCAATTATCAATTTTCTCAATGCTCGGATACATATATCAAAAATAGAATTATCCATGAACTCCTTCAAGGATAATGCGCTTTCTCCGCAGATACTTGGAGATAAGGACAGGGCGATTGTATTGTTCCACGTATAGTGACATGGATATTGAGATCGTATCTCAAATCTAGATCGCGGGCCTCCCATAGATGCTTGATTAAATCAAGACCGTAAATCTAATCTTCTCATTGTATCTGAATCACATTCAGATCAATGTCCAATACTTGGACCAAGATCAGATCACTTCTCTACTGAGAGGAGTCACTAAAATCCAGACCTGTTTCATCACTCCCTAGGAATGGAAGCGTCATGGTTATACAATCGTTTATGATCACATCACCCTCAGGTATTCCCAATACCTGTACATCCTGCATACTGGAAGACTCAGACTAAACCCGAAGTATTCGATCAACTTTATACTGTCTACTTCATGGTTTTATCAGTAAGTTTCTCATTCGATCATTGGGAGTCGGTATTGATCATATACTTTCCAAAAGCATATATCATACCTAGGTCTTGATCATATACTTTCCAAAAGTATATATCAAACCTACAAATTCAGTCAAGCTTCCAAAGCGAGACGACCGTGCGCACGGAATTTGATTCTTCCCAATATCTCATGAGTGAGCTCATGTCTTCCGGTTCAGTTACTGAACATGTATGATCCCTTTGAGAGATCGTATTAGTCATATGCCCTTATATGCATACCAGCGCGCCGGTGTATAGACCTTGATTAGGTCATCAACCTATTGGTCTGCCAAATGTACATACTTAGACATATAGCAACACATCTGTCTCCGGTCAGAGGATGCGTGCCTATATCCTGACAGCATACGATATAGTACTTTGGTTATCTCGATCTCGTTAAGTCAACTCTTTGACCTAACTAATCTGACACCTCTGAATCTCTATTTCTATGCAGAGGACCTGCATCAAGAGGTCGGTCAGATATCAGCCTTCAGAGATAAGGATTGCCATCTCCTACTCAGGCTGGAGATCATCTCTTAACAATCATCTGACGGTGCTTGATGAGTCCTCAATCTAACTCTTTAGATATTCATTCAAGCACCAGCCTCTATGATCCAATAGTTGAATCAACAGCTGTATGATCATCAAGATGGCCATGGTACATAACCCTAATTGTACTAAGGGACCTATTATGCAAATTATGTATTCTTCATTTCAGATTAAGGAGTGAATTGCAATAATCATTTATTGCATAATGGCTCGCCGTGGGCTCGCATTTCCAACAACTCCACCTCACGCATGAAATGTATGGCACGCTTTGGCTATAAAATTAACCACGCAGGTGCCCGAATATTCAATAGTTGGAGTCTTTGTCGGAGCCTCTTCGTCAAGCTTCGTCTCCGGTATACTGGCTTCGACCGCCTCCTCCAAGACAACCAGTGGCCCCACCGAGCTTCAACGATGCGATCTATCAATCCAGGAGCAGCCGAAAGATTTTATCGAGAGTCCTAGAAGGTGGCGGAGCACGGGAGGCTTCATCAGAGGTTTGAAACCACCACCAGCACCGCGGTGGAGGAGGAAGATCTGAAGCTTACCGGTATCGTTGGATGCTCCTCACCGGAGCTCATCGAACGGTAAAGACACAGCCACGTGTTCAGCAGCGCAGGGCACAACTACCGTTGGATCCTCAAGATCCAACGGTCCATGGATGTCCACATGTCAAGTGCAGGGCAGACCCGAGCCTTTAGGTTTGGGTCTGTCAAACAAGTGCCAAGCCTTCTCTGAGCCAGAGCCTTGATAAGCCTCCCGCACCCTTAGTTAATTCGGTCAAATTAATGGTCCAAATTACTTTTAAGTGTTCGTTGCAGTCGGATACAAGAGGTTGATCAAAAACCACTTAAGTCAGATTTTGGTCAATTTTAAGCGGTGATATTTTTTTACTTGGTGGAGTCCAAGGTCGATCTCAGGGAGGCAACTGTCTCCTTAGGTGGATTACAGCAATTTTCAAGTGTTGATGTTTGAGGGTCAATTTTTTTGGTCTTTTTATTTCTTATGCAGACATATGCAGACAAGTCTTAGCCAATTTAACTTTAAATTTAATTGAAGTATCAAACGAAGTCCAAAAATAATGAAAATTGGCCAGATGATTATTTATGATGAAAATTACCTACACTAATTTTTTTGGAATTTTTCGACTCAAAATAAATTTTCTGTGAATTAAACAAACAGACAGAGTGATTTTTAGTGTTTAATTTTTAATAAATATCAAATCACAATTTTTCCAAGAACTAAAATTACCCTAGGAAGGTCTAATGATTAGGGACCTAGGAAAATTAACAGAACTAAAATTCACTATGAAATGAATTAATTAAAATTAATTAAAGAAAATCACTAAACTATTTATTGAGGCCTCGTTATGCGTGCAAATGACATGAAATTTTTATGGAGTGTTGAAACTGGTGTCCTTAAGCTACTGTGAATTTTTGGTGATTTTTGAAGGCACTGATATTTAATTAAAAATCAAAAGGCATCACTGGGCAAAATATGACACAAATGAACCAATTAATTCATTGATAATTCAATTAAGCCAACAAAAATCAGACACGTGTACAAACTGATAGAGGACAAAATTCTCAACAACTTGCAATTTTTAGAATTTCAAAATGATGAAAAATGCATGCTATGGACACGTGCAAACACAAGGGTGTAAATGCAATACTGGAAATTAAAATTTCAACAATTAACTATGCTGACAGGGACTAAAATGCAATTACCGATAATATGCAGGACTTCTATGCAATTTTTCCTCGAAGCACGTGCTCCTCACGTGATGTCTGCTTCACAGGGACCGCTTAGCAATTTCTGAAAGCTCCAGGGGCGTTGATGCAAATAACCCAGGTCGCACGTGCTCCTCACGTGGGGCGACCTAGGTTCGGAGGGCGTCTGAGGCTCGGAGTGAGGCTCGGGCCTTCTGGAGGTTCGGCCCAGCCTCGGTGCTGCTTCGGTTCACCCGAGCCTAGGCTTGGACGCCGAGGCTCGGACAAGGCGACGTGGCGGCCTGAAGGCCCTTGGATCAAGATGATCCAAGGGATGTTGATGAAGACGCGTGGCGGCTGGTGAGGCGTCCGATCCGAGGGGTGATCAACGGTCGAGGCTGATAGCGGCGAAGGGACGCGTGGCGAGGCGAGTACCGTTCGATCAGATGATCGAACGGCTGCTGCTCCTTCTTCTCTAACGATCCTCCGCCGCCTGCGGAGGAGAGGGCTGCGCTCCGGTGAAGGCAGCCGAGATCCGCCTCGGTGGCCAAGCTTCGGTGATGAGCTTCGTCAGCTCCCACCTAGCTCGGAAGAAGCGGAAGAGCACGAGGAGGCCTCCGGTGGTCTCTGGATCCCTGGAGGATGGCTGGAGCTCGGTGTCGATGAAGCTCGAGGAGAGCTCCGGCGAGGCTCCGGCCAATGATGAAAGTAGCACCTGCAAGTGTTAAATAGAGAGCCGGAGCTCGTGCGTGCGTTTGTGGAGACGTGATGCTGGTTGACGAGGCCTAAGGCGACGTGAGGTGGTCAGGCGACGTGGCTCCGGCCAAGGGGCGGAGCTGGGGATCGATGGACGGTGGAGTGGAGCGTCTGAAGGTGCGGAGGGGTCAGCGAGGATGAGAGCTCCGACGCGGAGCTCGGCGGAGTGATTGGAAGGCGCGAGGATGGTCGTGGGTGGCGAATAAAATCGGAGAAGATGAACACGAAAATAAAGACGAAGATCGGAGGAGATGAAGGAGGTTACCTGGGGATTGGAGCTCTGCTGGGAGTTCCAGGGTCGTCGCTCGAGGGATCGGTAAGGTCCCGAGCTCGTGCAGCTGCTCGGAGGAGTGGCTGCGACACGGCGGTGGGCCGAGGATCTCGCCGGAGTTGGATCGCTGTCGTCGCTCGACAAATCAGCCGATTGCTGTCACCAATAGGAAGCTTGGAGCTCGAGGGATCTCTCTGGAGTGGCGGATTGAGAGCGGGACTGATCTGATGGTCAAGGGCAATGGCGCGTGTGGAGAAGACTGAGCCGTTGGATCAAGAGGAGGATCCAATGGCTGAGGAAGCTGGCGGATAAGACAAAGAGAGCCGGGCCACGTGGCGCCCCCAGAATGGGCCACGTGGCCCAATCAGAGTTATTCAAACTTCAAGTCGAAAAATGATGGTCAAGATGGCCGAATTTGATAAAACTCAAAACATGAAAGTTGTAGATCTTGACGAGATCTACAAGTTTCATGTTGACAAAAACTGGAGATGAAATCAAACAAAGGCCCAAAATATTTTTGAGAGTATTTTTAAGTGTAAAAATACCACTGATTTTTGTTTTGCCATTTTTTTGTGGTTTTCAATTTATTAAGGACTCTGTTAATTATATGACATTAACAGGGTTTTATTGACAAACTTTTAAGCAAGGGGGTTAATTATGGGAAATAAAGATGATGAAACTGAGGTTCATCAACCCCCTATACTTAAACTATGCTCGTCCTCGAGCATCAAAAAGAATGACTAAGTTGGATTAACCCCCTTGTGCATGTGAATACAGGATCTAATCTGATCAAGTCGACTCGGCTTCAGAGATCCAAAATTCTAGAGTTCAACCCAGCCTTAATCAAGAGGTACCCAATTCCTCTAATTCTCTAGACTCTCTCTGATGTACATATAATCTAAAGGATATGACTTTTAGTGTTGACTGCAATTCTGAGAGTAGAGTCAATTTGTCACCCAAAATCTTGGTCCGAGAAAATCTCCTAAGGACCCAATCCTCAGCACTAGGGAATAAATCAAATTTTGCATTCAGTCCACCGTCTCTTTAGTTGTCAGACTTATAAAATGTGGATGGCAGGCCAGAAATGGAGGGCATGGGATTGTGTCAATTCTTCTCTCCCTCTCATTGGAACAAGGATTCTCTCTAGTGCCTTTTACGCAACACATTTTTTTGGTGTTGATCAGTGCGTCCGTCAAGAGAAGTTGGAGCCGTCTGCACTTGTTTTCCTGGGAGTACACCGGGGTGTGTCTCTTTTGAGTACCTAATGTACCTTCTACACCCAGACTTGTAGCATTTACGATGCAGAGCCCTTTTTTGGTGCAAGCCCGACTCCTGGTCCTAATAGCGGTGGTCCAAGTGGACACTTTGAAAAGTTTGGGAGCGCTCGCCTTTGGTGGAAGCTCTTTGATAATTGACTTTGTGGAATGAGAGCTTTTCTTTGAAATTTCATTGATTTGTATAATTTTTGGCTAGCTCCACTGCTTTTACCAAAAGTTGGCGCACACTGATCAACAATTTTTTATTTATTTCACACCCAGGCACTTAGGTCATTGTCAAGAGATTAGTACAAGAATCAAGTTCTTATACTGGCTAAATTGCTGACACTCAGGTTTCCTGAAGCCTTCAAAGATTTTATCCCATCCTCGAGCCTCATTAGATCAAAATCCAAACTTGACTTCCTCATCCCAATCCCTCAGGTGAAAAATCAACTCATCTCAATCAAAACCGCAGTCGTGCATGTGATGTGCTGATCATATTCTTTTGTCTGAGACTAAGCATGGAATATAGCATGCAGATCTAGAAACTTAGGGGAATGTGGATGATTAAGTCTAAGACCCTGATGGCTAAGGCTGGTTAACCTAAAATCTCCAAGACCTCAAAAAGCTAAGTCTTCTTGACCAAATCAGATCCCGGGTGAAAGTGAAATTGTAGAGGACTAATCCAACTTCTTCATTCAAAGACAAGACACTTTTTTTTTTAACTTCAAGAGATATAAGAACTTCCTAAGCTCAATTGAGCATCCGCGGTTCAGCCAGTATGGATGTAAGTACAGGCCGAAGCCCGTTGCTTGAGGACGGGGCCTTGCGCGATGTCCTCTAAACCATCCAATCTGCTAAGGGCAAACCCTCACTGAATGCGGCTGACTTAATTGAGCTTAGTTAGTCACTAATAGCTCCTAAAGGTTTTTAGGGGTTTTTCTCATTTTTATGGATTTTAATAAAGTTAAAACACAAGTTAGACTCAATCTTTTCTTGAAAAAGAGAAGGCGATTTTTCAAAACCCAGTCACACAAAATAAAAAAGTTTTCAAAACATTTTCAAAAATCAATTTCGAAAATATTTCTATAAAATAGTGTAACATAATATCGAAAAAACCGCGAAATTATTTGAATTTTCTTAGTCCAATGAATTTTACCTTAGCCAAAAAGTTTTTAATTTTTCAAATTTTTCAGATTATAGCTAAAGTAAATATACGGTATATACGGTATACCCCCCTATACTTAAACTTTGCTATGTCCTCATAGCATTAGATGTTACAAGAACATAGGTCCATTTAAATATAGAAGAATATACGGGACTAAGAAGGGACCCCCCTATACTTAGGTTAGAAATAACCTAAGTATAAAGGCAAGAAAAGATGAGTAGAGAAAATCACGGGGACTTGGGTCCCCCCTATACTTAGGCTGAGATTAGCCTAAGTATAAAGATAGAATTTGATGTCGGGAGGGACCCAAGGTGAACGAAGAAGGAGGATGGATACACAAGTGAGCGGTTGAATCTACGGAGATGAAATGGAGTGTCTTCGGATTTTGGGGTTGTGTCTCGTAAAACATACGGCTCAATCAAGCAAGCAAACCCGTATTTTCACCAACTCACACATCAAACCAACCTAAGTTGGTTTATTATCTTGTCTATTTTATTGGTGATAAAACATTTGATTTTTACGCAAAGAAAAAATATGAAGGAAAATTATTGCGTAAGCGAGGGTATTGCTCTCCCAAAACCGAATTTTACTCCATTTTTTGGTTAACTTGCAATTAACAGTCCCAATTTTTATTTTAAATTATCACTGAATTATGGTTAGCCATCAATCAGAAAATCATCGTCTACCGTTCATTCCATTTTCCATTTATCCTAGGTGATCAATCTAGAAAAATGAAAGCCGAGAAAAACATGTATTCGATGAAGAAAAACGCGATCGAGGCAAAGCGAAAAATCATGCAGTGATTTGACGATAAAAGCCGCGAAAAATCTGGGGTCGTTTTGAAAATCAAATCAATCATGTATGCAAGTCGAAAAAGCCGCACCTAATCATGCATCTATTAGCGGTGTTTGATCTTCATTAATTTTAGCTAAGTAATGCGAGATTAAGTGCGTCTATATTTTGAGTGTGTCCTAACCTACGATCAAGCACAATAAAATATGAAAATTGAGCTCGGAGAGCCGTGTGCCTAGGTCCTAGGTCGACACTCAAGTGGGGACGATCCCCACACAACCACGATCGTTCGATTACAATCGCGAGTCTTCGATCGAAGACCGCTGTAAAAGACGAGTTTATTAAAAATAAAATGCAACAAAAAATGCGACACTTTTTTTTCCTTTTTCTTCCTTCTTTCTCCAAGCATGCTCCTGCGGCTCTTCGCAGCGGGGAACGTCCTGCTCCTCGCCTCCTTGATCCATCAAGGGCCCTGCCACAGAAACAATCGTTAGAGATCAAATAAGAGAGAAAAAAAAATTTTATATGCAAAATAGAGGAGTAAGTGACCTATAAAATGAAACACTAAATCAAATACACAAAAATCCAAAAAATAAAAGAAATGAGCCGTCTCCCCGGCAACGGCGCCATTTTGATAAGCCTCCCGCACCCTTAGTTAATTCGGTCAAATTAATGGTCCAAATTACTTTTAAGTGTTCGTTGCAGTCGGATACAAGAGGTTGATCAAAAACCACTTAAGTCAGATTTTGGTCAATTTTAAGCGGTGATATTTTTTTACTTGGTGGAGTCCAAGGTCGATCTCAGGGAGGCAACTGTCTCCTTAGGTGGATTACAGCAATTTTCAAGTGTTGATGTTCGAGGGTCAATTTTTTTGGTCTTTTTATTTCTTATGCAGACATATGCAGACAAGTCTTAGCCAATTTAACTTTAAATTTAATTGAAGTATCAAACGAAGTCCAAAAATAATGAAAATTGGCCAGATGATTATTTATGATGAAAATGACCTACACTAATTTTTTTGGAATTGAGAGCGGGACTGATCTGACGGTCAAGGGCAATGGCGCGTGTGGAGAAGACTGAGCCGTTGGATCAAGAGGAGGATCCAATGGCTGAGGAAGCTGGCGGATAAGACAAAGAGAGCCGGGCCACGTGGCGCCCCCAGAATGGGCCACGTGGCCCAATCAGAGTTATTCAAACTTCAAGTCGAAAAATGAGGGTCAAGATGGCCGAATTTGATAAAACTCAAAACTTGAAAGTTGTAGATCTTGACGAGATCTACAAGTTTCATGTTGACAAAAACTGGAGATGAAATCAAACAAAGGCCCAAAATATTTTTGAGAGTATTTTTAAGTCTAAAAATACCACTGATTTTTGTTTTGCCATTTTTTTGTGGTTTTCAATTTATTAAGGACTCTGTTAATTATATGACATTAACAGGGTTTTATTGACAAACTTTTAAGCAAGGGGGTTAATTATGGGAAATAAAGATGATGAAACTGAGGTTCATCAAGCCTCCATCGAGCCGTCCTCTGAAGCAGACCCCAACTCCGAGCCTGCATCGAGCCTTCATCGCTAGCTAAGCCTAGCCGAAGCAGCCCCAAACCTCCAACACACCCGAGCCTGGCCTCACGTGACCCTCGTGTGTGGTCTGGCGAAATTGTAGGGAGGCCCTCGGACTTTTCCATATTTGCATTCAAGTCTAGAGCTCACGTGCAGACCACGTGCTCCTAGGGTATTTTGCACTTATACCCTTACGGGTTTTTAATAATTACAAAAATACCCTAGTGCATGTGGGTTATTTACAGGGAGGGTCCCGAACATTATTTTATTTGCATTTTCGTCCCTCTCGGGGTCCTATTTGTTATTTCTCTTTCATGTTTTCTTGCATTTATGCCCTGTCTTCACTCTTTCATATCTTGAGCATCTTAGCTCCGATTGAGTCAATTTTAGTTGCGTTTTGAAGCCTGTTTGATTCTTTTTTTAGTGGCATAGTTCTTGTTTTGATTTGGACACTTTAGACTATGATGATTAATTCTAATGATATAGTGTCAAGTTTTCATTGATTCTCATGCCTTTATTACTTATTGCTTCATAAATGGAACTGAATTGATTATCTCGTGTTGCTCATGTCTTTAATCTAAGTAGGCATAACTGCATTGCATTTAATTGCATTTATCTGTGTGCTAAAAAATTCAGATAAAAAATGCATTGTTCATGTTTACGTAGTGCATATTGTCTCCATGCATCCTCTGACCTACGATCTTTGAATCCGATACTTAGTTCAATTGATTAGAGTCCATATAATACTATAGAGACTCATGTCCCTGAGTTTGACCTTGGGAGTGCGTAAGTAAAATATAAATGGACCATTTGATCTAGTTGATTAATTTAGTTAAATGGTCTTTGATCGATCCGATTCGACCAACTGCAATGACATTAAAACGACTATTAAGAGGTCGGATCTAGGGTTTGTCAATCCATATGCTTAATGTTAGCAATGTGAGCCCCGGGCGAACCATTTCTACAATAAATGTTATTGTAATGATTAAATTATCAATGAAAGTTATTGATTATTTTTTCACTCCCTTTCTGAGATTAATGAATGAATGCACTATAGGGTCCCTCTGTACAATTAGGGTTATGTACCATGGCCAACTTGATAATCATACAGCTGTTGATTCATTGAATGAATCATGGAGGCTGATGCTTGGATGAATATCTAAGGAGTTAGATTGAGGACTCATCAAGCATCATCAATGATTAACAAGTAGTGATCTCCAGTCTGAGTGGGAGATGGCAATCCTATCTCATTAGACTGATATCTGATCGACCTCTTGATGCAGGTCCTCTGCATGGGAATATTGATTCGGAGGTATCAGATTAGTTGAGTCAATGAGTTGACTTAACGAGATCGAGATAACCAAAGACCTATGATGAATACTGTCACATCACGGGCAAGCATCCTCTGACCAGAGACAGATGTATTTCTATATGTTTGAGTATGTACATCTGGTAGACCAATAGGTTGATGACCTAACCAAGGTCTATATACCGGCGAGCTGGTGTGCATGTAAGGGCATATGAGTAATATGATCTCTCAAAGGGATCATACAGGTTCACTTGTGAACCGGGAGACATGAGCTCACTCATGAGGTATTGGGATTGACCAAATTCCATGCATGATCATCATGCTTAAGAAGCATGATATGAATTTGAAGGAAAAGATATATGCTTTGTGAAAGCATATGATCTATACCATATCCCAAGGGACCAAGATTGAGAAACTTGATGATCAGACTATGAAGATGACAGTGTAAAAATGATCTATATCTTCATAGTGATCAGAAGTCTTCCAGTATGCAGGATGTGCAGGTATTGGGAATACCTGAAGGGTGATTTGATCATAAATGATTGTATAACCATGACACTTCCATTCTGAGGGAGTGATGAAACAGGTTTGGATTTTAGTGACTCCTCTCATTAGAGAAGTGACCTAATCTTAGTCCATGAACTGGACATTGATCTGAATGAGATTCAGATGCAATGAGAAGATTAAGTCTACGGTCTTGATTTGATCAAGCATCAGTGGGAGGTCCATAGGATCTGGATTTGAGATATGATCTCAACATCCAAGTCACTATACGTGGAACAATACAATCACCCTGTCCTTATCTCCAAGTATCTGAGGAGTAATAACATTGTTCTTAAATGGTTTAAGAATAATTCCATAAGATCTAACCAAAGAGAAGATGACAATTAAATGAGATTTAATTATCATGATGTATGAGAAATTATCCAATATGATTAAATGTGATTTAATTATTATGGATAAGAATAATGTGGATAGAAATATCCAATTATTCATAATATATTATAAATGTGATTTATAATGTATTAGAGAGAGTTAATTATAATTTATAAGTGTTGATTAATTATTATGTGTATTGGATACACATTGTGTAATTAATTAACAATATGAATTATATGTTGTTTTGGGTTGTGAATATGATTCACAATTTTTCCATGGCAAGAATGCAATATTCTCAAAGATAATTGTGAATTATTTTTGAAGAATAAAACCCAATAAATTAGTTGCAAATAAATAAGAGAGATTTCAAGGAGATATGGAATCTCATGGATTTCCATGAGATTGCAATCTCCATGCAATCTCCATGGGCGGTATACCATTCCAATATGGAATGTGTGGCCGCCCACTTGGAAGGCACATGGAGATGAAATCTCCATGTGCCTTCTCTCCTTATTTGTTGGGTTGATTTAGGATTGAATTATATTTGATTTTGTCAAATATATTTTAACCTAAATTTGTTGTTTTTGTCAACAACAATCTTAGCCATTGGATAAACATAAATCAATCTCATCCATTGATTTTATGTGTCCCATGGATTGAGATCCATGTATCCCAAAACCCTATAAATAGAAGAGGCATACTTGGCTCTCTCTTTACACATGCTATTGTAGCAATTATTCTCTCTCTCTTTCTCATACTCACAGCCCTCTCTCTCCCTCTCTTCTTGGTCGCCGTCCACCTTGGTGGAGGAGAATCGTCGACGCCGCCATCGTGCTGCCGCTTCGACTCTCTGCGGTTCTTCGTCTTCTTGGAGTGCTTCACTCACGAAGGAGACGTTTGATCTCATGCAACGAGATCAAGAGCAACCGCGCTTGGATCAACTTGGATTGCGAGGACACAGCGACTCATCTCCGCGCTCGCAAGCCGTTACTCCGACGATCGGACATGAGACAGGAGGTCTCTTTTTGTAGAGACTTGATCAACCATGCTTCAAGAGGTATTTCATTATACTTGCTGTGGTTATAGATGAAACGATTTGAGAATGGTTCTCGGATCATGTGGTTTCATCGGATTAAAAATTTTAAATTCCGCTGCACCGAACAACTAGAACAACTAGTCGTTCTTCGTCGTATCCGATACGACGATCACGCTTCCGTGATGCGCTTGAGAATTTCTCCATATCCTTCAAGTGGTATCAGAGCCTTAGGTCGACGGTTTCGAATATGATTCGAAAAACCGAGGACGACTTGGGTTCGTTTAGGTCACGAAAGTTTTTATCGCATTTAATTTCGCAGATCTGTTTAGTAGAAAAATTCGGCACTGTTTAAATTGTTTAAACATGAATTTAATACTTGAATTTTTTCCCCATTAAATAAGGAAACCATAGGAACTGAGTTTGCGTAAATCGGATTCGTATGCTCTAGTTATAGTTGTTTTAATGAACATGTATGCACTGTTGCGAGAACAGTAGATTTTAACATGATTAAAGAGTTAATTACTGTTATCATCTGCCTCGAAATGTGTGTAACTCCACTTAGGTTCTGTCATAAATCAAGTAGCAATCTATGAAAATTGAGTTTGCTTAATTTGGATTTAAATTGATTGAGATATGTCAATTTTAGTGAATAGGGGTCATTACTGAAATTGCATTCCTAATATAGAACCAAGTGATTGTCAATTAGTGAAATTAATTGTTAATTTCGTGAAATAATCTTGAAAAATATTTGTGAAATATTGAAATATGATTATTTTGCCTAATTGACTTGGCCCCAACCAATTAATAGATTAGATTTGATCTAACTCATAATTGGAAACCACAATCTTCAAACTTGATGCTTGAATAGGATTTGGAAATTTGTCTAGCAAATTTCCTTATAATCAAAAATGTTTTGATTATTACTATATGGTACAATTTCGGTTGAAAACCGATGATCATCTCAAGTACAAATTAATCAATTTGACATTATCCTTTCCCGAGGTGGATATGGTGCCTAGTCGGAGAGCATTGGGGTTGCGGTTGCAACGTATGTGGTCCGTCCCACTCTCGTCGGTACTGGCCATGATAGCGGGTAGGGCCGGGATAATGTCCGAGGGATTAAGATGTATTTTTCTTAATTATTAAAATATGAAGTAATACGTACTTTGAGAATAATACCATATATATTCAAGTAAGAAAATCAAGTTTGATTGATTGAATTGGATTGATAATTAATTTAATTTGATTGAATTGATTATATCCAAACAGAATACTCTAATATGATTAGAGTTGATAATTCCCTTGAAAGAATTAATTATATGAATATGATTCATGTTAATTAATTAAATTTGAATAAGAGGTGGAGGATCACATAAGTGACATCCATGGTCTCCCGTCAAGGCGAAGGGTTTCGTCGCCAAATATTATGTGTAGGAGACGCTTGTCCGAAGTGACAGCTCCTGCATATGATTCATTTGGATAGGGCTCGTCGCTTCTCGAAAGAGTAAGGACATATGCGTAGTGACCCCAATATCGAGTCCTCATATTATTGGGGCGATATTGGATTGCGCATAGCGAGTTGTATTCCTGTTGACGGTTGGTTCAATTAATGACGGGTCAACATCACCTTAGAGGTGGTGGGCCCGGGTATTAAAGACCAAATTGGGAAAATGCAAGTTGGACTTGCAAGGCGGAATGTGTTCCCGCTTCTCTTTATTGGAGTCATAAGTTCTCATATTATTGGGATATGACAAAGGTAAAGAGGAGATCCCAGTTCTTGCTTGAGATATATCGGTAAGTATATCTCCTACATTGAAAGTAAATAAGGGAATAAACTTTCATAGTTGACATAGCAAGACTAATTTGATTTAAAATGCCTTAATCAAATGTTATAAATTTGAATATAAATTTCTATATTCTAATATAGTGCATTCTTAATTTCAGAAAATGAAGTCTTTGAACCCACTTAGTAGGCTTCTTGAGGTCAACCAATTAACCGGCCCAAATTACTCGGATTGGATCCGTAATTTGGAGCTTGTTCTCTCTGCTGAGCGCATAAGTTATGTGCTCTCCGAGGACAAGCATGAGAACCCTAAGTCCAAGGAAGAAAAAGCATTTAATGACAAGTATGATGAAGATCATGTCTTGGCTAGGTGCTATATCCTAGGTTCTCTCTCCAACGTTCTACAGAAGCAACATGTGGAGATGAGTACCTGTCAGGAAATAATGCAGAATCTTAAGGATATGTTTGGTGACATTAACCGCACTCAGCGGTACAATGTTATGAAAGACCTAATTCGCTGTAGAATGCAGGAAGGGACTTCGGTCCGTGAACATGTACTCAAATGTTTGGGTACCTGTCGGAGCTGGAGACTCTAGGAGCAACGATGGATGCAGACATGCAAGCTGACTTCATTCTGTTGTCATTGCCCAAATCTTTCAATAACTTTGTAGTGTCATTCCACATGAATAAATTGGAATTGACAAGTGCTGCTCTCCTTGCTGCATTAAAGTCTGCAGAGGACGTGATGAAGAAGGATGGTCCCACTGGCAGTGCAATGGTTGCACAGGTCAAAGGGAAGCGTGGTCGGAAGCATGGTTCTCGGAAGGGCCCGGCCCAGAAGAGAAAGAAGAAGGGACAAAGTATTGGCTCTTCGTCCAATGCATCCACTTTAATGACGTCGAAGAAAACTGACGTCTGTCACCACTGCAAGAAGCCGGGGCACTGGAGGCGTAATTGCTCGGATTACCTGAAGTCGATCGACAAAGGTAAAGCCCCAACAGGTATAAAATCTACTTTTATCATTGAAACCAGCTTTCTCGTAGGACGAGAAGGAAGTTGGGTTGTTGATTCTGGGGCTTCTGTTCATGTATGCAATTTGTTGCATTTGTTTCAGGAAACTAGAAAACTTGAAGAAGGGGAGATAGTCATCCAGATGGGATCTGATGCAAGTGTTGCAGCAGTCGCCGTCGAGACTTGTCAGCTATCATTATCTAGTGGTAGAGTCCTAGTACTTAAAGAGTGTCTTTATGTACCTGAAGTCAGGAGGAACTTAATATCTGTATCTAAACTAGTTAGAAGTGGATGTTCATTCCTGTTCTGTAATAAATTAGTCATAAATCATTATGATAAATATATTGCAGATGGTATTTGTGACTTCTGGAGGACTCTATGAATTGTGCATTAATGAACATGTCATGAATGTTACAAACCACTAATAAAAAACCCTAAAAGATCCAGGAATAATGAAAATCATTCAAACATGATTTGGCATCAAAGGCTTGGTCATTTATCTGTTGATAGGATCAATAGATTGATAAAGGATGGACCTTTAGATTTTCTACAGGTTCAATCTTTACCTACCTGTGAACATTGCATTCGTGGTAAAATGACTAGGATGCCTTTCCGTAACAAGGTTACTAGATGCGAAGGTATTATTGACCTAATACATACCGATGTATGTGGTCCCTTCAGTACCGCGACTCGAAATGGATATCGATATTATTTGACATTTATTGATGACCATTCGCGATACGGGTTTGTCTTCCTATTGCGTCATAAATCCGAAACCTTTGAAAGTTCAAGGCTTTGGTTGAGAACCAAATCGATAGGAAGATTAAACGAATTCGATCTGATCGAGGTGGCGAGTACCTCTCTGATGAATTCAAGGAATACCTCAAACAGAATGGAATTGTCTCCAATCTCACTACTCCTGGAACTCCCCAACTTAATGGTGTTGCTGAAAGACGCAAAAGGACCATCATGGATATGGTCCGTTCAATGATGAGTAAAGCACATTTACCGCTTAGTTTCTGGGGATATGCAGTAGATATTGCAATATATATCCTAAATAAAATTCCTAGAAAATCTGTACCTAAGACTCCTCATGAGCTCTGGTATGGAACCAAACCTAGTGTTAAGCACTTGAGGGTTGGGGTTGCTTGGTCCATGCAAAGAACGTGGATGCAAGTAAGCTGGAATCTCGCACTCGTGAGTGTTACTTCATTGGGTATGTTAGAGATGGTATTGGATAGCAGCTTTATGACCCTGAGACCCAAAAGGTTTTATCTCCAGAGATGTGAAATTTTTGGAGGATGATTTCCTTAAAGGTCAAGATAAAAATGAAGTAGAGGAACTCATTGAATCCCCTGAGGATTCTGAGCTTCCTAGACCAGAAATTGAAGAAGTAAATAAAGATGAAACACCCATACCTCTTCGAAAGAGTTCGAGGGTGGTTGCACCACCTGAAAGGTATGGATTCCATGTGTCAGGTGAAACTGACATTGATCCTACTTCATTTGATGAAGCACTCGCGGATCAAGACATGGATAGATGGATGCTAGCAATGAAGTCAGAAATTGACTCCATGCATAAGAATGGTGTATGGACCCTAGAGGATCCACCTAAAGGGGTAAACCCCATTGGGTGTAAATGGATCTTCAAGAGAAAGAGGGGACCTGATGGGAAAGTAGAGACTTTCAAATCACGGCTCGTAGCCAAGGGCTACACACAGAGAGAAGGCATCGACTACGATGAGACATTCTCCTCCTGTGGCTATGCTTAAATCCATCAGGGCATTGCTGGCTATAGCTGCATATCTTGACTACGACATCTGGCAGATGGACGTCAAGACGGCTTTCCTCAATGGATACCTCGAGGAGGATATCTACATGGAGCAGCCCCAGGGCTTCATGACAGAGGATGGTAAGGTATGCAAGCTGAAGAAATCCATCTATGGGCTCAAGCAAGCTTCTCGTAGTTGGAACATCATATTTGACGAAACCATAAAGAGTTATGATTTTGGTGCAGAATCCTGATGAACCTTGTGTATACAAGAAGCTTAGTGGGAGCGCCATTGTGTTCATCGTGCTTTATGTAGATGACATCCTTATCATTGGGAATTATACAGGGATGATGACCAGTGTGAAAATTTGGTTGTCCCATACCTTTGAGATGAAAGATCTTAGAGAAGCCTCTTACATCTTAGGGCCAGAAGTTGTTCAGAAACCGGAGAAAAGAGGATTTGGGATTGTCACAACATGGATACATTAAGAAGATTCTTGAACGATTCCGTATGGATAGTTCTAAGAAAGGATTCCTACCCTTAAGACATGGTATCCACCTGTCTAAAGGAATGGCTCCTCAAACTGTTGAGGAAAGAAGGCCATGGCCGGATGCCCTTATGCATCAGCTGTAGGAAGCTTAATGTATGCCATGATGTGCACTAGGCAGATATCTGCCATGCAGTGGGAGTGGTAAGTCGTTACCTATTCTGCTATGGAGAACAACACTGGAATACAGTAAAGAACATATTCAAATATCTAAGACGGACACAAGATTACATCTTGGTCTATGGAGATGGTGATCTCCAAGTCTTGGGATATACAGATTCTGACTTCCAATCGGATGTAGATGATCGAAAGTCGACATCGGGGTTCGTGTTCTTGTTGAATGGTGGTGTTGTGAGATGAGAAGCAAGAAGCAGGACACTACTGCAGATTCAACAACAGAAGCCGAATACATTGCCGCATCGGATGCTGCAAAGGAGGCGGTGTGGTTACGCAAGTTCGTGCTGGGAGCTTGGCGTAGTTTTCTCTGATACTCCCATCCCGTTACTCTGCGATAACACGAGATCCACTGCCCAGGCAAAGGAACCTAGATGGCATCAAAAGAACAAGCACATGGAAAGGAAATACCACATCATTCGGGAGATACAAAAGCGTGGTGACATCATCATCACCAAGGTGGCCTCTGCCGACAACGTTGTTGATCCTCTTACAAACCTCTGACACAGAAGGTTTTCGACCAGCATGTAATGAGTATGGGTTTAAAGATTGTACTTGAATGGTTCTGAGGGCTAGTGGGAGATTGTTAGCAATGTGAGCCCCGTGCGAACCATTTCTACAATAAATGTTATTGTAATGATTAAATTATCAATGAAAGATATTGATTATTTTTTCACTCCCTTTCTGAGATTAATGAATGAATGAACTATAGGGTCCCTCTGTAAAATTAGGGTTATGTACCATGGCCAACTTGATAATCGTACAGCTGTTGATTCATTGAATGAATCATGGAGGCTGATGCTTGGATGAATATCTAAGGAGTTAGATGAGGACTCATCAAGCATCATCAATGATTAACAAGTAGTGATCTCCAGTCTGAGTGGGAGATGGCAATCCTATCTCATTAGACTGATATCTGATCGACCTCTTGATGCAGGTCCTCTGCATGGGAATATTGATTCGGAGGTATCAGATTAGTTGAGTCAATGAGTTGACTTAACGAGATCGAGATAACCAAAGACCTATGATGAATACTGTCACATCACAGGCAAGCATCCTCTGACCAGAGACAGATGTATTGCTATATGTCTGAGTATGTACATTTGACAGACCAATAGGTTGATGACCTAACCAAGGTCTATATACCGGCGAGCTGGTGTGCATGTAAGGACATATGAATAATATGATCTCTCAAAGGGATCATACAGGTTCACTTGTGAACCGGGAGACATGAGCTCACTCATGAGGTATTGGGATTGACCAAATTCTATGCATGGTCATCATGCTTTAGAAGCATGATATGAATTTGAAGGTAAAGATATATGCTTTATGAAAGCATATGATCTATACCATATCCCAAAAGACCAAGATTGAGAAACTTGATGATCAGACTATGAAGATGACAGTGTAAAAATGATCTATATCTTCATAGTGATCATAAGTCTTCCAATATGCAGGACGTGCAGTATTGGGAATACCTGAAGGGTGATTTGATCATAAACGATTGTATAACCATGACACTTCCATTCCGAGGGAGTGATGAAACAGGTTTGGATTTTAGTGACTCCTCTCATTAGAGAAGTGACCTAATCTTAGTCCATGAACTGGACATTGATCTGAATGAGATTCAGATGCAATGAGAAGATTAAGTCTACGGTCTTGATTTGATCAAGCATCAGTGGGAGGTCCATAGGATCTGGATTTGAGATATGATCTCAACATCCAAGTCACTATACGTGGAACAATACAATCGCCCTGTCCTTATCTCCAAGTATCTGAGGAGTAATAACATTGTTCTTAAATGGTTTAAGAATAATTCCATAAGATCTAACCAAAGAGAAGATGATAATTAAATGAGATTTAATTATCATGATGTATGAGAAATTATCCAATATGATTAAATGTGATTTAATTATTATGGATAAGAATAATGTGGATAGAAATATCCAATTATTCATAATATATTATAAATGTGATTTATAATGTATTAGAGAGAGTTAATTATAATTTATATGTGTTGACTAATTATTATGTGTATTGGATACACATTGTGTAATTAATTAACAATATGAATTATATGTTGTTTTGGGTTGTGAATATGATTCACAATTTTTCCATGGCAAGAATGCAATATTCTTAAAGATAATTGTGAATTATTTTTTAAGAATAAAACCCAATAAATTAGTTGCAAATAAATAAGAGAGATTTCAAGGAGATACGCAATCTCATGGATTTCCATGAGATTGCAATCTCCATGCAATCTCCATGGGCGGCACACCATTCCAATATGGAATGTTGTGGCCGCCCACTTGGAAGGCACATGGAGATGAAATCTCCATGTGTCTTCTCTCCTTATTTGTTGGGTTGATTTAGGATTGAATTATATTTGATTTTGTCAAATATATTTTAACCTAAATTGTTGTTTTTGTCAACAACAATCTTAGCCATTGTTTAAACATAAATCAATCTCATCCATTGATTTTATGTGTCCCATGGATTGAGATCCATGGATCCCAAAACCCTATAAATAGAGAGGCATACTTGGCTCTCTCTCTACACATGCTATTGTAGCAATTATTCTCTCTCTCTTTCTCATACTCGACAGCCCTCTCTCTCCCTCTCTTCTTGGTGGCCGTCCACCTTGGTGGAGAGAATCGTCGACGCCCGCGCCATCGTGCTGCCGCTTCGACTCTCTGCGGTTCTTCGTCTTCTTGGGGTGCTTCACTCACGAAGGAGACGTTTGATCTCGTGCGACGAGATCAAGAGCAACCGCGCTTGGATCAACTTGGATTGTGAGGACACGCGACTCATCTTCGCGCTCGCAAGCCGTTACTCCGACGATCGGACTTGAGACAGGAGGTATCTTTTCGTAGAGACTTGATCAACCACGCTTCAAGAGGTATTGCATTATACTTGTTGTGGTTATAGATGAAACGATTTGAGAATGGTTCTCGGATCATGTGATTTCATCGGATTAAAATTTTTAAATTCTGCTGCACCGAACAACTAGAACGACTAGTCGTTCTTCGTCGTATCCGATACGACGATCACGCTTCCGTGATGCGCTTGAGGATTTCTCCATATCCTTCACTTAAATAGTAGAGCATCATTCTAGCTCTTATTTTATGTTGAATAGATTGCTAATCCTCGAATTCATATGCTCCATCATCTGGTTCAGGGTCTCAAGTGTGGACATCATGAAAGGTGACTACAAAATCCGAGGGTCAAGTTAATGGAATGAGGGTGGGTGATGATCAAAGTTCGAGTTATGAAATAATCAGTTAGGCAGATATATACAAAAATCATGAGGAATGCCCTCCTAGAAAAAGGGAGGTGGACCGACTGGAGGGTGCGAGGATCCGCAAAAGTCGGATAAAAATCACTCCAGTCGGCCATCTCAGAAATAAGAGAAAATGATAGGGAGAGCACAGTGGACAAGTCAAAAGATGTGAAGAAAAAGGTGCAAATGCACATAAGGATCTAGTATGCACACAAGCAATCACAAACAATATACGCAAAGCAAAACACACCCCTCAAATCACATATTCAACTCGACGCAGACCGTGAAAACTCAATTTCTTAATCTTGTTTGTAGTTAGAGTTAGGTGAGAATCACAAAAATTGCACAAACACCTAGGTAGGCTTATGGGATTTAGACAGTAACCTTAGTGTGTACGCGAGAAATTTAAAACGAATAGAATGAGGGGATTACTCACCCCAAGACAAATATTTTTCTTTTTGATATATTTTAGGGTCAAGTAATTTTAGCATTCTCGAATTTATTTGTTGTCACTTTTTTGTTTTTACTAAGAATGCACGAAACCTACTGGGGAATCAATTCCTTAGAAACCTAAGCTATTAAATCAGACGGAGAGAGTCAAAAAAAGCAATGCGAGGCAAAATTTATGATGCATACTAAAGCGTAATGCTCACTTTTCTTATATCTCTCTAAATGCAAGGATTCTAAGTAGAATTTAAAACCTATCTATATGCAAATACAAGCCAATGAAATTGCCATAAGTACAGAAATTGTTATTAGAACGAAGCACAAGTGCTAATCACTCAGAAATGGAATCCAAAATTCCGATCTTGGGGAACACTTCAGTGCTCACCATAGTCAGTGTTCATGAAATTAGCCGAGTATACTGTATACACGACCGCATACTCATACTCGGAAGCCTTGGTGCTCTGAGTATGAACAAATCAGCATCTAGGCAGGTTAGGCACATACTCGGCCGAGTATACTATATATGTGGTTGAGTATGCAGCCGATTTTCAAATAAACATTTTCTAAAACCCTAACCTAAACTCGGACACCCGACTTAACGCTCTTTCAATTGATGTTTTTGCTCATTTGACTCTATATTACTTTTTCTCCCAATAGTTTTGTTCCTTGTACCTTCAATTCATTATTATTATTATAAGCAAGAAATATAATATCTAGATGATATTAACATGATATAAAACATTAGTTAAATTTTTAATAATAAAAAATACCAAATCGTATAAAATGCATACTCCCTGCATATTCCCTCGCATACTACATACTCTCTATGTAGTAACTCCTCCGACTGAATATCGCATACCTCCTTCCTGAACATTGACCACAGTAAGTCATGTAAGTGTTATATAGAGTCCCTCTCGATGCTCGATTCCAAGTCTAAATGAGAAGCAATTCAAAATTTAACTAAGTCCAAACGAGAACTATAGGTGCGGCCTTAATCTATCATAAAGCAAATCCTACAACTAGGTCTCAATTCACATAAAATAAAGAAAACAAAATCAGGAAACAAAATATAAAAAGGCGAAAAATACGACAAAACAGGTGAGGTCCCCCAAGTCCACCGGCACTTGACGAAACATACCCCGCAACAAATAAATGTCTTTTTACAAGAGTTCAAATGCTAGAAATCAAAAAAGAAAAGTCTATGCAGATTTTTTTTAAAGCTTGGTCTCCTTCAAATCTTGTTCTGTTCATCTCATGTTCTCCTACGACTCGATGAAAAATCAAGTCGCCTCTACTTCAATAGAGTGCACCAGTGCTCCTAAGAAAGCCGTCCAACTCGACGGGCCCTCGCAAGAAAGAGGAAATGCAAAATGCGTAAGAAACACAATTATAAATATATGAGCATGGTGAATATGAACAATGAAATAATGTGGAAAAATATAGGCAAAATTTTACAACCAATAACAGCAGGTCAAAAGAGAAATCTAACTACCCTTGTTGTGCCTCCCGGCAACGGTGCCATTTTGTTATACTTTAATGAATGGGTCTTTCTGGGGTTTTGGCTTAAATGAAACAAATGTGTGATTTTCATTTCAACCCAAAGAATCCCTCAACAAAAAATATTTTTTTTGTTCTCAAGCTGAAATAATACCAAAATGTAGCAAGAAAACTTGCTATTTAATTTACAGTATAGCTAAAAGGATAACACTCAAGGAGGCTACAATTCCTGAGCGTTATTCAAATAATTGAAAAAAACACAATTAAAAGAAAGAAGAAATCTCAAATGTAAGCTAGGCTTGGTTTTCTTAGGATTTTTGTCTTCTAATTTTTATTTCATTATTTTTATAAATTTTTTATTTTCAGATTTTAAAATTTTAATGATTTTAGTTTTGAAAATTTTTAATTTTCAAGAATATAATTTTCAAAACTAAATTTAAATACAAAGGAAATGCAACTTTTAAGATTTTCAAATATGATAAAAAATGATCAAAATGTCCAAAATTATTTTTTGTGTTTTACTATTTTTAGTAATTTTTAGATGTTTTTTCTAGGAGAAAATTCAAAAAGTGAATAGACATGACTATCTTGTCAATTAAAAATATAATGATGCAAATATTTTTTTCGGAAAACAAGAAGAAAATATCTACAATCAGAACTTAAATCACTATTTTTGAATTTTCACACAATTTTAAATCATTTTTATAAGATTTTTTATATTTTGCATTTTTTAATTTTAAAAATAATTAATACATAAAATTTGAATAGAAAATTAAATACCCAAAAATAAACTATACTAATTTGTTAGAATTTTTAGGCAATTTGAATTTTTATGATTTTCAAAGTTCAAACTAGGGAAAATGTGATGTTTTTTTTATTTTAAGTAATATCAAGTAAAAAATGCGTTGAAATTTTAGTACAATGAAGAGAAACACAATAGGAACTTAACTTGAATTTTGGAGAATTTATTTATCACAAATGTGATTTATTTCAATGAAAAGGCATGCAATTTTAAAGTTTGGAAATGAAGGACTGAATTGCAAATGTTTATTGTTTCTACATTAAAATATAATAGGCAATAAAAGCGGCTAGAATTGTAAATTACCAAAAAAAACATTCATGACGCGTATTGTTCCTAGCATTGGCTTTATTGCAATTGTGATAGACTCTGGGGGCTGAAGTGAAATATTTTCCAAAAAATGTTTTATTTTTATCTCCCCCTAGGGTTCTATTCTTCCTTCATTCGAAAGCCAAAGGGTGTGTCACCCTCTCTTCAGATCGGTGGTTGGCAGTTTTTATGGCAGAGGAGAATGGAAGGCGCGATCGACGAACAGTGGTGGTCGGCTATGGAGATCGGAGGTTCTTCGTTCCTCCAAAAGTTGCGGTGGGCGGTGCGGTTCTGCCCTAAAAGGAGATCAATGGTGTTCGATAGTACTCACTGATGGTTTCTTTAGGGAAATCGACGATGACAATTTGGTGATGAAGAGGCATGCCTTTGGCGGTTGCGGGTGTGGCTGTGGTAGCGCAGCCTTGAGCGAAGATGGTAAACATCGATGGAGGAGCTTCCAAGTACTGGTGTTCTACTGCCAAAATTTATTTATTTATTTTTAAAACAATAAATGTAATTTTTATTCATGTACTTGCAATAAATCAACGAGTCGAGCACAACGGCTCGATCCCAAATATTTAATCGAGAATTGGTAGGCGAGGGCATTCTGTCGGTTATGAAGGAAGGGAATAGAGTCTCTGGTCACCGTATGTGGTCGGTGATGAACCGGTGATCTACCCTTTTTAATGTTGTCGAATTGATGGATTCGTTGCAGTCGGGTAAATCCGTCGATAAAAAATAACCACACAAATCGATGAATCGTCCAATGAAATTAAGTGCGGTTTTATGTTTGTTTAGCCTGGCAAACCCAGGGTCGACTCAAGGAGACAAAGGAACAACTCGACATCAGATTAGATGGATTAGATCACGATTTTTCAAGTGTTTTTTTTGGTATTTTTTTATGCAATAAAATGCCAATGCACTAATGCGAATGAACAAGGTTATTAAGAAAATCCACAACTTAGCCAAATTTAATTTTAATGAGAAATTAGACAAAATTATAAAATCATATTTTTCCTGTAATCTAATCCAATGATTAATGAAAAATGTATTTTTTTGGAATTTTTGGATTTAAAATGCACACATGAAAAATACAAACTTTTTTGGGGTTTTTATGCAATTTTTCATGCAAATGATATGCCAAACTTATGGAAATTTTACTGGAAGTTAAATAGGATGAAATGAAGCTACACTAATATTTTCTAATTTTCTCAAACTTTTTATTTTTTATGAATTTTTTACTGAAAATAGAGTGATTATGGGTATTTAATTTCCAATAAATCCACGAAATCAAATTATCCAAAGGTTGATTTATCTCAAATAAATATTTCAATAAGTAATCCAGGAGAGTTGGAATTTCTCAAAAATAATATTCGTGAATTTAAATAAAAATCAATTACAGAAATCACCCTAAATTTTATTTTTTGCACAAGACAACTCATAATTGGACGAAATTTGGACTGTAATTAAAGCACACTTAAATACACCATCCACAATTTCTTTACAATTTTTGGAGTAATAAATGATAATATGCGAATTTCAGAGCATAAATAGGTAAAATATCACTGATTTTCAATCTCTGATTTTTGATAAAACATCTAATGTTCACAAAAATATAAATAAATAGCCAAAAGCTAGAGAACTAGTTGTTCTACAACATGCTATTTTTCATTGAATCATATGATGCTATTTTAATGTCCAAATCACCATGCGAAGTCAGGGGTGTCTGTGCAATATAAAATTGACAAAGAACAAACTGAAATGTACCTATGGGCACTTTAGGAAAAATATAAACATGCAGGGAAACCTTTGTAATTTTTTTAAAAGATAAAAAAACCTTGGCTTCTTTTGCAAGTTAGGGGACGGCTAGGGCTCTTGAGACGTGGAGGCGTGCGAGGCGCTACAGCCGCGGGCAGTGCGCAGCCAATGGGGGGCGAAGGAGGAGCGCATGGAGTGTGAGGGGACATGATGCGGAGGCAGCCGCACGTCGCGTTCGGGCGAGCAGGGGCTGCATCGGCGCGGGAGGCGAGTGCCTCGCTGGCGGACGGACGTCGCATTGTGCGCGCGGAGCAGGGCGTGACGAAGGGGGCCGCGAGCTGGGCAGCCGACGATGAGGCGTGGGGCTGGGAGGTGTTGACGAGTGCTGAAGGCACGGCGAGGCGGTCAGGCCGCTGATCGATCGGTTGCATCGGGGTGCTCTACGGCGTCGCGGCGGAGGAGAGGGGGAAGCACCATGGAGTGCGGCCGTCCAAGATCCTGCCTTTGTTTTTGTTGATTTAATATTTTCTGATTTTTTTGTAAACAGAAAATATATGAATAAAGAGGTGGTGTTGGTGATGTGGATAGTGATGAAAAACAAGGAAGAAAATTGTTAGAGAAAAAAAATAAAATGACAAGGGAAAGGAGGAATACTTACCTGTGATTCGTCGAAGGTGGAGTCGCGGTGTGCGACTTCGTCGTTGTGGTCTCGATCAGCCTGGCGAAAAGCTGAGAAGCTAGGAAATCCACTTGTAGAGTAATGCTACACGAACAAGGCTCGTGGATCTCACCAATAGCCGAAGATGGCTGGAACTCGTCGTCGCTCTACAGACTAAGGTTGTCAATGTCACCTCGACCTCTCTGGAGGTGGAATTCTTCTCATCAAATTGGCAGATGATCGAAAATGATGGAGGAGATGAGAATATAAAGAGGAATGGGGAAGTTAGAAAAGAGGTGCAGAAGATGGAGGGATGGTGCAGGGAATGGTGACTTGGAGGGGGGAGAAGAAAGGAAGGAGTAAAGGGAAAAAATAATATATATATATATATATATAAGTAAAATAAGTAGGCTACTAAAAATAACAATAATAAAATAATAATAGTAAAATAATAAAATCCAAAAATAATAAAAAAATAAATCCTAAAATAAAAAATTGGGGTGACATGTGGCGGCTCCAGAAGCCCCCACATGTCGCTCCTAGAAAATTCAAAAATTAAATGTAAAGAAAAATAAAAAATAAATAACAACAGGGATAAAATCAAAACGTGATCAACACAAAACTTGCTCGTCATGACGAGATCTTCAGCGTTCGTGAAGGGTCAAAAATCAAACGAAATCATCTGTACAAAGTGTATTTTTGGGTGGTACCTTATAGGTATAAAATACCACATTTTCCTTTTACAATTTTTTTGTCATTTTTCAATAAGATAAAAATTAAAATAAAGTTAGAAAAAATATGAAAAGAATATTTACAACTTAATCTAATTTTTTTGATTTTTAATAATGAAGAAAATAAAAGGATAAATACAGGGGTAAAACGGTCAATATGTACAATATACAAAGGGGCCCAAAGCCAAGTTTTGCATACGAGCTCTGATTTTAATGAAATTGGTCTTATTTTAAAGGTCTTTGAATGTGTATTACTTTAAAAGTGAGTAGACCTAAATCGGAGGTTGTAAGAGAGAGAGAGATATGCATTTTAAGGATCCTAGTTTCAAACTTGGATTGGGGTTTTATTGGTCAATTTTACAAGTTAGTATTTTTTGATATTTTCTTTAATTAGTTTTAGTAATATATACACTACAAATAGGTGAAATACGGTGAATATACAGGTAAATATTTACAAGTGAAATGAGCTTCTTATTTATGCAATTTGAATGCTAAAATACAGATGTTATCAATGCATGCATGAATGCAAATTATGCAATATAAGTAGAAATATGTAACTAGTTACTCGGGAACAAAGCTCTAGTTTCAACTTTTAGAGTCATGAATCACAGATTCATCAATCGGAGATGAGAGGTCGCTGGAGATAGAATATGAATGTGCGTAGATCGAGAAAATGAGATGAAAAATCAAATCAAATCGGGCAATTAGAACAGTGACTTCAATTAAAACTATGACATCAAACCGAAAAATGGAAATGAAAAAAAGCAAAAATTAAAATACGATTAAGCTAGGTTAAAACAAGAAAAAAATGGATCTCACTGTGGGAGCAGATAATGTCGTGATGGCCTCGGTGAGGACTGATTCGCTGTCACTAGATTGCTCGGAGGTTGGGCACCTCTATGACAAGATGGCTCTTAGAGAATAGGCTCCTCTCACCAAATGATTGATCAAGTGAGAATGATGGAGGATGGCCCAATTAAATAGAAAAAATATTTGAATTTGAATTTGAATTTTAAAAATTGAATAGGGAGAAAAAGAATGGAGGAGGTTAATGGTGGATAAAATTATTGACATTATCTACATAATTAATTAATTAATTTCATCATGTTATTAAATTAAATAATAAATGTTAATTATCAATTTTTTCATGGTGGTTAATTAAGGAAATCAACTATTTACATATATTATATACATATGATAGACTATATACATAGTTAAATAAGGAAATTAGTTTTTTATGTTTTAGATTTTTTATTTTCATTTTTTTATAAATAATTATTAAAAAATTACTATTATTTATATAATACAATCTATATAAAAATAAATATTGATAAATATATAGATCATATAATTGGTAAAATTGCGAAACCCACCCCAGAAAATCGTCTTTCAAACCGTAACTCCAAAAATTATGAAAACACTGTCATTTTAAAGACAAGTTAATTTAGAATACAATGGAAGTGAGTTTGATTCAATTCGAGTTCATACATAATCATAATTGGTCTTTTAATTATCGCTTTATGACTTGTTATGAGTGTGGTTACTTTTATTTTGTACATGATTTTATTTACAATTATTTTTATTATTAGATAACATTTTATTTATAATTTCTTTTTGAAATTATTTAATATGACTTTAATTTATGTACAAATATAATAGTGTTAGTTTTATATAAATATATACAGAAAAAATAAGGAAATGTAGAGTATTTATAAACACATTTTTGGATTTTCTTATTAAAGTCCATAACTCCTACTTTATTCCTTATCGATCTGGTCAAGTCTTGACCTTCTCTCAGGGTTCGGGTCTGCATGTATCTATTACATATATACAGTCTTCCTCTATTTATATATATTCTTTATTTTTCCTTTATTTCTTCATTTATTTATATTAGGTTAAAATAATAATATATGTACAATATTTATACATAGATGCAAGTCAGTATGAATATAGATTTATCAATATATACAAGTGTTTTATAAGGGATTTGAAGCTAAACTAAATGAATAAAGAAGATGAAATATAGATTCATCAATGGGTGATATAGAAGAAGAGGGACGTTTGGGAAGTGAGTCTTTACGAGTAGAAGACGACCGAACTAGAGTATGAAATGAGCTCGTGGATTTCAAACATGAAATAATCAAATCTGACATCTTTGATGTCAATAGAAAAGATGCGAGAACATGAAGGATAACACATGGAGAAATTGAAAAAAAGGTGCAAAGCGCATGGAAGGATCTTTACACTAACTAGCAAACACAATACAAACCTTTGATTCACCAATTGGACACAAGTGTTGACTGTAAGAGTTCAGATTTTTATCTTTTCAGTTTTATGTTTATTGAATCTACAAGAAGTTACTTACTATGAAGCATGTAGTGTAAGTCACCGCTATTTCCCAACGTACATTCTCAATCATCCCGAATCAAAGGAACTATATGCGCAGGCTATCGGGTTCAATATCAAGCCCAAAGGGAGAAAGGAGAATAAGCACACCAAAATGATTTTCTAATGTCAGAGGCAAGTGCTTCCATCTCAACCATACACCACAAAGATGTCTGGGAGAGCATAGGCACAAGTCTAGGGATTTTGGATCTATCCATATGGTTGTGTCCTCACCTACTCAGTCTAGAGGTTAGTACCTACAAACAATGAGGGGGTTACTCTCCCCAAAATAATGATTTATACCTTACATTTCTTTTAGGGTCAACTTTTCTTTAGCAGACCTTGTTTTATACAGTTATCACTTTTTTTTAGTTTTTTCAAGTAAACAGTCTAATGAATTTTCCAATTCCTTTTGATCTTATGTGAGTGAAAATGAGGAAGGAAATCGGAAAAGCCAATGTGCGATAAAATCAATGATGCATGTTGACGTGTACCATTCTCCAGCACTTTACATGTAAAGTGATCCATGCATAAATAAACACATAAATAGAACAAACCTAAATGATGTACGAGAACCATCCTAGTAGTCTTTTCTAGTTTATAAGAAAGAACCAATTAATTTGACTAAGTCCAATCCCATGATTTAGTATATAGGAAAATATATTTATTTAAGGGATTTGGACCTAATTGATTACCTGGCTCAAGCAAGATAATATAACTCAATCTAAGGTTGAAGCACACAAAACCATAAGAAAATTAATAAAAATAAAATCGATGAAAACAAAAATCGGTAAGGTCCCCCAAGTGCACCAACACTTGGCGAACATGCCCTACACACATAAGGTATATAATAGCCTTTAAGAAAAAAGAAAATAAGGCAAATGACAAATAAAAACTATTACATTTTTTACAAATTATGTGAAGGAAAAATCCAAAAAGAAATAAAAAATGTGCTCCAAAATTTTGCTCCCTCCAAATCTTTTGCTCCTCCTCCTACGCTCTCCTTCAGCTTGGTGAAGAAATGAGTCACCTCCACTTTGCTTGAGTGCATCAACGCTCCTAGGAATGTTGTCCTCTCTCGTCGGGCCCTCACGAGAAAGAGGAAACACAAGAAGGTGTAAGAAATACAATTATGATAATATGAGCAAAAATGTAGAAAGAAAATAAAGCAGGCAATATAGACAAATAATCAAGATACGCACAGAGGTGGATTATAAGCAAAATGAGGAGAAAGTGACATGGATATCAAAAGAATCCCTAAGTTTGATGTTGGGGATCATTTGGTGTCCGAGAAATCGGATCCTTCAAGTGGTGTGTAAGCTCCCCCGTGGTACTTGAAATTCAAAGTGAATGTGCACTCCTCAACCAGATGTAATCCATGAAGGATATGGAATAATCCTTAAGTTTATCCCCTGGAAGCATGAGGAACGTATCGTATACGATCAAGAACGACTAGTCGTACTAGTAGTTTGATGAAGTAGAATTTAAAAAAAATCATGCAATGAAACCACATGATCCAAGAACACTTCTTGATCGTTTCATCTAAACCACATGATAGATAAATGAATACCTCTTGTAGCGTAGTAGTGATCAAACCTCTAAGAAAAGAGACCTACTGTCTCAAGCCTGATCTTCAAAGGAGACACTTGCAAGCATGGGGATGAATCATGTGCTTTTTGCAATCCTAGTTGTTGATCCAAGCAAGAGAACTCCTAATCTCGTCGCACAAGATCATACGTCTTCTTTGTGAGCGAAGCGCGCCAAAGAAGATGGAGAACCAAGGGCTATTGTGGCGACATCACAACGGTGGTGCGTTGATGGCGACGTCTTCCCTCTAGGGTTTGGGTGGACAACCACCCAAGGAGAGAGAGGGAGAGGACGTGAAATTGAAAGAAGGGAGCGTGCTTGATGTCTCAAGAGTTTTTGTAAGTTACAAGAGCAAGGGGTGCCTCTTCTTATGTAGGGTTTTAGGATTCCATGGATCACAGTCAATGGACTACACAAAATCAATGGATGAGATTTATTTGTGCTTCTTTCAATGGCCAAGATTTTGTTGTAAAAACACAACAATAATTAATTTAATTCGGATAAAATATATATTGATGATCAATATAAATTAATCCGAAAATTAAATCAATCAAACAAAGAGATATTGGAATGGAGATTACACCCTCCATATAATAGAATGGACAGCCATCCTTTCCAAATGGGATTGGGTGGTTGTCTACCCTTCCAATATGGAAGGGTAGAATCTCATGCAATCTCATGAGATTGCATTATTCCTTGAAAATCTCCCCTGATTCACAATAACACTTGTTGTAAACTAATAAGCAAAAATAATTCATAATTATTTTGTGAATATAGAAATCTTGCCATTGGAAATTTGTGAATCATATTCACAACCCAAAATAAAGAATGATTTACATTTTCAATTAATTATCCAATGTGAATCCAATTCACACCAATAATTAATCAAAAAATATAAACCATAATAAGCTCTCTCTAAAACATTATAAATCACATTTTTAATGTATTATGAATGATTAGATAATGCTATCCACATTATTCGTATCCATAATAATTAAATCATATTAATTACATTGGATTAACATTCTCACGCATTCAAACAATATGAATCAAATTCACATAATTCACTATAATTAAATCACATTTAATTATTCATTTCTTAATTCTTAGATATAATTCAATAATGGAATTATTCCCGAACTTTTTCAAGAATAATGCACCTTCTCCCTTGATACTTGGAGATAAGGATATGGCGATTGTATGTTCCATGTATATTGACTTAGATATTGAGATCACGTCTCAAATGCAGATCCCATGGACCTCTCACATATGCTTGATTAAGTCAATATTATAAACCTAATATTCTCGTTGCATATGAATCTCATTCAGATCAGTGTCCAACACTTGGACCAAGATCATGTTAGTTCTCTACTAAGAGGAGTCACTAAAATACAAACCTGTTTCATCACTCCCTCAGAATGGAAGAGTCATGGTTATAAAATCCTTGAGAGATCGTATTACTCATATGCCCTTCTAGTTCACAAATGAACTTGTACGATACCTTCGAGAGATCGTATTACTCATATGCCCTTATATGCACAACAGCTCGTCGGTGTATAGACCTTGGTTAGGTCATCAACCTATTGATTTGTCAAATGTACACACTCAGAGATATAGCAACACACCTGTCTCCGATCGGAGTATGTGTGCCTATATCTTGATAGTATACAACCTAGGACTTTGGTTATCTCGATCTCGTTAAGTCAACCCTTTGTCTTAACTAATCCAACACCTCTGAATCTCTTATTTCCATCCAGAGGACCTGCATCAAGAGGTTGGTCGGATATCAGCCTAATAAAAAGGATTGACATCTCCTATTTAGGCTAGATATCATCTCTTAACAATCATTTGACAGATCTCGATGAGTCCTCAATCTAGCTCCTTAGATATTCATCCAAGAACCAGCCTCTATAATTCAATTATTAATTCAGCATTTGTGTGATCATTAAGATGGCCAAGGCACATAACCCTTATTGTACAGAGGGACCTTATAGTTCATTCATTCATTTGATCTTAGAAAGTGAGTGAAAAAATCAATCACTTTTATTGATAAATCAAATATTACAATAAAATTTATTGTAAGAATGGTTCGCCTCAGGCTCACATGGCCAACAATCTCCCACTAGCCCTCATAACCATGTAGGTACAATTCTTAAACCCATACTCATTACATGTTGGTCGAAATCCTTTTATGTCAAAGGTTTGGTTAGAGGATCAACAATGTTGTCGGAGGAGGCCACCTTGGTGATGACGATATCATCACATTTTTAATCTCCTAAATGATGGGTTATTTCCTTTCCATGTGATTGCCCTTTTGATGCCATCTAGGTTCCTTCTCTTGGGCAATGTCTCCCTTGTTATTGCAGAGTAACGGGATGGGAGTATCAATGGAAACTATGCCAAGTTCCATGATGAACTTACGCAACCACATCCTCCTTTACAGCATCCAATGTGGCAATGTATTCGGCTTCTATTGTTGAATCTGTTGTAGTGTCCTACTTCTTGCTTCTCCATCTCATAGCACCACCGTTCAATTGGAACACAAACTCTGATGTCGACTTTCGATTATCAATATCTGACTGGAAGTCTGAATCTATGTATCCCAAGACTCGGATATCACCTTCTCCATAAATCAATATGTAATATTGTGTCCATCTTAGATACTTGAAAATGTTCTTCACCGCATTCTAGTGTTGTTCTCCATAGGAGGATTGGTAATTACTTACCACTCCCACTACATGGCAAATATCTAGTCGAGTACACATCATGGTGTACATTAAACTTCCTATAGTTGATGCATAGGGGCATCCAATCATGGCTTTCTTTCCCTTCATACATTGAGGAGACATCCCTTTAGATAGGAAGATACCATGTTTTAAGTGGAGGAAACCTTTCTTGGAACTCTCCATATGGAAACGTTCAAGATTTTTTTTAATGTACCCATATTGTGACTATCCCAATATCTTCTTTTCTAGGTTTCTGAATTGCTTCAGACCCAAGATGTAAGAGGCGTTTCCCAGATCTTTCATTTCAAAGGGATGGGAAAGCCAAATCTTAACACTGGTCATCATCCATGTATCATTACCCATGACAAGGATGACATCTATGTAAAGAACGATGAGAACAATGGTGCTCCTACTAAGATTCTTGTATACATAAGGTTCATCAATATTCTGCACAAAATCATAACTCTTTATGGATTCATCAAATCTGATGTTCCATATATGATAAGCTTGTTTGAGCCCATAGATGGATTTCTCCGGCTTGCATACTTTACCATCCTTGGTTATGAAACCCTGGGGTTGCTCCATATAGATATCCTCCTTGAGGTATCCATTGAGGAAAGTTGTCTTGACGTCCAATTGCTAGATGTCGTAGTAAAGAGATGCAGCTATAGTTAGTAGTATTCTGATGGACTTAAGCATAGCCACAAGAGAGAACGTCTCATCGTAGTCGATGCCTTCTCTTTGTGTGTAGCTTTTGGCCACGAGTTGTTCCTTTAAAGTCTCTTCTTTCCCATTAGGTCCCCTCTTTCTCTTAAATATCCATTTATACCCAATGGGTTTTACTCCCTTTAGGTGGATCCTCTAGGGTCGATACACCATTATTATGCATGGAGTCAATCTCTAACTTCATTAATGGCATCCATCTATCCATGTCATGATTTGCGAGTGCTTCATCAAATGAAGTAGGATCATTGTCAGTTTCACCTAACAAATGGAATCCATATCTTTCAGGTGGTGCAACCACCCTCGAACTCTTCGGAAGAGGTATGGATGTTTCATCTTTATTTATGTCTTCAGTTTCTGGTTCATGAAGCTCAGAATCCTCAGGGGATTCAATGAGTTCCTCTACTTAATTTTTGTCTTGACCTTTAAGGAATCATCCTCCAGAAATCTCACATCTCTAGAGATGAAAATCTTTTAAGTCTCAGGGTCATAAAGCCGGTATCCAATACCATATTTAACATAACCAATGAACTAGCAATCACGAGAGTGAGATTCTAGCTTACTTGTGTCCGCATTCATCGCATGGACCAAGCAACCCCAAACTCTAAAGTGATTAACACTAGGTTTAGTTCCATACTAGAGCTCATGAGGAGTCTTAGGTACAGATTAGCTAGGAATCTTATTCAGGATATATATTGCAGTCTCTACTACATATCTCAGAAACTAAGAGGTAAATGTTATTTATGCATCATTGATTGGACCATATCCATGATGGTTAAGTTGTGTATTTCAACAATACCATTAAGTTTGGGGAGGGTGTTCAGGAGGAGTGAGATTGGAGTCAATTCCATTCTCTTTAAGGTATTCCTTGAATTCATCTGAGAGGTACTCTCCACCTTGGTCAGATCGAATCCGTTTGATCTTCCTATCGGTTTGGTTCTCAACCAAAGCCTTGAATTCTTTGAACTTTTCAAAGATTTGAGATCTATGATTTAAGAGGAAGATAAACCTATATTGTGAATGGTCATCAATAACGTCAAATAATATCGGTATCCATTTCAAGTCGTGCTACTGAAGGGACCACATACATCGGAGTGTATTAGGTCAAGAATCCGTCGCATCTCTTTACCTTGTTATGGAAAGACGTCGTAGTCATTTTACTTCAAATACAATATTTGCAGGTAGGTAAAAATTGAACCTGTAGAAAATCTAAAGGTCTGTCCTTAATCAATCTATTCATCCTATAAACAGACAAATAATCAAGCCTTTGATGCCAAATCATATTCGAAAGATTTCCATCCTTCCTGGATCTTTTTGGATTTTTAATAATGGTTGTAACATTCATGACATGTTCATACATGCAGAATTCATAAAGCCCGCCATAAGTCAAAACACCATCTACAATATGCTTATCATAACAATTTATGACTACTTTATTACAGAAAAGGAATGAATATTTATTTCTAATAAGTTTGGATACATATATTAAATTCCTTCTGACTTCGGGTACATAAAGACACTCTGAAAGTATAAGGACTCTTCCACTAGATAACGATAGTCAGCATGTCCTGACGGCAACTGCCGCAACACTTGCATTAGATCCCCTCCGGATGACTATCTCCCCTTCATCAATAGATGAATAGAAGCAAATTTCATACATGAATAGAATCACTGGAATCAGCAAACCAACATACTTCTCATCTATCGCAAAAGTTAGTTTCAATTATGAAAGTAGATTTCATACTTGCAGGGGCTTTAGCTTTGTCAGCAGACTTCAGGTATTCTGGGCAGTTACGTCTCTAATGCCTCGGCTTCTTGTAGTGGTGACAAACATCGATTTTCTTTGATGCAATCAACATGGATGCATTGGAAGATGAGCCAACACCTTGACTCTTCTTCTTTCTCTTCTGAGCTGGTCCCTTCCAAGAACCTTGCTTCTGAGTATGCTTTCCTTTGACTTGTGCAACCATAGCACTACTAGAGGGGCCATCCTTCCTCATTATGTCTTCAACGTACTTTAATGCAGCTAATAGCCCAACGTTATTATAATTAACTTTGCTCATGTGGAATGTGACAACGAAGTTGTTGAATGACTTAGGAAGCGACAACAGAATGAAGTCAGCCTGCATATCTGCATCCATGTTACCTCCTAGGGTTTCCAACTTAGAGAGGTGCCCAAACATTTTTAGTATGTGTTCTCTTACGGAGGTACCCTCTTGCATCTTGCAGCAAATAAGTTCTCTCATTATAATGTAATGTTGTATGCATCTTACGTCACCAAACATTTCTCTCATATTCACCATAATGGCTTGGCAAGTGTTCATCTCCACACGTTGCTTCTGCAACACATTGCTCGATGAACCAAGAATGTAACATATTTTTAATTTATGGTCTTCATCATATTTATCATTAAAAGAAATTTCTTTCAGAGTCTTAGGGTCCATGTACTTGTCCTTTGACAACACATAGGAGATGCTCTCAACAGAAAGGACAATATCCAAATTTTGGATCCAATCCGAATAATTTCACCCGGTCAACTGATTGACCTCCAAGAGCCTGCTAAGTGGGTTCATAGACTTCATTTTCTGAAATTAAGAATGTGCTATATTAGAACATATAAGTAATTATACATTCAATTTAAGATCTTTGATTAAGGAATTTTTTATCAAATTAGTCTTGCCTTTTTAACTTTGAAAATTCATTCCCTTAATCACTTTCAAAGCAAGAGATATACTTACCATTATATCTCTAAAAAGAATTGGGATCTCCTCTTTACCTTTGTCATATCTCTATAATATTAGAACTTGTAACTTGGATAAAGAGAAGCGGGAACACATTTAGCCTTGCATGTCCAACTTGCTTTTTCCATTTCAGTCATTAACACCTGGGCCCTCTACCCCAAAGGTGATGTCGACCCGTCATTAATTGAAACAATTGTCAACAGGATTAGTACTCGCCATGTGCAATCCAATATCACCCCAATAATATGAGGACCCGATATTGGGGTTACTACGCATATGATCTTACTCTTTAGAGAAGCAAAGAGATCGATCTAGATGTGCTTTCATGCAAGAGCTGTCACTTCAGACATACGTCTCCTACATACAATCCCTGGTGACGGAATCTTTCGCCTTGACGGGAGACCTTGGATGTCACTTATGTGATCCTCCACCTCATATTCAAATTTTAATTAAGTATCTTGAATCACATTCATATAATTAATTATTCCAAAGGAAATACACAACTATTCATAATAGATAGTTTTAATTGGATGTAATTAATTTAATCACATTAAATAAATTATCAATCCAAATCAACAAACTTGATTGTTACTTGAAAGGATGATATAATCTCAAAGTACATATTATTTGAATTTTAATAATTAGAAAAATGCATCACGATCCCTCTAGCATTATTCCTTCCCTACCTGTTGTCATGTCCAGTACCAACGGGAGTGGGACAAACTGCTTATGGTGCATCCTGCTACCCCCAACACTCTCGACCAGACACCATATCCATCTCGAGAAAGGATAATACCAAATTGATCACTTTGAAATTGAGATGATAATCGATTCTTCAATCAAATTTATACCATATAACAATAATCAAAATCATTTTGATTTATAATGTAAGGAATTTTTCTAAACAAATTCCCAATCCTATTCAAGCAAATTTGTTTGTTGGAAGATGATTGTGCAACCAATTATGATCTAGATCATATCTAATGCTTAATTGGTTAAGGCAATGTCGATAAAGTAAATAATTATCATCAAATATTTTTCAAATATTTGTACATCATTGTTTCAAGAAATTAACTATTAATTTCAGTAATAGATTAAATTACACTCACATGGTTCTTGATTAGGAATGTAATTTCCAACAGTGATCCCCACTTACTGAAATTAGAATATCTCAATCAATTTAAATCCAAAGCATGCAAAATGAGCTTCCAAAGTTTAAAATTTTGATTAACAATAGAACCCAAGTGATTAGCATGCATTTCTAGGCAACTTTTAATTACGTCAAGATTCTCTACCACCAAAACAATGGATACATGTTAATTAAAATCATCTAACTTGATCAATCGAATTCCAAATGACGCAAACTCAAATCCCATGATTTCCTTATTAAATGCGAACAAAATCCAAGTGATATTTTCGTGTCTAAAAATTTTAAGCCGATCCGAAAATATTCTCTAAACAAGATTGTGTAATCAAATGCAATAAAAATTCACGAACCCTAATGAACTCAAATATTCCTAGGTTTATGGATCGCATCCAAAACCTTCAACCAGGCTCTGATACCACTTGAAGGATATGGAATAATCCTGAAGAGCATCACGGAAGCATGAGGATTGTTCGTATACTATCAAGAATGACTAGTTGCACTAGTTGTTTGATGCAACAAGATTTAAAAATTTTCATGCGATAAAACCATATGATCCAAGAACGCTTCTTGAATTGTTTCATCTAAACCACATGATAGATGAAGGAATACTTTTCTAGTGACGTTGATGCGCAGCCTAAGGTGGATTATCGAGGTAATGGAGCTTGATGGGCGATGGTGATCGAGGCAACTAGTGGTGCAGTGGACGAGGTGGTAGTGAAGATTAAAGTGCAGCACCGTTGTAACCCTAAAATTCCCTCAACAAAAATTAATTTGATTTTAATCACAGCTCAAGCCAACAAGCAATAAAAAGAATGTAAGCACAAGAACTATGAGTGTTATTTATTTACATGTGTAGCATACAGGATCGAACTTAGTGAGGCTAAAAAATCCCGAGGGCAATCAATGAAAAATAAATGAAATAAAGGAGGAATTTCTATGCACATTACTCTTGGTTTTCGTATTTTTTTACTTTTGTAATTCTTAATGGAAATTTAATTTTATATTTTCTATTTGCTTTTCTGATTTTATATTTTTTATGATTTTAATCTAGCAAATGATTTTTTAAAATACTTAGAAAAGGGTTAAGAAAATGAATGAATAAGCCAACCATTAATTTGTATTTTCTAAATATATCAAAAATTAAACTAAAATTAGTTTTGGGTTTCTCAACTTTTTCTAATGTATTGTGAATTTTCTAGATTTTTTTTAAATATTGGTTTACAAATATATTAAAAACTGGAAAATTTGGAAGCATAATACAATGAGAATGTTTTTTGGATTTTTAAAATATAAATGAAATTAAAAATTAATAAAATATATACATACAATAAAAGAATTTTTTGGTTTTCCAGAAGGTAATTTTGTAAAAAAATAGATTTTCTATGATTTCAAATGAATTTGTTATATTTTGGAATGGTTTCCTATTTTTTTGATTTTAAAGAGGAATTTTATTCGAAACGGTACAGAAAGTAAAGCAAATAAGAATAAACAAACGATAATTTTTAAGAAGTTTTTATATTTTTAGCTGATTTTTAAATGCAAACAGGGAATATTTTTAGATTTTTTAATTATTAAAAATAATAAAAATGGTCTAAATGCAAAGTAAAAATTAATGATGTAAGATCTAATTAACAAGAAGATGACATGATTTTTGTGGATTTTTTAGAGATGTTTTGACAATTTTTATTTCAATTTATCATGCAAAATAATATGCAGATGCACAAGGGTATGGATGTAAATAATAATTGTTTATATACTAAAGAATAACATGGTAAAAAGTTGTAGGCTAAATGTGTAAAAAGTCCAGAGATACATGTACATAGGTACGTGAGTCATGTTGGATTGGACAAAAATGTAATTATTTTATTTATAGGGGCCAATCAGTTACATAAAATATCAAGGAATTTGATTGCAATTTTTATACAGAATACGTGCAGTGCACGCTTTGAAGTTCACACCGAACTCAAATGTAAATAAAATAACTACTAGGGAAAATAGTGCAAAAGTTCAAATGATAACGAGAAGACACGTGTCTTGGAAGGACTTATTTGCGAAGTAAATAAACTACAAGGCTGGAGGAACAAAGTATCCTTTATACATGTGGATGCTTGGATGGTTGGAATATGTTTACTCTCAGATCAAACGACTACGGATGAGGCGCACGTAGATGGATCTGATCAGATCTGGAAGGAGATCAACGATTGACTTTTGGGGCTCTATCGACTGCCCTGATGAAATCTTGGCATCTTGTTCTTGATCGTGCGGCTCCAAGTGGCACTGGAAGAACAAGTTTGAAGGAACCTTCTAGTAAGGTTTAATCGAGGATATTTCTTTCAATCTCCGCCTAAATCGAACTCTTATGGGTGCTAAAGCTTCTTGCGATGCCACTCTATCTTTCTTATGTATCCATGGCGGTCGGCGATGTATAAATGATGTTCTGGAGAGTAATGTGTGTTGTATCTCTAAGTCCACCTTTGTGTATCAACCTTCTGCTTCAGATGCATTCTTTGACCCTACAATGTAGAGATCATGCTCGGAGGACGTCTCTGGCCAAGTTATTAGGTCATAGGGAAAGGGTTAGAGAATGAAGACCTTCGGCAGGGGCGGTCAGAAGGGAGCTCGATCCTCAGATCTTGAGTGATTTGAGGGGGGTCAGGTGTGGAAAGATGTGTAGAATGTTGAGGCAAAGGTGAAGGTAGGTTCGAATGTTGATAAAGGTGATCAGAAGACATCTAATCTTGCGAATCAGAGGAAGAAGGTACAGGATCTGATTTACTGATATTAGAGAGAAATTTAATGAAGTAAAAACCAAAACTAACCCTAAACTATACTAGGTCAACATGTTGTGGATGTCATATGTGTTGGATATGCAATAAATATTATTGCAAATATCATTCCTTGATCTGAAATGAAGAATAACTAATTTGCATAATAGGTCCCTTAGTACAATTAGGATTATGTACCATAGAATCTTAATGATCACACAACTGTTGATTCAGATATTGAATCATAGAGGTTGGTTCTTGGATGAATATCTAATGAGTTAGATTGAGGACTCATTAAGCACCGTCAAATGAATGTTAAGAGATGATCTCTAACCTGAGTAGGAGATGGAAATCCATTCTCATTTGTCTAATATCTAACCGACCTCTTGATACATGTCCTCTACATAGGAATAGAGACTCAGAGGTGTTAGATAAGCTAGGTCAAAGAATTTATGTAACGAGATCGAGATAACCAAAGTCCTGTGTCGTATGTTGTCTTGATATAGGCACGCATCCTATGACCAGAGACAGATGTGTTACTATATGTATGAGTATGTATATTTGGTAGATCAATAGGTTGATGACCTAACCAAGGTTTATACACCGACGCATTGGTGTGCATGCAAGAGCATATGAGTAATACGATCTCTCAAAGGGATCATACATGTTCAGTTACTGAACCATAAGCCATTAACTCACTCATGAGATATTGGGAGGAATCAAATTTTATGCATGGTCGTCTCACTTTAGAAGCTTGACTGAATTTGTAGGTTTGATATATATACTTTTGGAAAGTATATGGTCAACACCTAGGTATGATATATGCTTTTGGAAAGTATATGACTGTACCAACTGCCAATGATCGAATGAGAAAATGATAAAACCATGAAGGAGACAGTCTAAAAGAGATTTAATACTTCGAGTTTACTCTGGATCTTCTAGTATGCAGTATATACAGGTATTAGGAATACCTGAGGGTGATGTGATCATAAACGATTGTATAACCATGACGCTTCCATTCCTAAGGAGTGATGAAACAGGTCCAGATTTTAGTGACACCTCTCGTAGAGAAGTGATCTTATCTTAATCCAAATGTTGGACCTTGATCTGAATGTAATTTAGATGCAATGAGAAGATTAGATCTACGGCCTTGATTTAATCAAGCATCTTTGGGAGGTCCGCAAAATATGGATTTGAGATGTGATCTCAATATCCAAGTCATTCTACGTGGAATAATACAATCACCATGTCCTTATCTCCAAGTATCCGTAGAGAAAGCGCATTATCCTTGAAAGAGTTCAAGGATTATTTCATTTTTGATATGTGTATCCGAGAATTGAGAAAACTGATAATTAAATGTAATTTAATTATCATGAATAATATGAATTTAATTCATATTATATGAAGAGTTATCTAAGACAATTAAATGTGATTTAATTATCAAGATGGGAATAATGTGAATGTGATTCATGTTATTTGGGCACATGAGAATAGAGATCCAAGAGATGTGATTTAATCATCATGAATATGAATAATGTAGATAACCACTATCCATATTATTCATATATATTATAAATGTGATTTATAATATATAAGAGAGAGTTATTTGTGATTTATTATTATTGATTAATTATTGATGTGAATTGGATTCATATTGAATAATTAATTTAAAATATAATTTACATTTTGTTTTGGGATGTAAATGTGATTCATGTTTTTCTAATGGCATGATCGCAAATTTCACAATAATTATGATTTTTTTGTGACATAATTTACAACAATTGTTGTTGTAAATGTCGGAGATAACATGAGATAATCAGATCTCTTGAGATAATGAGATCTCATGAGAGGATTGGTGACCGTCCCCCCCCCCCCTTTTAGGGGATGTGGTTAGCCTCCTCATTATCTCCAAGACTAGCCAATTGATTTGATTTGAAATTAACTTATAATTTATCAATATATATATTACTTTAAATTAAATTACTTGTTGTCGTGTTTTTACAACAAGATAATAGCCACTGAAAGAAATGCAAATCAATCTCACCCATGATTGTGTATTTTCCATGGATTGGGACCTATGGACTCTCAAAATCCTATATAATAAGAGAAACCCCTTGCTCTTCGAGATACAACATTATGGTAAATTCAGAAGCTCTCTCTCTCTCTCTACATGCCAAAGGTCCTCTCCCTCCCTCTCTCATTGTGGTTGTCCACCATGGAGCCCAAGATAGAGTCATCATCGTCACAGCATTGCCGTTATGTTGCTGGATCATCTACTCACAGATCTCCATCTCCTTCGGTGCGCCTCGCTCATGAAGAATATGTTGGATCTCGTATGGTGAGATCAGGAGATCCGTTGCTTGGATCATCAACATGGATTACGAGGAGCACGCATCTCATCAACGCGCTCGCACGCATCTCCTCCGTTGGATCGGGCTTGAGAGAGGTCTCTTCATTTAGAGACTCGATCGCAATCATGCTTGATCATGAACCTTGTGATTGTCATTCAATTAAATTAAAAGAAATTAATGGTTAATTTCTTGAGATAATTATTGATAGATATTTTTTGAAATATTTAAAGGTGATGATTACTTTCTGAATGACATTGACCATAACCAACTTGATTAGATATTATCTAGATCACAATTGGTTACTTAAACTTTCCAACAAACAAAGTTCTTGAATAGGATTGGGAATTGCTTTAGAATATGTCTTTATAATGTTAATCAAAATTATTTTGGTTATTATTATATGGTATAACTTCGGTTGAAAAATCGATTATCATCTCAAGTACACAATGATCAATTTGGCATTATCCTTTCCCAAGGTGGATATGGTGTCTAGTCAGGGAACGTTAAGGTAGCAGGTTGCACCGTGTGCGATCTATCCCACTCCCATCGGTACCGTCCTTGATAACGGTAGGGACAGGATAATGCAGGAAAGATCATGGTGTATTTTTCTAATTATTAAAATTCAAATAATCCGTACTTTGAGATAATACCATCCTTTCAAGTAACTATCAAGTTTGTTGATCAATTGGATTGATAATTAATTTAATGTCATTAAATTGGTTATATCCAATTAAAACACTTCACTTTGAATAGAGATGTTATTTCCTTTGGAAGAATTAATTATGTGAATATGATTCATAATAATTAATTAAAATTTATACATGATATGGAGAATCACATAAGTGGCATTTAAATTCCGTTGCATCAAGCAACTAGTGCGACTAGTCGCTACCGATCGCAAACGATGCGATCCTCATGCTTTCATGATGTTGTTAAGGATCTTTCCATATCTTTCAAGTGGTATTAGAGCCAGGTTGGAGGTTTTGGATACGATCCGTAAACCTAAGAAGACTTAGGTTCATAAGGGATTGTGAAAAGTCTATCGCAATTCAATTTTCGCAGCCCTGTTTTGTGATAAATTTTGGCTCTGTTTAAACCATTTAAACACAAAACAATCACTTGGATAATGTTCTCCCTTAATTAAGGAAATTGTATGATTTGAGTCTGTGTGATTTGGAATCTAATAACTCTAGTTATGATCTTTTTAATGACCATATATCCACTAAATCGGGGGTAGAGAATCATGACATAATTAAGAAGTTAATTACGATTTTGAAACGCCTAGAAATGCATGCTAATCACTTTGGTTCTGTTTTAAATCAAAATAGAAAACTATAGAAACTTATTTTGCTTAATTTGGATTTAAATTGATTGAGATATGATGATTTTAGCAAGGTCTCCCGTCAAGGTAAAGGGTTTTGTCGCTAGAGATTGCATATCTAAGATGCCTGTTCGAAGGACCGCTCCTGCATACAAGCCATTTGGATAGGGCTCTTTTCTTCTCGAAAGAATAAGGATGAATGCGTAGTGACCCTAATATTGGGTCCTCATATTATTGGGGTGATACTGGATTGCGCATAGCGAGTTATATTCCTGGTGACGGTTGGTTCAATTAATGACAGGTCAACATCATCTTAGGGGTGGTGGGCTCGAGTGTTTAAGATCGAATTGGAAAATGCAAGTTGGACTTGCAAGGCGGAATGTGTTCCCGCTTCTTTTTATCAGAGTTACAGGTTCTCATATTATTGGAATGTGATAAAGATGAGGAAGGAGATCCCATATCATGCTTGAGATATAATGGTAAGCATATCTCTTACAATGAAAGTGATTAAGGGAATGAACTTTCAGTTTTGACAAGGAAAGACAACTTTGATATAAAATTCCTTATTCAATATATATATATATATATATATATGCAAATTTCTTATTTCACATAATTCTCATTAAACCCCTCAATAGAATACTCAATAATAACCAGTAAAATATCATGGATTAGATCCATGATCAAGATATCGTACATGCAATCGAACACATAACGTATGTAGTTGCGATATGCAAGTTTCCTCATAATAATGAGGAATAACAATTAAATATACAATAGGACTACAACCCTAGGGTTTGTATGTCTCAATAGACTTCATTTAATCGAATGTACTTTGGAAGTGACATGTCGATAATGATCGCAATTGTCAATAATCCTTATAAAATCTAAGAAGATGATCTAGCATACACATATGCTCTCGATATTTAATCATGAATGACATGGTTCTTTGCATTATGCAAAATGGTGGCTTTATAAGAGATGTTGTACTCAAAATGTTTGAGTACCTACCTGAACCAATGAATTTTAAGAGTTAAGATGAATGTAGATATGATGAGTGTCACCATTCTACTGTTTGTACTCTAGTCATTCATGAAGCTTCATAATATTCACAGTGTATGAATTGAATGAAGTACGTATAAATGTTCAAATAGTCTTATATTGAAATATTTTGAATTTAATATAAGAGATCCTTTGTCTTAACAATGGTTGTTTATAGACGGAGAAAGCATAGTGGAAGCATGGATCTGACCCATGATGAAGGAAAGTCAAGGAGTTGATTGTACTTCTGTAATTTTCATATGATATCTAAAGAGTTGGATAAATGTCAATACTGCAATAAGCCTATGTATTGATAGTATGACTATTTGGTCTATCTAGGATCCTTAGAGAAGGACTCGGATAGTGCATTGAAATAATCCACATCTACATATAATCATTGAAATTGACTTTCTTATTTTATAAGATCAAATTCTAATAATTATATCTCATTCTTCTTATAACACTTGCAATTGATTGCATATGTATTAGAAGACTGGAATTCGATCTTCAAGTTTAATAAGTCATCTACATGGATATTGATGCAATTGTTGCAACAATCTCTATTGGATAAACAGACTTCATATTTTCAGTAGAAGAGTCCTTAGTCTTAGAGAATGTCTCTATGACCTGGATATTAGAATACACTCATAGTTTATTTCTAAGTGTTGGAATTAAACATAAATTATGAAATAAACCTATCATAGAGAGTTATGATGGATATATTTCAGATAGTAATCTAATGTCTAGTGGACTCTACTAAATTATAAAATTAATAAATGGTTCATGAGATTTCTAATATTTAAAATTAAACCTTAAAAGATCAATAGGAGGATGAAGATCATTTGACAATGATCTGGCATCTAGCCTAGGGCATATGTCTATTGATGAGATCCATAGAGTAGTAAGATATGAAACTTTAGAATGTCTAAAAATTTCAAATCTTACATACTTTTTGAATATTGTATTCAAAGTGAAAATGTCTAGTGCACCCTTCTCTGGGAATGGTGTAAGATGTCAAGGTATTCAATATCCCATACATATGGATGTATGTGGATCATATATATCATAATAAACATGGATGATATTTAATGATTCTGTGAAATGAGATTTCTTCCCTTCACCTTAGAAACCTTTGAAATATTCAAAGATTTCACATTTTTTTGTTTAGAACTAAAGTTTGAAGGAAGATGAAAATGAATTTGATCTAATCTAGGTAGTTAATACTTATTAGATGAATTCATGAATACCTTATGGAGAAAGGAATATCATTCCTATCTTACTCCTCCTAATGCACCTAAACTCAATGCAGTTGTAGGGAGATACAATTGGATCATGTAAGACATGATCTTATCAATGATGAATATTAGCATCACTACCTCTTAGTTTCCAGGTATATATGTAGTAGAGACTAAAATGTATATCCTTCATAAGGTTCCATGCAAGTAAGCTGGAATCGAGCACTTGAGAGTGCTACTTCATTAGGAAAATTAAAGGATGGTATTGGATGCCTACTTTATGACCTTGAGATTCTTAAAAGATCTCATCTCTAAGGATATGATTCTTCAAGGATGACTCTCTTGAGAATCAAGATGAAAATGAAGTGAAGGAACTCATTTAGTCTTGAGAAGATAATGAGGCTCCTGAAATTGGAAAGTACAAGGATAATTAAAGATGAAACACGCATACCTCTTCAAATGAGTTTGAGGATGGATTCCATGTGTCAGAGAAATCTGACAATGATCGAACTTCATGTGATAAAGCTTCTGAAGATCATGACATGGCAATATGAATGTTAGCAATAAAAGTTTAAAGTAGACTTCATACAGAAATGTTGTATATGGACCCTCGAGGATCTACCTATACGGGTAAGACCCGTTAAGGTGTGAATGGATCTTTAAGAGAAAGAGGGAACCTGATGAGAAGGTAGAGACCTTCAACGCACAGCTCGTATTCTCAAGATACGCACCGAAGAGAAGACATCATTTGAGATGAGACTTGCTCTCCAGTGACCATGCTTAAACCCATCAGAATATTGCTAACTTTATTTTCACAACTTGACTATGACATCTTCAAGATGTGAGTCAAGATTGCATTCCTCTATGATTGTTGTTTAAGGATTTTCACATGAAGTAGCCCCAGGGCTTCATGGTTAAGGAAAGAAAAGTGTGCAAGCTGAATAACTCCATCTATGGATTCGAATAAGATTCTTATAGTAGGAACATAAGATTTGATGAAATTATAAATGTTATGATTTCAGATAGAATGTTGATGAACCATGTGAAGCTTAGTGGGAGTGCCATTGTGTTCATCGTGCTAAATATAGATTATATTCAAATCATTTGGAATGATATAAGGATAATTATAAGTGTTTTATAACTTGGTTGTTCCATACCTTGAGATATGATCTCAAAGATACCTCTTATATCTTAGTTCTAAAGTTGTTCAGAAACAAAGAGAAGAGGATATTTGGACCATCGCATTAATGATACACCTTGGACATGTTTCATTTTCTGGAAAATTCCAAGAATGGTTTCCTTCCCTTCAGATATGGCACTGGCCTATCTAAAGGGATAGCACCTCAAGGAGATGAAGAAGTAAATGTTAGAACTGCTTGCCCTTGTACATCAGTTATGAGAAGTTGGGTGTATGCTAGATGTGTACAAAAGTCAAATGTCTGTCATAAAGTGGGTGTAGTAACTTGTTGCTAATCCTACTGTGGAAATAAAACACTTTGTTGCAGTAATAACAAAATCTTCATAGATGGCAAGATTTTCTTCAGAGATAGTGATCTAAAAAACCTATCTTCGAGAACTTAAGACTTTGTAGATAGAGATATAAAAGGTATTAATTGTAGATACCTTAGGAGATAGAGATATCCAAGAATAAGGGTATTCTAATAAGGATTATGGAATTACTGGTTATAATAATTATTAAGCTATAGTGTCAAGGACACTATAAGTGACAAAATTGAGAATTGGTTGCATAACATGCAACATTTGCATTGGATGTGAGCACTATTACATGGGATATGGAAGTGTCATAAATGGACTTGGCATAGTCTCTTGGGAACAGAGTGACTGATTAGCTTACCAAGCTATTTTTATAAATAGCCTATGATTGTCACATGAGTGTGGGTTTAAAGTTAGCCCAGTAATGGCTCTTTGGGATAGTGGGAGATTGTTGGACATGCGAGCCCATGGTGAGCCATTATGTAATAAATGTTATTGCAAATATCATTCCTTGATATGAAATGAAGAATAACTAATTTGCATAATAGGTCCCTTAGTACAATTAGGGTTATGTACCATGGCCATGCTAATGATAATACAATTGTTGATTCAGATATTGAATCATAGAGGTTGGTGCTTGGATGAATATCTAACGAGTTAGATTTAGGACTCGTCCAGCACCGTTAAATGATTGTTAAGAGATGATCTCTAGCCTAAGTTGGAGATTCCAATCCTTTCTCATTTTGATGATATCTAACTGACCTTTTGATGTAGGTCCTCTACATAGGAATAAAGATTCGGAGATATTAGATAAGTTAGGTCAAAGAGATGACTTAACGAGATCGAGATAACCAAAGTCCTATGTTGTATGCTACCACAATATAGGCACACATCCTCTGATCAGAGACAAATGTGTTACTATATGTCTGGGTATGTACATTTGACAGACCAATAGGCTGATGACCTAACCAAGATCTATACACCGACATGTTGGTGTGCATGCAAGGGCATATGAGTAATATGATCTCTGAAAGGGATCATTCAGGTTCAGTAATTGAACCGGAAGACATGAGCTCAATCATGAGATATTGGGAGGAATCAAATTTCGTGCATAGTCATCTCACTTTGGAAGCTTGACTGAATTTGTAGGTTCCATATATACTTTTGAAAAGCATATGATCAACACCTGGGTATGATATATGCATTTGAAAAGTATATGATCGTACCAACTCCCAGTGATCAAATGAGAAAATGTAATGATAAACCCCTAAAGGAGACGGTCTGAAAGAGATCAAATACTTCGGGTTTACTCTGGATCTTCCAGTATGTAGGATGTACAGGTATTAGGAATACCTTAGGGTGATGTGATCATAAATGATTGTATAACCCATGATGCTTCCATTCCGATGGAGTGATGAAACAGGTATGCATTTTAGTGACAACTCTCGTAGAGAAGGGATCAGATTTTAGTCCAAATGTTGGACCTTGATCTGAATGTGATTCAGATGCAATGAGAAGATTAGATCTACGGCCATGATTTAATCAAGCATCTTTAGGAGGTTCGTAAGATCTGGATTTGAGATGGGATCTCTGAAGGATATGGTATTATCCTCAAGCGCATCACGGAAGCGTGATCGTCATATCGAATACAACGCAGAACGACTAGTCGTATTAGTTATTCTGTGCAGCGGAATTTAAAAAATTTTCATGCGATGAAACCACATGATCCAAGAACGATTCTCGGATCGTTTCATCTAGAACCACAACAAGTACAAGGAATACCTCTAGAAGCATGGTTGATCTAGACTCTAAGAAAAGAGACCTCCTGTCTCAAGTCCGATTGTCAGAGAAGACGCTTGTGAGCGTGGGGATGAATCGCGTGAACCTCGCAATCCAACAAGATGATCCAAGCACGGTGAACTCCTGATCTCGTCGTACGAGATCAAACATCATCTTCGTGAGTGTAGCACTCCAAGAAGATGGAGAACTGAAGAACTTCGAAGCGGCGGTGCGGTGGCGAAGGCATCGACGGTTCTCTCCTTTAGGGTTTGGTGGCGGCCACCAAGGAGAGGGAGAGAGAGTTGACGTGTGAGAGAAAAAGAGAGAAATGATATGTGCTTCAAAATTGCATTGCCCTAGAGAGCATGGTATGCCTCTCTATTTATAGAGTTTTGGGATCCATGGATCTCAATCCATGGGACATATAAAATCAATGGATGAGATTGATTTATGTTCAATCCAATGGTCAAGATTGTTGTTGGTAAAAACCAACAAATAATAATCTAATTTAAATCAAATATATTTGACATGTCAAATATATTTCAATCATAAATTAGACCACGCAATTAAGGAGAGATTATCATGGAGATCTCTCCCCATAAGGAAGTGTGGGGACGGCTACCAATTTCCTTGTGGGAATTGGTGGTCGTCCACCATGTCGTCATGGTGGAGGCAATTTCATGCAATCTCATGAGATTGCATATCTCCATGAATTTCTCCCTTAATTTCCAACAACTTTTGTTGTGATTTGTTCTTCAAAAATAATTCACAATCAATTTTGAGATTTTGAGAATATTGCAATCTTACCATTGGAAATTTGTGAATCACATTCACAACCTAAAACAAAATATAATTTACTTTTTCAATTAGTTACACATGTGTATCCAATACACATTAATAATTAATCAACAAATATAAATGATAATTAGCTCTCTGTAATACATTATTAATTACATTTATAATATATTATGAATAATTGGATATTTCTATCCACATTATTCTTATCCACAATAATTAAATCACATTTAATTATGTTGGATCATTTCCACACACATCAAGATGATTAAATCACATTTAATCATTAATTCTTCATTGCTTAGATTTATGGAATTATTCTTGAACCCCTTCAAGAATAATGCGATTTCTCCGCAGATACTTGGAGATAAGGACAGGGCAATTGTATTGTTACACGTATAGTGACTTGGATGTTGAGATCACATCTCAAATCCAGATCTCATGAACCTCCCATGGATGCTTGATCAAATCAAGACCGTAGACCTAATCTTCTCATTGCATCTGAATCTCATTCGGATCAATGTCCAATACATGGACTAAGATTAGGTCACTTCTCTATTGAGAGGAGTCATTAAAATCCATACATGTTTCATCACTCCCTCGGAATGGAAGCGTCATGGTTATACAATCGTTTATTATCACATCACCCTCAGGTATTCCCAATACCTGTACATCCTGCATACTGGAAGAACTATGATCATCCTGAAGATATAGATCACTTTTACACTGTCATCTTCAGGGTTTGATCATTAAGTTTCTCAATCTTGGTCATTGAGAATTGGTATAGATCATATGCTTTCTCAAAGCATATATCTTACCTTCAAATTCATGTCATGCTTCCAAAGCATGACGACCATGCATGGAATTTGATCAGTCCCAATACCTCATGAGTGAGCTCATGTCTTCCGGTTCTCAAGTGAACCTGTATGTTCCCTCTGAGATCGTATTACTCATATGTCCTTACATGCACACCAGCTCGCCGGTTTATAGATCTTGATTAGGTCATCAACCTATTGGTCTGCCAAATGTACACACTCAGACATACAGCAACACATATGTCTTTGGTCAGAGGATGCATGCCTATGCTGTGACAGCATTCAACATAGGTCTTTGGTTATCTCGATCTCGTTAAGTCAACCCATTGAATCAACTAATCTGACACCTTTGAATCACTATTCCCATGCAGAGGACATGCATCAAGATATCATCCATATGAGAAAGGATTGTCATCTCCCACTCAGACTGGAGATCATCACTTAACAATCTTTTGATGATGCTTGATGAGTCCTCTATCTAACTCCTTCGATATTCATCCAAGCATCAGCTTCTATGATTCAATTAATGAATCAACAACTGTATGATCATCAAGTTGGCCATGATACATAACCCTTATTGTACAGAGGGACCTTATAGTGCATTCATTCATTCAATATCAGAAAGGGAGTGAAAAATAATCAATAACTTTTATTGATAAATCATTTATTACAATAACAATTATTGTAGGAATGGTTTACCTCGGGCTCACATTGCTAACAATCTCAATATCCAAGTCACTATACATGGAACAATAAAATCGCCATGTCCTTATCTCCAAGTATCTGTGGAGAAAGCGCATTATCCTTAAAAGAGTTCAAGGATTATTTCATTTTTGATATGTGTATCCGGGCACTGAGAAAATTGATAATTATTTTTTATTTATTTTTCATGAATAATATGAATGATTCATATTATACAGAGACTTATATAAGAACTTAAATGTGATTTAATTATCAAAAATGTGAATAATGTGAATGTGATTCATGTTATTTGGTCATATGAGAATAGAGATCCAAAATGATTAAATGTTACTTAATTATCATGAATACGAATAATATGGATAGTATTATCCATATTATTCATATATATTATAAATGTGATTTATTATATATAAGAGAGAGCTATTTGTGATTCATAATTATTTAGTAATTATTGAATTGTATTGGATTTACATTGTATAATTAATTGAAAATATAATTTACATTTTATTTTGGGATGTGAATGTGATTCACATTTTTCCAATGGCATGATCACAAATTTCAGAAGATAATTATGAACTATTTTTGTGAAATAATTTACAACAATTTCCGTTGTAAATGTCAGATATATCATGAGATAATGAGATCTCATGACATAATGAGATCTCATGAGATGATTGGTGGTCGTCCCCCTTTTTTAGGGGATGTGGTTAGTCTCCTCATTATCTCCAGCACTAGCTAATTGATCAATCCATAAGCTCTCTCTCTCTCTCTCTCTCTCTCTCTACATGCCAAAGTTCCTCTCCCTCTCTCTCTCATTGTGGTTGTTCACCATGGAGCCCAAGAGAGAGTCGTCATTGTTGAAGCATCTTTGTTATGTTGTTGGATCATCTACTTGTGGATCTCCATCTCCTTCGGTACGCCTCGCTCGTGAAGAAGATGTTGGATCTTGTATGACGAGATCAGAAGATCCGCCCCTTGAATCATCAATATGGATTGTGAGGATCACGCGTCTCATCAGCACGCTCGCAAGCGTATCCTCCATTGGATCGGACTTGAGACAGGAGGTCTCTTCATTTAGAAACTCGATCGCAACCATGCTTCAAGAAGTAACCCTAGTACCTATTGTGGTTTAGATGAAACAATCCAAAAAGTGTTCTTGTATCACATGGTTTCATCATTTCAAAATTTTTAAATTCCACTACATCGAGCAAGTGGTGCAACTAGTCGCTCCTGATCACATATTATGTGATCCTCACACTTCTATGATGCGCTCAAGGATATTCCCATATCCTTCAGGATGAAAATCGACCTCGATCTGTTGTGGAAGGAGAAGAGGCGAGGCACGCAATGCATGTCTCCGATGGCATGGGGGGGGCATGACTTGAGCTCTTAATTCATGCTCCGGATCTGAGATGCTCTCCTCTGTCATCGGAATGCTATCTCTATCACTTGATCTCGGGAAAATAAGGGATAAAATCGGATCAAACAACGATTGGAACCAGAGGGAGTGTATTAATCAGCATTGGTCCGATGAGGGGTTTGAATTTGAATAGCGAGCTGATCGAGGCAAGATTAGTGGATTTGAAGAGTTAGTAAGGGTGGCGATGGTTAGGGCTAACTAAGCAGAGGAGAAATTGGGAGATGTGAGGGGTTAAGGCATGTGGGAAAAATTTGAGAAGGAGTGTTCGGTTAACGGAAGGGTGAATATGATGAAATCACATGATCCAAGAACGATTCTTAGATTGTTTAATCTAAATCACATCAAGGATAAAGGAATACCTTTTGTAGCGTAGTTGCGATCAAGTCTCTACGAAAAGAGCCCTCCTGTCTCAAGTTTGATCTTGGAGAATACGCTTGCTGATTAACCGAGAAACACTAGGGTCTAAATGTCTCACACAAGGTGGAGACAAAGTCGTTGCGGCGACCCTTGGTAAATCCCAGCTAAATCAATAATTAACCCACAATTAAATCAAACAATGAGAAGCAAATGTGGAGTTAAAATTTATTATAACTCTACAAAAATGTGTATAGTGTGAAAGTGTGTAGAGTGCCGAACACAGGGAGCAAGCAAGATAAATCAAGTCAATAGTGAACAAAAAATGAATGTGATAATGTGTTTACCAGTGGAAATTTTTGTGTATTTTTTTAAATTTTATATATTTTTTATTTAATTATTGCTTTTGTATTTTGTCTTTTGATTTTTAATTTACTGATTTTATATTTTCTTTTTATATTATATATATATTTTTCTTTTTAGAATAAAGTGATATAGACTATATAATACAAGAGAGATAAGAGGGAGGTAAAAGTGAGGAAAAATACTCAAAAGATAGTAAATAAAACATTTTTTTATTTTTATATTTTTCGACTATTTTTATGATTTTTCCATATTTTTTCTAATTTTTTTGGTATTTTTAAAGTCAAAAATACTGAAAACAGTGACTAAATGTTGCTGGCCAAAATTAAAATGAGTATGAAAAATATCAAACAGTGGTGTCAAAAATTACTCAAATTAATTTTAAATTAAAGAATAACATAGGGAAAATATAGAAACTGAGATTATATTTTTAGGATTTTTCTTGAATTTGTTAGATTTTTATGAAGTTTTTAGGATTTTTCTAATTTTTAGGAGTTTTACTTTGAATTTTTTAGTGATTTTTGAACTAACAATAAAAGATGCTAATACACACAAAATGTAATTTTTTGGAATTTTTCAAAAAACGTTTACTAATTTTTATGGATTTTTTAATGCAAACAGTACTGAAAATACATGTTTTTGAATTTTTATAAATATTAAAATGCAATAGATATGCAAAATAAAAATATAGCGTGCAACTACAATGCAACAGGAGCCTAAGGAATTTTTTGTAGATTTTTTAGAGTTTTATAGATGCATAAAATAAATAGAGACAACAACAAGAAACTACACTACTAGCAAGGGCATATATGTAAATAAGCAAACATCCAAGGGCCAACGTACAAGTTTTCCACAAAATTTATAACCAATTTGCAAAGTTCCAGGACCAAATACAAATATTGAAACCCGCTAGGGCACGCCTGCAATTTTCCTAACCCCACACGTGATTGGTACGCGCCTGGCCAGGACCTAAACGCAATATACAAAACTCCCAGGGGCTGATATGCAAAATATTCAAAAATATTATACATTACAAAATAATTCCTGGACTAATACAAGATAAATAAACCCTCAGGGGGTCCCTGCAAATGCCCAACCCCCTCACGTGCACAGGCACGTGAGGTGACGTGGCGTGGACTGAAATGCAAATATGACAAGTTGGAGGGTTCGAGATGCAGATATTACAGAAGTATTTAAACTACAAATGAAAGTTTATGGACTAAATACTAAATACAAAAAGGCACGGGCTGAAAGTGCAAAATACCCCTTTGCATGCGATCCGACGACGGGGGAGGTACCACTTGACACGTGGCGCGTGAAGGACGGCCGATACCGCTTCAGCGATGAGTGGACACGATCAGATCTCCGGGTGATGATCAACGGCTGCTAGCGCAGAGGATCCAACGGTCGCTGTGCACCTGGAACTCGGGCCTCGATCTGATGACGCAGAGGGGCGAAGCAAGAACAGGGGAGGAGCGCCGACGAGATGAACTTCCCCGAACTCTAGCTCCATTCTCCGGCGTTCATTGGGCTTCAAAAATGACCTGGACACTCCTGGCGGCTTCCTCTCGGTGCTGGGGGATCCAAAATGCTCCGGCGATGGCCGGAGTTTGCTGAAGATGATGGCGGAGCTGGGGAGCTTCTTGGGTCTCCAGCAAGGGTAAAAACGACCCCCAGGCTCTCGTTAGGGTCCAAGTACCAGCAGAAAAGCGTGAGAGGGTCCAGGGCAAAATGCATGGACCCCGCGGTGGTGGAGTGGCGGCGAGGAGTAGCGAAACGAAGGGTAGTCGGAGGTGCACTCCGGCAAAGGGTACGTGTGGAGCGATTGAGTGATCGAAACGCTAAAATTCTTGGGGGGTTTTGATCCTACGGCTAAGGCAAGTAAATTGCGGCGAAAACAAATGGAAGAATGAATACCTCGAAGGGGTAAACCTGAGGTAGAAGATACCTCGACGCCGGCGAAAGGCGGAGGTGATTGGAGCCGCCTCGGGCGTCGCTCGACCAACCTGAAGCTCTGGAGAGGAAGTTGTCACCTTCCTCGAGCTCACGAGCGTGAAAGAGGGAGCTAATCCTATGTGAGAGGGGTTCAAACTGGGCTCGAAAGTCAGAGGTCTAATATGTAGGGTTTGAAATTGTGGCTCTGACGCTCCAAAGGCTGAGGGAGATGGCTCGAATCGCCGCTCCTCGGCCCTAGGAAAGCCTAGGGCGTGAAAGAGAAATGATCGAGGTAGAAAAGTCACGAAGGGCTCGACATGGAAGGATGCAAGCTTTGACCTCAAAAAATCGAGAAAAAGGGGTAGAAATGAGGTCTGACAAGGGGCAGTGGAGGGAGGACAGCCAGTTGACCCGTCGGTCAACGTGGACTGCCTCCTGGTTGGTCCACGTGGACCAACCAGGAAAAATCCCTGACAAATGTTTTATTAAATTATTTAAAAATAGAAAATGATTTTATTATTTTTAGTTTATAAAATAAAAAAATATTTATTATTTTATGAAGTATTTTAATATGATTTTTAATTATTTTTATGAGGTGTGAAAATACAAGTTGCCTTTTTAGGTCTATATAGGTATGTATATCTATATATTTAAATACTTTATTTTTATTTTGCACATTTAATTTATTTATTTTTGTTTATCATTTTATAAATTCATAAAATATTTTTATACACTTAAATATATTTTAATTTTATTTTTCTGAAGTGTTTTGTACACTAAATAAAATATAAGTATGAATTATATAGGTATAGATATAGGTATTATACATATGCATTATGTTCATGTATTTTAGTTTATATCTTCTTTGAGTTTTTATTCTGATTTTAATACACATATATATTATAAATAATATTTACAAAATTATAAAAATATAAAATAGTATAGATAATGAATAAATAATAGAATGAATATTTTAATCTGTACAAGTATACAAGTGGGGTCCAAAACTCAACTTTCAAACCGTAACTCCGCTAAATGCGAAAACCACCACCACAAAATAGCTTATTTAAATTATATACAATTAAAGGTGAGTTTGATGCATTTGGAGTTTTTATTTGGGAGATACAGGTCTTGAAAGTTGGGATTCTGGAATCTTATTCAGATCATAACTTTTTATCTATGCATTATTTTTATATGAAATCAATTTTTATTTTTCTATATTTGATTATCTACAACTTTCATGTACAAAGTTTCTTTATTTTATGTGTAAAAAGTGGAACCAAAAATAGGTCCCAAAATATATAAAGAATGAATAAAATGAGCAGGTATTTCTATTGTATTCTGGCCCTTATCTCCCCCTACTTTATTCCTTGTCGACCTATTTATCTAGGTGCCTAGGTCTCGTGGTTTCGAGTCATAAAATATTGACAATATTTTATTATTTTTCTTTTCTTTTATTTATTCTATAATTTTCGCTTTAAAAATAGTATTTTATACAATATTTATATGCACATGTATGGATGCTAAGATGTTGGAATTAATGATATTTACACGCATTTGTGAGGGTTTTTTAGGCCAAAATGATAGAATAAAGATGATGAAATGTGGATTCATCACTTGTGAGCGCCGGGATGAACCGTGTAATCCTCGCAATCCAAGATGTTGATCAAAGCGTGGGAACTCCTAATCTCGTCGTACGAGATCAAACGTCTTCTTCTTGAGAGAAGCACACCAAAGAAGATGGAGAACCAAGAGTCGTCGAAGTAGTGGCACAACGGTGAAGCGACAATGACAACTCCGTCTCTAGGGCTTGGTGGACGACCACCAATGGACAGAGAGGGAGAGAGGACGTGTGAATGAATAGAGAGGAGAGAGCTTTTGTTGAATTTTTCTTTACCCTTTGAGAGCATGGGGTGCCTCTCTTTATATACGGTTTTGGAAGTCCATGAATCACAATCCATGGACTACACAAAATCAATACATGAGATTGATTTGTGCTTCTCTCACTGGCCAAGATGTTGTTGGTATCAATTGATTTAATTTAGAATAAATATATATTAATAAATCAATCCCAAAATTAAATCAACAACATATGGAGATAATGGAAAGGAGAGTGCCTCCTTCCATGTATATGGAATGGACGGCCACCCTTTCCTAATAGGCATTGGTGGTCGTCCCTTCCTTCCAATATGGAAAGGGGCATCTCCAATGTAATCTTCTTAGATTACATTATTCCATATATCTCCAATTTTACAACAACAATTGCTGTAAATTATTCTACAAAAATAATTCATAATTATTTTATGAATATTGCAATCTTGCAATTGGAAATTTGTGAATCACATTCAGGACCTAAAATAGAATGTGATTTACATTTTCAATTAAATATCCAATGTGAATCCAATTTACACCAATAATTAATTAACAAATATAAATCATAGTAAGCTCTCTTTAATTCATTATAAATCACATTTATAATATATTATGAATAATAGATATTACTATCCATATTATTCCTATCCATAATAATTAAATCACATTTAATTATATTGGATAATCACTCACATGCATCCCAATAATGTGAATCAAATTCACATCATTCAAGATAACTAAATCACATTAGTTATCCATTTCTCAATGCTTAGATATAATTCAACTATGGAATTATTCTTGAACCCTTTCAAGAATAATGCGCTTTCTCCGCAGATACTTGGAGATAAGGACAGTGCGATTGTATTGTTTCACGTATAGTAACTTGGATGTTGAGATCACATCTCAAATCCGGATCTCACAGACCTCTTATAGATGCTTGATTAAATCAAGACTGTGAATCTAATATTCTCATTATATATAAATCTTATTCAGATCAATGTCCAACACTTGGACCAAGATCAGATTACTTCTCTACTGAGAGGAGTCACTAAAATCCAAACTTATTTCATCACTCCCTCGGAATGGAAGCGTCATGGTTATACAATCGTTTATGATCACATCATCCTCAGGTATTCCTAACACATGTACATCATGCATACTGGAAGACTTATGATAAACCAAAAGATATAGATAAATTTTACATTGTCTTCTTTAGGGTTTAATCATCAAGTTTCTCAATCTTTGTTATTGGGAATCGATATCGATCATATCCTTTTCCAAAGCATATATCATACCTTCAAATTCTCGTCATGCTTCCAAAGCACAACAACCATGCATGGAATTTGATCGGCAACAATACCTCATGAGTGAGCTCATGTCTTTCGATTCACAAGTGAACCTATATGATCCCTTTGAGAGATCTTATTACTCATATGCCCTTATATGCACACCAGTTCGTCGGTGTATAGACCTTGGTTAGGTCATCAACCTATTGGTCTTCCAAATGTACACATTCAGACATATAGTAACACATATGTCTCTGGTTAGAGGATGTGTGCATATATTGTAACAGTATTCAATATAGGACTTAGGTTATCTTGATCTCGCTAAGTAAACCCTTTGACCCAACTAATCTGATACCTCCGAATCACTATTCCCATGTATTTGTCAGTGCTTGATGAGTCCTCAATCTAACTCCTTAGATATTCATCCAGACACCAGCCTCTATGATTCAGTTGATGAGTCAACAACTGTATGATTATCAAGACACATAACCCTAACTATACAGAGGGACCTTATAGTGCATTAATTCATTTAATCCCAGAAAGGGAGTGAAATAATCAATAACTTTTATTTGTAAATCATATATTACAATAACATTTATTGTAAGAATGGTTCGCCTCGGGCTCACATGGCTAACAACGTCAAGGTTATATAATCGTTTATGATCATATCACCCTCAGGTATTCCTATTACATATACATCCTGCATACTCGAAGATAAAGAATAAACCTAAAGTTTTAGATCTATTTATATGGTCTCCTTCAAGGTTTCATTATTAAGTTTCTCATTTGATCATTGAGAGTTGGTATCGGTCATATATTTTCCAAAAACATATATTAAACCTTAAATTCAGTAAAGCTTCCAAAGCAAGACCACCGTACATGAAATTTGATCTTTCCCAATTTCTCATGAGTGAGCTCATGTCTTTCGATTCGGTAATTAACACGTATGATCCCTTTGAGAGATCATATTACTCATATGCCATTGCATGCACACCAGTGTACCGGTGTATAGACCATGGTTGGGACATCAACCTATTGGTCTACCAAATGTACATACTCAGACATATAGTAACACATCTGTCTCCGGTCAGAGGATGTGTGCATATATCGTGACAGCATACGATATAGGTTTTTGGTTATCTTGATCTTATTAAGTCAACTCTTTGACCTAACTAATCTGACACCTCTGAATCTCTATTCCTATGCAGAGGACCTACATCAAGTGATCGGTCAAATATCAGCCTTTAGAGAAAGTATTTTCATCTCCTTCTCAGGCTGGAGATCCTCTCTTAATAACCATTTAACGATGCTTTATGATTCTTCAATCTAACTCTTTAGATGTTCATCCCAGCACCAGCCTCCATGATTCAACAACTGAATCAACAGTTGTATGATCATTAAGATGGACATGGTACATAATTTTAATTGTACTAAGGGATCTATTATGCAAATTAATCATTCTTCATTTCAGATCAGAGAATGATATTCGCAATAACATTTATTGAATAATGGCTTACCGTGGGCTCGCATGTCTAACAAGGAGGAATAACGTCACTGATGTTATACAAAGAAAATATATATGTATATTTGAACCATTCGTTCAAGTGGAACAAGTTTGTTATCTTCCGCAAGTGTCAAAGAAGAGAAAGATTATAGAATCTTTCACCGTTGTAAAGATAAATTTGCAGACTTATATTTCTAAAGGAGACACTCCTACATAAGATGTTACAGATGAAGCTTTTACACCTGCTTATGAGTGCAAAATTGTACTAGATGTAGTTCCAATCATTGGATCTATTTGATTGGTAGACAATGAGGCAATACTTGTTAACCTAGTTGAAGAGATCACAAATGATGATTCAGATAACTTCAATATCGATGGAATAGATTATGATTCACATGAATCAAATGATGAAGATTAATTTTAAGATTTGGTAAACTATATTCTCATAGAAATTTTAAAAAATTTTCTATATTATATGGTCATTGCAACCATGGTAGGTTTTAGACGTGGTTACTCGAATGGATCTCAGCGATCTACTCATCAGTCCTCCTCACAGTCACCTTCTTTTAGTAGGAAGCTTACCACGCCTGTTGATTCATGACATCTTCCTCCCAAGGCTGTACAGATCTTAGCATTAGGAGTCTCTTGGTTATGCTTCTCCTCCCTTTTATGGAGAACCCTCTTCCTCTGTTGTACTCGAGCCATGTCATGTCTTGATTCATGCATGGACTTCGATGGATTTGGGTTCTCCTTCTTTTGGATGTCCGAGCATCCACGTGCCTTTACAGACTAGAGGTAGCCATACTTCTGAGTTCTTCCCTTTGCTAGAGGTTTCTACATATGAGAAGTAAATTTTTTAAAATATTCATATTTTTTTCATATATATCCTTTTAAGAAATTGCTAACAAAATTTTGCCAGGTTTTCTTGAATAGCAACAAGGTTTCAAAGGAGATAACCAACATTATAAAGACCCATCTAACTAGTACTCAATACCGGTGGCGTCGCATTCCTGCTATCGTGCAGGAGGGATTATTTGAGATTTTCCTTATAAGAACGGTATTTTATTGAATTAGTTGGCAATTGTTACAACTCATTTAGCTAACATATTTTCAAAATTTTTAGAGTAGGTATTGGTTTGTTCCTGGTCTAGGGAAGGAGGCTTATCATTGAGCCTTTATCCATTTGGTGGAGAAAAGGGTGAGCAATACCTTTTTCAAGATAAGGAGAGACTCACATGTGAATACATGATGTGAGAAGATGAATTTTGAGGAGATGAAGAGATACCCATCATCATGGTGCATCGAGGATAGGTATTACATTTTCTTATATTTTAAAATAAAATTTTATTAAATAACGTTATACTCAGTTAATATTTATTGTAGCTGGGTGGATTTTTGTAACGTATTCATATTTGATTCTGAATTTAGAAGAAGGTCGACAGTGGGAAGGACAAACAGCCAAAAGTAGAAGATTAGGTCGATCAGTGGCACACCAAAATACACTTAGAGTTGAGTTGGTAATTTAAAAATCTTATACTTTAATCACTCTTTTCGTAGGAACAAGCTATAATAATAAATTCTCTTTCTTTCTCAGACTGTTATGCTAATTTCAGGAGTGATGGTCCACGTCCCACATGAGTGGGAATGAGGGAGAGTATCAATGGTCCACTCCTGAAGCAAAAGAATTTATGGTTAATAATTTATTTCAAAGATTCCTAAGTTATTTTATAATTATATTTATGATATGAATTTCAATTTTTATTTCAAGATCGTTATTTGACTCTATCGGTAAAGAAATGGGATGGGACTCCTAAGATAGAACAACCACCATTTGATAAATCAATTTAGAAGAAGATATATTAAAAGATTAATTTATTTTATTCGATTTTTAACTATATCCGCATATTAAACAATCACAATTTTAACAAGTGTTGGAGGAGAGGGATATTGCGGCAATCATGAAGCAGACGTTTGGTGGTCTTCCTCCATAATATGTGGAGGAACATTGTCATTCTTATCCTGCTTATGGACAACTGACATATTCACAGTCACAACCATCCCAGCAACCATCACCGCATATGGAGTCCCAGATGACAGTAATGATGGAGAAGGTGAGCAAGCTCCAAGAAAATTTCACGACATACGTGTAAGCATTCTCCTTATCGAGTGTACTAGTTTCAAAGTTCTTTATTTTCACATAATTATCTTTTATATATTTTACTCATCATAGGTCACAAGGGCATGCATCTCAATATGAGGAGATTCAATCGGATGATAAGAATAAGGAGAATGACCTAGAAAAAGAGGTAAGCATGTATGTCAGGTGGAAGGATATGCAGAAGCAGAAAAATAAATCAAAATAGAATTTGATTTTAAAAAGTTAGATCAAAGAAGAAATGATTTGTGATTTTTTCCTTTTTTAGTTGTAGATTTTTCAGCAAGCCTTTAATTTTGTAAGAACTCTTATATTAGTTTCCAAAGTACTTGTATAATTCATCTTTAAAACCATTTGAACATATATATGTGGAATATATACATATATATGTGATGTTAGTTCTTAGATATGATTTTTTACATATGATATAGTGGTTTCTGTGAACTTCAATGTTAGTTTTGTAAGATATATATATTCTCGAATCAATCTAATTTGACAGTTAGATGTCGACTACATGGGAATTACATGTACCTAACTCAACTCTTATAAGCACCTGCAATGGTTTCTAAGAAAGTTTTATAGGTTCCACAATGCATCAAAACCCCATCAGACATGTATATTTTTTACAGGTTCAGAAGATGGGTGAGCATATGTGCTCGCCAAGGGCACTCGCCCTCTCCAGAACTCACAAGCCACTAGGACGACTACTTGTGCACACCCAGATCTACGGGTGAGCACCCAGCGGTTACATGTTCTTGCCCGCTTGACTGGGCGAGTGGGCTATCAGCGAACACAGGTCGGACGAGCACATGTGCTCGCCCATCAGTTGGGCATGCATGTGGCGTGCACTGAGCATGCACATGACTAACCACGCTAATCTTGTCTTTTCTTGTAGTGAATTTACCACAACTTAGTAGCCTCTTCCCAATGATGTACTTAGTTTATACATTGAAGGGAAGGTCTAGGTTTGGGTGGGTAAAATTGAAAGGAGAAGAAGAAAATGAATTAGGAGTTGTAGGAAAAGAAGAATGTGGGTTCTCGAAACTCAAGTCAATCTCGAAGATTGGCTTTAATTGGGAGCCAACGTTGTTTGAGTTGACTACAAACAAAGGGTTTTGGAACACAACGAACTCCGAGCATGGGTCTTTCTAAGCTTGAAAAATGGAAGGGTTGGGGTACAAGGGAGAGGAGAGATAATATCTATCCGGGGTGTCCTCCTTTCCATTATCTTTGCAAAATGATGAAAGATCTGGATGAGTAGAATGATTCAGGGAATGCATATTCACACGACAAGCAAATGTAAAACCACCAATATAGAGAACCTCGTAATGCAATCAAAAAAACACATGACGTATGCAAGGGTAGAAGAATTACAATGCTTCCTACTTGTCTACATATAGGATGCATGACAACAAATCAAATATACTCTAAATGCAAACACTAGATGGAAGTTTTAGCACGAGAAAGTATTTTTGTATGCCTTTTTATATTAACTATCTGCTTTAAGATTATCAAATTTCGAATATAACTGCACACTAAATCTGAATACAAGAAAGAAATCATAACATCGAGAATATGTGGAAATTGACAATTAACCTAATTAGAAGAAATGGAAGGAGAAGCGTCAGTTGTGCAACAACCAAACATTGCATGGATTCTTATTATAACATTAAAGGAGAAATGGCAAAAAATTATTTTCTTAAATTATTTCAAGTCCTTATTTATATCTTCTTCAATCTTGTAGTATTCAAGCTCTCTATATACTAGCTTGAGGATGGAAATGTCAGTTTCGTCTTAGGTGTTGTGGGACTCCTCCCACGTGAAGGTCTAAGCACCTAAGTGACATTAGGATTTTAGTGCAGATAAAACGAAACAAAAGAGAGTGAAATATAAAAAAATGATTTTTTACACCCTGGCTCTTAAAACATTGTCCAATTACTCGGTACCCCTATAATCTTTGTATACATCACGACCCTTGTAAAGAAAGCCACGTGCCTTGTAATCTTACTCTTTTTTTACACCACAGCCCTTAAACATGGGAATATATGATAAATAGAGCGTGATTATAGGAGTCATGGTAAGTGATTACAAATATTGCAGGGGTTATGGTGTAGCTGAAAAATATATTATAGGGGGTATTATGTAAAAATCCCTGGAAAAAATAATCGCATATGCATAAGAAAACAAAAGTTAAATCTAATACTTACGTATGGAAAATTCATACTCAGTTTCTAAACTTCAGCCATGACACCTTTATAATGGCGCTAAAAAGAATTGATACGTAAGCATGTGTTAGTATGTGTTTTTTGTAGCTTTTTAAAACTCAATCCCGTCTCTCAAGATTTGATTATTTTTAATTCATACATTTGTAGGGTTGAGTGAGTAGTCTTGAATTGAAGGGGGCATATATTAGGTAAGGAAACGCGAAACCTCGATCCTTTCGGGTAACAGAAAGTTTCCAATGTGAAAAAGATGCAGAAAGATCCCTTGATTTGAAAATACTTATCGAGGCCTTTCTACTGAGCTCAAGATATCTAGCCGTAGGGGCTATCTACCTGAACGTTTGCTCTCGAAAAGCACCACTTGAATTGAAAAAAAAAGATGTTAAGCTCTTTCAAATTTTATTTTTTTTTGGTCCTAAAGTAAGGAGGGGTCTATTTGAGAATTAGGTTTGGAATGAGTATAGAAAGTCTTCGAAAATTAATGTTTAGAAATTGATGGTTTTAATTATTTCTGTTTGATGTTGGAGCATTGTGAATGCTTGTGTTGTTTTGTGGCTCCTTTGTAGTTGAGGCATATAGGTATAGTTTTCAATTTTTTGTGAGTTTTGACTTTCATTTTCGTTTGTTTTTATATTTTGTGAGTTTTATTTCTATTTCGAATATTTTAATTTTTAGTTGGCTTTGAAAATGGGAATTAGAAAAAAAAATAATTTGAAGTAGGAAAACATAAGATGCATTATTTAGAAAATATGTATACCTGATATTTATGCATATAGCTATGTATAGAACATAGTATATATTAAATAAAAGAGATTTTTACTCCACGAACCCTATAAATTTTGTCAATTACCTTCTCGACCTTTGAAACAATATATTTTCCTGCTCGACCACGTAAACTTGCTAACCCTTACCAAACAGACCCTCGGATTTACCACCGTCTATTTTATACTGATGGTCATTTTCTCAGTGGTGAATGCCCTATTTTACCCACAATATGTGGCCCGTTGGAGGTGAATATCCTAACATGGCCCTTACTTTCGAATGGCTCTTTTTAAGATAATGACCTTATTTGAAGGCCCCACTTTTGAGGGATGTGCTTCAACCTGGGAATACAATCTAGGAGTACCTCAAGAGATCACAAAAGAATTTTTTTTCGCTACTCATCCAAGAGGTAAGACACTATGGAGAGAACCATCTTGAAAATTTAATATTGCTAGGTTGAGTGTTTCTCCAGAAGTATTACACTGATGTTTATATTAGAAAAATCATATCTTACATGAATGTTTATATAACAGAAATCATATTTGACATGATTTCTAGGTTATGAGATGGAGCAGCTCTCTGCCTCTAGTGTCTCCGATAATGATTGAGTAAGATGCAAATGTCGAAGCTTTTCTAAGGTGAAGACATCCTCGAGACCATGAAGGGGAGGAAATTATATACATGTCCGGATCGAAACTGTGATTTTTTTAGATGGATCTACATCAACACATCCATTGATCAGATCCCCCAAGCAAGAAGAGACAAAAATGGAGTTACGATCATTGCAAGGGTTAGGCAAGCTGAACGAAGAATTGAAGATGATAAAATGCGAGCTTGCAAATACAAGAGTGCAAATCAACAACATATGCTTTGATGTGAAGATTCTGTCAATTTATGCACTTGTATTTCTCACAACTAAACTCAGGTAGAATGTCTTGAGAAGAACTGAATGTATTACCTCAATATGAGGGGATGTGTCTCTTCGTATGCTCTCATCCTTGCATTGTATTACCGGTTGAATTCAATCTCAAGTACTTGAAATTTGACCTGCAATGCAACCAAAATAGAACTCTTGATTTATATGCATTCACTCACATACTGCCATCAACACAATATGTCCATGTTGTTCATACCGCGATTAAGTCTAAGCTAGTGTTTATATTACATGTTGAACACAAAAAAACCCTAAATTACACAACAAGTAAATACAAAAAACCAACACTCTAAATCAAGAAGTAGATTCTGTATGTGTTTTCCAAATCACCAAGCTTCTACCCAAAATACGGATCACTCCATCTAACTTCTGCCCAAAAAAGAGTAGGTCTCTAACTAGTAACCCTAATTAGAAATAAAAAAAATGTCCAACTAGAAGCTACCATATGTATACTCATGCATGTAGAATTGATAACTTCAAATTTGGAATTGAATCAGACCTTGCAAAAGTACTTGCTGAAAAATCCTAGGATTATGGGTAATCACGGAGTTGCAAACACCTGAAAATATAATATGACCTTAGGAAATTATCCAACAAATAAATTATCCAATAAAGAGAATCCAAAATGGTATGGGATTTTAATCTCATTTGGCAATGTTAGGGCCATCTTCTCCAATTTCTGCCGCTTTCTTTGGGTGACCCCTTTTCTGGATACTTGGACCATGCTCCCAGCAACAAAGGTTGTCCTCTGAAAGGCTCTTGCCCTAATAGCTACTCTACTGCAAGGAGTCATCAAAAAAGAAGACTGAAATTCGTATATGTAGGCCATCAAATGATTCTAATTTGGCATACCTTCATGCTCACAAAGTAGAAGACTGTTGATTGTAGATTCTCCCATTAGATATTACATGGATGCCCGCACTTGGGTTCCATCTTGAGATTACTCTCAGCAGCTTTGGTTCGTGGATTTATCAGATTTTTGCATGTATTTCTGTGATGGACAAAAGAACCACTCCTCGTGCATTTGTGTTGGATCTTTATTACATCATCCCTCACTCTTATTAGATTCTTCTTTGGCCTTCTCGAAGGCCTCATGATTGTGAAGGTAATACCTTGTATGCTAATTTAATGGGTGTCCAACACGACTTATCGGATAAAGGGGTGATTGACTCTACATAGATCCTTCGATAACGGCTAATGCTATAGTAATTGGATAAGTAGTCATCCCAATTCACGTTACTCAAACTTGATATGGTGGCAAAAGCATGTATGCAAGGCAAGATAGAGACTTACCATCGCCTACATGTGCATTTCTTTGTAATAAGATCACAGACATTACGGCCAGTGGGACATTCCACCTCTATACTGCTCTCTCTTGACCTCCTTACGATGAACCCTTGTAGATTCTTGGTTGAGGTCCTTACATAGCCTAGTGCAGTAGATAACATCACTCCTCGCATTTTTGTTCCTTTTAATTTCCGCTCTCCCAATGTTGTCAGCATTTTCTATCGAATACAATCTATTAGATCACATATTGGAAGGTGACGACATCGTTATTCCATAAATTGAAGGACTCACTTAAATTGTTGGTTATGTAGTGACAGTGAGCTACCGTGCTGAATGGGATCTCGACTATTTCTGGTAAATTTCTATCATGTAGTCTAAAGAAATTGTATTATCTTTTTGAAGCTCCTTCATCTAATGGAGGAATTGCTTTAACTCAAAAGTTGTGGCTGTTGACCATAGTATATGCTTCAATTCACTCTCTAGATACTTCATCTTGAAGTTCTTATAAACATGGTGCATATAGGCCCTATGCTCTGCACATGGGAATTTGTCTTTCACTGCTCTCTCCAGCCCCTTTTGACCCTCTAAGATTATTGTTAGATCATTTCCTTCACCACATGGATAGCATCGTACAAATGGTTCAAGAACAAATTCTACGTAACGTTGGACTAGTTCTCTACAACCGTGAAGGAAATTGGAAAGAGCTCGTTTGATGCATCTAGGTCAGTAACAGACAGAAGTGTTCCCAAGTACTTTCCCTTCAAGTGGCATCCATCCACAGGAATGTTCTACACCCAAACATGTATCCATCCATGTTAACTTTGAAAAAATATGAAACATATAAGGAAGGAGTCATCCTCCTCCAAGGAATAGTGGAAGGGATCTTCAAATATGACTCCTCAATATTCCCAAATAAAGCATTTGATACCCTCCTCTTTCCCTTGTAAATAGTCATTTGCGAAAGATGAAGCGTGAATGCCTCATGGATCCTATCAGATAGATGCTTCACTATGATTGAGGGGCTCTGGTTCCCCCAAATAAATATCTAGTGCACTACTCACTCTTTCCCAGCCATGGTGCTTCCAGCAAGATTGTTCGAAGCACAAGTGTGGTCGGCCATCAAAGTCCTCATTTTGAACCTCTTGTTGTTTGGTATCAAGGAGGTGTGTATCCTCCAAGGACATCCTTTCTTCCTACACTTTGTTGTGACTATGTTGCTTTCTCTCTTAATGTATTTGGCAACAAACTCCTTGATGATGCAATGGGATGCAATTACGGTTCAAAATGTTTCTTGGCTTTCGAATTCAGTCCCCACTTCAAATGATGGGGAATCCAAATCCATATTCGCTTCAGGCCCTTCATAATCGCTCACAATGTAGATGATGATAGTTATTATCCGAGACAAGGCCATCCAAGTCATCCGAAAAATCACTATCCTCCAAATCATAATCAACGACACTATAATTGGAATCAGAAGAATTAAAATTTGATGTTGCTCGGTAGAATAGATTGGCCCTTTGCGCATCCACTGATCTTATACATCTTCGATTGGGTGGTGTTTGGGGGTGTGTCTTTCTTCGTACACACACTCTTGTATGCTTGACGTGTGTATGTACTTCAACCTCTGGGGTTATCCCAACATCAAAAGCTCCCAAACCATCATTAGTTTGCCTAGACTGGTGTAAGGATCCACTCCCTTCTCAACACTAGACACTTCTACTATATTGTTCATATGAGGTCCTCATTGCCAACAGAGGACCCATCCATCTCGGCACCAACCTCATTCCCACCATCAGCTACGACCACCCCCTAGTCCCACGATCACCCACCGGCAAAGACTGACAGATGCCTTCCAGTGGACATTACGCCCTTGTTACACAACAAGCCCTTAGAGGAAGGGGTAAGCAAGGGGGGCAACGAGTGGGATAAATGGAAGTTTGGGCGATTTGGTCTTGCTTACAGGAAGTCGACAGGCCTCCGACTCCGGATCTTCTCCGTGACCTCCGAATAGTTATATAATAGGGGCTCATCTCTGGCACCTTCCAAATCCCATGATCACCCATCGGTAAAGCCTCTATCCCACGATCACCCACAGTAATACCCTCAGTTCCACCATCGCCTATGCCCCCCCCCTAATCCCATGATCACCCACTGACACACCCTTTGACCCATGAGGTACAAAAAATCAGGTCGTTGTGACCCAAGCAATCAGACCACGTATATCAAGAAAAATAACCACTCAGAAAATATCAAATCAATCAAAACAAAGAAGAGCGGTATAGCTAGAGGATTTAACCTGGTATAGCTCCCAGGGTCGAACTCAAGGAGCACAGATTGGCTTAAGAAGCCTACGATGTAGTCAGAGTCCAAGAGAATATTTTTTTAATGTTTTTCTTTGTTTTTATAATTTTTTTAGATTTTTTAAACAATAAGAAAATGAAAGAATGTAAATACAAGGCAACTTCAACAATATATTACACACACCAAAAATGATGCAAAAATTCCAGAAAATTGATTTTTATGTTTTAAATGTTTTTTACTGTTTTTGGTGAATTTTTGGAATTTTTCTAATGGGTAAATTATTTATTAAAAATCAAACAATGCAAGAAAACAAAGGTACTGTCCAGCAAGGTTAGAAACTCAAAAATAAAATATTTAAGAGTTTCAATAAACCTTGGAGGTAATTTTCCTGTAATCTATGAAGATTAAAGAAAATTTAGGCACCCTAATTATTGTTTTTGGATTTTTAATTTATTTACTACAATTTTCATGGGTTTTTAAGGGTTTTTCAATTTTTAAGGGTTTTAGGTGATGAAAAATCACCAAAAATGGCTGGAAAATCAAACAACCAGTAAACAACAATGTCTAATTTTTTTTAGAATTTTTAAAGGTGATTTTATATTTTTTTGGTATTTTTAAAGTCAAACAGTGGCGAAAAAGAGTGTTTTTGAATTTTTAAAAATAATAAATGGAATCAAAAATGTCCCCAAAAATCATAGAAATTCCTATACCATGGCAGGAGCCATGTGTCAAAATTTCATTGGATTTGGAGTTCGTTTGATATTTTATTCAAAAATAAAAGTGGGGCATTGTGCACAGGGACCTATGTGCAAATACCCAAAAGTTCTGGGGTCCTGGTGCAAAATACCCAAGAAGTCACGTGCCAAGCACGTGCCTGGGGCACACAGGGACCTAAATGTAATAAAAATAAGTTCCAAGGACTTATTGATAACTCGTATCAAAAGTCCAGGGGCTTATATTGCAATTTACCCAAAATAATTCGCACATGCGCATATAAAGTGTTCACAGGGGTATAAGTGCAAATAAACAAAACATTTCATTCATTGCATAACATTTCAGAACTACAGGGCAAAAGATGCAAATAACCCAACAAAACACGTGCCAAAGCACGTGGGTCTCTACTGGCAGGGGTATAAATGCAATTAAAATTAAGTCCGAGGTCCTTGATGCAAATAACCCAAAAATAAACAACTGGAATTAAAAGTTACAGGACTAAAAAGAAATGAAACAAACAGAGGGGGGCCTATGATGTTTACCCCTTTATTAATAGCGACGGCCCGATGGTGACGCGTGGATGATCGAATGGCGGAGAATAATCGCGCCTTTAACTCTGGAAGGGCTGGCCTGATCTGACGGCTGGTGTGCGTCCACGTGGATGATCGAACGGCGGTGGATCCACGTGGTTCTTCGAAGAAGGCCGGGCTCAGATCGGATGGTCGAGGTGTAGCCACGTGGATGATCGGATGGCTGAAAGACGTTGTGGCTTAACCTCGCTGCTCAACGGCCCAGATGAGATCCTCAGATGTATCGACGGCTGCTGCTCCTCCAAAGATGAACGGCTATGATCAGAACTGGAGCGAGGGCTTCATCGGACGGCTCTGGAAGGTGGAGGAAGAACTCGACGCCGGCGAAGTTCGCCGACGTCCTGCGTGAACTCCGATCCTCCTCTGCTGCGCCTGAAGGTCGGAGAAGATCCGGCGTGAGGTTGCGCAGCTGCTGGTGGTGGCCAAGGGCCCAACCGAGCCCTGGAGGGGCTCCGGCGAGACCTGGCGGCTCGAAGCTCCTGGCTGAATGGACTGGAGGCTCAGACACCTCCTTTGGACCTGCAAAAGATTTCAGAAGCTTCGCGGATCGAGGGCAAAGTGCCTCGACCCGGTTAGGTGGCGTGAAGGTGAACGGTGCGGTGGGGCGGAAGAGCTCCGGCGAAGCGACGGCGGTGGAGCTCGACTCCCAGATCCTGTGCGATCTGGGTTGAGTGGAAGTGCGTAGAAGGTGCGTGAAGGTACGGCGAAGGTGATGATCGGGTCGGATGATCGAGAGGATATGCGAGGTGATCGGAATCGGAGAAATGCGTCGGAGGTCGGAATTGGGGGAAATCGGAAATTACGCTAAATTAAAAGGAACTAAGGTTACCTGATGGATGCTGGAGACTGTGCTGGAGATTGGCTATCTCCGGGTCGTAGCTTCGAAGGGCGTCAAAGCCTGAAGCTCGATGCTCAACGCCGGCGGCGGAGCAAGGACGGCGAAGTACGCCGGATCAAAGGATACGCCTCCTCACCTCACTGCAACAAGGGCTGACGCTCGCTGTCACTCTTGCGGAGCCGATGGAGGTCACGGGGAAGAAGGAGAGGGTCCAAAGATGCGGCGCGGAGGCGGCGGAGGTGATGGATATATAGTGTGACCGGGCGATTAGGGTTGAGTGGTGACAGCTGTAGGAGGCGTGGATTCGATGGCGGAGGATCCGGCGAGGGAGAGGAATGATCGGCGAAGAATCCGGGCGCGGGGGTTGAGTGGGTGACAGCCTGGAGCGCGTGGGAAAAATCGGGGAAGAAGGCGCGGCGCGCGACGGCCAGAATAGGAAGGAGGTCGCGGGGGAGTTGACCGGGGTCAACATTCCCCCGTGGACCAATCAGGAGCGGCCACGTGTGCCCGAATTTTGATTATTTATTTTAAGGCATAAATAGGCCGAATTAAATAAAACTCAAAACATGAAATATTTTTCTTTTATTTTTCTCTATTTTTTGGTGATTTTTATTTAATTTTTGGAAATAAAAAGAGGTTAGCTCTATATATAGGTATATGTACACTATATGGGTTTTTATTTTTGATTTTTTTATTTGTTATTTTTATGTGTTTTTATGCTCATTTTGCATTTTATTTATTTACAACATGAAATATGGAATAAAAGAATATTTTTATTTTATTTTTATCACATATATACAAGGGTGAAATAAATGGTTGAATTTATATACATGGTATTTATACAATGTATTTTTGTATTTTTATTTTTGTGATTTTTATTTGATTTTTGTTTTGTTTCTTTTTATTTATTTTATTTACAAAATATAACATAGAATATTTACAAAAAGTTTAGAAAATAATTAAATTTATCTATAGGGTTAAATAAATGCAATGATGTGGTTTATACACATGGTGAAAAAGGGTATTTTTGAATTTTTGATTTTTATCTTTTTATTTTGTTTTTAATAGTATATACACACAATATGTACAAGTATATTTTTGGGTGAGGAAAATATATAGTTTATTTATTTACAGAAGTATATACATGTGAGCCCTATCTCCCTCTACTTTGGCTTTTATGCGGTTAGGCCCATGCTGAGCCCTCCCTTGGGTTAGGTTGCTCAATATTTATCCTAAATATTTCCCTCTTTTTCTTTTTGCTCTTTATTCTTTTATTTTGTGCACAAAAACATGCTAATTATAGGTTTTTACACAATGCATGCTTTTGGTAATTATTTGTATTTACACATATCTACATGTATTTGCAAAGGTTTTTGTAGCTAAAATAATAGAATAAAGAGTGATGAATGGGTATTCATCACCCCCTATGCTTTAACTTTGCTAGTCCCTTAGCAAACACTTATTTGAAAAAGAAGTGAAAAAGAAAGAAAAAGAAAAAGAAAAAGAGGATGTACATGGATCAAGGTTGACTTATTAAATTTTCCTTCATTAAACTGAAATATGGAGCTCGATCAGATCTTTGGATTATTAATGTGTCGGAACCTTATTTGGACTTAAGCCTAAAACTCAACAGCCTCTAAGTTCCACCAATCTATGGGCAAGACTCCTCAATAAACCAGATCAGAACAAGTCTACATACACAAACTCTAATGACCATGAATCTTTTCCTTGCGGTGTAAGTGATATGTGGCTCCCCACCTCAGAAGTAACAAAGAAACAACCTCCCTCAACCTGGTAACTCTAATGCCTCAGTCTAGCAACTCTTTCCTCGAGAAGCGGGGTATTCCCTTCTAAGTTCAAGTGCAACCGGCTCAAGAAGAGGGGGTAGAAGTATAGAGTTTTGGAAGCTTAGCCAGTGTAGCTAAGTCTCCCGCTGCAAGCTTCATGAGATGTAACATGATACCATAAGCTTTTGCTTTTCACTCCGGTGGGGTTATTAAATTTTCAATCCGACCCACCACTTTTTTGGAGTTCTTTTTGCATTTTTTTTTTTTTCAAGGACTTCTGTACACATATCTACATGGTGCAGCATATATAAGAAATTTCCCCTTGAGCCAGTAGACTATCCCTCTTTTGAAGCTTTATTGCAACCCACAGCTTCTGTCTTAAGCTTTCAACACCACTAGACCAAGTTGAGGTGCACTTCCTTCACTATAAGAAGAAGAGAGGTTCCGCCTAGAAGTACTACCCTCATATGCTACCCCAAGCCAAAGGAAACTGCCTCCTCACCACCTCATCCGTGGAGAGCCATGTGTAAAGTGCAGGTGCAAGTTAAGCCATTGTCTCTGAGAGTCATGCGTGTGTTGTTAAGTGCTCTATTTAGGCTCATCAAGATGACATATGCTCATAGCCTAGTGGACTCAAAGAATTAAGTCCTTATGGACCTGAAAAGCCTTAACCCTAAGTCCTATAAGGTTCCTCTTGAAGTTAAGTGGATTAAGATCTTATTCAAACTCCATTTCCCAATTTAATTCCAGGCTTAATTTAATTGTCAACTCTCATCCAGGAAAAACTATATACACATATGTACAAAAGATGCTATTTACAAATATTTTACAATCATGCAAAAATTTTTGAAAAAACTATTTTGAAATCATGAATGAATGATGCATGAAGTGCAAGTTTTGCAAAATGATATTTACACACATTTACACAAGATTTTTGCAAACTTTTGATTTTCAAAACATTTTGAAAAATTTTGTACTATATACATAATTTTGATACAAAATATTTACACAAGCTTTACACAAAAGATTTTTGAAATCATTTTTACAAAAATACTTTGTACACTAGCTATGTATGTGCAAGAATAAAAGAGGTTTATGTACATGAAAAATTTTTAATTTTTGTGATTTTTAGCCATTTTATTTATTAACACACTCACACAAAGTACGAGTTATGGCTAAAGTATATATGAAATATATACACACCCCCCCTATACTTAGCTCGAGCGATGTCCTCAGAGTGATCAAGAGCGATGAAGAAGACATAACTCGTGCTTAGTAAAAGGGAAGTGAAAAGGAATGGCTAAATGAATAGAATGAAATGAGAGGAACTCGGTGGTCTCCCCCTATACTTAGGATTAACCAATCCTAAGTATAGAAAGCTGTACATGAAGGGAAAGCCGAGTGAAGAAAATACAGAATCTGCTCCCCCTATACTTAGGGTAAAATATCCCTAAGTATAGGCAGCAAAAACAAGAGCAGAAAGAATGAAAAGAATACTCGCAGGTCCGACATCCCCCCTATACTTAGGGTAAAGTACACCCTAAGTATAGCATAATCATAAGATGAGAGATGGGATGTGGGACTAAAGAATGGATTGATATGGACAACTGGATCTATACAGGCGGAGGAACAGTGAAAATCAGGCGTGAGATGTAAAAGATGTGAGTCAAAGACCACATCTCACGCAAAATGAATAGCAGCAATAATAACGTCCCGCGGCTCATGATCTAGAAATGGTTTGAGCCGCTGGCCGTTCACTCGGAAGGTACTCTCAGAAGATAACTCAGATATATCAATGCTACCGTTATCGTGTACCTTTCTGACCAAATAGGGTCCTTTCCATTTGCTCTGTAGCTTCCCTGGAAATAATCTAAGCCTTGCATCAAACAGCCATACTTTCTGTCCAATCTCAAAATGCTTGTGGCTGATATGAGAATCATGCCACTCTTTGACTTTCTCCTTATAATGTAGGCTATTTGAGAAAGCTGTATCTCTAAGCTCTTCCAAGGCGGCTAACTCTGCCCTCCTCTGGTCTCCTATACCATTTGGATCCATCAATATGTCTGTAACTGCCCAAAGTGACTTGTGCCTCAGCTCAACAGGCAGGTGACAGGGCTTGCCATACACGAGGCGAAAGGGAGATGTACCCAATGGAGTCTTGAAAGACGTCCGATATGCCCACAAGACCGAGTCCAAAAGCTGTGACCAATTCTTTCGGTCAGGGCGGACGACTTTCTGCAAAATATTCTTGATCTCCCTGTTCGACACTTCAGCTAGACCATTCGTCTGAGGATGGTATGGTGTGGCAACACGATGGTCTATACTGAACTCTCTAGCAAGTGCCTTCACCTGGTCGTTGATGAAGTGAGACCCCCCATCAGAAATCAGAACTCGTGGAACCCCGAACCGCATAATGATGTTCTTCTTCAAAAATCTGCAAACTGTCTTTGCATCTGCGGCTCGGGCGGGGATAGCCTCAACCCAACGACTAACATAATCTACGGCCAACAGAATGTACTCAAATCCCTGACTCTTAGGGAATGGACCCATGAAATCGATGCCCCATGCGTCAAAAACCTCACAGAAATGAATGGGCTGCATCGGCATCATATCACGCTGTCCACAAGTGCCCATCCTCTGACAGTCAGTACATCTCTTCACGAACTCATCAGAGTCCTTGAAGAGTGTAGGCCACCACAAGCCGGATTGAAGCACTTTCTGTGCCGTTCTCCTCCCAGAATGATGTCCTCCTGCCTCAAGCTTGTGGCAGTAAGTGAGGACACTATGATGCTCCTCCTGAGGAATACACCGACGCCAGATGCTATCCCCTCCTTCGTGGTAAAGGATGGGATCCTCCCAGTGGTAGGACTTGGCCTTCGCAAGGAAGGTCTCAAGCTTCTGCCTGGGCCAATCTTGTGGGACTTTCCCAGCAACGAGAAAGTTCACAATATCGGCATACCACGGGAGTGAGGCGATAGCAAGGATCGCCTCATCTGGGAAGGTATCACAAATGGGATCAATCTGCTCAGAATCCTCAGGCTGCTCTAGTCGGGATAAATGGTCTGCCACCACATTCTTGACTCCAGGCTTATCCTTGATCTCAATGTCGAACTCCTGGAGTAGAAGGATCCATCTAGTAAGTCTGGCCTTGGCATCCTTCTTTGACATGAGGTACCTGATGGCGGTGTGATCTGTGTACAAGGTCACTCGGGATCCAATGATATATGATCTGAATTTATCTAGGGCAAACACTACTGCTAGCATCTCCTTCTCTGTGACGGTATAATTCCGCTGGGCGGAATCCAATGTGCGGCTAGCATAGTGTATCGCAAATGGTACTCCATCCCTCCTCTGTCCTAGCACGGCCCCTACGGCAAAATCAGAGGCGTCCGTCATGATCTCGAATGGGAGAGACCAATCAGGCGGCTGAAGGACAGGAGCCTCAATAACACATTGCTGGAGAGTTTCAAAGGACGAAAGACACTTGTCATCAACAAGGAACTCGGTGTCTTTTGTCAAAAGATCAGTCAACGGTCGGGCAATCTTGCTGAAGTCATGAATGAATCTCCTATAAAAACCAACGTGCCCCAGAAATGACCGTAACTGCTTCAGATTGGACGGCGGTGTGAGTTTCCTGATGACATCGACCTTGGCCGGATCAACCTCCATGCCTTTGTTGGAGATGATGTGACCAAGCACCGTCCCTTGAGTCACCATGAAGTGACTCTTCTCCCAAGATAGAACCAAGCGGGTAGCAATACATCGCTGAAGCACTCGGTCTAGGCAGTCAAGACAGGAATCGAATCCGTCGCCGTAAACCGAGAAGTCGTCCATGAAGACCTCTAAACACTCCCCTACCATGTCCGAAAATATTGACAGCATGCATCTCTGAAAAGTCGCAGGGGCGTTACATAGCCCAAATGGCATGCGTCGAAAGGCGTATGTACCAAAGGGACAGGTAAAGGTGGTCTTCTCCTGATCCTCAGGAGCGATGGCCACCTGATTGTAGCCTGAGTACCCATCCAGGAAGCAGTAATGGCTCTTCCCTGCCAGTCTCTCTATGATCTGATCAATAAAAGGTAGGGGGAAATGGTCCTTCTTGGTGGCCTGGTTGAGTCTCCTGTAGTCAACACAGACCCGCCAAGAGGTGGGTACTCGTGTAGCAATCTCCTCTCCCGACTCACTGATCACAGTAGTGATGCCCGTCTTCTTGGGCACCACATGCAAGGGGCTCACCCACTTGGAGTCGGAAATGGGATAAATAAAATCTGCGCTCCACCATTTAGATATTTCCTTCATAACAACCTCTCTTAGGTTGGGGTTCAGTCGCCGCTGGAACTCACGCGACGGCTTCGCCCCTTCCTCAAGATAGATATGGTGGGAGCACAATGATGGACTAATCCCATGGAGATCTGCTACGCTCCATCCAATTGCCTTGCGGTTCTTTTCAAGAACCTCCATCAGACGGGATTCTTGCTCTCCAGTCAGATCGGCAGAGATGATGACTGGGTACATCTCAGATTCTCCCGCAAGGAATCTATACTTCAGCGAAGTAGGGAGCGGCTTTAGCTCTGGACAGCTGGGTGCTGGCAAATCTGGCTTCTAAAGAAGATGTGTGTATGCGGACAATTCTGCCAAATTTGCCTGGGAAAATGATAACGAACTCTCACAAACTGGATCTGGAGGAGGCGGGTCCTCTGCATTGTCTCTGATCTGTTCTGCCTCTACCTCCTCCTCATCTATAGGCTCAGGTGGATCCAGATCTGGCATTTGATCATCACAATCTGCCCAATCAGATTCTGAATCCGAGGGATCTATATCAGACTCGGTGGCATCAGTACCACCGGAGAACAAAGTGGCATCAGCACCACCATAGAGCAGGGTGGCTTCAGTACCACCATCACTGGAAATCGTGTCGCGATCAAGGTCCGACTCTGCTGACTCAATAGTATCCTGAACCAAGGCTGTGCTCTCCAGACTATCCTCTGCTATCATCTCTGCATCAGCTGTATCTGAATATGAGAGGATGGTCTGTGCTGCAGGATCTGCCCAAACTGCCTCATCATCTGTGATCACAAAATCACAGTCCTGGTGGATGTCCGGCTCTACGTCTGTCAGCTGCTCTGAATCTGTACTGCCATGTGAGCGGGATCTAGTTCTGGCTCTGTGGTCCTTAACCGTCTCTATTTGTATACTCTCGCCCTGGACGCGAAAGAATACCTTCCCACTGTCATGGTCAGTCACCGCTTTGGCTGTGGCCAAGAACGGGCGACCGAGGATGATGGGGGAATCGGTCAACGAGTCAGGGGTCTCCATGTCCAGCACTACGAAGTCCACGGGGAATTGCAAACCCTGAATCGTGACGACAACGTCTCGCAACAACCCCTTTGGCCTCTTGACAGACCGATCAGCAAACTGAAGGTATGTCCTGCTCTGTCTAAGAGTGCCCAACTCTAAGTGGTCGAGAAGGGCTGCCGGAAGAAGGTTGATCGACGATCCGCTATCTAATAGAGTACGGTTGAACCTCTGCTCACTAATCTGACATCTGACATACGGGGCCCCTAAATCTGGCCTCTTAGTCGGCAGATGGTTCTGGATCGCATAACACGTGGCTTTAGTCAACACATGAATTTCTGCGGTCTTGTTCCTCTTCGTCCTTCTGACTGTGGTCTTATCTCTCAAGGATCGCTGAAGAAGAGGGATGTGTTGCAAAGCCTCATTGAGGGTCAGCTGGATGTGAAATCGGTCTATCATGCTCTGGCTGAACTCCTCCTGCTCTCTCTTTTTTGGATCTTTTTCTTTTTTCTTCCCCTTCCCCAGCTCAAGGGCTCTAGGGAAGGGGATCACAGGGTCCTTCTCAGATGAAGGACTAGGAATAGGTCTAGATGATTCGATGACCGGATCCTCACAAACATCATTCACCACAGTGGGATCAGAAGAAACTAAACCTTTTCCTTTATTCAAATCAGAGTTCCGAGATACATGCATACGAGGAAAAACAACATTTCTATCACAATAAATGTTGGTGGCCTCAGTACCACCTCTAGCTGGCTCTAGACGTCTTGCGGCCTCAGTACCGCGGGCTGGCTCGGCTCTGCTGGTGGCGTCAGTACCACCTCCTCTATGTGGTGAAACGGCGGCCTCAGTACCGCCGGTGGAATCAGCATCTCGGGTGGCATCAGTACCACCGTCATCATGATGTGCGGCTTCAGTACCGCTCTCCTCTTCCTCATCTGGCGCTCTAGATGGATCCTCGTGTTGTCGCTCAGATGAGGCGCCGCCTGCTGGTCTTCTACCGCTCCTAAGTGTGACAAAATCAGCATCAAATAAATCCGAAGATGTATCATCAAATGGGTCACTAGGAGTGGTAAATTCAGTGTGATCTACCTGCTCAGATTTCCTTTTCAAGCTATTCGGATTCGGCTCGATCTGTGCAGGGATGGCGGCCTTCCCTCTCATCAGGTCCCGCATCTCCTGGCGGAACTCGTCCATCTCCCGTCTAAATGTAGCCTGTTGCTCTGTGAAGAGACGGGCTAGATCATCCATGGCGGGGCTCTCATGGGAGCCCGACGGGTTGCCTCTCTGGTAATGAGGCTGCTGGACCTGGTGCTGCTGCTGCTGAGAGGGGTAAGAGGAAGGATGCTGCTGCTGGTGAGCCTGCTGCTCACGTCTCCAATTCTGTCCCTGCTGCTGATAGGGACGAGGTACGAATGATGATGGCTGATGTGGCTGATATGCAGGGGGCTGCTGGTGATCTCTCTGCTGGGAGTACTGCCCTCCCTGACCGGCTGGCTGCTGTTGGGACTGGTTACCCCCATTCCCCCACCTGAATCCGGGATGGTCTCGTCGGATTCCAGGTTGAGGACGGTCATACCAAATCCCGTTGACATCCATCAACGGCTCAGCGTCAAAGGGGTCTGGTGGCAGTGCTGCCAGAGGCTGGTCCGGCTGATATACCACCATCTGTAAGTCTGGAGATGGTGGTGACTGGTAAGAGGGCTGCTGCTGCTGGTACGGCTCCGCCTGTACAAGATGAACTTGTCTAGGCTGCTGCAAGGAGCTGGAGCGCTGGGACGAGCTGCGGCTGCCGCCGGAATCGCCTCGCGACAGAAGACGGGGTTGAGGAGCCGTCTGTGCCTCCTGAAGACACAAGAGCTGGGTCTTCATGTCGCTCAGAGTTTGTGCCATTTGCTCCATCTGAGTTATGCCCTGGCACTGCTTCTTCTCTATTATTTCCATGCGGTCCAACTTCTCGCTGATAATCCCCATGTCCGCAGTGGCCGACTCTGCCTGTGCGGCCGCAACTGTGGACGAACTGGATGGACCTGCATCAACCCGTGCTATCCGCTGATACTGCACGGGTCCTGGCGGCTGCTGAGATCTCTGTGTGTACAACCGAGTCTGGGACATCACCATGTAATTTTCTGCCATCTCTTCGTAGATGGCCCAGACTTGGTTGTGGTCCTTGGCAAAGTAGGACCCGCCGCAAGAAGCATTCACCAGACCCTGAAGCTCTGGTGTCATCCCACTAAAGAAGCTCTGAACTAGGTTCGGCTTCGAGATGTCGTGGTGTGGGCATCTATCCAGAAGCTCTCTGAACCTCTCCCATGCTTCGTGAAATTGCTCATTAGGGAGCATGGAGAAGTTGTTGATCAGGGCCCTTGCTGCATTCGTCCGCCCGAGTGGATAGTACTTGTTCAAGTACTCGGTGCGGAGCTGATCCCAAGTGTAAACAAACTTCCCTAGATGTTTCAGCCAGGCGGCTGCTCTATCTGCCAGTGAAAAAGGGAAGGCCATCATTCGAATCGTATCTTGGTCCACACGACGGTCGTGGACAGTGCTACAGATCATCAGAAACTCCTGGAGATGGAGGTGGGGTTCCTCAGTGGCGAGTCCGTGAAAATGAGGAAGCATCTGCAGAGTGTTCGGAGGGAACTTGAAATCCCCCACGATAGCAGGAATTACCACCCATTGGTGCATCAGTGTAGATCCGGGGTTGTGTAGTTCCCGCATCGGTCTTGCTGCATCGGCGGCTGCCGCTGCTGCGGCAGCTGCTGCTGCGGCTGCTGCCTCTGCATCAGCGTCAGGAATGTCCTCAGGCTCGCTCGGCTCTTCTCGCTCTCTTCGGAGTCGCTCCAACTCCCTCCTCATCTCTATCATGAATGCCCCCTGATCGCGTAACTGCTGCTGAACCGTCTCTAATGACGCGATCAGGGTGGAGTTGATCGCTCCCTGGTCTAAGACAAAGTGTTCGGGCTGGCGATCGTCTGAACTACCGGCTCCAGCCATAGTGACGTCTGCAAAATCAGATGAGCCCAACTCAGGTTCTGTTAAATCAATTCGTCTTTCCTCGGGCTCATGTCTCTCAGTGGGAAAAGAAAGGGGGTCGAGGGGGAACAGGGTGGAATCGAACTCGGGACCGGAGAGCGGGTCTCGACTCTCACGGGCCAACCTAGATGATGGAGTAGACGCGCCTGAAAGCGGTGCAGCCAGAGGCTGCCTAAGAGATCGTCTACCCATCATCTTGATCTTGGCGAGTTGGGCGGATGAGATCTGGAGAAAATATGATCACAAAGCAAATCCCTTGTTCACCAACTCAACACAATGTGAAGACCGTGAAAGATCGGTCAATTTATCTTGTCAATTTTATTTGGTGAACATACAAGATATCAGAGCGATTACGTGACCTGCTGGGATACCCGATACTCTCTCAACCGACTGTCCCGCACAGAAGAGTCGGTAATCAGTCGAGATGAGCACCGGAGGGCTTTACCTAGTGTTCGGGTCACTCTCTCGCACAATCAAACCAAACAATGAGGGGGTTGCTCTCCCCAAGACAAATTTTTAATATGAGTGTCTTTTAGGGTCAATAGTGTTATCCAGTCCCAATTTTTTTGTTTTTTTTTTCTTTTTAATTTTTTTTTTTTTTTCAAAATAAATACAAGCGGCCTAACGGTTTTTCCGATTCTCCTGATGATTAAGCCAAAAACAGAGGGAGAAGACGAAAAAGCCGATGCGCGTGAAAATCAATGATGCATGCAGAGAAAGAAATGCGTACCTTGTCTCCAGCACTCTACATGCAAGTGATCCGCGCAGAATTTAAATACAGAAGTAAACTACCTAAATGATGCAACGAGGAAAAACCGAGTCCTAGATGAGCAATTTCTATTGATCGTGAAGAACAATAGTTAGCCAACGGAATCGAGTCCGGAGTCCGATCTTGGGAGTCACTCGGTGCCCGCCACAACGGGTCCTGCCAGCGCTGTATGTGACTCCTCACGGCACGTGGTCTCAAATCCAATTAAACTAACTTTTTCAATGAATTTTATCAAGGTCCAATTACGTTCTATAGGAACAGATATTCTATTAAGTGTTGGGCCTTAGATATCTACGTCACAATCAACAAAAATTCCTAAATCTAGGGGCTCGAGAAAAACCGCGTAAACACCGGAAAAGGCAGCTAGCTATCAAAACCACGATAAAAGCCGCGAAAATCCAAATGGGTCCCCCGAGCACACCGGTGCTCGGCGAAACAGACCCGCTAAGTCACAAATGTCCACAGTTCAAAGTCTGAGTCCTAAATTATTACAAAAATTTTGTTCTCTCTCTCTCTCTCTAAGTAGAAAATCTTCTTCTTCTCTCTCTCTTCCTTCTGTGCGGGTCCTCAAAAAGTAAACTCCAAGTTGTCCACGCAGTACCTCGCACAAAAATTAGAAAGAGAGAGTGTCAGAAAACAGTTATAATGTAGAGAGACAATATGGAAAAATGACTACAAAGCCGTGCTCCCCGGCAACGGCGCCATTCTGACGACGGGTCTGAACACTAGGGAATGAGGTACAAAAAATCAGGTCGTTGTGACCCAAGCAATCAGACCACGTATATCAAGAAAAATAACCACTCAGAAAATATCAAATCAATCAAAACAAAGAAGAGCGGTATAGCTAGAGGATTTAACCTGGTATAGCTCCCAGGGTCGAACTCAAGGAGCACAGATTGGCTTAAGAAGCCTACGATGTAGTCAGAGTCCAAGAGAATATTTTTTTAATGTTTTTCTTTGTTTTTATAATTTTTTTAGATTTTTTAAACAATAAGAAAATGAAAGAATGTAAATACAAGGCAACTTCAACAATATATTACACACACCAAAAATGATGCAAAAATTCCAGAAAATTGATTTTTATGTTTTAAATGTTTTTTACTATTTTTGGTGAATTTTTGGAATTTTTCTAATGGGTAAATTATTTATTAAAAATCAAACAATGCAAGAAAACAAAGGTACTGTCCAGCAAGGTTAGAAACTCAAAAATAAAATATTTAAGAGTTTCAATAAACCTTGGAGGTAATTTTCCTGTAATCTATGAAGATTAAAGAAAATTTAGGCACCCTAATTATTGTTTTTGGATTTTTAATTTATTTACTACAATTTTCATGGGTTTTTAAGGGTTTTTCAATTTTTAAGGGTTTTAGGTGATGAAAAATCACCAAAAATGGCTGGAAAATCAAACAACCAGTAAACAACAATGTCTAATTTTTTTTAGAATTTTTAAAGGTGATTTTATATTTTTTTGGTATTTTTAAAGTCAAACAGTGGCGAAAAAGAGTGTTTTTGAATTTTTAAAAATAATAAATGGAATCAAAAATGTCCCCAAAAATCATAGAAATTCCTATACCATGGCAGGAGCCATGTGTCAAAATTTCATTGGATTTGGAGTTCGTTTGATATTTTATTCAAAAATAAAAGTGGGGCACTGTGCACAGGGACCTATGTGCAAATACCCAAAAGTTCTGGGGTCCTGGTGCAAAATACCCAAGAAGTCACGTGCCAAGCACGTGCCTGGGGCACACAGGGACCTAAATGTAATAAAAATAAGTTCCAAGGACTTATTGATAACTCGTATCAAAAGTCCAGGGGCTTATATTGCAATTTACCCAAAATAATTCGCACATGCGCATATAAAGTGTTCACAGGGGTATAAGTGCAAATAAACAAAACATTTCATTCATTGCATAACATTCCAGAACTACAGGGCAAAAGATGCAAATAACCCAACAAAACACGTGCCAAAGCACGTGGGTCTCTACTGGCAGGGGTATAAATGCAATTAAAATTAAGTCCGAGGTCCTTGATGCAAATAACCCAAAAATAAACAACTGGAATTAAAAGTTACAGGACTAAAAAGAAATGAAACAAACAGAGGGGGGCCTATGATGTTTACCCCTTTATTAATAGCGACGGCCCGATGGTGACGCGTGGATGATCGAATGGCGGAGAATAATCGCGCCTTTAACTCTGGAAGGGCTGGCCTGATCTGACGGCTGGTGTGCGTCCACGTGGATGATCGAACGGCGGTGGATCCACGTGGTTCTTCGAAGAAGGCCGGGCTCAGATCGGATGGTCGAGGTGTAGCCACGTGGATGATCGGATGGCTGAAAGACGTTGTGGCTTAACCTCGCTGCTCAACGGCCCAGATGAGATCCTCAGATGTATCGACGGCTGCTGCTCCTCCAAAGATGAACGGCTACGATCAGAACTGGAGCGAGGGCTTCATCGGACGGCTCTGGAAGGTGGAGGAAGAACTCGACGCCGGCGAAGTTCGCCGACGTCCTGCGTGAACTCCGATCCTCCTCTGCTGCGCCTGAAGGTCGGAGAAGATCCGGCGTGAGGTTGCGCAGCTGCTGGTGGTGGCCAAGGGCCCAACCGAGCCCTGGAGGGGCTCCGGCGAGACCTGGCGGCTCGAAGCTCCTGGCTGAATGGACTGGAGGCTCAGACACCTCCTTTGGACCTGCAAAAGATTTCAGAAGCTTCGCGGATCGAGGGCAAAGTGCCTCGACCCGGTTAGGTGGCGTGAAGGTGAACGGTGCGGTGGGGCGGAAGAGCTCCGGCGAAGCGACGGCGGTGGAGCTCGACTCCCAGATCCTGTGCGATCTGGGTTGAGTGGAAGTGCGTAGAAGGTGCGTGAAGGTACGGCGAAGGTGATGATCGGGTCGGATGATCGAGAGGATATGCGAGGTGATCGGAATCGGAGAAATGCGTCGGAGGTCGGAATTGGGGGAAATCGGAAATTACGCTAAATTAAAAGGAACTAAGGTTACCTGATGGATGCTGGAGACTGTGCTGGAGATTGGCTATCTCCGGGTCGTAGCTTCGAAGGGCGTCAAAGCCTGAAGCTCGATGCTCAACGCCGGCGGCGGAGCAAGGACGGCGAAGTACGCCGGATCAAAGGATACGCCTCCTCACCTCACTGCAACAAGGGCTGACGCTCGCTGTCACTCTTGCGGAGCCGATGGAGGTCACGGGGAAGAAGGAGAGGGTCCAAAGATGCGGCGCGGAGGCGGCGGAGGTGATGGATATATAGTGTGACCGGGCGATTAGGGTTGAGTGGTGACAGCTGTAGGAGGCGTGGATTCGATGGCGGAGGATCCGGCGAGGGAGAGGAATGATCGGCGAAGAATCCGGGCGCGGGGGTTGAGTGGGTGACAGCCTGGAGCGCGTGGGAAAAATCGGGGAAGAAGGCGCGGCGCGCGACGGCCAGAATAGGAAGGAGGTCGCGGGGGAGTTGACCGGGGTCAACATTCCCCCGTGGACCAATCAGGAGCGGCCACGTGTGCCCGAATTTTGATTATTTATTTTAAGGCATAAATAGGCCGAATTAAATAAAACTCAAAACATGAAATATTTTTCTTTTATTTTTCTCTATTTTTTGGTGATTTTTATTTAATTTTTGGAAATAAAAAGAGGTTAGCTCTATATATAGGTATATGTACACTATATGGGTTTTTATTTTTGATTTTTTTATTTGTTATTTTTATGTGTTTTTATGCTCATTTTGCATTTTATTTATTTACAACATGAAATATGGAATAAAAGAATATTTTTATTTTATTTTTATCACATATATACAAGGGTGAAATAAATGGTTGAATTTATATACATGGTATTTATACAATGTATTTTTGTATTTTTATTTTTGTGATTTTTATTTGATTTTTGTTTTGTTTCTTTTTATTTATTTTATTTACAAAATATAACATAGAATATTTACAAAAAGTTTAGAAAATAATTAAATTTATCTATAGGGTTAAATAAATGCAATGATGTGGTTTATACACATGGTGAAAAAGGGTATTTTTGAATTTTTGATTTTTATCTTTTTATTTTGTTTTTAATAGTATATACACACAATATGTACAAGTATATTTTTGGGTGAGGAAAATATATAGTTTATTTATTTACAGAAGTATATACATGTGAGCCCTATCTCCCTCTACTTTGGCTTTTATGCGGTTAGGCCCATGCTGAGCCCTCCCTTGGGTTAGGTTGCTCAATATTTATCCTAAATATTTCCCTCTTTTTCTTTTTGCTCTTTATTCTTTTATTTTGTGCACAAAAACATGCTAATTATAGGTTTTTACACAATGCATGCTTTTGGTAATTATTTGTATTTACACATATCTACATGTATTTGCAAAGGTTTTTGTAGCTAAAATAATAGAATAAAGAGTGATGAATGGGTATTCATCACCTATGCCCCCCCCCCTAATCCCATGATCACCCACTGACACACCCTTTGACCCATGATCACCCACCAGCCACACCCTCTATCCCACGATCACCCACCGGTACACCCTCTGTTTTGCGATCACCCACAACCACACCCTCCATCCCACCATCTTCCATATTCCTTGTTGCAGTCCCAACATCATAGGTCCCCACTTCCGAATTAAGACAATTCCAAACCTTCTCCCATGCTCCTTCCTCACCCATGTGTCTAGTCCAACTGGTCATATGTAAACGAGAAAGTCATCTTAGAGCCTCCAACACCACCATGATCCACATCTTGGGGTTGTGTCTCCACGGTGCCGTAGGAGTTCTCTACATGCGATACGAGATGCACGGTGCCTCTGGGTTTCTACGTAGTCGGTACGGGGTTAGCCACCACACCTGCATTCTTCTTGATGAGAAACTCCTTTGCTTGGATGTAACTCAGAGCCTCTATGTTTGTCATATCCACCACGAGCTCGATCTTTGTTCCATCATTGTGCGTATTAAACATTTCCATCATATCTTTCTCATTCTTAATCTCTGCAAACATCCTCCCTCTTATGTGAGGGATCTTATATTTAAATGTGATTGTACACCTTGGCTTCCAAGATATGGCTTCGGATATTTCTTCCATAAGATCAAACCATGAGGTGGTGTCCGGATCGATCATGATCCTCTCTTTGATTCCAAGAAAATACTTTTTTTTCAGTCCTCGTGTCCATTTGAAGTAGCCTCCATGCCTAACTCACATGGTGAAGATCCCTTCATGTCCACCAAACCATCCCATCGTCAGCACCTGCATGTTCGATTCCAAAAAAAAGAACCCATGAGTTAGGGTTTTAACCTTCATTCTCTAATCCCATAAAACCCTAAACCCAACTTTGATTCAGGCAAGGAAGAAGAGATTCCTTACCCATGAACATAATGGAGTGGAAAAAAATGGGAGATGTCAATGGAGTGGAAAAGGAAGGGGAGAGGTCGACGGAGTGAAAAGGAAGGGGGATATTGATGGAGTCAAAGTGGAATGGGAGAGGACGAAGGCCCTTCGCGGTGGATGCCTCTTTATCTGAGCTTCACGCCAAAACCCTAAACCCAGGACACATGGCATGCTTCTAGCTATTGTAACATACAAGGGTTAGTCACACGACTCTGGTTCGATTATGAAGAATACAACACACAAATGGAGGGTCCATGTGTAAGACATAGCAAGTTACGGGGTTTATGGGGGGAAATACGTTGTTTCAGGTTGAGGAGGTAATTGTAAAAATTTATAGGGTTCGTGGGGTAAAAATCCCTAAATAAAATATAAGGGATCTTTATTCTAATTTTTTAAATTTTTAACGATGTAGATTTTTTATTTTTATGGGTTTTTAGCTATCTAAAAACTAACATAATCAAGATTTTCATCAATTAATCTCTTCCGTTCAAGAACCATAGACAAAAAATCAACAAATGCAAAAAAATGATGTGAAAAAAATACAAGAAAAATATTGAATGATTGAGGGGTTATTTAATACAAATCACTAGTAGATTGATGCAAATTTGCAATGTTAAACCAATAAAATAAAAGCTTGGGATTAAGGCCTAGTTGCATAAGAAAATGCTAGAAAACATCTAGTCGGGTCAATGTATCTATTTTGTTTGTTAATAATACTAGTTGGCTTACTCTTGTAAAAATCCAAGTGGGATCTATATGTAAGTGCTCTTAAGTATGGAGGGTGTAGGAATGATTTTCCTAACTCTTGGCTTACATGTTAGTTTTCCTCAATCTACCAAACAAACTCTATGATAGGGTCTAGAATGTTAAGGTAGCAACCAGGTCCTTGACCTACGAGGACAGATTCTCTGTTGTAATACAAGAGGTGTTGTAATGCAGAGATTTGTCCGATAGGAATCAAACAACCCTCATCATGGGCTGACGCCATTTTGTTTGTTATTAATACTAGTTGGCTTACTCTTGTGAAAGACCCAAGTGGGCTCTATCTGCAAGTGCTCGTAAGTATGGAGGGTGTAGTCATGGTTTTCCTAACTCTTGGACTACATGTTAATTTTCCTCAACCTACTAAACAAACTCTGTGATAGGGTCTAGAATGTTGAGGTAGCAACCAGTTTTTGACCTACGAGGACGGATCATCTGTTGTAATATAATAGGTGTTGTAATGCACAGATCTCTCCAATGGAGATAGGACAACACTCATAGGAGGTCAGGGATGGTCAGCCCTCGATGAGAGTCATCCGATTCCCATCGAAAGGAATCCCTACATTACAACACATGTTCCATTAAATCAGAGGATCCGTCTTGCTTGGCCTACATGTTAATGGAGTACAACTTTGACTAGAGTTTAGAATATGAATGATGATCATTGGATTCTTTCTAGTAAGAGTAGTGTGGCATTGTAATAAGGCAAGCTCGATCTTTTTTGTCTAGAAACTTGGACGGAGAATATGTTAAATTAACTAGAAGACTGAGGAATGGACGAGTAGTGTGACTGCCGCTGAAGCTTCCTTTTCTTCCTTCATATGAAGGAGATCAGACTGACACCTCAATCGTGAAGATGGATGATGACTATGAAGCTAATGGTAAAAAATGCAACACAGTTGAACCTTGAAACTTCTTTCTGATAAAATCAAACACAATGTAAAAGGGGGAATATATGGATCCATCTACTCAAATGTGGAAGGGAAGGTGATACCAGTCAAGTACCTGTTGCTTAGTGACCCGTGAGTGACGCCACCTTTCTAGGCCAAAGAGGGAGTAATCTAAAGTATGTTAGGAGGAGTGAATGACGTTGATGTTTTCTTTGTTGTAATAACTCACTCACCCGTGCAATATTCCGCTATAGTCGAATATCATTTGTATTGTTTTATATATGAGGTAGGTGCTTATGTTATGTTTACACTGAAAACTATATGTTATATTCAATTGCTTTGAAGTTCAAATGCTTTGCTCTTTTTATTGTTATTTGGATGTCACTGTTATTGAAAAGTTATTTTTTTCTGAAAGGATGAGAGTACATATGTATAATATTTAGTGGATGCAAGTATTTGCAGACTGTGACAGTACAATGCACATGATAGTAACCTATTTAGTGGATGCAAATTGTGAGAGTGCAATGCATAGGATAGTAATAATTGTAGGCTATCTAGCATACACAAGCCGCCCACAACCATGTGCCTTCTATTTACCATAGACTGTCGCCAACACCAGACACAGGTAGAGGCAGCTTGAGTTAAGACGAGCCATTTCTCGTGGAGGTATGGTAGTTAACAAAAAAATTTACTCATCATACAAAGGGAATAATGTTCCTCGTATAGTCCTGAGTGAATTTTGGAGAGAGATGGCATTGACAGGTTTTGTGGTGGTGAATGGAATGAATCAAACATAAGTTATGAAGCAAAGTCATCAAGAATAGAATTGGAATAGTCAGCAAGAGTAGAATTGGAATATGCTGCGGAAAATTCAATTAATATCGATGCTTCCACCTAGTCAATAGATGTTACATGCATGAATGTTCCCTATTAATAAATTTATTGTTCTGCTTCTAAAATACTATATGTTCGCATTAATTTTTAGATTTGCATGGAAATAATATAATTTAAATAGGAGATAATCATACATCTGAGTAGGAGGAAGAATTTTGGGTGTGGTTGAAGAGTGAGGAATTTTAAGAAAGCATATTTAGTTGGATTAGATCCATAGTAGTTAATCCTTAATATATATATATATATATATATATACACACACACACATATATATGGAAAAAAATGAGGTTGTCCCTTGCGGGCAGCCAACATGATTGCCCCGTCTCATTTTTCAGCAAATGTTTTTATTTTTTTTAAATTTTCATCATGTATATTCATGTATATATCCCACCAATATGGCATTCGAATTTTGTCAGAAACAGAGACTCATATGCCCTCCATCTAGAACAAGAAATTTAACGGTCTAAAGATTGATGTAATCCACTTGTTCTAGATAGAGGGCTAGGAGTCTCTATTTTTTATGAAATTTGAATGACATGTTGGAAGGATATATAGATGAATATACATGTGAAGTTTTTCAAAAAATAAAAAAATTTGCGGAAAAAATGGGGCAAGGGGCAGCCCCATCAAACCCTATATATATGAGGAAAGGGAGCCTACTTTGTGAAGTAGGTAACTTTACTACTTCATATTTTTTATATTTTTTGGAAAAATACAGCATGGGTTTTCATAACTATATCCTTCTAATATGTCATCATTCAAATTTCGTCAGAAATAGAGACTATTATGCCCTCCATCCAAAACATGTAATTTTAAGAGTCTTAGATTTGTTGTAATCGACTTGTTTTGGATGTAGGGCATAGGAGTCTCCGTTCTGACGAAATTTGAATGACATATTAGAGGGATATAGTTATGAAAATCTACAATAGTATTTTTCAAAAAAAATAAAATATTTGCTTAAAATGGATGTGAAGTAGGTAAGGTTACCTACTTCACAAAGTAGTCCCTATATATATATTATATATATATATATATATATATATATATATATATATATATATATATATGAAAAGGGAAGCTGCTCCGCGGAGCAGCCAAGCTGGCTGCTGCGTGGGGTAGCTTCCCCCTCTTTTTTTATTTCTTTTTTGAAATTTTCTTATGTTTATTCATCTATATATATCTCCTACATGTCATTCAAATTTCGTGATAAACGGAGACCCCTATGCCCTCCATCTAGAACAGGTAAAAGTTAACGGCCTGAAATTTGCTGTAAAGTACCTGTTCTAGATGGAGGGCATAGGAGTCTCTGTTTCTCTCGAAATTTGAATGACATGTAGGAGGGATATATATATGAATAAACATAAAAAAATTAAAAAAATAAAGGGGGGGGGGGGGGGGGGGAACTGCCCCACGCAGCAGCCAACTTGGCTGCTCCGCGGAGCAGCTTCCCCGTTCTCTCTCTCTCTCTCTCTCTCTCTCTCTCTCTCTCTCTCTCTTTATACATATATATATATGAGGTAAATGGGGCTGCCCCCAGGGAGTAGCCAACTTGGCTACTCCCACTCCTATTTTTCCCTCATTTTTTTATTTTTTTGGAAAATAAAAAGTTGTAAATTCATCATTACATCCCTCTCACATTCTATTAAAATTTCGTCAGAAACAAAGACTCCTACGGCCTCCATCCAAACATGGTCGATTTAAAAAATCCTGCGACCGTTAAAAAAATGACGTCTGGATGGAGGGCTTAGGAGTCTCTGTTTCTGACGAAATTTTAATAAAATGTGAGAGGGATATAATGATGAATATACAAATTTTTATTTTCCAGAAAAATAAAAAAATGAGGGGAAAATAGGGGTGGGAGTAGCCAAGTTGGCTACTCCCTGGGGGCAGCCCCATTTTACCCTATATATATATATATGGGTCATATGTGGCTGCCCCCTAGGGGTAGCTAACATGGCTGCCCCCGCCTTATTTGGGCAAATTTTTTTATTTTTTTTGAAAAATAACACCATGTACATTCATCCCTATATCCCTCCTATATACCATTCGAATATCGTCAGAAACAGACTCCTACGGCCTCCATCCAGACAGTAATTTTTTAATGGTAACAGGATTTTTTTAAATCGATACCATCGAGATGGAGGCCGTAGGAGTCTCTGTTTCTGACGAAATTCGAATGGCATATAGGAGGGATATATTGATGAATATACATGGTTTTATTTTTCAAAAAAAAATAAAAAAACGTCGAAAAATGGGGCAGGGGCAGCCATGTTGGCTGCCCCCAGGGGGCAGCCCCATTTTTTTCTATATATATATATATATATATATATAAAGAGAGAGAGAGAGAGGGCTATTCCAATGAGATGCACCTTTCCTGAATGCATGGAAAGCTCATCATCTCATCCTTTTGATTTCAATCTAAGGGTTCCTTATTTAAAAGGGTATTTTATTCAATGTAATTTCATTTTGAATTTGAATTCTATTTTGAATTAATATTCCATTTAATCCTTTCCTTTTTACTATTTTATCTCACTGATTTGGCAATTTTTGTTACTATTTATTCGACGATGTTTCACCAACGTGGTGGCATTTCCGCGTTATGCAGAACGGATGGCCTCTTTGTAAAATACGCATTGTCCTTGTAAAATTGAAATCCCGCTTTGTAACATAAATTCCCAATGATAAGGATATCATCTACGTAAAGCACGATGAACACAATGGTGCTCCCACTAAGCTTCTTGTACACACAAGGTTCATCAGGATTCTGCACAAAATCATAACTATTTATGATTTTGTCAAATCTGATGTTCCAACTACGATAAGCTTGTTTGAGACCATAGATGGATTTCTTTAGCTTACATACTTTACCATCCTCAACTATGAAGCGCTGGGGCTGCTCCATATAGATATCCTCTTCAAGGTATCCATTGAGGAAAGTTGTCTTGACATCCATCTGCCAGATGTCGTAGTCAAGAGATGCAGCTATAGCTAGCAGTGTCCTGATGTACTTAAGCATAACCATAGGAGAGAACATCTCATCGTAGTCGATGCCTTCTCTCTGTGTGTAGCCCTTGGCTACGCGTCGTACCTTGAAAGTCTCTACTTTCCCATCATGCCCCTTTTTTCTGTTGAAGATCCATTTACATCCAATGGATTTTACCCCTTTAGGTGGATCCTCTAGGGTCCATACACCATTCTTATGCATGGAGTCAATTTCTGACTTCATTTCTAGCATCCATCTATCCATGTCATGACTGTGAGTGCGTCATCAAATGAAGTAGGATCATTTTCAGTCTCACCTGACATATGAAATCCATACCTTTCAGGTGGTGCAACCACCCTCAAACTCCTTCGAAGAGTTATGGGTGTTTCATCTTTATTTATCTCTTCAGTTTCTGGTTCAGGAATCTCAAAATCCTCAGGGGATTCAATGAGTTCCTCTACTTCATTTCTATCTTGACCTTTAAGGAAATCATCCTTCAGAAATTTTCACATCTCTAGAGACAAAGACATTTTGGGTCTCAGGGTCATAAAGCTTGTATCCAATACCATCTTTAACATACCTAATGAAGTAACACTCACAAGTGCGAGATTCCATCTTACTTGCATCCACGTTCTTCACATGGACCAAGAAACCCCAAACCCTCAAGTGTTTAACGCTTGGCTTGGTACCATATCAAAGCTCGTAAGGAGTGTTGGATACAGATTTGCTAGGAATCTTGTTCAGGATATACATTGTAGTCTCTATTGCATATCCCCATAAACAAAGAGGTAAACATGCTTTGCTCATCATTGAATGGACCATGTCCATGATGGTCCTGTTACGTCTTTCAGCAACACCATTAAGTTGGGGGGTTCCAGGGGGAGTTACATTGGAGACAATTCCATTCTTTTTAAGATATTCTTTGAATTCATCTGAGAGGTACTCACCACCTTGGTCAGATCGAATCCGTTTAATCTTCCTATCAGTTTGGTTCTCAACTAAAGCCTTAACTCTTTGAACTTTTCAAAGGTTTCATATTTATGACGTAGTAGGAAGATAAACCCGTATCGCAAATGGTCATTGATAAATGTCAAATAATATCGATATCCATTTCTAGTCACGGTACTGAACGGACCACATACATCAGTATGTATTAGGTCAAGAATACCTTCGCATCTTGTAACCTTGTTATGGAAAGGCATCCTGGTCATTTTACCTCGAATGCAATGTTCATAGGTAGGTAAAGATTGAACCTATAGAAAATCTAAAGGTCCATCCTTTATTAATCTATTGATCCTATCAACAGATGAATGACCAATCCTTTGATGCCAAATCATATTCGGATGATTTCCGTTCTCCCTAGATATTTTGGGGGTTTTATTATTAGTGGCAGTGACATTCATGGACACATTCATCGATGCACAATTCATAGAGTCCACCAGAAGCCAGATCACCATCCACAATAAATTTATCATATTGATTAATGACTAACTTATTACAGAAAAGGAAGGAATATCCATATCTAAGAAGCTTAGATACAGATATCAAGTTCCTCTTGACTTCAGGTACATAAAGACACTCTTTAAGTACTAAGACTCGACCACTAGATAATGATAGTCGACAGGCCCCGATGGCGACTGCTGCAACACTTGCATCAGATCCCATCTGGATAGCTATCTCCCCTTGCTCCAGATTCATAGTTTCCTGAAATAAATGCAATGAATTGCAGTCCACCAGAAATCAGATCACCATCCACAATAAATTTATCATATTGATTAATGACTAACTTATTACAGAAAAGGAAGGAATATCCATATCTAAGAAGCTTAGATACAGATATCAAGTTCTTCATGACTTTAGGTACATAAAGACACTCTTTAAGTACCAAGACTCGACCACTAGATAATGATAGTCGACATGCCCCGATGGCGACTGTTGCAACACTTGCATCAGATCCCATCTGGATGATTATCTCCCCTTGCTCCACAATCATAGTTTCCTGAAATAAATGCAACGAATTGCATACATGAACAGAAGCAACAGAATCTACAACCCAACTTCCTTCTCGTCCAACGAGAAAACTAGTTTAAATGATGAAAGTAGATTTCATACCTGCTGGGGCTTTACCTTTGTCAACCGACTTCAGGTACTAGGGGCAGTTATGCTGCCAGTGCCCTGACTTCTTGCAGTAGTGACAGACATCGGTCTTCTTCAATGTCATTAGTGTGGAGGCACTAGAAGATGAACCAACTCCTTAATTCTTCTTCTTTCTCTTTTGGGGCGAGCCCTTCCGAGAACCTTGCTTCCGACCGCACTTTCCTCTTACTTGTGCAGCCATTGCACTAGCAGAGGGGTCATCCTTCTTCATTACGTCTTCTGCAGACTTTAAAGCAGCTAACAATCCAGCGTTAGTGAAATCAACTTTGCTCATGTGATATGACACAACTAAGTTGTTGAAAGACTTAGGGAGTGACAAGAGAATGAAATCAGCATGCATTTCAGAATCCATGTAGGCTCCCAGGGTTTCCAATTCAGAGAGGTACCCAAACACTTTGAGTACGTGTTCTTTGACAGAGGTCCCTTCCTACATCTTGCAGCGAATAATCTCCCTTTCATCACATTATAGCGATGTGTGCGGTTTATGTCACCAAACATTTCCTTCAGATTCAACATGATTTCTTGGCAATGGTTTATTTTCACATGCTGCTTCTAAAGCACATTGGACAATGACCCAAGAATACAGCATCTTGTCAAGTTATGATCTTCATCATATTTCTCATTAAAAGATTTATCTTCCTGAGTCTTAGGGTTTGCTATCTTGTCTTGGATAGCACATACGAGATGCGCTCCGCAGAAAGGACAAGATCCAAATTTCGGATCCAATCTGAATAATTTGGTCTGGTCAACTGATTGACCTCTAGGAGCCTGCTTAGTGGGTTCATGGACTTCATTTCCTGAAATTAAGAATGCACTATATTAGAACATATAAATAATTATATACTCATTTTAAAAACATTTGATTAAGGCATTTTAAATCAAATTTGTCTTGTTATGTCAACTTTAAAAGATTATTCCCTTATTGTCTTTCAAAATAAGAGATATACTTACCACTATATCTCAAGCAAGATCTGGGATCTCCTCTCTATCTTTATCACATCCCAATAATATGATAACTTATGACTCGAATAAAGAGAAACGAGAACATATTCCGCCTTGCAAGTCTAACTTGCATTTCCCAATTCAGTCTTTAACACCCGGGCCCACCACCCCTAAGATGATGTTGACCCGTTGTTAATTGAACCAACCACAACAGGCTTAATACTCGCTATACACAATCTAATATCGCCCCAATAATATGAGGACTCGATATTGAGGTCACTACGTATACGACCTTACTCTTTCGAGAAGAAAAGAACCTGATCCAAATAAATCATATACAGGATATGTCACTTTGGACAGGCGTCTCCTATATACAACATCTGACGACGAAATCCTTTGCCTTGACGGGAGACCATGGATGTCACTTAAGTGATCCTCCACCTCATATTCAAATTATAATAATTAATTATCATGAATCATATTCACACAATTAATTCTTCCAAGGGAAATACACATCTAATCATAATAGAGTGCTTTTAATTGGATACAATCAATTTAATTATATTAAATTAATTATCAATCCAATTTTCAATCAACAAACTTGATTATTACTTGAATAGTAGATATAATCTCAAAGTACGTATTATTTGAATTTTAATAATTAGAAAAATACACCTTGATCTCTCCAGCATTATCGAGTCCCTACTCGTTGTCATGGCCAGTACCGATGGGAGTGGGACGGACCACATCCGGTACAACCTGCTACCCCAATGCTCCCCGACTAGACACCTTATCCACCTCAGGAAAGGATAATGCCAGATAGATCATTGTGTACTTTGAGATGCTCATCAGTTTTTCAATCAAAAGTTTACCATATAATATTCATTAAAACCATTTTGATAATATTTCAAGGAGATTTGTTAAACAAATACCCAATCCTATTCAAACAAAAGGGTTTTGCATGTAAAAGTTATCTACAACTATTGTAGGATAAAATAGGGTTTTGCATGAAAACAATGTTCGTTGATGATTTCATATCAACCAAATCTTGGTTAGTGAAATGTCATTCAATACAATAATTATCTCTTTAAATATTTCACAAAAATTATCACTAATCATTTCAGAAAATTAACAATTAATTTTCATCAACTTATTTGAATGACTATCACAAGGTTCATGATCAAGTTTGTCAATTTTCAGCAGTGACCCCTACTCACTAAAATCAACATATCTTCATCAATTTAAATCCCAATTACGCAAAATCAATTTCTTAAGATTGCTAATTTGATTTATGACAGAACCCAAGTGATATATCATGCATTTCTAGGCGCATCAAAACAATAATTAACTCATTAGTCATGTTTAGATTCGCAGTTCCCGCAACAATGAATACATGTTTATTCAAAGGGCCATATATTGAGAAAATGGAACCAAATTTCATAAACTAAGATCCTATGGTTTCCTTATTTAATGGGAAACAAAATCTAATATTTCGTGTTTAAACAATTTAAAAAGTGCCGAAAAAATCCAATCAAACAGAGGTGCGAAAATTTGAAATGTGATAAAGGATTGCCATCTCCTACTCAGGCTGGAGAACATCTCTTAATAATTATTTGACGGTGCTTGATGAGACCTCTATCTAAATCTTTAGATATTCCTCCAAACACCAGCCTCTATGATTCATTTAATCAATCAACAACTATATGATCATCAAGATGGCCATGGTACATAACCCTAATTGTACAGAGGGGCCTTATAGTGCATTCATTCATTTAATTTTAGAAAGGGAGTGAAACATCAATAAATTTTATTGATAAACCATATATATTACAATAACATTTATTTTAAGAATGGTTCGCCTGAGGCTCAAATGTCCAGCAATCTCCCACTGGCCCTCATAACCATTTAGGTACAATCCATAAACCCATACTCATTACATGCTGGTCGAAAACCTTATGTGCCAGAGGTTTGGTAAGAGGATCACCAACGTTGTCGGCAGAGGCCACCTTGGTGATGATGATATCACCACGGTTTTGAAATCTTTCGAATGATGTGGCATTTCCTTTCCACGTGCTTGATCTTTTGATGTCATCTGGGTTCCTTTGCCTGGGAAATGGCTTCCGCGTTATCATAGAGTAACGGGATGGGAGTATCAGAGGAAACTACGCCAAGCTCCAAGATGAACTTGCGCAACCACACCGCCTCCTTTGCAGCATCCGATGCGGCAATGTATTAGGCTTCTGTTGTTGAATCCACCGTAGTGTTCTTCTTCTTTCTTCTCCAGCTCACAACACCACTGTTCAACAGGAATACAAATGTGAAACCCCCAATTTTAGCCATGCAACTTGGTCAAGTTGATGATAATCAAATAGTTGTGGTCCAATAAGAAATTTATGAAAAATACTATTTCGATCTGATTGTATCATATTATGACTTGTTGGATGCGTATCGTCGTCAGGATTCCAATGCATCTGAAATTTTTCAAATCGGATATCGGATGAGTGAGATATGATCATTTTAGTGAGGATGAGTCAAGTCTGAAATGGTCATACGGGATTGAGCAAGATCCATCTAAGAGATCCGCCCAATTATGATTTTTGAGATATAAAAGACCCCACGGATTGCTCTCCCCTCTCACTTACAAATCCTACCCACCATACACCATATCCCACCTTTCAATATCATCGGAGCTCTGTCGAAGTATCGTCGGACGGGACGGATCACTACCATTTTGGAGAGGAATTTCCCCTCACCATCCTCTACACGGATCTAGCACTACAAATGTAAGATCATCTCTCTCGCTCCTTGTATTTCAAGATTTTATTGTGGGTTAGATCTAAGCAAGGGGATTATTTTGATTTAGATGATTTTCGTGATCATGATGAAGTGTAGAATTTCTTAGAACGAAGATATGACGTTGAATGCACAAATAACATATAGGTATGATCCCCTCCCATTTTTCTTGTGATTTTCTCGATTTGCGTATGCCCCATGGACCTTCGTGTCCCTCTTGCTGGATTGGATTTTCCCTTGATGTGGAGATTGATGATCGTTCATGTTCTTAAAGATATAAAATATATTTAAAGAGAATTTTGCTAAATCGATTTACGGACTAAGTTAAGGCGATTAATTGACAGATGTATGTATGATTGTGGTTGAAGGTACGGATTTTATTACATTATCATTTAAAAAAATACTTAAGGATTCTTGCATAAGTATATAATATGTGTAGGGAAGTTCTATCTCTTCTTGGTTGGTTCCATATGACTTTACATTTTTTTTGAAATCCCTACATAGATATCAAGTTTTATGTGTTTCTTTCCATCTTGTATTGATTTTGAGTGTTTATTACCATGGCATTCTTCCCCAATCCCTTATTTTTAATACCATGTTGTGTATGTTGACTCATGTATATGATGCAAGCAACATAGAATATATATTGATCAGGCATTGCGTTTCTCCCAAATCCATATATCTGATTCATACAACCTTTGCAACCCTTAAGTAATTAAAGGTTATGCATTTCAATATTATGACCATTAAACACATCGAAGTTGTGCATCTCTAGTTTTGTAACGTGCATACAATAACTACAGTGCATATCCCCTGTAAGGAGATGGCATTACAATGATAATGGTTTTTTTATAAAGTTATTTAAGAGAATAGAAATACCAAGGTCACGCGTAAGCACCCGGTAATGCTCATGCATGTTATTTTTGTTGATGCACATCAGGATGCACTCATACATATTTGAAGCATCACATCTTTGGAAACTCGTTGCTCTTTCTTAATTAGTTTACATCACCGATAATCTCTTTATACGGTGTGAATAACTTCCGTGAATTTGGGAATACTAACAGGTGCATGTGATGGGCCATCCCTAATAGTATTAACTCATCGAAAACGGTAACAAATACATATAAATTACATGGATGGCCGTTATGGCTTGATACATTAATCATTGAAATTATTATGTACTTTATTTATCAACGTAATTACTTAGTCTAAATCAAGAAACATGGAAGGCCGTGAATGGTTATTTTTGATATAGCAAATACGAATGACTAAGTTCTCCTACAATATAATTATTTAATATAAGTCTGATAATGTGAGATCTTTCCATAAATGAAACGCTGCGTTACCATATTAGAATGAATTTTGTATTCAACAAGCTCCAATTGTAAACATAAATGTTCCTAAGATTATATGTCAAAAATCTGAGTCGCTAAATAAACTAGTTGTGAAGTTGTCTCCCTGTCTCTACTCTTAACTATATAGGTAATGTGTGCCAACGGATACATTGTGGTATATATCGTATGGTTAGCCATAGAGTACGTGATAATTGAGTGAACACAAAATCTAATGTGAATAATTATTCATAGCATTTAAAAGGGAAATAGAGTGCTTTTATACAATTGCAGTTAAGTCGCAACACAAGTCAAATTTCCAATATGTAAACTAACATTATTTAGGTGGTGATTATGATCTCGTGGGTGCGATTTCTCTATGATCGGGTAGATGGAATTAATCACCGCAAAATGCAAAATTGTCCTTCAGGTAGATACCATGACTGTTGTGACCTCAAAGGATGAGTGAAGTGATACGTCGCACCTAGCAATTTGGTTACATCCGGAATTGCTCGATGAAATTGGTGGGTGGTCCTATTGGCATTCTAGGCCTTTTACTTATATACGATATCGGTACTCAAGATTAGCACTATGTGTAACCGTAGTGAATATTTCTTCAAATGTTTGAAATGTCAAATGTGTTCCGGAATGTAGTTTGAAGTTGGAGACTCTGGCTTACGATATTTTCATGTTCTGCTTTGAACATAGAGTCTTTGAGATTTACCCAAGAGTAATACAAGGTTCCCATTTAAGAGAGGAACGTGAGATGTGTACTTGCATGTGCTTGCTTAATCTAAATAATCGATGATTAGATATTGCTAATTGCATTCACATCATTGTGAAAACTAATAAACGGATGGAAAATCTATGATCAGGGCGGTATTGTATTTAAGTGAGCATCGAATTGTTAAATGAAAAAACATGAAAAATGAAATAAATATAACTATGGTTATTCGTGATTGGTCTCCTTATAATGACATGATTAGACAATAAATTCAAATTTTCATTAAAACACTAGCCTTGTTTATGCTTGTGATGCCCATGGGTGAGATCTCATGTTTACTCGTGGTGAGAATGAAATATAAATTATCAAGGCATGTATAAATGAAATTAAGGTTGAAACCTCTTTAGCAATGTTTGTTTGTATGTTTTTTTACTTAGAGAAGTTAGTATACCTGAGAGTGGGGCGCAACTCTCGTGGTCCCGGTGAGTCCTAGATTGTAAAGGTGTATCTGGTGCGATCCTGTTTGGCCACGGTGTACTCGTTCCCAGGTATTCCCCTTGTGGCGGGTAAGCTAGGGAAATAGGTTGAAGTTGGGGTTAGGGGTTGGTTGCTTGAGTTGGCTGCTCCAATGCACATTTTATGATTGTTGAGTTTATGTTGTTAATGTTTGAATGCAGCAACTAATGATGATAAGGCATCTTCAATAGTATACCTATATGCATACGCGTATATGATTATCCCAAACAATGCATGTAGATAAATGTATAATTAATTATCTCATGAGATGAATAAAGTACAAACACTTGTAAAGTATGGTTAGCAAATTGCATGCAACTTATAATAATAATAATCTTATTGGTGGTTTGGAATAATGAGAAAACAACTACTAGAATAATAATGGAACATGAACATCCCTCTCTTTTCTCTTTTACACTTTCTGCTTAGTGTAGTGTTAGCCTGTTTTAGCTGTATTGAGCTTTTTGCTCATACATACTTCTTAGGAAACCCATCCAGGTTTAAAGGTTGTTGAGCAGCAGTAGTGACTTGAACTTCCGCATTTTGTACCAGACTCAGGGTACAATTCCACTTGTATAGTCTTAACAATTGTTGTATACTTTTGTAGTTCCTGTAGTTTAAGTTGCTAGTCATGTAATAAAATATTATGGACTCTATTGCAAATCTGTGATGTTTTGAGAACCATGAATATATAAATGACCTTTGAGCATTTTATTATCTACTTTTCCTACTTGACATTTCTAATGTTAATCATGATGTATGAATGCGGCTACTGCCGAGTATCTGGATCCTAGGGAGTTAGGTCCGACGCATCTCCCTGCGGGGCGGGGCGTCACAACAAACCCTGATGTCGACTTTCGATCATTAATATCCGACTGGAAGTTTGAATCTGTATATCCCAAGACTTGGAGATCACCAACTCCATAAACCATTATGTAATCTTACGTACGTCTTAGATATATGAATATGTTCTTTACTGCATTTTAGTGTTCCTTTCCATAGCAAGATCAGTAACAACTTACCACTCCCACTGCATGGCAAATGTCTGGCCTAGTACACATCATGGCATACATTATGCTTCCAACAACTGATGCATACGGGCATCCATCCATGACCTTCTTTTCCTTAAAATTTATAAAATACCAAGAATGATGATGTTATAGGGTTTATAGAATTTACAAAATATAAAGAACCTACAAATATTGAGACAACATTTGAGAAGTGGTTGCTTGTACTCCGATGTAGGTTCCCTTCCTCTCACGTGAGACTACGCAAGCCTTCCTCCCCCACACCCAATGACACCCTCCTTCCTGTGTGCGACGTGCAAGATCAACGCTAACTCCTATATTTCATCTACATCCTATTATGGTGGAAAGCACACCACCCTTAATGTGATGTACATGTGCCACCGCCTCCCTCCATACCCTAGCATGACACCCCCTACCACCCTCGCATGCCTAAGTGGTGTTGCCCACGCAACCCTTCCATGATGCTTCACCACCCCTTGTATCGTGTGACATAAACCACCCTAACAGAGAATAAGCACTAGAATAATAGGTCAACTCCTCGTCTGACGCGGTTTCCAAGAGTACTGTTATTCCCATTCATATCCCATTATTTCACCTTATTCTACCATTATTTCTATCTTTATTCCACTTTACCTAGTATTATTCCACATTATTCTTTATTCCTATTTTTCCAACCAAATAGAGAATACACCCTTATTCTCCTTATTCCACATCATTATTCCTGTTTATTCTCGAACCGAACACCCCCAAAGGACGTGCATTCACTTAAATGTCACATCAAGTTTGGGTAAATAATAGTGTGTGATTGATATTCTAACTTTACTCAACCATTTCAATGCCAAGAAATAGTATGTTGATAGTTCATGTTTGTCACATAGTGTGTGCACTTATGGATACGTTTTATAAGGTAATAAGATGTAATTCAACTATTTTATATATACAGAGTAAAGTATTTTTGTCATAGTATATCTTTAATTTTATTAGAACCAAGCAATTGGTTTAGTGGTTAAGCAATGGCTCTCTCAAACAAAAGACTAAGGTTTGAATCCCCCAACCTCCTCCTAACAAAAGATCAAAATTTGAATGACTAAAAAAATTATTAATTCTTTTTTCGACAGTCGTAGAAAATTTGGACCTTGTTTATATAATTAAGAGTTCATTGAATCATTAATAATATATTTGTTATTAAAAACTTAACGGCATTTCAAGTTATACGGATTCCATGTGTGTCATTTAATTATGCAATTATTGATCATACTAAATCCATTGCAACGCAAGTGTGTATTACGTTCTTTCTCAAAAAAATATTATGTACTTTACAAATATCTATTTTATCGAGTTTATGATTCAAATGACTAGGTCTAATAAGCTATAAACTTGAGCATAAACTGCGATCCAATCCGTAATCTAATGGATTGGATTAGATTTAGATATTTCATGAGTTGGATTGGATCAGAAGAAGCTATCTATTAAGAATTGATCGGATTGGACACGAATTAAGCTAAAATCCATTTTGTTCCGATCCACATGCAACTTTAGCAGCTACCATCTTGATGTTATACAAGGCTAAGTCACCACCACCATTCACGTGCTAAATTTGGCTAATAAATAGCTAAATTGCAGCCAAAAGGCACACAAATTCACAGCCTAAGTCATAAGCTTTGAGAGAGAACTTGACGGACCAATGTAGAATATGATCCAAACTGACAGTATAGGTACTATCGTATCCTTATTTATCGAACACGTGCAGATATGATAACTTATTACTATGTTTTTAATATTGGATATGTTATGCCGTACATGATCGAACGTGGATAATATAAAAGAATTTGTTGATAGATGCCTTACGAATGAAACAAATGCATTATCATTTTTTCCTTTAAAATCATATCAAATATAGTTATCCCAGTGATAACCCAAGGCTGGTTAGATGCAATGAGTTGATTCAAGACCTCAGACTTGAAACTAAAGGAAGCACTGCGGGGCAAAGAGTAGGGATCACTGTCTGTCACCCCATGCCATGCCCGTGCTTCCATGGGACTCCGATGCCTTGAAAGAGCCTTCCCCTGATTTCAGAGGTGCGAGCTAGGAAAATCTCCACCTTTCCCCTCTACCATAGCTACGATTACGGAGGCCAAAAGTTAAGAATGCACTTCAATCTTCATTCCCGACCGATCTCTAAACTCACTCCGGCTCGTACTTAGATGTGGCTATGGCCTTCACTAGTTGCCTTCCCTATATTAGTTCCATTTGAGAAAGAGGGAATTTCTCTCAATGGATTATTGAAATGAACCTGCCTACCTACCATGTTATAAAATCATGATGATCATATTCCTCAGACACTAGAATGGATTTCTAGCTCCCGCCGAAAGATCCAATTTTTGACTTAAAATTTCTTTCTATTTTATGAGTCCCAAGAAATTCAAACGTGTATGAAGATATGTATATGTGCATGTGGGGTATTGATGTAGACTGCGATACAAATTAACAGTGTATATATATAGAATTTTTATCCAATTGTCTTTATGCCCATTTGAGTTGAAATGAACTCATTCCCACAGTCCGTTGGATTTGCAATATCAATCCATAAATTTTAGGATCACGTCCCAATATTTGGTGTCTATCAAAAAATAGTGTTTTCAGTCTTTCTACAATTAGCGCCCATTAATGTTTTCATGTGGTGTTTGATATGCCCATTTCAAACGCATTCTTGTCGATCTCGCAAGACGACCTTGAAGTTTTTTTAATCGATCATTCATTGTAAATTTATGTTTCCTCTTATTTTTTGTTTGTGAGTTATTATTGTGGTTCATATTTTGATCTCAGCTTGATCGTTATATATCCGAAGACATTATGAACAATGCTTCTCAATCATAGGTGGATCGTGATAACATTATATTAGAAGAAGAAAAGATGGATGAATCAGAAATCAATTTTCATGATCAAGATATAATTTTTGAAAAATCAGGTTTGGATTCATCTAAAAAATAAATTTTGTCATTAGTAATATAGTCGTACTTTAAAATAATATAGTAGTATTGTTTATCAAAGCAATAGTAATGTTGTTTGTTGACAGTGGTAATTACTTGTGTAGTAATAATATCAGTGCAATACTAAAAAAATTTAATTACTATATCAGTAATATATAGAAAAGAGAAAATAAATTTGTATGTCACTCAAGTAACATCAATAATAGAGTTAGTAGCAGTAGTAAAGACCAAAATAAAGTAATTTTCATCATGCAACAAGTAAAAGGAATTATTTACGCGTAACTTTAGGCAGAGTACAAGCTAAATTAGATCGGAATATCAATAATAATATAGTCAGCATCAGTAGTAAAGTTCATTGAATTAGTAACAATAGAGTTAGTAATAATAGAGTCAGCTTTAGTATTTTTTATACATTGGTAAGTATTTGTGAAGTAGTAGTATTAGTAATAATAGTGACTCAGCTCAGGAGTAAAATTCAATACACAAGCAATTCACGTCATGCAACAAGTAACATTTAATTAATAATGATAGTATACGATTCAGAGACAGTTAAGTTCCTCATTATAGTTAGTAAGAATGATTCAGAGATAAGTAACTCGCTCATTATGGTTTATTACTACGCACGTATATTAAACACAGGTAAGAATGAGAAAAAGACCAACAATTCACAATATTTTCTTCAGTAACTTCAATCCGCTGCATTAATAATTTGTTGTAATAAAAAAACAACAATTGGAAGTATCTTTCATAGTTGCCACTAGTATGAATATAATTTGTATCAGTAATTTCTTATAATACGTAAGTGACTAATTAAAAAATAACTTTACCGTAAGTGACTAATTTGTATCAGTAATTTTTACAATATATATAAAAAGTAACTTTACATTAACCTCTAGTAACAATCTCATAAGTATCATTGAGTTGTTGAGCTACGTAAGTTACTAAGGATGTAGAACATGCACGACTAAGAATAAGTAAAAGACAAGTATTCCATAATAGTTTCTTCAGTATCTTCAACATGGTGTATTGGTAATTTGTTTAAAAAGATCATCTAATTTAAGTATCATTCAGAGTAGCCACTAACAATAATATACTTTGATTCAGTAATTATTTATGATTCGTAATTGACCATTTAAATGTAAATATATGTGATACTTTGAGGCTGACATTAAACACCAAATACATTTGTAACATTCACAAGTGGTATATGACAATTAACATTACTATTACATACAGTATCAACATTCGAAATATCAGTAAGTTGTTAGATTTCGTTAGTAAGGCTATATGAGCTATACCAGCAAGAATGAGAATACGAGAAGTAACACATGACATATGTTTTAGTAACTTAGATACTTATATCAGTAAATTTGCATAAATTTTATGAACTTGGCATAATTACATCATTAACTTGGCATAATAATATATGTAACTTTGAAAAAATATATTGTAACTTAACAAAAATATATCATGCCATAATAACTTGCACATACATCAATCTCAACAAATGAATAAGTAATCCGAAGCAGAAGAGGTATTTTTAATAAAATAGTAATGTATGTTTTCTTACAAAGCTTACATCAAACTCAATGTTATAATAAAAAAGAACTTAAGTTTGCCTATGTATAAACAACGTTTAGCATATGAATTAGATTTTTTTGTTCAAATTTCAAGACAAATGGAAATTAATGGCTTGAGTTCTTCTTTCTCGCATCTCGGTAGAATTGAAGCTATCTTGATATGGAACTTTGGTATCTCTTCAATTTTAAAAGTTGACTCCACTCCTTTGCAAAGCTGGTTCCACTCCTTTGCAAATAGATTCCATATTCTTCACTTTGCTAATCGAAATATTGGGTCAATAAGCCCAACCTAATCGAAAATGGTTGTATGAAAGGCGTCGATTCGATTTCTTTAAGTATGTTATAAATATTCAATAGTAGTTATGATGATATAAAGGTAATTATTTCATATTAAAGTGTATCATTACTAATAGAAAAGTAACTATCTAAATGTATCTAGTACCAACTATTAGTCATATCAGTAATTTCTTTATATGAATAAGTAATTATTACCATTGGTATGAAAAGTAACTTTTCCGTAGCCTTAAGTAAAAATTTATGAAGTGTCCTTAGGTTATTATAACATAAGTAGATTACGAATGACATATACCATGGTGAAATAAGAATTAATGAAAGGCAAGTAATTCATACAATACATTTAAGTAAGATAGTCAACTTTCATTAGTAACTAGGTATAATAAAATATCATCAGTAGTTACAAGTAAGTTTTATAGTTGACACTAGTAACTTTCTTCAAAGTATCGGTAATTCGTTCGATTAATTTTGCAAATAGTGTTACATTTTTATATCAATAAGAATGATTGCACGGCAAAGAATATATAACATATTTAGCAGTAATATAGTTCATTACATCAGTAATTTATCATATTAAAAAAATGCTAATTTCACGAACCTTCGCCTATGACAACATTAATGTAATAGTAACATGCGATGAGACATAACTAAATAAAGGCATATTCTGTGATTCGATAATGATTATCCATAAGATTATTTAAAGCATCAATAACTATATTCCTACTTGCATGTTAATTGGATTCACATAATAAAACAAAATGACTACAATGGAATATGTTAATGAACTTACATGTTGATGTTGGTGATTATCTTTCATTGTTCCCCAACGAAGATGACGATTAGGTTTTCTTCTGTCGTTCCCCAAATGAGGAAGAGTAAGATCCCAAAGACTCTTTTGGTAAGATGATTTGTAATGAATATCGTAAATTTGATTCAAAATTGGAAGTTACGATGGCGGTTTTCGAGGGTAGCATTTTGCCTTTATAATCTCATCTCCACTCTCTTCTAACTGCATGACTAGACGGTTAAATATCAAATGGTCATATAGCTCATTAGATAAGCCCTTTATGTGTGTGTGTGTAAGTGAGTGAGTGTCTGTGACTTTATCTGTGTGGGTATGGGGATGTGTTTATGTAGGCATGCATGCGTGCATGTACGCATGGTATATGGATGAGAGAAAGGTTTTTGAAATCGAATGGTGACTGAATCGGAAATTCCAACAAAAGGGTTGGATCGAATTAGTCTACAGAATCAACAAACCGATTTAACCGGATGATGATGTTATTATTTTTAAAATCGGATTAGGCTGAATCGGTAAAGAAAAATGATTGAACCGAGTAATTAAACCAGAATGGATTAGAACAGGTACAAAATATACACTCAAACACACTTAAAATAAATATAAAATATACAAATAATTGAAGTGTATTACTTTATATACAAAATAATTTCTTGATTATGCAACAGCAAATGGTATTAATATATACATATATAATATTTCAACTAAATACTTTAGAATAATGATAGGTTAATTATATTTATTATCCAATCCTTTCAAAAAGTTAAGTTGAAGTATTTGGATAGTACTCATTAATGGGTTAAAGGGAGGACTTAAGTTCAACACTCAACGTTGCCATTATTATTTTAATATAAATTCAAGTTTGAATTGCGATTGAGTGGTTCAATTTCAATTGAACTGGGATAAATCAAGTTGCAAACAATCGATCAGATCGGTGGTCGAACAAAATCCGAACTCAATGAACTGATTAACCAAACCGATCCAAGTTTAGTTCACCGCCAACCGGTTGAACGGATCTGTCCAATCCGATTTCAATAACACTGGATGAGAGTGCTTGAGTGTAGAGATGTGTGGGTGTGCACGAGGGCACGGGGCACATGCGTATGGGGATATGTGTGGGTAGTATGTATGTGCACGTGGAAATGTGAATATGCACTAAAATTAAAAAGAACTGCTATATATCAACATCCGCTTCGGTTTGACTATTGAGATTCACATGCAAATTTTTACACTTGCATCCATATTCATTGGACCAAATTGTTGAATAATAATTACTTTAAAGAAAAATACAAATATGAGCATACGAACATATTGACGTTTGTCAGCCTCCTACAGGGCAGCTATGCTTTGTATGATGTAAGCAAGAACAACGTGGGAACAGCCCCACGGAAAAACATCCAGAATTTTCTCACCTCCATCTGGATTTATGCAAAATTCCGAGTCGTTGGAATCATCTGAACAAGCCGGGCATTACAAGGTAGCATGCAGCGAATTGAGGTCCACAGAATATGAAGTGTAATAGAAGAGCCTCGCGTGGCTGTTTTGTTTCGTGAGCATATCTTTTCCCCTTCATGATTATGTTTCTTTCCATCACTTGTCCATCTGCATTCCCTTCCAAAATAGCAGACCTCTCTTCCCGGCACCATCTTCCCTCTGCCTCTTCTCTTCTCTTCCCCGCCTACTTCCAAGTCTTCCCTTCCCATCATCCTCTCTTGTGAGGCGAGCGATGCCCTCCCCACCTCTCCTCAACCCCCCCCCGCAACGGCACCTCCATGTCAACATCGTGGAGCTCCAACGTCACCCAGCCCTATCCTATGCTGCCCCCACCATTTGAACATCCAACCTAGCAATCAATGCTGAAACCTTCATCTGCAAGACTGCACCACCACAAGCGCCTGTTTATGTAAGTTGCACCACAAAATTGACCATGAATGCTCTTCTAATTACACCATAAGCTTCAAATGCGCAAATTTCAGAGAGTGATTCAATGAGGCAAGGGTAAGGTTTGGTATCCAATCCCAGGCCACTAACGTTCTGCCACTCTATAGTTCAAGCAAATTCATCGCATGAGTTCTCTTTCTCTTTGTATAGAAGCAGAAACGACCAAACACGACCAATTTCTATCCTGGTCTTAAGAACCTTATTTCATGTTTTTGAATTGGCACATTCAACAGTTCGAAATATAATGTAATAAAAGATTCAATTAAAAAAGATCTCACGATTTAAATTAGAAATTAGTTCGAGATATAACGTAATAAAAGAACCAATTAAAAAAGATGTCACGATTCCAATTAGAAATTAGCTGGGCCTTTTGTATACTACTGTACTAAAACCATGAATCGGATCATTTATGAATTCATAATCAGTAAAGAAATATTTACCACTCAACATTTTTTAACGACAATAAGGAGATTTAGAATCCAGATCCATGCAAATTCCAATTAATTTTTTTCTGTATTACATGTATCGTGATACAAGTGAAACAAATGCGTCCACCAACCAATAACTCCAAACATGTGTAATAAACACTCACCTGCTAATAAGTATGGCTAGCAAAAACAGCATTAAACCATAGCATCAACAATATATCAACAACGTGCACGTCATAAGAGTTGAAGATACAAGAGGTCAAAAACACACAATAAACAAGCACAAAATTTCAGTGCCCCAGGTCTCACGTAAGTAGTAAATTTTACAGCTACTAAGACTACAACTTTCTGTATGACAACCTTCCTAGTTGCCCGATTGCCTTTGGGTTGTTCCTCCCTGCTTTTCTCTACTCTTTGGATGTAAATACCAGCAAAGCCAAGGCACCTATCAATATATACTGCAGCAATCATGTCAGATATGAGAATTGGGTTATTAGAAGCTCAATGGCATCAAGGACATTGCATGTTCCTCCTATCATCCTAATAAAGATTAAGTCCGAAGCTTTCGATTTCCACAAAGCGGCCAACTCAACCAATCAATAAATTGAAGCCCCAAATGATAATTAAAGGCTCAATTACTCGTCTCACTGTTGAAACAAAAATACTTATTACATACAAATTCTACGAGAGAAAAAATGGGTGGTCATTATATGTTTGCAGTTGGATATGCATGCAATGGAAGTACATATTCTATGTTATAAACTGGACTGCTAAAGTTTAACATGGCCATAACATTATAATTCACTTAAATCTTAGCATATACCATGATCATTGTATAAATATACAGCTAAGAAACATACATACCCATCTCAACTAGAACCTCCTGTGTTAGTGTTGATTTTAGTTGATGTTGAGAAGCACTCTACCCAGAAACTCTAGAGGTATATTAGTCATCTCATGCACAATTATATTGTAATCCTATCCCTAACCCTAGGCCTCTCTACCTATATAAAGAGCCCTAGGGGATTCCTTTCTCCAGCGGCACCGACTCCAGCAGAGCCCCCTTGCGGCCCCCGTCTCCTCCTCCACCTCGGCATCGATTCCAGTAGAGCCCCCTCCGGTGCTCACACATTCTTCCATTCAAACTCCATCTGACATGATTTAGGGACAAGTTTTTTCCCTATCTTATTAATACAACAGGTCTGATTTCTTCTAACAACATGTCACAATCAGATGTGACATCACCGGGATATGATGGAGGAAGCATCTGTCTACCCTCATTTGGGTCGATCCCTAAATTGGACGACACTAATTACCCCAAGTGGTCCCGCATGTTCCTCATGATCATACGCGGATACGATAAGGAACATATTCTCTTGGAGTCAAAATCTGCTGAAAAGACCGGCAAAAATGCAACTTGGGACAAAGACGACGAAATGGTCAGTTCCTGGATAATGGTTAGTGTCATTGACCGGATTGCTGATGAACTCGTTTATTACAAAACTGCCCACGATTTGTGGATCTCTCTATGGTCAAGATAAGAATTCAAGCAGGATGTATCAGATGTACTTTTACATGCTCAACATGAAGCAAGCAGGACGCTCACTATATGAGTATTTCTCTCTCTTAAAATCCCTTTTTGAGTGATATAATGCTTGTATTCCAGGTTGCACATGTCCAACTCAGAAACAATATCGCCAGCAGATGGTAGTCCTGGTATTTCTTGTCGGACTCGATTCAGGCTATTCTGCTGCTCGCGATAAAAAGATCACAACGGCAACTCTCCCCACTATTGAAGAAGCCTACAGTACCCTGAGTCGCCTTGATCTTCCTCATACAAGTGCGAAAGGCCATGATCAGGGGCAAATTTCTGCTCTTGCTGCCCCATCTAGATGAGGAAGTTGTGGTTCTTTCAGAAGCTGTGGTCGATGATGCTTCACTCCAGGACGAAGTCGTAGCACAATACAGTGCTCTTACTGTCAAAATTTGGTCACACAGAAGTTGTATGCTACAGCAAGCAGGGGTACCCTACTCCTAGTGCTCGAATGGACAATGAAGGAGATAGTCCTCCAGTGGAGGTCCTTAGATGGGACTTCGGTGATCTGATGCAGCATCTCAACAAGTTGCAATCGAACGAGTTATCTACCTCATATCAGGACAATAATACATAAACTGCAGCAATGGCACGATTAGGTATCTTTATCGCGTCGCTAGTAGAATTACAAAATCAGAATGGTTGATTGATACATGTGCTTCCACTCATCTCTGTGGCGAACAGACTCTCATACAACAGATGCCTAATGTCCCTCCTGGATGGACTTTATAGGTTGCTGATGGACGATTTTCCCCAATAAAAGGAAAAGGCGATGTCCATCTAACTCTTAATATCAAACTCAACAATGTTTTATTTGTTTCGGATTTCCCATCACTCTTCTTTCAGTTAGCCAGATTTGCAAAGAACTCAACTGTCGAGCAATATTTGATGCTATATCTTGTGTGTTTCAAGACATACTAACTGGGAGGACGATTGGTGCAGGCCGTGAAGAAGGGGGAGTATATCACCTTGTCCAGTCCTCTAACACTATCGCCTACTCTGGGACTACTTTCTCTGCGTCCTCTGGTGCTCTTTGGCACCAACGTTTGGGTCATCCTTTCGTTCACAAGCTTTGATGAGTTCTTCCCCAGATCCCTTGTACTGTCAACCTAGAGTATGAGGCCTGCCAACTAGGAGAACATCATCGGAGTTCTTTTCCTTCGTCGGGTACCATTCGTTCTAGTCGTCTATTTGAACTTGTTCATCTTGACATATGGGGACCCAATCGTTATCCTGATCGACTGGAGAATAGATATTATTTGGTTATTAAAGATGATTTTTCTCGTGTGTCTTGGTCTTTTGATGAAAAATAAGTCTGATGTCTTTCAAATCATTGTTCATTTCATACATGAAATATCAATTCGGTACCACCATAAAAATCCTAAGATCTGACAACGCTAAAGAGTAGGTCTCACATGACATGCAATCATTCTTAGCATCTCAAGGGATTCTGCATCAAACCACCTGTCCTCATACATCCCAGCAGAATGGAGTGGTAGAGCATAAACATAGACATATTCTTGATATCGCTCGCAAAATACTCATTGACTATCATGTGCCATCTACGTATTGGGGTGATGTTGTACTAACTGCCACATATCTTATTAACTGCATGCCTTCTACTCTCATTGACGAGCACATATCTATTTAGATCTTTTCCCACGAAAAGCCATATTCATGTACCCTCCAAAAATCTTTGGTTGCGTCGCATTCGTTCATCTTCTTGATCCTGGTCGGGATAAACTATCAGCTAGAGCAGTCAAATGTATTTTCTTGGGATATGCTCGAAATCAGAAAGGTTATAGGTGCTACGACCCACGTTCCAAGAGACATTACATAAGTGCTGATGTTACTTTCTTTGAGTCTCTCCCTTACTACTCCTGATCTGGCACACATGTATCACCTCCCCCAGTTACCACCTCTTATCTTCCTATTCCTCTTCCTCAGGTTGAATACAACCCCTTTGCGCCTGCACCATCTCCTCAGGTATGTCCCTCGACTGAGTTTTTACAAACTGAAGACACAGATGCAGATACAGGTATCTCCGCCAACCCAAGGGAAGCTCCAAGTGACATACCTATCGCTCTTCGGAAGGGGACCAGACAACCCATCACGATAAAGTACGAAGCATCCAATTTTTGCTGTTGTAACCTTCTTCGGACTCGGCTCTACATACAGACAGTTTGCCCAAGCCATGTCGAGTACCATTATTCCTCGTACTCATACAGAGGTTATTTGGGACTTAAAATGGCGCCTAGCAATGGAAGAAGAAATGTCTACCTTGATCTCCCGGAATACCTGGACACTTGTTGATCCACCCCGAGATAATAAAATTGTTGGGTCCAAATGGGTCTTCACGTGAAGTACAATCCAGATGGGTCCATTTCTCGCTACAAAGTCCGGCTTGTGGCCAAAGGTTTTACACAAACTTATGGTGTTGATTTCTTTGATACCTTCTGGCCAGTTGCTCGTCTATACACCATAAGAATTCTCATGGCAGTCGCAGTACAGCTTGATTGGCCCTTGCATCAACTAGATGTGAAAAACGTCTTCCTTTATGGTGACCTCCAAGAAATTGCGTATATGCAGCAACCACCTGGGTTTGAGATTCAAGGGGAGTGTCAGAAGGTTTGTCTACTACGCAAGGCCATATATGGTTTCAAACAGAGCCCTTGCGCATGGCTTCAAAAAATATCAAAAGTATTAGAGAATCTGGGCCTTCTCCAATCTTCAGCAGATCATTCTTTTTTCATACGAAAGAATGTAAAAGGAACTGTGACTATGCTGGTATATGTGGATGATATTATTCTCACATGAGATGACCAGGATGGTATTGTAGAAGTGAAGAAACAACTAGCAGAACAATTTGTGATCAATGACTTGGGACCTCTAAGATATTTCCTAGGGATTGAAATAGCAAGATCCAAGAGAGGAATTGTCATGTCTCAACAAAAGTACGCTACTGACCTCCTCCAAAAAAACAGGATGCTAGGATCCAAGCCAACTCAGATACCCATGGATCCTAAGGGACGCATCTACGAGACAGGCGATGTTGAGGATAGTGGTCGATACATACGTCTAGTGGGTAAGCTACTATATCTTACCATCACCCGACCATATATCTCTCTTGCAGTCGGAAAACTTAGCCAGTCCATGGACTCACCGACTTCAGCCCACTATGATGTATGCATGATGGTCTTAAGGTACATCAAATCATCTCCAGGAAAAGGACTACTATTCATCAAAGGAAATAACTTTGACCTCATGGCGTATTTAGACGCAGACTATGGAGGAAGCCTGATTGATAGAAAGTCTACTACAGGGTTCTGCACTTATCTTGCAGGAAATTTGAACACGTGCAGAAGCAAGAAACAAGTTGTGGTTTCTTGCTCAAGTGCTGAAAGTGAATATTGAGCCATGGCTGAAGCCGTAGCAGAACTTGTATGGGTCCGATCTATACTTATTGATCTTCATATCACTCCTGAAAATATCACGCAACTTAGATGTGACAACCAAACAACAATGCACATAGACAACAATCCTATGTTCCACGAACACATCAAACATGTGGAAATTGACTGCCACTATACTAGAGATTTGATACAGAAATGGATACTTCATACTCAGAGCATACCTTCCTTGGATCAAACGGCAAATATATTCACCAAGCCACTTGCACGCATACATTTTGAAAAATGTTGTAACAAGCTGAACATAATTGATATATATGCTCCAGCTTGAAGGGGAGTGTTGAGAAACGCTCTACCCAGAAACCCTAGGGGTATATTAGTCATCTCATGTACAATTATATTGTAACCCTAGTCCTAACCCTAGGCCTCTCTACCTATATAAAGAGCCATAGGGATTCCTTTCTCAATAAGAAAAAGAAGTATTTCTTTTTACTGTTGAGATGGATATATATGCTATAACATTACTAAGATTACCTTGACGATAGGCATTTTAGTCGTGATGATGGTCAAACAGCTAACATATGGTAAAAACCTGGACTGCACAAAAGGATGCCGCTTATCAAGTAACTCTTACTTAGATAAGAGGTGCAAATGAAATAAAATATTTATCACTAAAAGAAAACAATGTCGATTGCCTGGGCACAATGCCAAATCTAAAATGAAGCCTTAAGCCAAATTGAAATTTGAAGATCTATCAGTGTACATCAATAATCTTCAAAAATAATTAAAATCCATTGATTATATACCCAATTGTCTTTCCCATGATATGGTGTTGTTGAAGCCAGAGTTGCCCATGAGCATACAACAACCTATCATCTCCATAATTGTTATCACCCAGGAGAGGACATAATAAGTTAGCAACCTTTCCTATGGCTATACCTTCAAACTACATAATGGTCTCAGACGATGCATATAAAGATTGTTACACATCCACAGGATCTAATGCACACTAAGGGGTAGTGATAAAGCAACGCATGGAGAACTACATCACTAAACAGTATAAAGGAAAAGAAATATATGGAAAAATAAAAATGAATAGCTTAAATTCATTTTTGGAGGAACAAGGTGAATAGGATCTCCAGCATTACCTAAAGAGCCCTTTAGAAATCAGATGTTGATGCAAACTGACTTGGGTATTAGGAGAAACCAGTAATTCGATCCTCGAAACATTATTGCAAACTATCTCGAGTTAGATTTTACCTTATGTTTAAAATATGATAATGCAATTTAAGAAACCATATTTAAGGAAAACAGATAATGATTGTATTTAGCATAAAGAAGCTACTTATTTTTATGCTTCCTTCATATTGTTATCAATTGCGGTCTATCTAGATGTTAAGACCAAACATGCTAACAAATGTGTGGAAATCAGCAAAATCTAGTACCTTTGGTGAGAACTGATAGCCATGTGAACCCGAGGCGAACCATTCTTACAATAAATGTTATTGTAATATATGATTTATCAATAAAAGTTATTGATTGTTTCACTCCATTTCTGAGATTAATTGAATGAATGCACCATAAGGTCCCTCAGTACAATTAGGGTTATGTACCATGGTCGTCTTGATAATTATACAACTGTTGATTCATTAATTGAATCACAGAGGTTGGTGCTTGGATGAATATCTAAGGAGTTAGATAGATGACTCATCAAATACCGTCAAATGATTATTAAGAGGTGATCTCCATCCTGAGTAGGAGATAACAATCCGTTCTCATTAAGGTCGATATCTGACCGACCTGTTGATGCAGGTCCTCTGCATGGGAATGGTGATTCGGAGGTGTCAGATTAGCTAGGTCAAAGGGTTGACTTAACGAGATCGAGATAACCTAAGTCCTATGTTAAATTATGTCACAATATAGGCATACATCCTCTGACTAGAGACAGATGTGTTACTATATGTCTGAGTGTGTACATTTGGCAGACCAATAGGTTGATGACCTAACGAGGCCTATACACCGGCAAGCAGGTGTGCATGCAAGGGCATATGAGTAATACGATCTCCCAAAGGGATCATATAAGTTCACTTGTGAACCAGAAGACATGATCTCACTCATGAGGTATTGAGACCGATCAAATTCCATGCATGATCGTCGTGCTTTGGAAGCATGATAAGAATTTGAAGGTATGATATATGCTTTGGGAAAGCATATGATCGATACCAATTCTCAATGACAAAGATTGAGAAATTTTATGATTAAAACCAAAAGATGACAGTGTAAAATTCATCTATATCTTTAGGTTTATCACAAGTCTTCCAGTATGCAGGATGTACATGTGTGAGGAATACGTGAGGGTGATGTAATCATAAACGATTGTATAACCATGACGCTTCCATTCCGAGGGAGTGATGAAACAAGTTTAGATTTTGTGACTCCTCTCAGTAGAGAAGTAATCTGATCTGTTGGTTCAAGTGTTGGACATTGATCTGAATGAGATTCAGATGCAATGAGAAGATTAGATTTGCGGTCTTGATTTAATCAAGTATCTATGAGAGGTCCGTGAGATCTGTATTTGAGATGTGATCTCAACATCTAAGTCACTATACGTAGAACAATACAATCACCATGTCCTTATCTCCAAGTATTTGCGGAGAAAGCACACTATTCTTGAAAGGGTTCAAGAATAATTCCATAAGTTGAATTATATATAAGCATTGATAAATGGATAATTTAATGTGATTTAATTATCTTGAATGATGTGAATTTTATTCATATTATTAGGATGCATGTGAATGTTTATCCAATATAATTAAATGTGATTTAATTATTATGGATAAGAATAATATAAATATCAATATCTAATTATTCATAATATATTATAAATGTGATTTATAATGTACTAAAGAGTTTATTGTGATTTATATTTGTTGATTAATTAATGTGTGAACTGGTTTCATATTGAATAATTAATTGAAAACGTAAATCACATTTTATTTTGGGTTGTAAATCTGATTCACAAATTTCCAATGGCAAGATTGCAATATTTTCAAAATAATTATGAATTATTTTTGTAGAATAATTTACAACAAAAGTTGTTGTAAAAATCTTGGAGATTTTCAAGGATGATGCAATCTCATGAGATTGCATCTACCATGAGATATGGTGGACGACCACCATCTCCTATAAGGAAATTGGTAGCTGTCCCACCAATCATCATGGAATGATGTAATCTCCATGCAAGAATCTCCATGTTTGCTTGATTTAATTTAGGATTGAACTATATTTTGATTTATCAAATATATTTAATCTAAATTAAATTAATTGTTATATTTTTACCAATAACATCTTGATTGAAAGAAGCACAAATCAATCTCAACCACTGATTTTGTGTGTCCTATAAATTGTGATCCATGACTCCAAAAACCCTATATAAGGAGAGGCACTCTTGCCTCCAAGAGGTTAATAGAATATATACAATCAAGCTCTCTTCTCTCCATCATTCACACGCCCTCTCTCCCTCTCTCTCCATTGGTGGTCGTCCACCAAACCCTAGAGAAGGAGTCTTCGTCATCGCTTCGTCATTTTGTCGCCGCTTCGAAAACTCTCGGTTCTCCATCTTCTTTGGTGTGCCCTGCTCACAAAGAAGACTTTTGATCTCATGCGATGAGATCAGGAGTTCCCACGCTTGGATCAACATCTTGGATTGCGAGGATCACGTGGTTCATCCCCGCGCTCGCAAGCATTTTTTCCGAAGATCAGACTTGAGACATGAGGTCTCTTTTCATAGAGACTTGATCGCAACCACGCTACAAGAGGTATTCCTTTATCCTTGATGTGGTTTAGATGAAACCATTCGAGAATCGTTCTTGGATCATGTGGTTTCATCACATGAAAATTTTTTACATTCCGCTGCATTGAACAACTAGGGCGACTAGTCGTTCTCGATCGTATATGATATGATTGTCACACTTCTGTGATGCGCTTGAGGATTATTCCATATCCTTCAAGAACATCAGCCTCTCCTGAATCTTGATGTTCATGAACATAAGATTAAAAATACAAACATACAATCAGAAAGCCCAATTAATATGTGAAACAGTCAACTAACGTATTCCAACATGAGGTCATAAACTAAGGTATATGCATCGTCATACAAGTCAAAAGCCGTCAAAGTCTAATAGAGGTATATAACATGATAAAGACTTGCTTATTTATTGAATCAAATTTGAACCACCAAAAGTCAAGATAGAAAGTTATTTCCGCTAAAAACCAAAGGATAACCAGTAATCCTTAACATACATCGAATTTTTTTCAATGAGTAGAGATTGCAAATTAATCTCCTTAGCTTCAATGGTAAAACATCATCTTGCAACATATTTTCAATGCAGTGCCTAGCCAATTTAAACACTGCCTCATTTTCTCGTAACAAAATGGCCCCGATCATCGCATATGGAGTATATACCTTTGTTCTTCTCATTGGCATAGCTATGACATCTTGGATGTAATCATACCGTAAAACTCGAGCACTTAAGCACTTAAACACTGTCGAATCTCAATGACCCGTCTCTACTTGATTGAATCACATCCCATCCTAGGTATAAGTTAATGGACTTGAATGGAAGAAATCAAGGGTGTACAACAAATAAATGTAATATAATCGGATTTTTTAAAATGAAACCCATTTTTAAGTGTGTTAGGAAACCTAAATTGAGCTAGACACAATAATTGAATTCAACGAAATAACAGGATCTAGGTGGATTTATTGTGCTAAAAAAGGAAACAAAGACTTAAGGAAAAGGGAGGAGCAGTTAGGAGGATTTTCCTTGAGTAAGGATTCAATTAGACCTAACAATGTATTTTCCCCCTTCCTCTTGGTTATAAAAGAGCCCCCATAGAGGCTTGCCAACCATTTGCCTTGGATTGTGAGTTACCACCCTTCTTAAAGAGAACCACTTGCTCCTTCCATCTTATGAGGATCCCTTTGAGCTCATCCATGGCAAGAAAAGGCGAGTTTCACCCATCGAATCCTTGTTTAAGTACTGGATGATGTTTGGCAGTACCAATTGATGGTAATCCATGTGGTTTTCTATTCTCCACCAACCTATTGAAGATGGAAGCTTGCGGAAAGCACAAGAATATCCCTCCTTGGCCATGACCACACGGTTCTCGTTAATCTTTTTGGACTCGTGAAGAAGTGTTTCCCCCATACAAGATACACTAATTAAATTTATCACTAATTCGGATGTGATTCATATGTCTTGCATCAATTTCTTTTCGAATTTTCTGTTCTTTGATTAAATTCATCCATATATATGATAACATTGATACGTATATGAGGTGTATATTAAATCTGGAAAGGTTCATATAAAAACCAAGGTGTTTTGGTAGATAGATTTGGTAGATAAAATCTATGGTCAATAGCTAGCAAAAAATGTACGGCATGTATTTTTCAAGTTAGGATTTTTTAGAACATTCAAACACAGAAGCACATATATCTATTGACTATAATAACACAAATATTTAAAAAATTAAGAGTTTTATCTCTTAATGTCTATTTTCCATATTATATGGGCCGAAAAAAGTAAGGTTAGAGAAAAATAATATTCAAACAAACACTAAACAATTAATTGCAATAAAAGTAATACAAGATTTAAACAAACAATAAAATAAAAGTTATAGAAAAGTAATCAAGTCATCAATTTTTTATTTGACAGTAGAAATCATGCTAGGCTGATAGTTTCTATTAACAATCCAAGATTTTAAAAGATACAGGTTAATAAAATAACTTCTCAGCCACAACTAACATTAATCTTGAAACCAAAATTAAATATTAAAGATTTGATTTTTTGGAAAATAATAGAAGTTACCTAAAAAGATTATTTGATGGTTATTCGCAATCCCACAATAAAATATTCTTACCACAAATATAAAATTGATTATAATGACAACATGAACTTTGAAAAAGGAAACGTATGTCATGTGATTGAGCAATGAGAGGTGATATTTTTGTAAAAAAGATAACAACCGTTCAAGTGGTTAAAGCCAATTTCCCAATCCCCTACAATGTGCAATAACTTTCAATTTTGTAATTGCTTAGAATAAAGACAAGAGGTGATTTATACTTACACAAATATGATGAGTAGGTGTACGGATCTAAAAATAACCTTGTTTTGTGGATTAGAGAAAAATGACAATGCATAAATATAAAAAAATACCATTAACTGAAGACGTGATTTGTGGATGTCCAACAACAACAAAATCATAAATTAAAAGCAGGAGAAATTACAGCAATGAAGGAAATCGAAAATCACAAGAGGAGGAGGTCAAAGTTGTCTCTGAAGGACACATTTAAGTTAAATATGAAGTCTTAACTCTTAAGATATTAATGTGGCATTAGGGAATCCAAAAGATTTTTAACCATTTAGGAATACAAAAAGTCAAGTGACACATGCAAATGTAAATAATTATGAATCCATGTAGTTGTTTAGACATTGGATTACTATTTGATAGTGATGAAAACGGATACAAATATAACCGAATATCCACTGTTGTATTCGGAAAATTACTGGATACGACTATCCTTATTCAAATATTAATCGAATATGGAACGTATATGGATATGGGTTGTAAAAAACTTCAGGATATGGATACGGAAATGGTAATGGTTTAAATATTCGGATCCGGATGTCCGAATACAACATTTAATATTATTTTATATATTAGTTAATATAATACAAGATACAATCCCATGTTATTATATTAGCATTATATATTATATAATACAATATAGTATTAGCAACATGACACTCTGGTATCATCTCCTCTCCGATACCAAACCCCTAAATACGGAAGCAGATATTAATAAACTTCTGTTTATTTGTGGATGGGCAGAAACAGAAGTTACAAAACTGTATCCCCCTTTTTTCTTCTGGTTAAGAACACATGTTACCTCTTTGACGATCCCTTTTGTCATGATAAAACTTATTTATATTTCATTGTCATTTTTTAAAACCATTGTAAACTTTGATTCAATATCAATTCGCATTCCTGTGTGATCTTTAATAGACCCATATTTGGTTTCCATATTTATTGGATCTATATTTGGATTCATTCTTTATTTAATTCATATTTGAGTTAGCTCTTTATTCAATTTGTATTCGGGTCCGCTCTTTATTCGATCCATATTCAAATTCGATAAATATCCGATTCATATTCGTATTCGTATTTTTAAATATATGGTTTCCTTAATGCATATCTAAATCATATCTGTATCCGTATTCGTTTTCGATAGAGATAAAATGAATATGGATATGAAAATAGGCATATCTGATCCGTATTCGATCCATTTTCATCCATAGTATTTGAAATAAAAATAATAAAAGCTAACTATATGTAGCCTATTTAGAGATGGGCCCCCAAAGTGGATGGGTCATTGCGCCTGAGGACAAGCCTCAGGGACAACCCTGATAGCTTCATACATACAGGTGCATGCCAGAGCATATATTTGTGTGTTGAATTTCATCAAAGATACCACACACATATATGCCAAACTTAGTAAACTATAATGAAGTGCAAATACAATATATCAATTTATTAATAGCATAGATGGTTCCAGCACTGTTTTTATGCACTTTGTGAGTGTTCAATTATTCTAACAATTTTTATTGACTCATACCGTCACATTCTTTTACAAGGTATTAGAAGACTAGTCCTAAATAATAATTCTGAACCTCTCTTAAAACGCTAAACCTGAACATAATCAGCCCTTCCCGACTTCTGTCACTGTAAGACTACACCGCTTGACCATGGCGCATGTGCCAATAATGTTGCCATGCCATGTGTGATGCCCAGTTGCACTACTTGGCCAACACCGCTGGCCACGATCACCGCCCGACAACTCACCTCCACTAAAAGGTGCCACCTCCGCTCAATGATTGCTCTCATGTTTCATTGCCACTATTGTGATTCTTACTCCTGGCTGCAATCTCAGGAGACCCTTTTGATCCTCTAAAATCTCCTATGTGTACCAAGATTGCTTCTGGGTGATATAAGGTTCTAAAAACTGAAAGGCGGAATGAGGTGGTTTCCCTCGATCAAGGCGAGAAAAAACCTCAAGGCAGCCGAGGTGTAGCATCGATTTTTCTTCTAAAATAAACACAAATCAGCTAAAAAACATTGTACAATATTAATAAGAATTTGTATACATTTGAAGTAGTTAAATGATTTTATGGAAGTGTTCAATGTAGATGAGGAAAAAAGGATCGGATACATTGTTCTTGAGAGTTGTTTATACAACCTATAAACTCTCTCATGTGAAAATGTTCTTGACTTCTTTAAAATATACTTGCTTGGTCAACGACACAGCTAAGTGGAATCCCTAAATTCCTTTGTTCAGCAATTAGCTCTTCCATTATCATCTTTTATTATATATTTAATACATGCAAGAAGCTAATAACTTGATATTCATATCTATTTTTTACCATGGCATTCATTTATTAACTAAATTCAAAGTTCTTGCAAAGTTTTTTGCACAAAAGCCACATCCGTGCATCATAAATGAAGTTGATTATTTGTTACAAAATATTTTTATCCCCTTCAGTTCCTATCAAAATACTATCTAAATATCCCACTATCGTCCAGATAAATTGCGCTAATATAATGCACGTGATTTATTTATTATTACACATTTATTAAACTTTAAAAATAAAAACTTCAATAAAACTTTATATCTTCGATATGAGCACATTAAGTGACATCCTCAATGATATTGGTAATATCACCAATCCTTTAGAACAAAAAAATAAAAAAAGAAGAAGAAAAAGGTAATTGTAATTTTTTAGGTGGAAGAGGAAAAATGAAAAAATCCCCGCATTTGAGGCGCACATCACGCCTCACCTCACCACCTCGGGATTGCCTCGAATTTTTCGAGGCCCACACATCATCAAAACCATCTGAGGCGACTGCTCGATGCTAAAAAGCCTCACGTCCAGACGTACGTTTCGACCGCATCGAAGCTAGCCTTATAACAATACACATGTGGTGCTTTGTCTATACCTACAATCTTTTTTAATGTCTATGTAGACCTTTATTCCATACATAGATTCATGTTTTTTGCTACGAACCTTTTAACAGTAGGACATACCAAAGACGCATACGATCTTCACCAATGAGAGATGAGAGGTCTTGGCACAATCTTTAAAATGAATGGGACCAACTATTAAATAGTGGTCCATATAGTTTGAGTTTAATGAAGGCTCATGCAAAGGACCACATTGAAGGAACCATAGCCCAAATAAAAGAGGGGAACAAAAGCATCGAGGAAAAATGACAACTCTTCGGTGAAGGTGTGGCTCACATGGATACTTGCAACTGAAATAGTCCTTGGAGGTCATGTCTGAGTCCACAACCAAAGAGATGTGGCAATCTCCAACCAGTTCTTGTTCTCAAGTAAGAAATGAGACAATGATTCTCAAGTTACATCATGATAATCATTAGACCAAGCAAGAAGGTATACCACTTCATTTATTGTATTGGACTAAAAATATGTTTGAGAAACTCCATAGTTATTATCCACCATGCAAATTTGACTCCCAGTAAGCATACATAGATATGATCAAGGTTGGAGTTTGACTTGATCATGTTTATGATTTTGCAAGAAATCTACTACTCAAAAGTGCCATATCCCTCCAATCAAAGAGCCAATCTATCTCAGTTGGATTGTGGTACTCATTGCCAAGATAGCAAAAAACAGTGGATGTGACAGGCTAGTTGGTCTGAATAGCTAGCTCGGGGGGGGGGGGGGGGGGGGGGGAGTGACCGACTAAAAGGAGGCTACTCCCTTAACCGACTAATTGGTCTAACTTGTCGAAAACTTTTTTACGGAATAAAAATATAGAATGCTCAAGATTTATGTGAAACATTGCTCTGTGAGGAGTGAGATGAAATGACGGGAAAAATACTCTAGGGAAGGCTATTATATTGTAATCTCTCAAAGGTTACAATTACGGGGGCAACACACTTCTTCCATAGCCCACAGACAGTCTGGAGTCCTACTTATAGATGATGTTAGACTAAACAGGAGAGTGGGGTAATTGGATCTTAGATCTATTACATACAGTACTATCACAAACATTAAGCATCTTCGATTTAGTTTACTTTAAAAAATATATATTCTTGTTCAAGTTCTAAAGATCGCATATTCATCGAAGTTCGAGAAAAAATGAGGGTTCCTGATGGAACCCTAATTTTACAAGGCAGGACCATAATCACCATTCTACAAATCTTCATCACCATCCATGAAGAAGAAGAGGCAACATCCCATGCGACATTATCTGGAGATCAAGAACACAACTGTGACCGATTGTCTTTCATATTTGTTTGCAGACGAACAAGTTTGGGATCACTTCTGAACTCTCAATCCTAAGAAGAAGCCATACTACCTATTCATAGCATATGAGTTTAGGTGGCAATGTGGCTCCATCCGAGTAACTCTTTTTTACCTTCAATTTCAAATCCTTTAGAATTTTTCATAAGTCAACTGCACCAGTTCAACACCAATGAAATATGAAGAGCAATACCACAACACCAAAGCGCCTCATCAACATCATATTCACCACTCAGGGTAGAGCACCCGCGCAGCATTTCCATCTATGCACAGACTTTAGAAGTTTTCCATCTTTGAGCCCCGGTTCTAAAAGGGGGGAGGTGGACAAGACATTGCGTGCAACTACTGATAGGAGATGTCCCTTGGTATCCGTCGCATATCCAGGTATTGGTGGCGATGCAAGGAAAATTCCTCCTAAGGGTAGTTTTAAAATGAAATTTGTTGTATCCGGTCGAGAAATTTTTTTGTTATGTACCGTAGATAAGACGCCTCTTGAAGAGGTGGCTTTGGTCAGAGGAGGTCGCCTCTTCAAGAGGTGGCTTTGGAGAAAGCTGCCTCTTGAAGAGGCGACTTTGGGTAAAGCCGCCTCTTGAAGAGGCGGCTTTGATCAGGGATAAACCCAGTGCGAGCTGCTAGATCCCCACGTTTGTTCATTCTGCCGTCGTTCCCTCTCCTCTCCTCTTCCGCCCCCTACGACTGTCGCCGCCGCAACCTCTCCATTGTCTTCGTCCGTGCGACGAGCCCGCCACCGCTGACCGACATTCACTTCCTCACCTTCCTCAACCTCAAGGAAGGTATTATCGATCATTGGTTTAGGGTTTTGGGCATTTTTTGGTGCTAAATGGTTTGTGTTAAATTGTAGATTATTTTTCATCACTAATCAATTATTGTCGATGTAATGGTATTTAAGATGTCTCGCGTAGTTTGGCATTTTTGTCATTGTGGTGGAACAATTTCAAAGTCGAGTAAGGACGTGACCTATGTAGGAGGTCGTAGGAAAGCCATCAAGATTGGTTACGAAATGTCATTCTCGAGGTTGATTGAGCACATTAAGTCCATCTTCAGGTTGGAGTTATCGCAAGGACTTGAATTACAGATGTTTCATAGAATGTCCCAAGATGGTGCAAATTTTTACATTGGGTGCATTGAGTTTGTTGATGATGTACGAGAGATTGTGGAATATGCTAAGGAGATGGGTGTTGCTTATCGACCCGTGATATTTACTGTCACTATCTCTATGCCCAGATCAATACCTCATGGATCGATACCTCAAGGTGGAAATACCTATGTTTCTCCCCTGGTGTATGTGGATCCTCATGTTAATGATCCCGAACTTGACAGGAGGTTAATGGAACCCTTGCCACAGAATATGGATGATGAGATGGAAAAGGATGACAGTGAGGAGCAGGATCATCTTGGAACTCCTATCGTGTCTGACATACCTTTTTTGAACAAGAGAGGAGGTGATGGATATATTTTGAATGGCAAAGATTGCATGAACTGTGATGATGGGATTAGTATGAGCAATGAGTTGAAAAATGGGATGCTTTCCAAATTCAAAGCCGATTTGGTGTACTCTGTGAAGGTTTTCCACATTAAACGTCGTTACAACCTCATGGTAGTAGAGTTAGACAAGATGGTCTAGGATATATACTGCAGTGAACGAGCAAGAAGTTGTTTGTGGAGATTGCGTGGTCATTGTCGATCAATTGATGGACATGTTGTTGTCTCAATGGTTGACAAGCCACATAATTTCTTGAATCGTGCTATTAATCAAGACCATCCATAGTTGGATTGCAACTTCATGGCACTCAGATTCCTAAATCAAATAAAAATATCTCCCTCAGTCAAGGTGTCATTTCTGCAAATATCAATTCAGGATGACTTTGGCTTCCATGTAAGCAGAAGGAGTGTTTGGGATGCAAGGATGAAGGAAATAAAGATTGCGTATGGCGATCGAAAAAAATCTTACAACGAACTTCTGTATCTTTTTAGGGCTTTTGTAGAGGCTATTTTAGGTTCAGTTATAGATATTAACACAACAACAGTGAACGAAGGAGAGCTATTTGAGAGGGCCTTTTGGGCATTTGGATCTTGTATTGAGGCATTCAAACACTGCAGACCCATTATTAGTGTGGATGGTACACACATGTACGGAAGGTATAAGCAGAAGATTCTTATTGCTTGCTCAAGCGATGCAGCTAACCACATCTTACCATTGGCATTTGTGTTTGCCAACGAGGAGGATGGCCCTAGTTGGGCTTGGTTTCTAGAAAGGCTTCGTTTGTATGTTTTCCGTGACCATGCTGGACTGATTTGCATGTTATCCAACCGTGCTTCTAGGATACGTGTTGCGCTTAGATACCCGGAGGTTCAATTTGTTCCACCATACATCCATTGGCGCTTCTGTCTACGACACGTGGATAGCAATTTCAATGATGCCCACAAAAATCAAACACTGAAGTGAATGGTCATGAGGGAGAAAAGTCTATTCTCAATCAAAGTGGCAAACTTACATGGACAAACTTAAGGAGTGTGATGAGAATGCTGCAAATTGGTTTGACACACATGATTGTCCAAAAGAATGTTGGACGATTGCATTTGATGGGGGGGTATAGGTTTGGTTACACAACCACAAACTTTTCTAAGAGCTACAGTATTGTTCTTAAGGAATCAAGAAGCCTACCAGTTGTGGCATTAGTGTTGAAGACATATTACAACTGCATTAGTTACTTATGTGATCGTCAGGAGGAGGCGCGTAATTGCATAATACACGGTGAGAAATATACTAAATGTGCGCATGACATGTTGAAGCGTTGGATCGACAGAAGTAATGGGCATCGTTATTTTTGCATACAATAAGCACCTTTACACAAGTACGAGGTTGTCACAGGACAACGCATGACACAATTCGGACTAAAAGGTGGAAAGAAACAAACTGACTTGGTTAGCGATGCATCATGTATATGTCAGAAATGGCAAACTCACATAATCATGTATTCTCATGCATTTGTCGTGTTATCTCACTTGAACACAGATGTGAAAGAATACGTAGGCCTTTGGTATACATGGCAAGCCCATTCTTATATTTACGAGGGATTGTTCTACCTGATTGGAGACAGAGACAAGTGGGCCCAGGTTCAACCATCCACTAGTGATTCCAGATGATAGCAGGATAAGGAAAAAGGGGCGACCAAAGAGTAAGAGGTTTCACAGTGAGATGGACATGAGAGAGAATACAGTCCAATCCCAATGAGGAACTTGTGGCGTGGAAGGTCATAACAGGAGGAACAATACGCATAGGAGGACTCAAAATATGTGCGGTAACTGTGGTGGATTGGGTCATAACAGGAGGAAATGTCCTAACAGAAGTAGTATGTGCATGTTATATTTTTCAACCTTTTTAATTTTTTAGCATGTGAAATAATGTTTAATAGTTTTTTAATGAATTTCTTTTTGAGTAGATGGAGCCAGGGACAGTTGATCGAAATCTTTTATGGCAGTAGCGGGAGCATCGTTCGTCAGTTGTTTGGGCAGGCGATTTACTTAAAATTTTTTAAAATATTCACATTCCATTACAAAAATATGTATTCATACTCTATGTGTTTTGATGTTCAGATGACAGAGATGTCTATGTTGCAGACGATAGGAGAGCACATTGAGGCATGTTCCCTTGGACGAGCGCATTGTTCCCCACATTTGCGTAGCGGGTTTTTTTGGAGTAATGCAGATGGATTTCATTTCTATGGACTGGCATTTGGTTACCTCTCTTGTGGAGAGATGGCGTTCTGAGATACGTACATTTTACGTACGCCATGGAGAGATGACTGTCACATTGTAAGATATCGCTTACATTTTTGGGTTGAAGATAGATGATTAAGCAGTGATTGGTCCTACCAATTCGCCCAATTGGGCAGGATTGTGTGAGCGATTGCTTGGTGTCCGACTCGAGCGACCCGACATTGATGGAGCTCGAATATGCATGACTTGGCTACTTGAGCATTTTTCAGTTCTGCTAGAGGACGTCGAGGAGGATACCATTTTGCATTTCACACGGGCTTACATTCTACAGCTCTTGGGTGGTGTGATTTTTTCTGACAAGTCAGGAAACAAGGTTTCACTGATTATCTACCATTTCTAGAGAATTTGGAGACTTGTGGGACATACAGTTGGGGCTCAACTTGTTTGGCATACTTGTACAAGCAGTTTTGCATCGGGGGCTGATTCAGTTGAGATTGGTGGACCCTTGATCCTGTAGAAGTGTGTGCTTGGGAGTGCTTCCCCCATATCGCCCCAGTTGTTCACCACCAAACTCTCTGGCAAGGAGAACCCATGGGGGCAAGGTGGCATGCAGAGTTTGATATTACAACGGAGTCTACTCATGTGATTCGACCATATAGGGATGCACTTGACCTCCAACTTGTGAAGCAGGTATTGACTTAACCCAGTGGTATCGCTTATTCTGACTTAGCACTTGATTCTATCGCTTATTTTGTTTACATATCTAATGTTATGCAAGTGGTATGGACCCCATACACACATGAGGTGTTGTCCCTTTTACCTTTATATTATCTTGGCAATGAAGACTTGCATGTGGCTCGTGTCCCATTGATTCATTTTTGTATTATCGAGCTACACACACCAGATAGAGTCCTTCGTCAGTTTGGTGGGATTCAGGGGATTCTGATGCCTTGTGATACCTCAACTCATTTGTATTCAATCGATCTTCGAGAGAAGAGCAACGTCGATTGGATGAAGTTCCATGCAGGTTAGACTATGGAACAACCGTAGGGACAATGTTATGCCAATGACCCTTTCCATTGGGAGGGCCAGATACAACTGTCGACTACTTTCCATGGTATCGTAGTATTACAAGATGATTCACTGGTCGACATAGACGCACACTCGATTATGCAATAAGAAAAAAGTAACTTTAAATAGCTATTATGGTATCATGTATCCTGTTCTGACAAGAGTTTTTGATATTGTAGGTGTCTTGCTTCCACGAGATTGTACGTCTTTGTAATGAAGAAGCTCCACGGATTAGAGAGCTTGTTACTGAAGCAAGTTCTTGTCTACGTGAGTCTATACAATGACAATTCAGAGACGGCCCAGATGAGGAGATTTTAGAGGAAGAAATCAAGGTAGAAGCTACAACTCATCGTCATCTACGTGTTTGAGGACGTGGACGGGGACGAGCGCACCAACAAAGAGGAGAGAGGACTTATGGCGAGGGAGATGTCCCAGTTGAGACGCAACAACCACCTCAGTCCGACATAGAATTTGAGACCCCAATTCCTGAGCGTGGCCCATCTAGAGATCCTACAACCCCGCCTGCACCACTGAGGAATCGAGCAGTTATGGATGCAGGATCTTCAGGTTATTCACCCCTCTCATTGTCTTTCTTCGGAGTTGAAGGAACGAATATGACCAACATCGATGATATCGATTGAAACAACCAACTTCATGGATTTGAGCCAAGCGCACTGGAGACCTCCATGGTCGATGACATGCCGGTCAAATTACAATACAAATGGAGAAAGGAGCGTAAAGGGTAGATCGATATCTTCGCTATTTTTGTAATATAAGGTATGCGTGCTATTTTTGAGTCTACTTTATATGTAAATGTTGTCTTGATTTTTGTGGTTGGATCTTGTGAAGATTTAATCTTACTAATCTATGAATCATATCTTTTAAACTTGTTTTAATATCATATCTTATGACTTCATTTGTACTTATAACTCCAAAAAAAAGAGAAGAAGCAAAGCTGATGATTCTCTTTTTCTTTGTTCTGGACAAAAGTCACATCTTTAAGAGGCGGCTTTAGTATATACGCCTCTAAAAGAGGCGGATTCCTCCAAAGTCGCCTCTTGAAGAGGTGGCTTCCTCTTAACCAAAGCTGCCTCTTCAAGAGGCATCTTATCTACGGTACATAACAAAAAAATCCTCGACCGCATACAACAAATTTCATTTTAAACCTACCCCTGGGAGGAATTTTCCTCGTGGCGACGCCCTCACCATGCCCACACACCAACTCCAATTCCCAATCCCATAAGAAGTTAGACATCCCTCTTTCAGATCGGAGGCCACTACTTCTCTAAAACGGATGCAGAGTGCAAAGCTAGACATCACCACAACCTACACATAGCTACAGGCGACGTGCATTTTATAGGCTCTCCCAAGCCCTAGTTGGTGGCGCCATTCAGAGACATGGGATTCTTCCATAAAGTGAACCCTAATTGCAGGAGAAGGGATCGAAACTCCTTCCTTTTGAAGAAAAAATGAGAGAGAGTGGGTTTAATTGAAAGAAAAAAATTGAAGGGGTTTGGGTCATATGTGTTGCAGTAGTACGAAAGAGAGGATGTGTGATTTTGGGTCCAATTGGGTTGTATTAGATAAAAGAGGTAAATGCTGAGGGGGATAAAGATGGTTTATGAAAAAAAGGCGGTTTTAAAAAAAGAAAGCCAAAAAAGGGTTACACCTTATGGAAAAAGACATTTATTAAAGAAGGAAAAGTTGAAAAATGCATGTTCTACATTATTTCTCCAAACTTGATGATCTATGTCAACATTCTGAAAAGTATGGGAGAAAGGGAAAGTGTGAAAATGACATATTCTTCTTCTGATATGTCCCCAAAGGATTCGCATCATGTCCATCATCCTATATTAGTGGATCCTTAGAAAGAGATATCATCTCCATGGTCCCTATATAGGAGTTCACACTGTTAGGTCCCTATAAGATATGAGAAAGGTAATTCTCAGGGTTCACATATAGGGGAGGTTCAACTCTCGAGATCTGCGTATGAGAGACGACCCTCTATTTCCAATGTTCTACATCAACTACTCTAGATGGACTACTACTACTTAGGACCGTCTCAAACTTCCACTTCCCATAAATATCATGAAGACCAACATTCCAGCATATATACCGCATACCAACCATCTTTACTCAGCATCATTGCTTCCACACAGGTCTCCTAGTACTACTACTCTTCGTGTTGGTCTCTGTTAGAAAATAGGAATGCGGAAGCAGAATTATAAACAGAGCATAAATATATAAATATAAAATATGAACCGAGAGATTTTTATGTGGAACCCTACTCCACAAGGAGCGGGATGAAACCACAGAAGAATGTCACAAAGGAATGATGCTTCTATTGCTTTTCTCACTGGATACATGGGGTGAGGGGCTTCTTATATAGCTCTCATTAAGTCTCCACATCTCCCAACTGGTAGATGTGGGACTAAAGACTTGGATGGGGTAAACAGATCATGAAGAGATCCATTTACCCATCTCCCACATAAGTGATGCATAACCGAATACTCCAACACTCCGCGCAAGCTGGAGCATGCAATGCTTAGCTTTGACAAATAGAAAGAAATCTCAACTCATGCTACATGATACTACAGATAATATCAACTCAACGCGCACAGTTGTCGGTTGTTATCGAGGATGTTGCTTCTCATGCCAAGCAGGTGAGGAGGATGAACGAGCTGGAGTGTGAGTTAGATCACATCTCTCGTCGGAGAGCATGTGCTTTGTACTGCGCATGCCAAAGTCACTGCAACTGAAATAAGTCTCCACCTGGAGAACTCTGGCCTGCCACACCATGTGGACAACTGCTCTATCTCTAAAAAGGGGCGAACTGAAAAAGACATGGAGTGTAATCCTCGTCGGAGTCCACGGTACCTGGAGAATGGAGTCTGAAGGTCTCCTCATCGGAGAAATGAGTCTCTTCCATCTAGCTCAAAGAATGGGATCTCTACTCCAGAGTCCCTATGAAATCACATGAAAATCCTAGCCCACGTGGCATAGAGAATGGGATCTCTACTAAAGAGTCCCTATGGATCACATGAAAACCATGTCTGAAACACAAAAGATGGGGATCATAAACAATGATGGCATATATGTGCACATATGAAAAAGATCGCATACATGTGTGTGTCTAAATCTGGAGTCTGGAGAATCTGGATCCGATTCGAACCTGGAAATCTATAAAATACTCCCCCTTTCTCCATTGGTTGGAAAACAATGACGTCGACCAAGTTGGAAGAAGTCAACAATAATGGAGAATAAACAAAACCAAATAAGTCGATCACACATTTTTTCGGCTTTTCAAATCTTCATTTTTTTCCAGCTATTTCATTCATCTATTTTTTTTATAATAGTCATAAGCCGTTCTTTATTTACGGCTTTTCCTTCCTTTTTTTGGAATCATTATTTTTCAAATCATTTTTTTTGCAAAATTTTTTAGCTACTTTCCTTCTCTCCTTTTTAATAGCCAACTCATCATTTGCGTACAATTTTTTGTGTACGCTTCCATTTTTTAGGAAAAGTTCTCTCGGCCCCAAAAAAGGCCCAAAACATCTCACAGCTCTTTCCCTCCTCTTTTTTTACAAATACATTGGCCTATCTAGTTTCACTTTCTCCCTTTTTAAAAAAAATACGGCCCAACGACCCACTTGGGCTCTTTATTTTTTTCAACACCCCAAAATTTTATTTAAGCTTTCAACCCTCGTCAGACTACAGCAGAACTGCATCTATTTAGGGTTCCTAATCGTGGGAACTCCTTTCTTGAAGGATGCCTACACTGCCGCCTTGGATATCGGTTGGAGCTTGCGTTGCCTCCGCATGATGTTGGACATGCAAGCCCACGGTGAGCCATTATGCAATAAACGTTATTGTAAATATCATTCCCTGATCTGAAATGAAGAATAACTAATTTGCATAATAGGTCCCTTAGTAAAATTAGGGTTATGTACCATGGCCATCTTAATGATCAAACATCTATTGATTTAATCATTGAATCATAGAGGTTGGTGCTTGGATGAATATCTAAAGAGTTAGATTGAGGACTTATCAAGCATCGTCAAATGATTGTTAAGATATGATTTCCAGCCTGAGTAGGAAATGGCAATCCTTTCTCATAAAGGTTGATACTTAACCGACCTCTTGATGCAGGTCCTCTACATAGGAATAGAGATTTGGAGGTGTTAGATAAGTTAGGTCAAAGAGTTGACTTAACGAGATCGAGATAACCAAAGTCCTATATCGTATGCTGTCACGATATAGGCACGCATCCTCTGATCGAAGACAGATGTGTTACCATATGTCTGAGTATGTACATTTGGCAGTCCAATAGGTTGATGACCTAACCAAGGTCTATACAACGGAATACTGGTGTGCATGCAAGGGCATATGAGTAATACGATCTCTCAAAGGGATCATACAAGTTCATTTATTGAACCGGAAGACATGAGCTCACTCATGAGATATTGGGAAGAATCAAATTCCGTGCAGGATCGTCTCGCTTTGGAAGCTTGATTGAATTTGTAGGTTTGATATATACTTTTGGAAAGTATATAATCGACACCTGGGTATGATATATGCTTTTGGAAAGTATATAATCGATACCAACTCCCAATGATCGAATAAAAAATTTAATGATAAAACCCTGAAGGACAGTCTGAAAAGATCTAATACTTTGGGTTTACTCTGGGTCTTCCAATATGCAAGATGTACAGGTATTGGGAATACCTGAGGGTGATGTGATCATAAATGATTGTATAACCATGACGCTTCCATTCCGAGAGAATGATGAAACATGTCTGGATTTTAGTGACTCCTCTCATAGAGAAGTGATCTAATCTTAGTCCAAATGTTGGAACTTGATCTGAATGTGATTCGGATGAAATGAGAAGATTAGATCTACGAATTTGACTTAATGAAAAATCTATGGGAGGTCTGCAAGATCTGAATTTGAGATTTGATCTCAATATCCAAGTCACTATACGTGGAATAATACAATCGCTCAATCCTTATCTCCAAGTACCTGCGGAGAAAGCGCATTATCCTTGAAAGAGTTCATGGATAATTTCATTGTTTATATGTGTACCCGAGCACTGAGAAAATTGATAATTAAATGTGATTTAATTATCAAAGTTGTGAATAATATGAATGTGATTTATGTTATTTGGGCACATGAGAAAAGAGATCCAAGATGATTAAATGTCATTTAATTATCACGGATATGAATAACGTGGATAACACTATCCAATTAATCAGGTATATTATAAATGTGATTTATAATATAGTATAGAGAGCATATTGTGATTTACATTTGTTAATTAATTATTGATGTAAATTGGATTCACATTGGACGACTAATTGAAAATATAATTTACATTTTGTTTCGGGATGTTAATGTGATTAATATTTTTCCAATGGCATGATTGTAATATTTCACGAGGTAATTATGAATTATTTTTTTGAAATAATTTATAACAATTGTTGTTGTAAATCTTGGAGATATCATTAGATAATGAGATCTCATGAGATGATTGGTAGTCGTCCCCCCTTTTTAGGGGATATAGTTTATCTCCTCATTATCTCCAAGGATAATTAATTAATTTGATTTGAATTTAAATATATTGATTTATCGATATATATATATATATATATATATAAATTTAAATTAAATTATTTATTGTGTTTTCACAACCAAATCATGACCATTGAAAAAAATACAAATCAATCTCATCCACTTATTGTGTGATGTTTATAGATTGGGGTCAATGGACTCCCAAAACCCTATATAAGAAGAGGTACCCCTTGCTCTTCGAGTTACATAAAAAGGAATGCTCTCTCTCTCTTTCTCCAGACACCAAGCCTCTCTCTCTCTCTCATAGTGGTCGTCCACCGTGGAGCCCTTGTGAGAGTCGTCATCACCGCAGCATCGTCGTTATGCTGCCGGATTATCTATTCGTGGATCTCCATCTCCTACGGTACATCTCGCTCATGAAGAAGATGTTGGATCTCATGTGACGAGATCAGGAGATCCGCAGCTTGGATCATCAACATGGATAGTGAGGAGCATACATCTCATCAACATGCTTTCAAGCGTCTCCTTTCTTGGATTAGACTTGAGACAGGAGGTCTCTTGGTTTAGAGACTTGATCGCAACCACACTTCAAGAGGTAACCCTAGTACATATTTGTGGTTTAGATGAAACAATCCAAGAAGTGTTCTTGGATCATGTGGTTTGAATTTCGAATTAATAATCAACATATAATCCTCGATAATTGACTTGCTTTGATACCATGTTAGAAAATACGAATGTGGAAGCGGAATAATAAATAGAGCATAAATACAACAAGATAAAATATGAACTTAGAGATTTTTACGTGGAACCTTACCCTCTAAGGAGTGGGATGAAACCATGGGAGAACGTGATGATATTAAGAAACATGATCTTCATTTGTGAAAAATAAATAAATTTTTGTGCCATTTCCATAATTTCCACAGATATCGTTGATATATCTAGATATATCCCTTTTTGAATCATTCAATATCGATATCAATATTTTGAACTTTGCATGTAAGCCAACTGTAGTATTGGAAGAGAGTAGAATGTCACCGAGTGATTTCCCGGATTTCCATATAAATATCAATAAGTCGAGAGTTAGTTGTCCCTTTAGTGTTTTTTAAGCAAGTTCCTCCTATATCTCCTTTGTTGTTTCCTTGAAAAGGATACTAACAGTAGTAAGATGAATGGTAGAGTCAGTAAGCCAATCCGTAACATGATAATTGCCTTAAAGTCAAGACTCCTAATCATCACTAGGGATTTTTAGTAAGAATATAAAGCTTCTTTTGATCTGTCAATAAACATCTTGAATCATGAAACTAGAGTATGTAGTTCCATGCACCTCTAAAATTGATATAGTTTCTATGCAAAAATACCACGGAGGTGGAGATAAGAAGCAGTCTCTATAGAAGAGGGCCAAGTTGTGACCAGAGTAATCGATAAGATACAAATATTCGTGTACCCACTTAAATAGTCTGGTGGTAGTGTAGTGTGCCTACCACCCAAAAGGACATAGTTCAAATCCCCCCATGTGGGTGTTGCATTAGGTAGTCCACAATCAGCTTAAAAATAGTTGAATGTTTCAACATGGATTTGAGCAAGAATCTTGTAGGCAACCCTAGTTATATTGGAAGAAGGATATGATTTTTTTATCATAATTAGCAAATGACATCCAACAAAAGAACCAAGTCTAAAGAGAGGGGTTGCTAGGTTTTAGACGGTAGTCCTATGTAGGATAGATTGTCCTAGAGACACATACAACATCCAAGGGTGGATCTAAGATCCTGGACAATATGGTTAGAGATTGGGTATTAGGCGGCATGTTTGAAGATCTCAAGAAACACCATGGTTGATTTCAGGGCAATGTGGTTAAAGATCCTAAAATGCTACTAGACCTCATAGGGCACAACCCCAAGGCATTGTTGGGCTCAAGGGAACACAAGGTTCAAGGTAGTGCAACTCAAGATTATTGGCTGGTGCGGAGTGTTCTGATCGATTAGAGAGAGGGTTGGTTGGCAGTTGAACATCGATGACTGGTAAGTCGGAGAGTTTGGTGGTGGGATTTAGTATAGACCAATAGCGTATTAAACATCATCTATGATTGTCGCTCTAGTACTATGAAGAATGGGTGATAAACAAACATGTTAATATCGTGATCATAGATATCTCTCATATAGAAAGAGATTGTCGAGGGTGAGAAACAAACATGTTAACTTTCGAAATGCATTTTTAGTCCAATAAGAGAAAGTCGAGATTGCGCCTCTTACATATAACAAAAACAAAAATACTACTGTATCCTACTTCATGCAATTATGAGCAATAGTTTGTTGTCTCAAACCCTCAAGCATATAGGGACATTGCAATTTCTCGTAATACCTAGAATTTGAAAAGGTGGAACCAAAGAAAGGAGCTCAAGTACTATGAGCTCCACTAGAGAGTGACCAATAGATACCTACAAAAGCTTGGAAATTATCTGCAAGTTCAATTAATCTACAAAAGAGATGCCTTCTTGAGAAAGGGAAAGTGTACATCCTTAACTTCCTCTTGAGAAAGTCAGCTATATGTGAAATCACCTTCATAAAAACCCTAAAAACAATAACACGTGGGAGGAAGTCTACATCATTCCTTCGTGCTCAATGTCAAATCATAGCAAGAAAACATAGCATCCTCAAAAACCATTCATGTATGAAAGTCATCCCATAACCCACTTCGGTGATTAGAGCAATGTGCTACATTCTTAGGCCTATGACACGGAGGTCTCCTTCATCAAGCATCTACAAACATCATTCAACTTCACCAAAGTCATTCCACCTCCATTCCTCCACAAGTATCTCGTAAACGTCCATTCTTTTAGCATTGTCCACAAATAAAAAATAAATAGAAAGAAGATAGAATGACAATGATGATAGAATGGATCTTTAAAGAACCAAATCAGTGGTCTAAAAAGAGTTTTAAAAAAGGGGGGATTTTTGTTTTCCCCACTTGGTCGATTATTATCAAGTTTAAGACAAGTATTGGAGAAAAGGGGAGCTAAGAGTAGGATACAATTTATTCTTCCGCTTGATATCATCTTACAAAAATTTACTTCATGCCCATCAGCTTCAAATTGTGGTCTCCATATCGAGATCTCCTCTTGAAGTTCCCTAGGAGAGAACCTCATTATTTGAGGTTCCCATATAAGAGAAACAATGACGTCTTTCGTGTGGGAGAGGCCCCTTCTCAAAGTTTCCGTACAAAAGAGGCATGCTTTCAAGATCTTTTATATGGGAAAGGACTACTCGTCTTTCGTTGCTTGGCATCAACTAATTCATATGGACTTCTACTGTTACATTTTGGGATTATCTTAGACTTATGTTTCTCATAATTGATGTAATGAAGATCAGCACTCCAGCCCATCTACCTCCAACTGATCGTCTTGACCAAACTACTCATCCCTTTCACGTTGTTATCCTTCCAGCATCAACTACTTTGAGCGGATCTCCTCCTAACTCCTTAGAACATGTATCAAATGAAGACAAGTTCAATGTTTTCTTTTGTAACAACTATAGCTTGAGGGAGAGTATTAGAGAATATATTAGATGGATAATTATGTTACTCCAAGATCTAATAAAACTACTCTTTTTAATATCACATCGCTTAATGGTGGGACAACAATGTTGGCGGACTATATATAAAGCTCCGAACCCTTTGTAATAATCTAGAAACACAATAGATCCAACATTGAGTAGTCTTCTCACCCAATTCCTTTGCCCTTTTACGGAGTAGGTTTCCACGTAAATCCAAGTTTTCATATTGTTGCTTGATTATGTATTCTTTATCTCATATTTCACAATCTATAAGTTGAAGTACCAATTGATGCATGGAAAAAATGTAATTAAGAATGCATTGAAATTGTATATTCAATTGCAATGTTGATTCTATTATAAGTCGAAGTGAGCTACTATGTGATGTTTCATGAGATAATCCCTATCAACATTGAAAAGTAAAATGAATAAATGACTCAAAGGTTTGGATTAAGAGGCTAGATAAGAAATCTCCACAAAACTTATGTTCTCTTTAGTCCTTTAAAAAGCAAAATTGCGAGTGGCTAACTGAGGTTCATGCAGTACTCTCATAATTAAGAGGTGCATTACAATGCTCACAAAAAGGGAGGCGCGTAGCAAAGCTCCCAAAAATAAAATGGGAGGTATGTAAATAATAAGGCAATATGGTATTCCTTGAGTATAAAGGAGGTGCAAATTTTGATAATTGAAATTAAATAAATGTATGTTCATCCTTAAACATTGGATCTCTTAGCTAAGGAAGTAGGTCGTATGCTCAAGGTGAGACTGTTTCATCCAATTATGAGACATGCACCACGGTCCAAATATGTGAGGCATGTGCCTCACGCCTTGAGAAGAGGCAAGGCATATTCGGTCCTTTATAAGGATTTTTATTAAAAAATAAGATAGGTCGATTATAGATAATTATAATTGGTTATATATTTATTATTTTGGAGAGGGCATTCTCCCAAGGCGTTTTAGTTTTTTTGGAGCATTTCATTGATGATACTAATTGCTCACATAGTAGTTCGAGAAGATTATAAATGTATGCTAGTTTTTTTTATGAAAAGAGGGTGGTATCCCTGTGCGGGATACCCCGCAGCGGCTATTATATTACGTACAAATTATCGAACTTTACATAGTGAGCCAGAGGCGATACAGAGAATTTAAATGCCTGACCATATTTTAATAGTGAAACGTGTGGTTGTTGAAGATATCTCCATTTCTAGCTACACAAATGCACCACATCACCACGAAAGGCCTAGCGCAATCCGCGAGAGAGTTGCTCCCCATCTGTCTGACAGAGTTCTAGAAGTCCTCCAAGCAACCAATCGCCACCCATTCACACCCTGCCTCACTCCAAACCCATATCGATGCGGGACATTTGAAGAATGGGTGGTCAGAATCTTCCAGCATGTCGTCGCATCGGTTGCACGATGCATCATCCAAGTGGAACAATCTGCTCTTCCTCACCTTGTCCAGAAGTCAGCCTCTTCTGAGGCACCACAGGAACACCTTGACTCTGCCCAGCACACGGGCTGCCCACACGATTCTGAGATCTTGGCATATGCTTGCGTCACGTTCATATATTCAGCTTGTAACTCCTTATAAAGTTTCGAAAGTGACTGGTCAGCTGCTGAATCAACATTTTATCATCTTTATTCCATCATTTTGGCCTTAAACCCCTAGTAATGCGAGTAAATAGCGTTAATTTAGGCATTTTAGCATCCATGCATTTATGTGTAAATTGTGTATAAAATGCGATTTTTAAAGCCAAGATTATAGAATAAAGAAAAGAAAAGAAAAGAATAAAGTATTGTAAATATTTTATGACCCGAAATCCCTAGACTTGGGCATCTCGATGACTAGGTCGACAAGGAGTAAAGTAGGGGGAGATAAGGGCCAAACTACAATAAAAATATCTTTTATTTAATTCATTCTTTATTTATTTTGAGACCTATTTTTAGTTCCACTTTTTTTACTTCAAATAAAGAAACTTTGTACATGAAAGTTGTAGATAATTAAATATAGAAAAATATAAAATTTATTTCATACAAAAATAACGTACAGATAAAAAGTTATGATCTGAATAAGTTTCCAAAATCTCAGCTTCCCATACTTGTATCTCTCAAATAAAAACTCGAAATCTATCAAAATCACCTTTAATTGTATATAATTTTCAATAATCTATTAATTAAGGTGGTTTTGTATTTTCGGAGCTACGGTTTGAAAGTTGAATTTTGGACCCCTATTATCTACCTATACCGATTAAAATATTCATTTTATTTCTTATTCATTATTTTTATAATTTTATATTTTTATAATTTTGTAAATATTATTCATAACATATGTGTATACTAAAACAAAAATAAAAACACAAAGAAAACACAAAAATAAAATACTCGTATTCAATACCTATAAGTATACATGTATAAATAATACATTTATTTATTTATTTGTATAAAATACATATGAAAAATAAATAAAAATATATTTAAGTTTCTAAAAAAAGTTATAAATATATAAAATAATAAACAAAATTAATAAAATTAATTATAGAAAATAAAAATAAAATATTAAAATATATAGAAGAATATACATATATAGACCATAAAAGGCAACTTGTAATTTTATACCTCTAAAAAATAAATAAAAATCAATATAAAAAACTTCATAAAATAACAAACAATTTATTAATAACCTAAAATTAACTAAATCATTTATTATTTTTAACCAAATTTACAATTCTTTTATTTAAGTTTTGTCTTTTTGCGGATGGCGTGGCCCAATCAGGCCACGCCATCCGTTGACCGGGGGTCAACTCCATGACCCCAGGTCTGTGCCCATCAGACATTCGTCCGACCTCTTCTTCTCGACTTTCTCCACGCTGAATCTTTCACCAATAGACATGGCTTCCTTCTGCAAACTTGTACCTTGTTTATCCATGATACACACCCAAAGAGTTTTTCGATCTTCGGATCGTTGGATCTCTCGTTATCCCTCGATCTTTGGTGCCTGTCACTAATCCTGTTCAAAAACTACCCCATGCTTCCATTTGAAGTTTGAGCCTTCACTGGACCATCTTTGCTCTCTCCTTGGCGAGCTTAGGATTGTAGCTCGTGACAGGAGCTCCTCCAACTTCCTGGAGGCGGGTTCGGCACGTCGAGGCCGGTATCAACCCCCATCTCCGGCCAGTGGCCGTCGAGGTTCATCTCCCAGCTTATTAGCACGTGCTCATTTTTCATTTGATTTTTCGTGTCCGTTAGCTAGTTGTGAGTATCGTTAGTTTAGCGTTATTATTTCGTCATTTAGTCTAGTGATTAGAATAGATTCCACCCTCGAACACCTTGCCGGAGCTCTTGAGCTCCTACGACCTTCCTCTACTCCAGGTCCGCCATCCTCTCTCTAATAACGGCCAAACCTCTGCCCCCTTGTGTTGTCGGGTTTTTTTGTGTATTTGCAGGGTCTGAAAGGCCCTTCTGGGGGGGTTATGAGCACCGTTCAACCTCACCTAGGTGTCCGAACAAGCACGACGACCCGGGGGCTCGTTACGTAGCTCCCTAAACTCATTTGAACCATCGGGGGTTTCCTTTGGACAGCAGGAGTGCACAGTGACGGTCGGGGAGCACCTAGGTGCACGGAGGATCATCCCTTGGTCGATTCAAACTCGACTGGGGCAGGTTCTTCGGGCGTTCTTGCTGGTCCTCCCCACGCCGCCTGATCAGGAGTCGTTCGTCCAGGAGTACAAACGAAGTCCGATTGAATCAAGCAGGCAACGTTGATTTCCTCGCAGATATCTAATCCTAGGCGTCGGATCTGAAGCGGTATCAAGCACCGGGTCGCGACACGTGGCATTAGTTACTCTCCATCAGCCGTCCGATCCGTGAGCCTGGGTATTTTGCACTTTTAACCCCGACCATTTTTGTACTTATTAATTAGTATACTAAATCTTTCATCTGCGTTTATTATTTCTATAATATTTACAAAAGACCCCACAAACTTTGGATTATTGCTAATTGGTCCTTGGCCACATCACCTCGCGTGACATGTGCACGTGAGGCATGGCCATTTTGAAGAACGCCTCTCGACCATTTTCATATTTATAATTAGTCCATAAATATTTTTTCAGCTATATTATTTGTGGACAATTTTCATTGTGGCCCCCAAAGTTTTTGTAATTACCAGTAGGTCCCCGCTAGGCACGTGCTAGTCATGTAAGCATTGATGTTCTTGCAGGGAAGGGCCTCTGTGTTTGTCTATTTCTTATCGGCCCTGGAATATTTTTATCACGTTATATTTTTGTGTATACTTTACACTTTGGCCCTCAAACTTTCGCATAATTAAAAATTAGCCCTTATTAGTAGTGTAGTTTCTCTTTGTTGATTGCATTTATTTCATGCATCCATAAAATTCGAAAAAATCCCAAAAAATAGAGTTAAGCTCATGTTTCATTGCACAATCACGCCATATATTTATTTTCCATTTTTGTTGTATTTTAATATTTATAAAAATTCAAAAATATGCATTTTCATTATTGTTTGCATTAGAAAATGCATAAAAATTATAAAACATTTCTGAAAATTTCCAAAAAAAAATTATATTTTGTGTGTCTTCGTATTTTTTTAATTTCAGACCAAAAATCACAAAACATCTAAAAGAGAACCCATAAAAATTGCATAACACCTAAAACCTTTATAAAAATATAAAAAATTCGTAAAAAATCCTAAAAATCTATTTCCTGTCTCTGAATTTTCTTTATTTTATTATCTTTAGTTTAAAATTAAGTTGGAGAATGTTTAACACTGTTTGATATTTTTCATCTCCATTCTAATTTCGGGCATTAATTTTATTCACTATTTCGAGTATTATTGTCTTTAAAACACCAAAAATATTAGGAAAAATATATAAAAATCAACAATAGAAAAACATAAAAAGCAAAAAATATTTTATTTCCTATATTTTGAATAATTTTACCTCTTTTTATCTCTCTCGTCTCTCTTGTATTTATATACTCTATATAACTTTATATCTTATTTTCTAGAAAAAGAAAATATAAAAATATAAAATATAAAAAGAAAATACAAATTCAAAATATTAAAAATCAAATATAAAAATATAAAATCAAAAATTAAATAAAAAATATATATAATTAAAAATCCATAAAAATAGCATACTTATAGACACTTGATCACAGTCATTTTTGAGCTTGATTGTCCCGATCTACCTGTTTGCTTCATGTGTTCGACACTCTACACTACTTGCATTATACACATCTTTTGTAGAGTTATAATAAATTTTAACTCCACATCTTGTTTTCATTTATTGATTTATTTGTTGTGGGTTTATTGTTGTTTGAATAGGGATTTCTTGTGGGTCGCCACACCGACTGCGTCTCCGCCTTGTGTGAGGCGCACTTTAGACCCATGAAAAAACCCTTTCAACAAATGGCGCTGTTGCCGGGGAGCAACAACGCTTAAATCAATTTTCTTTGATTGATTGTGATTATTTATCTATTCTTTGTGATTCATTCGCTCTCTTATTTTTGATATATGTTGTTGAGTTGTCTAACCTCCTCTCTTGTTGATTCCAAGCAAGGTACCACGGATTGAGGGAGACGCTCTACCTTAGGTGCCTATGCACCCATGTGAAGCCGACGACAGTCTGCTCGCCTTGCACCAAAGGAGACTTAGAGATTTTTGAAGATCGAGCTCCTTTTTATTTTCTGTATTTATTTTTGTAATTTAAGTAAGAGAGAGAGAGAGAGACTTTATTGTTGTAGTAATATAGGGACACAGAACTCTTAAACTTGTGGGCCTAATTTCCATGTGATTGTTCATTTGGGGGCTCACCGCAGTTTCATAGTTTTTCATTGCCTTTTTTTATTTTGTTTCTCGGGTTTTGTTTTCCTTACTTTGTGTGATCGAGCCCTTAGTTCTAGGATTGCTTGTGATAGATTAAGGTCAAATACCTAATATATTTGCATGTGCCTATAGTCAACATTTGGACTTAGTCAAATTTTGAATTGCTTCTCACTTAGTCTCGGAACCACCGCGTCGCGAGAGTTCTCCATACAGCGCTTGCAGGACCCATTGTAGTGGGCACCGAGGAGACTCCAAGACCGGACACTTCAATTCCATTCTAAGTCATTAGCATCGGTTCTTCACGATAATAGCAATTACTAAACTTAGAGCGATTTCATCGGCTTGCATTTGTATATAGATAGGTTTCAATTCTGCTGAGCATCTTTGCATGTAGAGTGTTGGAGTTAAGGTGAGCATTTCCCTACCTCTGATTTTGATCACCTAGGTGCTTAAAGGAATCAACTCCTCGATAGGCTCGTGCATTCTTACTAAAAATCCAAAAAAAGTGATAACCAATAAAATTGGGACTACTAATATTACTTGACCTTAAAATCAACTAAAAAGGAAATTTTTATCTTAGGGCGAGTAATCCCCTCATTGTCTTTGCTTTTACTTGCTCGCGCACACACTAGGATTAGTGCTAAAATCCAATTTCAATCCCCTAAGTATTTGTGCAACTTTTGGACTTCTCACCTAACTCTAAAACAGACAAGATAAAAAAGACCGCTCTTTTACGGTCTCTACCGAGTTGAGTAGGTGAATTGAGGGTTTGTTTGGTATGAGTTTTGTTTGTGCTTGCTTGTGTGTATTCCATATCGCCTCTGCGCATTTGCACCTTCTTCTCCCTCTCTTGACTTGACCTTCGTGATCTCCCGACTATCATTTTCCTCTTTGCTTCGAGATGTCCGATTGGAGCATATTTTATCCGGACCGTGCGGATCCCTCGTTCACTCAAGTTGGTTCACCTCCATTTTTCCAGGAGGACTTTTCTCTTGACTTTTGTACATACCCGCCTAAGCCACTGTATCAGGACTCGGACTTCTATCCACATCCACCACCTACTCCACATTTTCCACCTTCACATCCACCCGAGACTGATCTGTTGCAGTCACCTTTCATGGAGTCCACCCTTGAGCACTTGACCCAAATGATGGAACATATGAGATAGAGGCTTGACAACCTCACTAGACTAAATTAGAGCGACCATGATATTCCACCATTTGATGAAATGGGCTCACTCAAGGATTTCCATGAGAGCTTGCAATCGCCCAAATACAAAAAAATGAGAAAAAAATAAAAATCCAAAAAGTTTCTGGGAGACACGTGATCGATTCAGACTGTGAGGAGAGGGAGTCTTTGCCGCACCCTTTGACCACACATCCATTCACACTCTGTCCCATCTTTGACCCCGAGGATGCCGCTGTACAGATTGCTCTTGGCATTCCTCATGTATATGTTGATTCCGACCTTCTCCCTTGTATAGAGGAGGTCCAAAAGTTTAAAAAAATGTTGATTGAACCTGAAGTGGTGGCCACTATTCATGAGATCATCCGTGCCCCACTTCAACAGGCCATGATTGATTTATTTGCTCCTCTTCCCAAGAAGAGAAAGCGGAGAAGCAGATCTGAGCATCATATCTTGACCATGCCCACTGCCCACGCCATCACACATCGTCCTATTCCTAAGAAGAGGACACTGCCACACCTTTCATTATGTGCACCATCTCTGACTTCACATGTGATCATACTCTCCTCGACGGTGGTGCTTCGATTAGCATATTACCCTTCTCACTGGTACAGTCTCTTCACTTAGATCCTATCAAGAAAACTAGGATGATCGTTCAGTTTGCTAATGGATCTATTAAGAGGATGAAGGGTATCCTTGAAAACGTTGTCATATCGATTCAAGGCACGAGCTACAATGTTGATTTTGTCGTTTTGCCCACGGAGACCTCAACTGGAGAGTACTCTCCAATCATCTTGGGACGACCATTCTTCGACTCTTCGAGGGTCTTTATTGATAACGGATCAGGATAGATTCGCTTTTGTCCTGGTGACAAGAGCGAAGTGTTGATCACCACACCCACAGTTGACCAGAGACCTGTACCTGATGCACCTTCTCCTATCTTGGTTGACCCTGAGGACCATGACCTTGATGATACTATCAGAGAATTTTGTTGCTTATTGGATTCCACTAAGACCCAAGAATTCCTTTCCAAGGAGGAAGACTTGGAAAGCTTGGACCTCGCAGTTCCTTCATCTGGGACTTGGCATTGTGTTGATGATATCCACGAGATTTACACGATCGACACCATTGAGCGGAGGGCAGATTCAGAGATTAGACAGGACGGACATGGTTTGACTACTTCTACTGATGAGTCTGTTCTTGTTTACTTAGATTTAGATGAGACATAGGTCGAATTTTATTTTGTTGCTTTTATCCGGGAATTCGGGCCTTTTGATGAGAAAGATGATCCCGTTGAAATTATTAAGGACGAACAGAGTTCGACTACTTCCACTAATGAGTTCGTTCCTTTTGGTCTTGACTTGGACGAGACCTCGCAGGACAACACTGATTACACTTCTTCCGATGATGATGACTTCGTCCCATTTCACTTTGATATCAACAAGACTCCTAAGGCCGGAACTAGTTGTACTTATTTCACTTATCCATCTGTGCCTCTTCACCCTAAGGACACTAAAGACCTACACCCCGTCGACTCTGACCGGGTTGTGTCATCTAAGGACCTCGATGTCGACCTACACCATACCAGAGTTATTCCTCAACGGTCCCGCAAGAAGGCTTGCTTTCGACCTTCTTCATCCTTTGTACATCCACTTTGTTGTGTATTCGCTTTTGTTCACCTCCGTCTCTCTCATGTTTTGCTCATTCACCCATTCTCATGTTTGCCTTGCTTAGGACGTACTTTGTCCTAAGTATAGGGAGGGTCGATGACCTGAATGTTCATTCGTTATTCCATTTCATTACTCCTGTTGTTGCCTATACTTAGGGATTCTTTTACCCTAAGTATAGGGGGAGTGATGTGTACATCCTTCTCTATCTTGTACCATCTTGTTTGTAAAAATTATTTTGGATTATAGTTTTCAAAATTGTTTGGAAAAATCTTTTCAAATAAGTTTGAGGAATATATACATCTCACCTAAAATTCTTTATTGTATATATATATATATATATAATTGACCACTTACCCTTTGTAAATTCTTAAAAACCTAATTCTTGTAATTATAAGATGCACCCCTGTGTAAATATTTGTACCTAGTTTTTAGCCAAAACCTTTTGTTTTCAAAAATCCCAAAAAACATTTGCAAAACTAAAATACCAAGAACATTTGAAAATCTTTTTGAAAAAATCTAAAAAATGCATATGCATCATCTTTTGAAAATCCATAAAAAGTTCAAAATCTTTGAAAATTGCATCATCAAAACATTTTCTACATTCTGCATAGCATGTGCATAGCATTAACATTTTTCGGATAAAGTTTGATTATTGAACAAGTCTAAGTAAAATCCGACTATTGGAGCTTGGTTGGACCTTCAAATCTACCTAATTAACAGGAACCTTATAGGAGCTGGAATTGAGGTACTTTAGGTCTATTGACTTAATTCTTTGAGGTTCATGAAACTTGATTCAATGGATTCTTGACTGCCAAAGTAGAGTATTTCAGAGCACACACACGACTCTTGTTGATAATGACCTAACTAGGACACCTGCACCTTTCACTTGGCTCAACTCAGTTGGAGTGGTGAGGGGGTTGGATTTACCGGTATGAACGCTGATGAACACAGAAAATCGCAGAGGTCGTGTTGACTCACAAGGCGAATCAACAGTCGCTGATTTGACCTCCGACGAAATCCGAGATTCAAACAACAATTAACCCACAACAAGTAAATCAAGCAATGAAAGTAAATGTGCGGAGTTAAAATTTATTATAACTCTACAACAAGATCTGTATAGGTGCAAGTATTGTAGAGGTCGAACACAGGGAGCAGACAGGTAGATCGGGGCAAAGATTGCTCAAAAATGTGTGTGTTGTGATTAAGTGCCTATTATGCTATTTTTTTGTGGGTTTTTAATTTTATAATTTTTTTATTTAATTTTTAATTTTATATTTTTGTATTTTGGTTTTTAATTTTCTGATTTTTATATTTTATATTTTATATTTTTTTTATCTTTTTCAATATTGGAAAATAGAGACAATGTAATAAAAGGGAAAAGGAGGTATTTATAAAAATAGATAAAAATACTCAAAAATGAGGAAATAAAGTCTTTTTGGTCTTTTTATATTTTTCTACTATTTTTGTGATTTTTGGGTAATTTTTAGAATGTTTTTGATATTTTTAATTATCAAAATAACGAAAACAGTGGAGAAAATACAGGGCTGAAACTAAAATGGAGAAATAAAATAGAAATCAGTGGCAAAAATTCTCCAACTTAATTTTCAGTGATAGATAATGAAACCAAGAAAATTTAGGAAAAGAAAACTCTATTTTTGGATTTTTTAATGATTTTATAAATTTTTATGAAGGTTTTTAGAGTTTTGTAATTTTTAGTGTTTTTCTTTTGAGATTTTTAGTGATTTTTGGACTGACACTAAAATAGGATAAAATAGACAATATGTAATTTTTTTGGAATTTTTAAAAATATATTTATATTTTTTATGGGTTTTTTAATGCAAACAGTGGAATAAATGCATGTTTTTGATTTTTAATAATTATGAAAATGCAATAAATATGCAAAATAAAAATATGGCGTCAAAGAGCAAGCACACAGGAGCTTAACTTGAATTTTTGAGAATTTTTCGAATTAAAATGAGGCTCCAAATAAATAGGGCAAGTTCACAAAAATATTAAGGCATGGCAGGGGCATAGATGCAAAATGTGAAATATCCAGGGGCCTAACTACAATTCATCCACAAAATATTCAACGTAATAAAATAGTTCCTGGAGTGAATGACAAAAGCTAAATCCGCAAGGGTAGACCTGCAAAATTGCCAAGGTCACGCGCACTGTGCACGTGACCGGGCAAGGACCTCGTTGCGAATAAAGAAAAGTTGGGGGCCTACTGATAAATATTACAAAATATATACGCACCAGATGAAAGTTTGAATATTAATTAATAAATTACAAAAACGGGCGGGGTGAAAAAGCAAAATACCCACGCACCTGGGCGATCCAACGGCTGAAGGGAGTTCACTTGCCACGTGGCGTGCGCCTATGCCACGATGCCGCTTCGCACGGATGGACACGATTAGATCTGAGCTGGAGATCGGACGGTGTGGCGTGGCTCAGATCTAACGTCAGCTGCAGCTTGCGAAGAACGGGGGCCGATCCAACGGCTCGGAGAGGCTCAGGAAGAACGGACGAAGAACATGTCCCCGACGAGTTTAGATCGCCGCGCACAACGCCCTCCGCCGCCTTCCTTCGTTGCTAGGAAGCTCGGGAGCACGCTGGCGACGCCCTCTTGCGGTTGGAGAGGTCGGATGGTCCCAAAGGTGGCCGGAGCGTGCCCGAGGATGAGGATGAGCGTGGAAGCTCCAGGAGGTCCAGCGAGCGTCCAGAATCGCTCCGGCCTTGGCGTCGAAAGCTCAGACCTGCAAGAGAGGTTAAGGGGGGGCGAGGGCAAAATGCCTCGCCCCACCTGGCAGTGGAAGAAGGCGGAGGACGGTGAGGAAGGAGCTCACCGGAGCTAGCTCCGGTGAGGTGAAAGCGAAGGTGATTGAGTTGATCTCAGGCGAAATGGAAGGTGGCGTTGGGTTCCTAATGCTACTGGAAGAAAAACAAACAAGAAAAAGCAAGGAGAACGGACCTCAAGGCTGGTTGGCCTGAGATGAACCTCACGGCGGCGTAGGCCGCCGGAGATGGTTGTGGAGCGCCGCCTCGGCCCTCGCTTGAGCCCCGCGCGCGTGCTGGAGGAGGTCTGTCACCCCTCCGGTCCTGAACACGGCGCCCAAAGGATCAAACTTGGGTAGAAGAGGGTTCAAGCGAGAATGGGGGTGATGGGTTTCTTTTTGAAAAGTTGGCCAAGGGGCGAACTTCGAGGGCCGATCACGGGTGGAGGGAGAAGATCTTGGAGGATCCAATAGGTCGGCGGGTATCACGGATGTTTAGGGTACATTTTTCATGAAGGAAGCGGGGTCATAGGGTGGACGAGCCGACCTAGAAAAATAGGCGAAAGTAGGGACATGGGCGTTCTGACAGGGCCACAGGGGGCGGGTCAGAGAGTTGACCCGCGGTCAACTCTCGGACCCTCCTGGTTGGTCCACGTGGACCAACCAGGAAAAACCCTGGGAAAAAGATTTATAAAATGATTTAAAAATAGCAAATGACGTAATTAATTTAAGGTTATAAAATAAAAAAAATTTCTTATTTTCTATAGTATTTTATTCCGATTTTTAATTATTTTTATGATATATATTTTTACAATTTTGCATTTATACCCTTATAGGTATCTATATCTATGTATTTAAGTATTCTATTTTTATTTAGGTATTTTTAATTTATTTTATTTTGGTTTTTATTTTCTAAAATTACAAAATACTTTTATATACATAAATAGATTTTTATTTTATTTTATTGATGTATTATGTACATTAAATAAAATATAAGTATAAAAAGTATATGTATGTGTATAGGTAAAATACCTATGTATATGATATCTACAAGTATTTTTATTTGAGTTTTAATTATGGTTTTGTTCTGATTTTAATATACATAATTATTATAAGTATTATTGACAACATTATAAAAATATAAAATTATAAAAATAATAAATAAATAATAAAATGAATATTTTAATATGTACAAGTATACAATGAGGGTCCAAAAGTCAACTTTCAAACCGTAGCTCCGCCAAATGCGAAACCACCACCATTAATTAGATTATTTTCTTCTATATACAATTAAAGGTGAGTTTGATGCATTTGGAGTTTTTATTTGTGAGATACGGGTCTGGGAAGTTGGCATTCTGGATTTTTATTCAGACCATAACTTTTTATCTGTACATTATTTTTTTGTGAAATCAATTTTGTATTTTTCTTTATTAATTTATCTACAACTTTCATGTACAAAGTTTCTTTATTTGATGTATAAAAAGTGGAACCAAAAATAGGTCCCAAAATGAATAAAGAATGAATAAAATAAAAGGGATTTTATTGGTATTTTGGCCCTTATCTCCCCCTACTTTATTCCTTGTCGACCTATTCATCAAGATGCCTAGGTCTCGGGGGTTTCGGGTCATAAAATATTTACAATATTTTATTCTTTTTCTTTTCTTTTCTTTATTCTATAATTTTGGCTTTTAAAAACCGCATTTTATACAATATTTATACACATATGCATGAATGCTAAAATGTCTATATTAAGCCTATTTACACGCATTTACTAGGGTTTTTATGGCCAAAATGATAGAATAAAGATGATGAAACGTAGATTCATCATCCCCCTATACTTGCCTTTGCTAGTCCCTAGCAAACACTTATGCAATAAGTGCAGAAAAGAAAAATAAAGAAAAGAAAAAGAAGAAAGGTGGACTAAATTTAATTATCAAACTTGTCTTCACAAAATCAAAGTTTGGAGCTTAAGTCGGACCTTTGGAATTTTAGTGCGGGCGGAACCTTAATGAGAACCGAATTTGAAATCCAACAGTCCCTGAGAATCCCAAAACTCTGCTCAAGTCTCCTCAATAGCCAGGTCAGAAATATCTCAACTCATACGCAAACCCTTACGACTATGAATCTGACTTGTACAGTGTAAGTGATGGTGGCTCTCCCCAACTAGAATGACAAAGAGACTGACTTCTCCAGTATGACAACCCAGTGATTCCCCAATCCAGCAACTCCATCCTCGAGGAGCGGGGTATTCCCTTCTAAGTTCAAGTGGCAACCAGCTCAAGAGGAGGGGGTGAAGAGAAGAATGGACGGTAGCCGGTGTAGCTACCTATCCTTGGATGCAAGACCAGTGTAGTCAAGTCATCCTGCTGCAGGCTCACATGATATGACTTTGGAACTCAAGCTTGCTTATTGACTTTACAACATATGTACATACTTTGCAGGCTTTTTATTTTTGTACATGCCTGAACTTTTTCCTTTTTTTTCTCTTTTTTTTTTCTTTTTTCTTTTTTTTTTTGAATACTATATACACCAGCATTTACATAAGGAGTTTTTCCTCTTGAGCCAGTAGACTATCCCTCTTTTGAAGCTTTATCGCAACCCACAGCCTCCTGTCTTTAGACTTCCTAATCACTGAACGGGTTGGGATGCACTTCCCTCCCTAGAGGAGGACAAGTGTTTCCACTTGTGTGCGTCTCATACCGGCAAATCCAATCCCTTCGCCACTCCAACCGAGTTGAGCCATGTGAAAGGTGCAGGTGTCCAAGTAAGGTCATTATCAACAAGAGTCGTGCGTGTGCTCCGAAATACTCTACTTAGGCAGTCAAGAATCCATTGAACCGAGTCTCGTGATCCTCAAAGAATTAAGTCAACTAGACCTGAAGTACCTCAAACCCAGTTCCTATAAGGTTCCTGTTATTAGGTAGATTTTAAGGTCCAATCAAGCTCCAATCTTCGGATTTTACTTAGACTCGTTCAACTCTCAAACTCAATCCGAAAAATGCGAATGCTATGCAATGCAATGCAGAAAATATTTTTGTGATGCAATTTTCAAAGATTTTGAACTTTTTATGGATTTTTGAAAAGATGATGATGATGCATATGCAGATGCATTTTTTTTTGTCTTTTTCAAAAAGATTTTTCAAATGTTTTTGGATTTTAATTTTGCAAATGTTTTTGGGAATTTTGAAAACAAAAAGTTTTGGCTAAAAACTAGGTGAAAATATGTACACGGGAGTGCTTCTTATATTTACAAGAAGTGGATTTTAAGAATTTACAGGGTAAGTGGTCAATTTTATACATATATATATAGTGGATTTTTGGTGTGATGTGAATATTCCTCAAACTTATTTGAAAACAAGCTTTTCACACAATTTTTGAAAACTATAGTCCAAAATAATTTTTACAAGCATTTTTACACACATTTGAAAATTATTTTGCAAAGGCTTTCAAAACAGTATATATAGGTTTTTCAAATCATTTTTGCAACCATTTTTCAAACCATTTGCAAATCATTTTTCAAACATTTTTATTTCACACAAAGAAAAGAAGTTTTACAAACCACACATTTTTACACAGGTTGAAAACACGAAACAAAATATTTTCAAAATAGTTTTCAATAGATGTTCACAAAGATTTTCAAACTATTTTTCAAACATTTTGCAAAAAACATTTTCACCTGATTTATTAATCAGTAAATACAAAAAGAATTTGAGGAATAATCACATCTTTTTATTAAGGATTTTTAAAGAATTTTAAAGAATTTTTAGCCATATTATTAGGAAAATACGAAAGTACGAGTTATGGCTAAAGTATATACGTAGTATATACGACCCCCCTATACTTAGCTTGAGCTATGTCCTCATAGATCGGAGAGAAAAGAGAAGACATAACTCGTACTAAGTATAGGAAAATCTAAAAAATAAAGGAATGAAGTAATGAATCAATGAATGAGAAGTTGACCGTCCCCCCTATACTTAGGATCAAATAATCCTAAGTATAGCAGACTGTACACAAAGCAGGGAGGGTCAAGGGTGGGAATGAACAGATCGTACTCAGATTGTCTCCCCCTATACTTAGGGTAAGATATCCCTAAGTATAGACAAGAAGAGGAGACAATGGAGAGGATCGAAAAGAATAGAGAAACTCGGGGTGCCAACCCCCCTATACTTAGGACAAAGTACGTCCTAAGTATAGAAAACTGTCTACAAGGGCGGCACCTTTTCGGTAGATGAAGAAGATAGAAGAGGAAAAGAAGAAAAGAAGAAAAGAAGAAAAGAGATGAAGATGGAAGAAGAGATCGTGAGGATGTACACGTCACTCCCCCTATACTTAGGGTAAAAGAAGCCCTAAGTATAGGCAACAACAGGAGTGATCAGACGGAACGATGAATGAATACTCGGCTCGTTCACCCCCCTATACTTAGGACAAAGCACGTCTTAAGTAAGGCAGACACGAGGAATGGGCGAACGAGCAATACGGTAGAGAGAACAGAGGTACACACAAGTGAATATACAACAGAGATGGATATACAGAGGGTCAAGAAGGTAGAAAGCGGACCTTCTTGCGGGACCGCGGAGGAATAGATCTAGTGTGGTGTAGGTCGACATCGGGGTCCACAGTGGACGGAATCCGATCAGGGTCGACAAGGTGTAAGTCCTCGGGGGCCCTAGGGTGTGAAGGCACAGACTGGTGAGTGGAAAAAGTACGGCTAGGTCCGGCCTTGGGAGTCTCGCTGATATCAAAGTGGAATGGGACGAACTCATCATCATCGGAAGTAGTGTACTCAGTGTCGTCCTGCGAGGTCTCGTCCAAGTCAAAATCAAAAGGCACGAACTCATCGGTGGAAGTAGTCGAACTCTGTTCGTCCTCTATAATCTCAACTGGATCATCTTTCTCATCAAAAGGCCCGAATCTCTGAAGAAAAGCAACAAAATCAAATTCGGCCTTAGTCTCATCAGTATCTTCATGGACAGGAGCGGACTCATCAGTGGAAGTAGTCAAAGCATGTCCGTCCTGTATAGTCTCTATATCTGCCCTCCGCTCAATGGTATCAATCGTGTAGATCCCGCGGATATCATCAACACAACGCCAATCACAGGAAGCGGAAACACCAAGGTCTATGCTTTCCGAGCTTTCCTCCTTGGAGAGGAATTCTCGGGTCTCATCATCGGTCATGAAGAAGGTCTCTCTGATATCCTCATATAGATCATAGTCCTCGGGGTCAGCCAAGATAGGTGAAGTCATATCAGGTGCAGGTCTCTGGTCGGCAGTGGGTGCGGTGATCAACACTTCGCTCTCGTCAGCAGGACGGAAGCGAATCTCTCCTGATCCATAGTCAATAACGACCCTCGCAGAGGCGAGGAATGGTCGTCCCAGGATGATTGGAGAATGCTCCCCTGTGGAGGTCTCCATGGGCAATACGACAAAATCAACATTGTGGCTCGTGCCCTGAATCGATATGACGGCGTTTTCAAGGATACCCTTCGGCCTCTTAATTGATCCATCAGCAAACTGTACGATCATCCTGGTCTTCTTGAGAGGCCCTAAGTGAAGAGACTGTACCAGCGAGAAGGGTATGATGCTAATCGAAGCACCGCCGTCTAGGAGAGTGCGATCACATGTGTGGTCAGAGATGGTGCAACTAATGAAAGGTGTGGCAGTGTTCTTCTTCCGAGGAATGGGACGGTGTGTGATGGCATGGGCAGTGGCCATGGTCAAGATATGATGCTCAGATCTGCTCCTCCGCTTTCTCTTCTTGGGAAGAGGAGCAGACATATGGGTCATGGCCTGCTGAAGTGGGGCACGGATAATCTCATGAATGGTGGCCACCACTTCGGGTTCAGTCAGCATTTTTTTGAATTTTTGGACCTCCTCCATACAAGGGAGGAAGTCGGAATCAGCATATACACGAGGAATGCCAAGAGCAGTCTGTACAGCGGCATCCTCGGGGTCAAAGGTGGGACTGGGTGTGAATGCATGTGTGGTCAAAAAGTCTGGCAAATGGGCGCTCTCCTCACAGTCTGGCTCGATCATGTGTCTCCCGAAATCTTTTTGTGTTTTTAAATTTTTCTCATTTTTTTGTATTTTTGGCGATTGCAAGCTCTCATGGAAATCCTCGAGTGAACCCATATCATCAAATGGTGGAATATCATGGTCGCTCTTATTGGTACTAGTGAGGGTGTCAATCCTCTGTCTCATATGATCCATCATCTGGGTCAAGTGCTCAAGGGTGGACTCCATGAAAGGTGACTCCATCAGCTCAGTCTCGGGTGGATGTGAAGGTGGAGGCGGATAATACATAGGTGGAGATAGAGGTGGGTGTGGGTAGAAATCCGAGTCCTGATACTGTGGCTGAGGCGGATATGTACAAAAGTCAGGAGCAAAGTCCTCCTGGAAAAAAGGAGGTGGACCGGCTGGAGTGACGGAGGGATCCGCGAAGTCCGGATAGAAAATGCTCCAAGGGTCCATCTCGAAAACAAAAGAAAATGATCGGGAGAGCACGATGGTCAAGTCAAGAGAGTGAAGAAGAAAGGCGCAAGTGCGCAGAGGCGATCTCGGACACACACAAAACAATCACAAGCAAAAATGAAAGAATGCAAACCCTCAATTCACCTACTCAACTCGGTAGAGACCGTAAAATGCGGTCTTTTTATCTTGTCTGTTTTAGAGTTAGGTGAGAAGTCAAAATATTGCGCAAACGCTTAGGGGCTGAATGGGATTTTGGGCTCTAACCTTAGTGTGTGCGCGAGCAAATAAAAGCGAAGACAATGAGGGGATTACTCGCCCCAAGAGAATTTTTTTTCTTTTTGGTTGATTTTAGGGTCGAGTAATGTTAGCAGTCCCAATTTTATTGATTATCACTTTTTTTTGGATTTTTAATGAGAATGCACGATCCTATCGGGGAGTCAATTCCTTTAAGCTCCTAGATGATCAAAATCAGAGGTAGAGAGGCGGAAAAGCAATGCAAGCGATCAAAACGATGATGGATGCTAAAGCGTAAATGCTCACCTTGCCTCCAGCACTCTACATGCAAGGATGCTCAGCAGAATTGAAACCTATCTATATGCAAATGCAAGGCCGATGAAATCGCCCTAAGTTTCAGAAATTGCTATTATCGTGAAGAACCACAAGTCGGCCACTTATCTTTAACCTAAGAGTCCGGTCTTGGCTCACCCCTCCTCTTCTCGACACACTCGAGTTCAGGAGTAGCGCTTGATGGGGCTCGCTCACGGCACACGGGTTAAAAGATAATGACACGACTGTTTAAATTTGACTAAGTCCAAACACGGCTATAGGTACATGCAAGATATATTAGGTGTTTGGCCTTAAGCTATCGCAAGCAATCCTAAAACTAGGGGCTCAATCACACAAAATAAGGAAAACAAAATCGGAAAACAAAATAAGAAAAAGGCGGTGAAAACCGTAAAAACCGCGATGAGCCCCCAAGTGTACAAACACTTGGAAATTGGGCCCGAAAGTCCAAGAGTCCGAGTACCTGTATTATTACAAATAAAGTGGTCTCTCTCTCACAAAAATTACAAAAATAAATACAAGAAAATAAAATGCAACTAAAATAGAGCGCGGTCTTCAAAATTTTCTCTTCGTCTCCTCTGTGCTCGGCTGGCAGATGCCGGCTTCACGTGGGTGCGTAGGCGCCCAGGGTGGAGCGCCTCCCTCGATCCGCGGTTCCTCGCAAAAAGTCAACAAAGAGGGGGATTAGACAGCTCAAAAGATATATCACGGTAAAAATAAAAAACCGCAAAATGTAGACAAATAATCACAAACACAAACAAGACCCGAACTACGCGCTGTTGCTCCCCGGCAACGGCGCCATTTGATGAACACCGAAAATCGCAGAGGTCGTGTTGACTCACAAGGCGAATCAACAGTCGCTGATTTGACCTCCGACGAAATCCGAGATTCAAACAACAATTAACCCACAACAAGTAAATCAAGCAATGAAAGTAAATGTGCGGAGTTAAAATTTATTATAACTCTACAACAAGATGTGTATAGGTGCAAGTATTGTAGAGGTCGAACACAGGGAGCAGACAGGTAGATCGGGGCAAAGATTGCTCAAAAATGTGTGTGTTGTGATTAAGTGCCTATTATGCTATTTTTTTGTGGGTTTTTAATTTTATAATTTTTTTATTTAATTTTTAATTTTATATTTTTGTATTTTGGTTTTTAATTTTCTGATTTTTATATTTTATATTTTATATTTTTTTATCTTTTTCAATATTGGAAAATAGAGACAATGTAATAAAAGGGAAAAGGAGGTATTTATAAAAATAGATAAAAATACTCAAAAATGAGGAAATAAAGTCTTTTTGGTCTTTTTATATTTTTCTACTGTTTTTGTGATTTTTGGGTAATTTTTAGAATGTTTTTGATATTTTTAATTATCAAAATAACGAAAACAGTGGAGAAAATACAGGGCTGAAACTAAAATGGAGAAATAAAATAGAAATCAGTGGCAAAAATTCTCCAACTTAATTTTCAGTGATAGATAATGAAACCAAGAAAATTTAGGAAAAGAAAACTCTATTTTTGGATTTTTTAATGATTTTATAAATTTTTATGAAGGTTTTTAGAGTTTTGTAATTTTTAGTGTTTTTCTTTTGAGATTTTTAGTGATTTTTGGACTGACACTAAAATAGGATAAAATAGACAATATGTAATTTTTTTGGAATTTTTAAAAATATATTTATATTTTTTATGGGTTTTTTAATGCAAACAGTGGAATAAATGCATGTTTTTGATTTTTAATAATTATGAAAATGCAATAAATATGCAAAATAAAAATATGGCGTCAAAGAGCAAGCACACAGGAGCTTAACTTGAATTTTTGAGAATTTTTCGAATTAAAATGAGGCTCCAAATAAATAGGGCAAGTTCACAAAAATATTAAGGCATGGCAGGGGCATAGATGCAAAATGTGAAATATCCAGGGGCCTAACTACAATTCATCCACAAAATATTCAACGTAATAAAATAGTTCCTGGAGTGAATGACAAAAGCTAAATCCGCAAGGGTAGACCTGCAAAATTGCCAAGGTCACGCGTACTGTGCACGTGACCGGGCAAGGACCTCGTTGCGAATAAAGAAAAGTTGGGGGCCTACTGATAAATATTACAAAATATATACGCACCAGATGAAAGTTTTGAATATTAATTAATAAATTACAAAAACGGGCGGGGTGAAAAGCAAAATACCCACGCGCCTGGGCGATCCAACGGCTGAAGGGAGTTCACTTGCCACGTGGCGTGCGCCTATGCCACGATGCCGCTTCGCACGGATGGACACGATTAGATCTGAGCTGGAGATCGGACGGTGTGGCGTGGCTCAGATCTAACGTCAGCTGCAGCTTGCGAAGAACGGGGCCGATCCAACGGCTCGGAGAGGCTCAGGAAGAACGGACGAAGAACATGTCCCCGACGAGTTTAGATCGCCGCGCACAACGCCCTCCGCCGCCTTCCTTCGTTGCTAGGAAGCTCGGGAGCACGCTGGCGACGCCCTCTTGCGGTTGGAGAGGTCGGATGGTCCCAAAGGTGGCCGGAGCGTGCCCGAGGATGAGGATGAGCGTGGAAGCTCCAGGAGGTCCGGCGAGCGTCCAGAATCGCTCCGGCCTTGGCGTCGAAAGCTCAGACCTGCAAGAGAGGTTAAGGGGGGGGCGAGGGCAAAATGCCTCGCCCCACCTGGCAGCGGAAGAAGGCGGAGGACGGTGAGGAAGGAGCTCACCGGAGCTAGCTCCGGTGAGGTGAAAGCGAAGGTGATTGAGTTGATCTCAGGCGAAATGGAAGGTGGCGTTGGGTTCCTAATGCTACTGGAAGAAAAACAAACAAGAAAAAGCAAGGAGAACGGACCTCAAGGCTGGTTGGCCTGAGATGAACCTCACGGCGGCGTAGGCCGCCGGAGATGGTTGTGGAGCGCCGCCTCGGCCCTCGCTTGAGCCCGCGCGCGTGCTGGAGGAGGTCTGTCACCCCTCCGGTCCTGAACACGGCGCCCAAAGGATCAAACTTGGGTAGAAGAGGGTTCAAGCGAGAATGGGGGTGATGGGTTTCTTTTGAAAAGTTGGCCAAGGGGCGAACTTCGAGGGCCGATCACGGGTGGAGGGAGAAGATCTTGGAGGATCCAATAGGTCGGCGGGTATCACGGATGTTTAGGGTACATTTTTCATGAAGGAAGCGGGGTCATAGGGTGGACGAGCCGACCTAGAAAAATAGGCGAAAGTAGGGACATGGGCGTTCTGACAGGGCCACAGGGGGCGGGTCAGAGAGTTGACCCGCGGTCAACTCTCGGACCCTCCTGGTTGGTCCACGTGGACCAACCAGGAAAAACCATGGAAAAAGATTTATAAAATGATTTAAAAATAGCAAATGACGTAATTAATTTTAAGGTTATAAAAATAAAAAAAATTTCTTATTTTCTATAGTATTTTATTCCGATTTTTAATTATTTTTATGATATATTTTTACAATTTTGCATTTATACCCTTATAGGTATCTATATCTATGTATTTAAGTATTCTATTTTATATTTAGGTATTTTTAATTTATTTTATTTTGGTTTTTATTTTCTAAAATTACAAAATACTTTTATATACATAAATAGATTTTTATTTTATTTTATTGATGTATTATGTACATTAAATAAAATATAAGTATAAAAAGTATATGTATGTGTATAGGTAAAATACCTATGTATATGATATCTACAAGTATTTTTATTTGAGTTTTAATTATGGTTTTGTTCTGATTTTAATATACATAATTATTATAAGTATTATTGACAACATTATAAAAATATAAAGTATAAAAATAATAAATAAATAATAAAATGAATATTTTAATATGTACAAGTATACAATGAGGGTCCAAAAGTCAACTTTCAAACCGTAGCTCCGCCAAATGCGAAACCACCACCATTAATTAGATTATTTTCTTCTATATACAATTAAAGGTGAGTTTGATGCATTTGGAGTTTTTATTTGTGAGATACGGGTCTGGGAAGTTGGCATTCTGGATTTTTATTCAGACCATAACTTTTTATCTGTACATTATTTTTTTGTGAAATCAATTTTGTATTTTTCTTTATTAATTTATCTACAACTTTCATGTACAAAGTTTCTTTATTTGATGTATAAAAAGTGGAACCAAAAATAGGTCCCAAAATGAATAAAGAATGAATAAAATAAAAGGATTTTATTGGTATTTTTGGCCCTTATCTCCCCTCACTTTATTCCTTGTCGACCTATTCATCAAGATGCCTAGGTCTCGGGGGTTTCGGGTCATAAAATATTTACAATATTTTATTCTTTTTCTTTTCTTTTCTTTATTCTATAATTTTGGCTTTTAAAAACCGCATTTTATACAATATTTATACACATATGCATGAATGCTAAAATGTCTATATTAAGCCTATTTACACGCATTTACTAGGGTTTTTAAGGCCAAAATGATAGATAAAGATGATGAAACGTAGATTCATCAAACGCACAGAAGTGGAAACATTTATCCTCCTCTTGGGAGGGAAGTGCACCCCAACCCATCTGGTGATGATGAGTTTTGAGGACAGGAGATTGTGGGTTGCAATAAAGCTTCAAAAGAGGGATAGTCTACTGGCTCAAGAGGAAAAACTCCTTATGTATATGCTACTGTGAATAGTATTTGAAAAAAACTCCAAAAAAAAGTGGACAGACCTGCATAACAATAAAATGCCTGCCGGTATATGTGAATATGTTGTATAGTGACGAATTCCAAAATGCCGCGAGTTAAGAAGTTGTTTTTAATCTTCGTGTGTGAAAAATAATAAATCGTTCGTTGTAGGCGGCAATCGGAAAAAGTCAAGAAAATAACCACAAATTTGTAATTAATTTTAATCCAGTGGTTTTTATGTTTGTTTTACTTGGGCAAGTCCCAAGGTCGATCACAAGGAGGCAAAGGAACAACCTAGAGATATGTCTATTCAATTTCGTGTTCGGTTTTCAAGGCGGTCTTTTTTTGGAATTTTTAATGCAAATTAGGGATGCGAAATGCGGTTTTGGCCTTATTTAGGGACTAAAATGTAAAATTCACTCAAACAATGTCCGAAAAATACGAAACTTGGCCACAATGTAAATGATGATGAAATAAATGCACTGTAATTTTTTCGGAATTTTTGGATGCAATATGAATTTTTTTATGAATTTTTAAATGTCGAGAGAATGATTTTCAGTATTTAATTATAATAAATATTAAACCTATTATTTTCAAAAGATAAAATTATCTAAGATCTATTACTAGGTGATGGATCTCAGAAAACTCTTAGACCTCAAAAATGTGGGGTTTAATACCTATTAAAAATTAAATAGTGAAATATGCAAAATGATTTTTACAGAGCAAATTATGCGTGCAAATGCAAAGATTTTTGGGCACAATGTCAACCAAAATAATCTCTACAATATGTATTTTTCGAGAATTTTTAGAACAACAGTTAATCAAATATAAATTGAAGAGCATGAAATGGGCAAAGTCTGCAAATGTCCACCAAATAATTAATTATTAATGAACCATTAATCATCAAAATATCCACAATATCTTAAAATGTAGAGAATGAAGAAATGAACATCATGCTATTTTTAAATAAGTAAAATGTTGCAATGTAGAGGTCTATAATGGATGACAAAGATAGGGGTACAGATGCAAACAGAATAAATAAATAAAAACAATGCAGGGGGGACCTAGTTGAAATTACCAGGAGTTTGGGGGCCCTTATTGCAAATTTCACAGAGCGGCACGTGCTCCGCACATGCCCTCTGATCTTGGACTGGAACGGAAATGGAGAGAAGAAGCGGGGGGGCCTTTGCAATTTCGCCCAGGCGGTCACGTGCATAGCGCGTGACACCGGGGATGGCGTGCTGATGAAGTTTCCCACGCACGTACGGAGCACGTACAGGGGACCTCAGGCCTCACGCCCGGTGCTGGCGGTGGCTCGAGTCGACCGCTGCAGAGGGGAGGCCGGCGGAGCTCTGGTGCGGTGCCGGAGGCTCGCGAGTGGTGCTCAGTGGAGGAGCACCACCACCTGTGGCGAGGCGAAGCTTCTGGCTGACGGTGGCGTTGGCGGAGGAGTCGTAAGGCGAGAGGCGGAGTCGCGGCGTTGATTGTCGGAGATGCGTAGCGATGGAGGTGGGCGTCGGCGGAGCTCCTGATGTCGATGGTGGAGTTGGCGGAGGAGCTCCAGGCGGAGGCGTGGAAGATGGTCGGGGAAGAAGGCGAAGTTGTCGGAACGGATGGAGTCGATGAAGACGGCGGAGTTGGTGTCGTTGATGAAGGTCGGAGAAGACGTAGGAAAACGTCGCAGTTGTCGAAGGAGAACTTAGCTCGACGGATTTGACCGGAGCTGTGGCAGCACAGGCGAGGTGGTCACCGCCGCGACGAGGACCTTGGGTCCTCAGATCTCGTCGATGAAGAGGGCACGGCAGCGCTGTCACCGCCGCGTGCCTTCGGTTGAAGTGTAATCGGCGGATCCCGGTCGTCGGCGAGTCGAATCCCCTTAAATAGGAGAGGATCGACGAGGGTTACGGGGAAGAGGCGACCGGCGAAAGACGCGGAGATGGTGGGATTGGTCGGTGCGAGGTCAAAGGAGGGGCGGTTGCGAGAGTTGTGGAGGAGGTCGTTGGCGAGGAGTGCGGCGGCACGCGAGATTGGGGAGCGGTTGGCGGAGGTTTCGGGGGGAAGTTGGGAGGAGGACAATGGGTCCCAGGTCGTTCGATCGGCCGAGATCGAACGGCCTGGTATGGGCCACGTGGCGACAGTAGTGAGAGAGGGGGGCGGGCGCGCACGTGCAGTGCGCGTGTGGGGGTGGCACGTGCGCTGCACGTGCGTGGTTTTTATTTTTATTTTTATATATTTTTTTAATAAAAACGGAAATATAAAAGGGCCAAAAACGACTGACACGTGGCGGCCTCTGGGGCAGCCACGTGTCAGCTCCAAAAAAAATCCGAAATAAAAGTTTTGTAAAATCAAAAAGAAATAGTAAACGACCTCGGATCAAAAAAGTTCCTTCACAAAAAATGCTCGTCTTGACGAGATCTACAACTTTCATGAAGACATCAAAACCAAATTTGGTCAAATGTAAAAAGTGAATTTTTGGGGTATCCCATGTACATAGAATACCTTGATTTTGGTGTTTTCTAATTTTTTTGTCATTTTTAAATATACAAAAAATCTGGAAAAATATGGAAAAATTAAAGATAAATAAAAGACACCTAATTATATTTTTTTTGGATTTTTAATGATAAAGAAAATATATACATACAATACAAGGTCAAAAACCGCGAAAATATACAATGTACAAAAGAGGCCCAAAACCCAACTTTCACATACGAGCTCCGATTTACATGAACTTGGTCTTGCTTTGAAGGTTATTGAATGTGCATTAGTTCAAAAGTGAGTAGGATAAATCGGACACTGGATGGTGAAGATATGTGGCTTTTAGTCCGAAGATCCTGAAACTAGGGTTTGGGTTTTTGGTCCACTTAACAGGGTTAGTGATTTTTTTTGTATTTTCCATTTATTTTTGTTAGTGATATGTACAAAGTGGAGGTGAGTTTGTGGCATTCGGAGTTAGCATGGAGGAGTTAAAAATAGGGGAAGTTAGGCTATTTACAGGTCAAGTTTGGCTTTGATTTTTGGCTCTTATTTTGTGCAGAAATTATGGATAAAATGCCATTTTTATGAAAACATGCATGAATGCTAATTATGCAGAATAAATGCAAATATGCTGTTGATTTTTAGGGACTTAAGCTTAATAAATGAGATTTAGAGTGTTGAATCCGAGATTCATCATCCCCCTATACTTAAACCATGCTCGTCCCTGAGCATCAAAAAGAATGCAATGAAGTGAAATGAGACTGGGTTCCATAGCAAGACCATGAACTAAATGTGAAAGTGAAACTAAACTCGACCTTTGGATTAATAATGTGTCGGAACTTCTGTGAGACTTAGAATTTTAAAATCAACAGCCCTCAAGTTCTACACATCATTGTCACAGTTTCGGCTCAGAAGTCATCTTAAATCAATCCTCTTCCCAAAGTATACCCTATGAATATTGAACAACCGACTCATGCGTGCGAAGGGTTTTTAGCTCTTCCCATTCAGAATGCTGGTCTACCATGCTCCTCTCCTCTCCAGTAACTCGTCCTCGGGAAGTCAGGTATTTCCTTCTAAGGTCTGTCGCGATGTGTTCACAATCGAATGAGGGAGAAGATAGAAGAAAGAGAAAAGAACTGGAGGGTGGCCAGTGTAGTCACCTCTCCTTGTGAAGATGGCCAGTGTAGCTGAGTCTTCACCAAGATCTGCAGGTTTCTTGAAGCTTGGACATTTTTGGTCGGATTTTATTTGGTGGATGTTTCTTTGAAATTTTTGGCGGTTCTGCTTGGATCTTGTTGTGCCCCTACGGATATAGAATCTTTTTGTTCCGTACATTTTTTTGGGGTCTTAGAAAAAATTGCATCCATCCGTCCATCCCTTTTCCGAAGATTTATTTTAACCCGTACTCCGGTCTTTAGATTTCCACGCTACCAGAAAAGAGACTCACACAGTCTTCCAACATCCCATCTGAGTTGAGCTAAGTGCATAGTGCGAGAGTACAAATTAATTCCCTATTCCAGAGTTGTACCCAGAATGAAGAGACCAGGTTAGACACTAAGAGTCAAACGCTGCACATTGTCATGTGGAACTTAAAGAATTAAGTCAACAGACCTGAAGTTCTTAAAATCCTATTTCTCGGTGAAGTTCCTATGAAAATTAGGTGGATTAAGGTCAAGTCCAGACCACTCTCGGTTTCTACTCATAACTCGGTTCAGAACCCAATGACTTTTCACAGATGCACATGCATGTGATGTTGGATGAAGTGCAGGTGTGTGCAATGCAGACACATTTTTTTGAAAATTTTTTTGACATTTTATGCAAGGGATTTTTTTTATGCAGAAAATGAAATAAGAAGCCTTCTTTTTTAAAAAAAATTGGGCACGGTTAGTGTTAGTAGAAAAACCTTTTTTTTGTATGTTCTTGTTTGTTTGTTTTTTTTCAAGTTAGTACCCACCCCGTAAATACATATAGACTTACGCGAAAGTACGAGATATGGGTAAAATATATACAAAGTATATGTATAGACCCCCCTATACTTAGCGAGTGTTGTGTCCTCAGAGCACAAGAAGTGGAAGACATAGCTCGGGCTAAGCGTAAGGGAGTGGAAAAAAATGAAAAGAAAAGCGGTCAGGAAATGAGGAGAGTATATACAGATGGGTGTTGGTTCCCCCTATACTTAGGCTCTGATCAGCCTAAGTATGGAAGAATGGTGGAAATGGAGCAATCGAGAGTTAGGAGAGGAATGATTTATACAGGTGGCATCGGTCCCCCCCTATACTTAGGCCTTGGCCTAAGTAGAGGAAGAAGCTGCACAAGGAGACCGATGTGGTCGGGAGGGAGGGTGGGTAGCCGATGATTAAGGCGGTTTTCGGCTGATCTTTTTGTGAGCCTGTGGTAGGAGATCGTAATGATGAGATGGAGATGAAGCATAAGATTCCCAACTATGATCAGAGTCATCCTCAGTCAAATCATGATGGATAATAGATGAAGTGTTTGAGTCAGAAGAAAGATATCCATCATCAGAGTTATCCTCGGAGGAGTAGTAATTGAAAGTGGACATACTCCAAGTATTCTGGTCTTTTATTTCTTCAATTGTTTTCTCAAAACTCTTTCCTTCTTGGGGTCAATCGGTTTGTCCTCAGATGAATACTCAGAAGCACCGGTTTCAGTCAGTTCATACGAAATAATTCCAGTGTACTTGAAGAGGGCAGGAGCATCAGCTTTGGATGAGTAGTAGTTAGGAACGGGAGTTGTCCAACGGGGATTGAATTTTGGATCCTTACGAAGATATGGCTTTAGGGCTGCCGAACAGACTTCACTCATGTAGACCATCTTTTCCGGACCTGATGAGGGATCATCAACTGATTCCTCTTCCGAAAGGTCAAAGGTGACTCTCTTTTTATTTTGTAGTGAAGGTGTCGGTTCACTTGAGTATCCAGATGAATAGCCATTGGAATTCTCCTTGGTCGGTGGTTGGTCTGCGTGCTTGTTCTTAGTCTCCCGAATGTTTGAGCATTCTCGATTTGGGATGATTTGGTTAAGATATTCAGAGAATGTTGCTCCAGGATGTGACCATGCATATGTCTCAGGATCGTAGTAGAAAGATTTGTCTATTTTGAGATCCGCGGGAATTGAAATACTGGGGAGAGTCTCTGCATGTTCTTTCTCAACTGATTCGATGTTGGCGTATTCCTGTGTCGAGTTGATGTAATCCATGTAGTCAGAGTAGGTTGACCCAGGGTGTGCCCATGCATAAGTCTCCGGATCGTATGATTCATATACATGATTTTCCATGGTGAGAGCGGCTGGGAATGGAGCAGGGGGGAGATTCTCTAAACCAATAGTCTCATCAACAACCGTTATCTCAGATGTGGCTTCGGGGCAGGGCTCTTCTACCGTTTCATGGTTACGGTTGTCGGGGACTTCGTGGGTTGCCTCAGAAGATCGTGGTTCCTCAAAGATATGGTCAGATCTAAGTGTTTCCAATGCCGTGAAATTGATTTCCCTAGTCTCACAATCAATACTCGCCTTGGCCAATGCCAAGAATGGCTTTCCGAGAATGATTGGAGATTGGGTGAATTCTCCTTGATGCTCAATATCAATGATCGTGAATTCTACTTTGAGCGGAGCACCTTGGAATTTCATGATGACAGAAATGGTTCCTCTTGGCCGTTTTATCGATCGGTCCGCCAATTGAATAATCTCTCGTATCTTCCGAATCGGTCCGAGTTTGAGTTCATGGAATACAGAGGTCGGGAGGACATTAATTGGTGAATCGTCATCAATCCGAGCATGGGTAAAAATCGTGTCTTTGAGTACACATTCAAATCTGGGCAACCGCTTCACTATACGGCTCTTGGTTTTTCTCCTCAACACCAAGGAGGAGGCCATTGACAAGATATGTCTTTCAGTCTTTGTTCGTATCCTACCCGACTTTTTGTTCATTATTTTATCTGTTATAAATCTTTTAAGGTCGGGGAAGTGTTCAATGGCCTGTATAAAGGGAAGTTCAAAAATCAATTTATTTCCTAATGCTTCCCGTAAAATTGGATCCAAATTCCTCAGATTGTCTTCAATCTCAATTTTTATGAAATTTTCTAAATTTTCAATTTTTTTGTGGTTTGCAAATATTTCCATTTTTTTGGTATTTTCTAGGTGGTGTGGGGGTGTGGGGTGTTCTTCAGGTGAAAAGGGGCTCTGATGTTCAGGGTGATAGTCCCCTGCATAGTTATTTCTAAGGGAGTAAGATGTGGAAGTGATTTTGTCATAATCGTCCCTAGGTTTCTGAATATCCTCACAATTTTCAATTTCAGATCCAATCATTTCCTCATTCATTTTTATAACCGAGCTACCAGAGATTAATCGATCGGTAAGTGTTTGAAATTTATCCTCCATTAAATCAAATTTCTTATTCATCCTCAAAATATTCTCCAAAATCTCTTCTTGGCCAAGTGTGGGAGCAGTTGGGGTATGTTTTTGTAATTCAATGTCTTCTTCCATTTTTCTACATGTACTAGGAGAGGGGTATCTTGAAATATCCGATATACGATCATCATTTTCTGAAAGTATCTCCTCAATAATCATGGAAGGTGGCTGCTCATATGGTCTAGGTAAGTGGAGTTGGTCCAAGGGGAGTTGTGATCTTATGTGGTCGGCCCAATCCTCTGTAGGAGTGAAGAGGGGGTTGTTATGTTCAATCCAAGATAATGATTTTTCTTTGGTGTTCAAGATTGGTGGAAGAGGTGAAGAAGTGTTCAACTCGATCATGTGGTTATCATCTCCCATGAATGATGGATTGACATTTCCCGAATATGAGGGATGAATTGTATGATCAATGTAAAGAGGATTGAATGAAGAAGTAGAGCCCTCAATCATTTGTTGGGTTGCTTGTTCTGAATACAAAGGGTTGTCATTCATGAAACAAGTCGGATTAGCAGAAGGAGATGGATTTATTGTTGGTTGAGGGGGAGGTGTTTTGGGTCTAACCGATACGAATTCATTTTCATAGTATAGCTCTGATGGATTCTCGGATAAACGTTCGGCTATTTTTGAAAGAGCTGAAAGGAATGAGGGGTAGGGTCTGCAAGAGTTATTGGACAAGAATTCCATGGTGATTTTAAATCAAGAGAGGCGAGAGATGATTGCACGGGATAGTCAAGAGAAATCAAATGTGCGGCTATTGATCTTGAAATCGGTTGACGCCCACCAATGCAAACACAAATCAAACCCCAGATTCACCCACACAATGAAGCCGTAAGAGTTCGGCTATTATCTTTTCAATTTTAGTTGGTGATAAATAAATCTTGACAAAAATTTAGAGAGCCGATAGGTGTCGGAGCTGGGCTCTAGCATTAAGTGTCGTCTCTTGCTCACTTAGAAAAATAGAAACATACAAGGTCGGGGTTGCTCTCCCGCAGAAATTCTTAATTTTATGGGTTATTTTGATCGGCTATATTTAGCAGTCCCAATTTTTAATGAGGTGATCACTGAAAAATTAGATGAGCATAAAATCACGTCTACCGTCCAGTCCCAATTTCCTTTTAAAATTATGTGATAAAATGAGAGGGAGGAGTTCGGAAAAAGCCGATGGACGCGGAAAACTATGATGAATGCTCAGTTAGAAGACTTACAATGCCTCCTCGCAATCTTCATGCGGGATGCAATACAGAATTGAAAAATTTATTCTAAATACGTGCAAGCCGATGAAAACCGCACCTAAGCAGAAAGTTCTATTAGCGGGAAGAATTGAGTTAAATTTGGCTAAGTTGAACGATCTATGTGCGTCTCAGTTAAAGTACAGTGTGGCCTTAGATCCTACGAGCACAATAAAAAAATGAAAATGCTCTGAGAGCCGTATGTGCAGGTCTATCCTAATCGCCACTCAAGTCGGGCCCCACCCTCACCGAAGAGTGAAACAGGCCACGACACACCACAGAAAAAGTTCAAGGTCTTTTTTACATGCGCGAGAGTCCAAACGGACACCGCTGTAAATGAGCAGAAATGGAAATTTGCAAAAATTAAAAACCTAGACTCTACTCTCTCTCACGACTTGACTCGATCTTAAATTAATTTGCGGTTTTCTCGGATGTCGGTGAAGATGCGTCGGTTTCTTGAAAACCGCTCCACGTACGCCGGGTACCTCGCAAGAAAAATAAGAGAGATATGTGTAAGAGAGTGACTTAGAAAATAGAACAAGCGAATAAATGCTGAAAAATAAATGCTGGAAATAAAATGGTATTCACAATGAACAATTCGGGGTTCAGACTACCCGAATGCGGAAAACCGAGCGAAAAATTTTCAAAACAGAAAACTAAGCCGTTTGCCTGCCCGGCAACGACGCCATCTGACGAATTCCAAAATGCCGCTAGTTAAGAAGTTGTTTTTAATCTTCGTGTGTGAAAAATAATAAATCGTTCGTTGTAGGCGGCAATCGGAAAAAGTCAAGAAAATAACTACAAATTTGTAATTAATTTTAATCCAGTGGTTTTTATGTTTGTTTTACTTGGGCAAGTCCCAAGGTCGGTCACAAGGAGGCAATGGAACAACCTAGAGATATGTCTATTCAATTTCGTGTTCGGTTTTCAAAGCGGTCTTTTTTTGGAATTTTTAATGCAAATTAGGGATGCAAAATGCGGTTTTGGCCTATTTTAGGGACTAAAATGTAAAATTCACTCAAACAATGTCGGAAAAATACGAAACTTGGCCACAATGTAAATGATGATGAAATGAATGCACTGTAATTTTTTTGGAATTTTTGGATGCAATATGATTTTTTTATGAATTTTTAAATGCTGAGAGAATGATTTTAAGTATTTAATTATAATAAATATTAAACCAACTTATTTTCAAAAGATAAAATTATCTAAGATCTATCACTAGGTGATGGATCTCAGAAAAATCCTAGACCTCAAAAATGTGGGGTTTAATACCTATTAAAAATTAAATAGTGAAATATGCAAAATGATTTTTACAGAGCAAATTATGCGTGCAAATGAAAAGATTTTTCTTCACAATGTCAACCAAAATAATCTCTACAATATGTGATTTTTTCGTTTAGAACAACAGTTAATCAAATAAAAATTGAAGAGCATGAAATGGGCAAAGTCTACAAATTTCCACCAAATAATTAATTATTAATGAACCATCAATCATCAAAATATCCACAATATCTTAAAATGTAGAGAATGAAGAAATGAACATCATGCTATTTTTAAATAAGTAAAATGATGCAATGTAGAGGTCTATAATGGATGACAAAGATAGGGGTACATATGCAAACAGAATAAATAAATAAAAACAATGCAGGAGGGACCTAGTTGAAATTACCAGGAGTTTGGGGGCCCTTATTGCAAATTTCACAGAGCGGCACGTGCTCCGCACGTGCCCTCTGATCTTGGACTGGAACGGAAATGGAGAGAAGAAGCGGGGGGGCTTTGCAATTTCTCCCAGGCGGTTACGTGCATAGCGCATGACCCCGGGGCTGGCGTGTTGATGAAGTTTCCCACGCACGTACGGAGCACGTGCGGAGGACCTCGGGCCTCACGCCCGGTGCTGGCGGTGGCTCGAGTCGACCGCTGCGGAGGGGAGGCCGGCGGAGCTCTGGTGCGGTGCCGGAGGCTCGCGAGTGGTGCTCAGTGGAGGAGCACCACCATCCGTGGCGAGGGGAAGCTTCTGGCTGACGGTGGCGTTGGCAGAGGAGTCGTAAGGCGAGAGGCGGAGTCGCAGAGTTGATTGTCGAAGATGTGTAGCGATGGAATAACGCGTCGGCGGAGCTCCTGATGTCGATGGTGGCGTTGGCGGAGGAGCTCCAGGCGGAGGCGTGGAAGATGGTCGGGGAAGAAGGCGAAGTTGTCGGAGCGGGTGGAGTCGATGAAGACGGTGGAGTTGGTGTCGTTGATGAAGGTCGGAGAAGACGTAGGAAAACGTCGCAGTTGTCGAAGGAGAACTTGGCTCGACGGATTTGACCGGAGCTAGGGCAGCACAGGCGAGGTGGTCGCCGCTGCGACGAGGACCTTGGGTCCTCGGATCTCGTCGATGAAGAGGGCACGGCGGCGCTGTCACCGTCGCGTGCCTGCGGTTGAAGTGTAATCGGCGGATCCCGGTCGTCGGCGAGTCGAATCCCCTTAAATAGGAGAGGATCGGCGAGGGTTACGGGGAAGAGGCGACCGGCGAAAGACGCGGAGATGGTTGGATTGGTCGGTGCGAGGTCAAAGGAGGGGCGGTTGCGAGAGTTGTGGAGGAGGTCGTTGGCGAGGAGTGCGGCGGTGCGCGAGATTGGGGAGTGGTCGGCGGAGGTTTCAGGGGGAAGTTGGGAGGAGGACGACGGGTTCCAGGCCGTTCAATTGGCTGAGATCGAACGGCCTGGTATGGGCCACGTGGCTACAGTAGTGAGAGAGGGGGGCGGGCGCGCACGTGCAATGCGCGTGCGGGGGTGGCACGTGCGCTGCACGTGCGTGGTTTTTATTTTTATTTTTATATTTTTTTAAATAAAAATAGAAATATAAAAGGGCCAAAAATGACTGACACGTGGCGGCCTCTGGGGCGGCCACGTGTCAGCTCCAGAAAAATCCGAAAATAAAAGATTTGTAAAATCAAAAAGAAATAGTAAACGACCTCGGATCGAAAAAATTCCTTCACAAAAAATGCTTGTCTCGACGAGATCTACAACTTTCATGAATCAAAACCAAATTCGGTCAAATGTAAAAAGTGAATTTTTGGGGTATCCCATGTACATAGAATACCTTGATTTTGGGGTTTTCTAATTTTTTTGTCATTTTTAAATATATAAAAAATCTGGAAAAATATGGAAAAATTAAAGATAAATAAAATACACCTAATTATAATTTTTTGGTATTTTAATGATAAAGAAAATATATACATAAAATACAAGGTCAAAACCCGTGAAAATATACAATGTACAAAAGAGGCCCAAATCCCAACTTTCACATACGAGCTCCGATTTACTTGAACTTGGTCTTGTTTTGAAGGTTGTTGAATGTGCATTAGTTCAAAAGTGAGTAGGATCAAATCGGATACTGGATGGGGAAGATATGTGGCTTTTCGTCCGAAGATCCTGAAACTAGGGTTTGGGTTTTTGGTCCACTTAACAGGGTTTGTGATTTTTTTGTATTTTTCATTTATTTTTATTAGTGATATGTACACAGTGGAGGTGGGTTTGTGACATTCGGAGTTAGCATGGAGGAGTTAAAAATAGGGGAAGTTAGGCTATTTACAGGTCAAATTTGGCTTTGATTTTTGGCTCTTATTTTGTGCAGAAATTATGGATAAAATGCCATTTTTATGAAAACATGCATGAATGCTAATTATGCAGAATAAATGCAAATATGTTGTTGATTTTTAGGGACTTAAGCTTAATAAATGAGATTTAGAGTGTTGAATCCGAGATTCATCATATAGAAAATAAGCAAGCTTGAGTTCCAAAGTCAAATTATGGGAGCCTGCAGCTGGATGACTTGACTACACTGGTCTTGCATCCTAGGATAGGTAGCTACACTGGCTACCGTCCATTCTTCTCTTCACCCCCTCCTCTTGCACTGGTTGTACTTGAACTTATAAGGGAATACCCCGCTCCTCGAGGAATGAGTTATTGGATTGGGGAATTATTAGGTTGTCATACTGGAGAAGTCAGTCTCTTTGTCATTTCAGTTAGGGAGAGCCACCATCACTTACACTGTACGAGTCAGATTCGTAGTCATAAGGGTTTACGTACGAATTGAAGTATTCTGACATGGCTATTAAGGAGACTTGAGCAGCATTTTGGGTTCTCGAAGGCTGTTGGATTTCAAATCCGGTTCTCATTAAGGTTCCGCCTGCACTAAAATTTCAAAGGTCCGACTTAAGCTCCAAACTTTGATTTCGTGAAGACAAGTTTGATAATCAAATTTAATCCAATTTTCTTATTTTCCTTTTCTTTGTCTTTCTTTTCTACACTTATTGTATAAGTGTTTGCATGGGAATAGCAAAGGCAAGTATAGGGGGATGATGAATCTACATTTCATCATCTTTATTCTATCATTTTGGCCTTAAAAGCCCTGGTAAATGCGTGTAAATATCATTAATTTAGGCATTTTAGCATCCATGCATTTGTGGGTAAATTGTGTATAAAATACGATTTTTGAAGCCAAAATTATAGAATAAAGAAAAGAAAAGAAAAAGAATAAAATAATGGAAATATTTTATGACCCGAAACCCCGAGACCCGGGCGTCTCGATGACTAGGTCGACAAGGAATAAAGTAGGGGGAGATAAGGGCCAAAATACAGTAAAAATATGTTTTATTTAATTAATTCTTTATTCATTTTGGGACCTATTTTTAATTCTACTTTTTACACTTCAAATAAAGAAATTTGTACATGAAATTTGTACATAATTAAATATAGAAAAATACAAAATTTACTTCATACAAAAATAACATAAAGATAAAAAGTTATGATCTGAATAAGTTTCCAAAATCCCAACTTCCCAGACCTGTATCTCTCAAATAAAAACTCGAAATCTATCAAAATCATCTTTAATTGTATATAATTTTCAATAATATATTTAATGAAGGTTCGTATTTTTTGGAGATATGGTTTGAAAGTTTAGTTTTAGACCCCTATTATCTACTTGTACCAATTAAAATATTCATTTTATTTATTATTCATTATTTTTATATTTTTATATTTTTTATAATTTTGTAAATATTATTCATAATATATGGGTGTACTAAAACAGGAATAAAAACACAAAGAAAATACAAAAATAAAATACTTGTATTGAATACCTAGATGAAATACCTATAACTAGAGTTTAATGGAGTTGCCCCCTTGGGGCAGCTAAAATCTGCCACCGCACCGTTTTTGTTTTTTTTATTTTTTTAAAATATCGCCATGTATATCCATCCCTATATCCCTCCTTTATGCCATTCGAATTTCGTCAGAAACAGGCTCCTACGACCTCCATCCAGACAATCATTTTTTAACGGTAACAAGATTTTTTAAATCGACACCATCTCGATGGAGGCCGTAGGAGTATCTGTTTTTAACGAAATTTGAATGGCATATAGGAGGGATATAGGGATGAATATACAAGGTGATATTTTTCAAAAAAACAAAAAAATGCCGAAAACGGTGCGGGGGCAACTATTGTTGGCTGCCCCAAGGGGCCAACCCCATTAAAATCCTATAACTATACATGTATAAATAATACATTTATTTATTTATATAAAATACATAAGAAAAATAAAATAAAATTATATTTAAGTTTATAAAAATAATTTATAAATATATAAAATAATAAATAATATTCATAAAGTTAATTATAGAAAATAAAATTACAAAATTAATAAAATTAAACTCCTATAACTATACATGTATAAATAATACATTTATTTATTTATTTGTATAAAATACATCAGGAAAATAAAATAAAAATATATTTAAGTTTATAAAAAAGTTATAAATATATAAAATAAAAAAACAAAATTAGTAAAATTAATTATATAAAATAAAAATATAATATTAAAATATATAGAAGAATATACCTATATGGACCATAAAAGGCAACTTGTAATTTTATACCTCTGAAAAATAAACAAAATCACTACAAAATACTTCATAAAATAACAAACATTTTTTATTTAATAACCTAAAATTAATTAAATCGTTTATTTTTTTAACTGAATTTACAATTCTTTTATTTTAGTTTTGTCTTTTTGCGGATGACGTGGCCCAATCAGGCCACGCCATCGTTGACTGGGGGTCAACTCCATGACCCCAGGTCTGTGTACGCCAGACATTCGTTCGCCCTCTTCGTCTCGACTTTCTCCATGCCGACTATTTCACCAATAGACATGGCTTCCTTCTACAAACGCGTACCTTGTTTATCCATGATATACGCCCAAAGATTTTTTCGATCATCGGATCGTTGAATCACCCGTTGTCCCTTGATCTTTGGTGCCTCTCACTCATCCTGTTCAAAAACCAACCCATGCTTCCATTTGAAGTTTGAACCTTCATTGGACCGTCTTTGCTCTCTCCTTGGCGAGCTCAGGATAGGAGCTCGTGACAAGAGCTCCTCCAGCTTCCTGGAGGCAGGTTAGGCACATCGAGGCTGGTCTCCACCCCCATCTCCGGCCAATGGCCATCGAGGCTCATCTCCCGGCTTATTAGCCCGTTGAGCTCATTTTTCCTTTGATTTTTCGTGTCTGTTAGCTAGCTGTGAGTATCCTCTTTAGTTTAGCGTTTTTATTTCGTCATTTAGTCTATTGATTAGAATAGATTCCGTCCTCGAACACCTTGTCGAAGCTCTTGAGCTCCGGCGACCTCCCTCTACTCCAGGTCTGCCATCCGCTCGCCAATAACAGCCAAACCTTTGCCCCCTTGTGCTATCGGGTTTTTCTGTGTATTTACAGGGTCTGAAGGGCCCTTCTGGGGGGTCAGGAGCATCGTTCAACCTCGCCCATGTGGCCGGACAAGCACGACGACCCAGGGGCTCGTTCCGCAGCTCCCCGAACTCATTTGAACCACCAGGGGTTTCCTCTGGACAGCAGGAGCACACGATGACGGCCTGGGAGCACCCAGGTACACGGAGGATCGTCCCTTGGTCGATTCAAACTCGACTGGGGCAGGTTCTTCGGGTGTTCTTGTTGGTCCTCCCCATGTCGTTCGATCAAGAGTCGTTCGTCCAGGACCACAGATGACGTCCAGGCACCGTTGATCTCCTCGCAGAGATCTAATCCTAGGCGTCAGATCTAAAGCAGTATCAAGCACCGGGTCGCGACATGTGGCATTAGTGACTCTCCATCAGCAGTCCGATCCGTGAGCCTGGGTATTTTGCACTTTTAACCCCGGTCATTTTTGTACTTATAAATAAGTATACTGAATCTTTCATCTGCATCTGTAATATTTACAAAAGACCACTCAAACTTTGTATTATTACTAATTGGTCCTTGGCCACGTCACCTCACGTGACATGTGCACGTGAGGTGTGGACATTTTGCAGAAGGGCCCTTGGCCATTTTCATATTTATAATTACTATATAAACATTTTTATTAAGCTATATTATTTGTGGACAATTTGCATTTTGGCCCCCAGAGTTTTTGTAATTACCCGTTGGTCCCTGCCAGGCACGTGCGAGTCACGTGAGCAATGGTGTTTTTGCAGGGAAGGGCCTCTGTGTTTGTTTATTTCTTATTGGCCCTGGAATATTTTTATCACGTTATAATTTTGTGGAAACTTTACACTCTAGCCCTCAAACTTTCACATAATTATAAATTAGCCCTTGTCAGTAGTGTAGTTTTTCTTTATTGATTGCATTTATTTCATGCATCCATAAAATTCGAAAAATTACCCAAAAATAGTGTTAAGATCTTGTTTCATTGTACAATCATGCCATATTTTTATTTTTCATTTTTGTTGCATTCTAATATTTAGAAAAAATTCAAAAACATGCATTTTCATCACTGTTTGCATTAGAAAATACATAAAAATTATAAAACGTATTTGAACAATTCCAAAAAAATTATATTTTGTGTGTTTTCACATCTTCTAATTTCAGACCAAAAATCATGAAAAATATAAAAGAAACGCATAAAAATTGCATAACACCTAAAACCTTTATAAAAATATTAAAAATTCGTAAAAAATCCTAAAACTCTATTTTTTTGTCTCTGAATTTTCTTTATTTTATTATATTTAGTTTAAAATTAATTTGGAGAATTTTTGACACTGTTTGATATTTTTCATCTGCATTTTAATTTCGGGCATTAATTTTATTCACTGTTTTGAGTATTATTGACTTTAAAAACACCAAAAATATTAAGAAAAACATATAAAAATCACAAAAACATTGAAAAAGCATAAAAAGCACAAAAATATTTTATTTCCTGTATTTTGAATATTTTTACCTCTTTTTATCTCTCGCGTCTCTCTTGTGTTTATATACTTTATATAGCTTTATATCTTATTGTATAGAAAAAATATAAAAATATAAAATATAAAAAGAAAATACAAAATCAGAAATTTAAAAATCAAATATAAAAATATAAAATCAAAAATTAATTAAAAATATAAAATTAAAAACCCACAAAAATAACACACTTATAAACACTTGATCACAGTCATTTTTGAGCTTGATTGCCCCGATCTACATGTTTGCTTTCTGTGTTCGACACTACACTACTTGCACTATACACATATTTTGTAGAGTTATAATAAATTTGAACCCCACATCTTGCTTTTCATTTATTCATTTATTTGTTGTAGGTTAATTGTTGTTTGAATAGGGATTTCTTGTGGGTCGCCACAACGACTGCGTCTCCCCCTTGTGTGAAACATACTTTAGACCCGTGAAAAACTCCTTTCAATACCAGCACCGCCCCATCAGAAGTGATCCCGATCATCAGTGAAGGGGCTCAGAGGAGAAACCTCCCCCACTAGACGGATGAACTCCTCGAAATGCATGTCCGATAAATTAGTTAGAAACGTCGGCATCTAGTTCTCAAAGTCAGCGGCATGCAGGAGCGTGCAGTCCCTTATAGATGCCAAAGCATATAGCCGTGGGAACCTATTTGCCAAGGAGTCGTCCCCAATCCAGTCATCCTGCCAAAAACCGAAGACCTTTCCATCTCCCACACAAGGAAGCAGTTTTGGAGCCAACAACGGCAACACCTTACGTATACTGGACCAAAGCACCGACTGATATTGTTTCCTTTCCGCGCTCATCACACCTTTAACTCCATACAATTTTCTAATCAGAGCCACCGTGAGGCAATTCGATGGGCCCCAGATCCGAAGGGCCCACTTAGCAATCATGGCCATGTTCATGCATTCGATGTCCCGTACGCTAAGCCCCCCTTCATCGTACCCCTTGGTGACGTCCTCCCAACTAACGAGGTGCATTCCTGTCCTCTGATTTTGTCCATTCGACCAGAAGAATCTTCTCATTTGAACCTAGACCTTTTTCTGAACCCTGGTCGGCATCATCCGAGTATCAGCCCCCCCTCGAAAGTGTTATCGCCTTCCAACCGGCCAGCCTTTGTTCCATCTTCTGTACCATGCCTCCCAATTCGACTTATTCATTTCCCCGCAACTAAGCCAGTCCCGAGTAGGGGATTGGTAACTCGCCGCTGCCGCAACCCGTCAGTCTCTCAATCTCTGTGTGCTTGGCCCCCTCCAGGTGGAAGGGCACCAGCGTCGACTTTTGTCTGTTAAGCTGTAGTCCCGATAAGCTACTGAAAATCTGCACTATCTTTGTCGTGTTAGCCATTTGCTCTGGCGATCCACTGATGAACAATAGAGTATCATACGCACATTGGAGTATCGGGATGGAGATATTTTCCATCCAGAAGACCTCACACCAACCATTGTTAACCGCCTATTTGAGTAGCACAACCAGTGCATCCATGGACAGCACAAACAACATAGGTGTCAGCGGACACCCCTGGTGCACACCCCGTTGGGGCTGAAAGAACCCAACCCTCAGGCTTGCCATTGACCCAGATGGAGAAGGAGGAGGTGGTTACACATCGCTTCATCCAGTCAATCCATAAGTCAGGGAAACCCCTCTTCTGCAAGGAAGACCACAAGAACTTCTAATCTACACAATCATATGCCTTGACATAGTCCAATTTCCATACAACTCCTTTCACCTTTGACTGCTTCCGTTCTAAGCAGATTTCGGATGCCATCATCAGCCCGTCCTCCATCTTCCTGCCAGCAATGAAAGCTGACTGCCTAGATACACCACCGATCCCATCCCCGACTTCAACGTGTTTGCAAGAATCTTCACCACAATCAAGTATATGTCATTTGATAAAGCTATCGTCCTAAAATCGTCAACATTAAGAGGAGATTCTTTCTTGGGAAGGAGAAAGAGTAACACCCTATTGATCTTCTCGAAGCCCCGATTTCTCTATCTAAATTCATTCACTGTTTGGATAATGTCTCCTTTCACCAAATCCCAGAATTCCAGATAGAATAACACTTGAAACCCGTCTGGTCTAGGGGCGCTATCATCGTTCAGCCCCCGGACCGCCCTTTTGACCTCCTCCTCATAGAACGGTAAGATAAGCACCTGCGCTTGCTAGCTGGACATGGTTTGAACGCCTCTTCCTTAGGAGTGTCTATCGAGTTCAACGAGCTGAGTTGGCCTCAACTCGGACTCGAACTCGATAAGAAACCTAAGGCTCGAACTCGGGCTCGATAAGGGTCGAGCCCTGGATCACAAACTCGAACTCGTCGAGTTTGAGTTGACTCACGAGCCTCTTATCGAGCCACGAGTTTCTAAATTGGCTCGCGAGCCTCAAAATGAGCTGGATCACGAGCCTCTTATCGAGTCATGAGTTTCTGAGTTGGCTCACGAGCCTCAAAATGAGCAGGCTCGTGAACCTCTTAACGAGTCATTGTTCCATTTTATACATTAAATTATGCAAATGTCATTTGCAACTTTGAATTTTTACTCTTTTCTATAGCTTTTTGGGTAAGCAAAATGTTAACCTCTATTTTATATCAAGCTCAATGTAGAAGTTTTGGTATATATGTTTTCAACTTTTTATTAAGAGAGGAAACGAGTTATCGAGTTAAGTTTCCAAGTTGAACAACACCCAACTCGGACTCGACTCGATATGCTAACGAGTCATAAAACCCAACTCGAGCTCGGACTCGTTAAGATTTCGAGTCCGGCTCGCGAGCCCTTAACGAGCCGAGCCCGAGTTGACCTCATCGAGCTCGAGCTTTCCTGACAGGCCTACTCTTCCCGTCCACCCCCATCCGTCACTGTTCCTCTTCCTCGAGGCATTGACGAAATGGTGCTTCAACTCCCTCCCAATGTTCTCCTCCCCAGCAAATCTTGTGTCTCCAATCTGCACCCCATGAAGGAAATTCCTTCTTCGCCTCCTCGAGGCCATAGCATGAAAAAACTTCGTGTTTGTGTCTCCTTCTTTGAGCCATCTCTGGCAGGATCTCTGCCTCCATTCAGTCACATCTTTCTTGTCTTCATTCAGTAGATCATCCATATATCCTGACCTCTCACGTATTTCTTCCTCAGTTAGGCCCCTTTCGTCATCCCACACATCCAGCCTTGCCACACCAGACCGTGCAACCTCTCCCCTTGCTTTCTTATGTTCCTAACCTCTTTCCCGAACCTGATAAGGTACGCACGGAGCAACTGTAGCTTTGTCGCTAACCTGCCCACCGCCCACCGAGTACGTCGGGCTCCATTCATTCCATAGCTTCCGCACTTCCTCTTTGAAACCGCTCTCTAAAAGCCAGCTCTGTTCGAATTGGAAAAAGTATATACTATGTATTTCTTCCCCAATGTGCCAGATGATTGTCCTGTAATCTGAGAGTGTCCTTGGAAGCGCCCAAGCCTTCTCAAGGGGGAAAGTCGTCGCCCATGAGCAGACATGAGGAATCGATCCAATCTGGACTGAGAGCAAGCATTCTGCCAAGTGAACGAACAACCTGCAACATCAATAATGTGCATGCCAAGCGAGTGAACCACCTGGCGGAGGGCCTTCGAGCCAGGGTCACCATCACCACATTGTAGAGGACGGTCATCTGGCAGGAGCGTAACATTGAGGTCCCACCCCCCACCAGTCACACTCCAGATGCGTTGACAGACCCCAATTGTTCCAGTTCAACCGCCAGGGGTCCCCTCACGCTCCCCAGCGTAGGACCATACATGTTTGTGATAAACTGAGTCACAACATCCTTTCTCCTCTTTAGCTTCACTGTCAAACAGTCCTCTCCAGGCATCACATCCACCAGGTCGAACACATCTTTATTCCATCCCATCAGTAAGCCCCCTGAATTGCCCTGCACATTCAGCTCTGCAAGATCGAATTTGCCATCACCATCAATCTCACTCCTGAACTCGTCAGCTCCCCTAGATAGTTTAGTTTCCTGGAGGAGGAATATATCTGTGCCAGCCTCGATAATTGTGTACATGACACCTGCCCTCTTCTCAGGGCACCCTAGCCCTCTGACGTTCCAACAAAGTCTTCATTAAACAACAAGCTAAGCTCTCTTATTTTGCAGAGGCATTACCCCCAGTTGTGCTGCTATGCTCCTATCGAGAATGAAGAAGCAGTTCGATAGTGTATCGAGGACCGAGAAGTTCGACCGGTCCACCTGTTGAGGTTTTATACTTTCGCTAGCATGGAGAGTCGTTGCTCTCCTCATTATCCTTTCCGCCCTTCTGGATCTATTCCGGTGATAGAAGTTCCAAATCTACCACCTTCTTCCTCCTACCATGGATGTTCCTCCCTCGGTTGTGAGGGCCCTGGTTGAGAGGCCACGCAGACATCCAGAGGCTCATCAGTCGCACTCGTTTCTCCACATGCCCGAATCGGTCCAGATTTGGCAGCATGATTATGTTGTCCTCCTACCACCTGATTGCGGCTGACCTCCGAACTGTCAGTGTGAGATTCCAAACGAAACGCCTCCATACCGAGTTGTTTGTATTTTGTTTTTCCGTCGGTGGTGGATTCCTCATGAGGCTTCGTGGGAAGAAAATGACTTCCGATGATCTATCCACTCCTCCCATATTTTTCACAGCTTTCTCCCGCAAGCTCCTCGTAGAACGACGAAGCAAGCATGACCTCGACCTGTACCCAATCCATAGATTCTTGGGGTCCGGTTTAAAGAGAGATGGAATCGCGAGTGAAGAGGGGTGTCAACCCCGCCCGGGTTCGGAGTTCCAGGTCCCAGATCCATGGCGACAGCAATCGGGTCGTCCTCATTCCCGCCAGCAACAGCCAGCCCAAATGAAACGAACCGAATAACTTGTTGAGTGCCTACTATCGGATAGTCCAGGACCATACCATCCGAATTAAGGCGTGCCACCCTGCCAAGAATCAGAAGCGCTGGTTTCTTGTCTTCCGAGAAAGACCCTTGACAGCCAATGCCTCCTCAAATCCAGTGCCAAGCATTGTGGGGGTGGTTCCACTTGAGGTCTATGCGGGAGATGAAGCGCCGCGTCCGGCTCTTCGGTTGCCTCAACGAAGCCTAGACAATCGTTCTTCCTTCCCGACGCGTCTCCCTCCCGCCGCTGATGTGCCTCCTGGCCCTCCGTCCTCATCTCACGATTCCAGCTGTCACACCCCCAAATTCCGTGATCGAGAATGATCGTGCAGACACGGTAGCTGGATGCTCGAGAATGATCGATGAAGCTGGACTTCAGGAGGAGTCCGAAAATGCGTGGATATCAGGGAGATTATCCACCAGAGTCTAGAGGCTCCACCGTACGTGATGGAGAAGCGTCACACAGGACACTGGCTCGTTAGCAGAGTGTCGTGAAGCTTGTAGCAGTGCGAGCACAGCGAGTACAGTCAGAAGTGCAAGACATGACAGTGGATGCACGTAGTCATACATACGCGAGCTCAGAAGGGCGGTACGTAGTGAAGCAGTACGCATCGAAGAGCTATGCGGTACAGTCACAGAGGCGTATGCACGAAGGCGCACGGTATCGGTATTGATGTGTGGCGGTCCATGGAGGCATGGAGCGTTGCAGGTGCTGAGTACGAGCATTGTCGAGCATGCTCGGTAGTACACGTATGAGAGTGGTCTGGAGGCCACGATAGCGAAGTTCTGGAGGACTTCCCCTTAGCATGCAGAACGCTAAGGAAGAGTTTACCGCACGAGGGTCTGGAGGCCGCGGGTTCCCTTTGGCACAAGACCAAGTGCTCGGTGGCACTTGGTGAATTATGGCAAAGCTGCATCAGCAAGCGTTGGAGCGCGAGTGTGCTGATGACTGGGCGGTTGACTGGCGTCAACCGTGTGAGAAGACGAAAGGACAACAAGGGAGTCAAAGAGACGAGCAGACAAAGAGTTGCTGAGGAACGCGAAGGGTTACCGAAGAACTCGAAGGGTCTCTTGTGTCTTTATGTATCATTATTGTAGATGTAATATTGAGTGTCCCTTGGGTTGCCTTGAGTCTTGTATATAAGGAGAGGTGGTGGCTCATTTGTAAACACACAGTGTTAGAGAGTACACAGAGTGTCCACCCACTCCAGAGATAGTTCCCCTTCTAATAAAGAGAAGAGCTTTGTGCCCGTGCTCGTGTGATTTCTTGGTTGAGTTCTTGAGCGTTCTTGAGTGTGTTCTTGAGAGTGTTCTTGAGCGATCCGGAGTTCGTGCTCATGCTTGTGTTGGAAGCGTCGGTACGCTAGCAAGCAGGAGTACGAGAAGAGTTGGAGCGTGTCCGTGACCGTTCTACTCGGGAAGGCTGGTTAGCTACGGGTTAGCTAACGCCGCATAGGATCGGTCGAAATCGATAGCGGGATTTTGACCCTGTGACATTTGGTATCAGAGCTTGGTTGGTGCCAAGGAGCAGATCACAGAGCTTGGTCGATGCCAAGAAAGCGGGCAAAACTATGAGCGACTGTCGGTGTAATCGATTGCGGGAACAGAGGATACTTGTTGGTGCAAGTACATCTTCAATCAGCGGAGCGAAGATGGTGGGTGTTACCGATCGCGTGGCAGTACTAGAGCAGGCGATGGCAGAAGTGGAGTCCACCATTGGGACTCATGCCCATCGCATCGCTGCCTCGGAGGAGCACTATTCAGAAGGATCGGATGTTGGGGACGAGACCCAACAACGCTCAACGGAGCAGATCCAGTCCTTGGAGGACAGACTGAAGACGTTCAACATGATGATGGAGGATCTTCGGAGTGAGATCTCCCTCATCAAGAAGGCATTGGCGAACAGTGGAGGCTCCATGGAGGTGCAGCGACGCAAGGTACCCGAGCCCAAATCCTTCACAGGTACGCGGAGTGCCAAGGATTTGGAAAACTTCCTATGGGATATGGAAGTTTACTTCGAGGAGACCAAGACGACGGAAGCCGAGAAGGTCGGTTTGGCATTGATGTACATGTCGAGCGACGCCAAGCTATGGTGGAGGAGCCGTGCAGCAGACGAGGCAAGATCGAAGATATCCAGGTGGGATGATCTAGTCAAGGAACTGAAGGCGCAGTTCCTGCCAAAGAATACTGTGTGGATTGCACGGGAGGCTCTTCGACACCTGAAGCAGACAGGCACAGTTCGTGAGTACGTGAAGCAGTTCACATCCTTGTTGCTGGACATCAAGGGGATGTCCGAGGAGGACAAGCTGTTCAACTTCACGATCGGGTTGCAAAGTTGGGCGCAAGCTGAACTGCAGAGGCAGGGCGTGAAGGACCTTAATTCAACGATCGTGGTGGCAGATGCGTTGGTCGATTATGGGGCGGCCCAACCAAGTCACAATGCTGAAGAGAAGGAGTTCACCAGCAAGCAGAAGGCGCGGTCGAAGGACAAGGGCAAAGGCGTTGCCCATGATCCACCAGTGGAGGAACGGGAGTACTCCAAGAGAAGGGAGCAACCCAAGAGCAAGGGGTGCTTCATATGCGACGGACCGCATAGGGCGCGGGAGTGCCCAAAGAAGGAGAAGCTGAACTCTCTTCGTGGGGACGAGGAGGAGGAAGAAGAACGTGAGGTACGCTTGGGAGCAATCGATGCTATGCACAAGGTACGCCTCACAACACTTCGAGCTGGAGCTTCGAATTCGGTGGAGGGAGGGAACTCCACAACATCGAGCATTGGAGGTGCCAAGGCTCAATCGAGGACGCACAGGAGTGCGTAGGTGCATTTTGGGCACCAACTTGTGTGCAGGAGGCACACAACTAAAGCCGATGATAGGAGATCATCCGTGCATGAGAAGACAAGGCAGAGCTCTGGAGGGCGATGCAGCATGGACAACGAGTTACACGTCCATGGGGGTGGAGTGGTGACGAACCACACCACCAATGATCTTGCAGGAGGCAAGATACCGAAGACGCTCGAAGCGCAGGAGGTGCTCATTTCCCAGGATGTGGGGACGCCCACAGGGAACGATAGAGATCGTCAACGAGCAAGCGTGGAGGTGAGTACTCCACATGTGGAGCTGGAGCTGCCACAGGACAACGATGGAGCTGCTGTATCCAGGAGGGATACACCGAAAATGGGAGCTGACAAGGAAGCTCCACTTTTCATGATGAAGACCAAGTCATGGAGGGACATGGTTCGTGAAAAGACTAGGTGTAGGAAGGGAGGCGGTGCAAGGCGGCACCACCCTTCCAATTGAGTCGCATCAAGAGGTGCGTAGCGGATGGAGGATCGTGACGGGACGCCAGCTGAAGAAGGAATGCTCGGTTGAGGACAACCGATTCTTCAGGTGGGGGAGGCTTGTCACACCCCCAAATTCCGTGATCGAGAATGATCGTGCAGACACGGTAGCTGAATGCTCGAGAATGATCGATGAAGCTGGACTTCAGGAGGAGTCCGAAAATGCATGGATATCAGGGAGATTATCCACCGGAGTCTGGAGGCTCCACCGTACGTGATGGAGAAGCGTCACACAGGACACTGGCTCGGTAGCAGAGTGTCGTGAAGCTTGTAGCAGTGCGAGCACAGTGAGTACAGTCAGAAGTGCAAGACATGACAGTGGATGCACATAGTCATACATACGCGAGCGCAGAAGGGCGGTACGTAGTGAATCAGTACGCATCGAGGAGCTATGCGGTACGGTCACAGAGGCGTACGCACGAAGGCGCACGGTATCGGTATTGATGCGTGGCGGTCCAAAGAGGCATGGAGCGTTGCAGGTGCTGAGTACGAGCATTGTCGAGCATGCTCGGTAGTACACGTACGAGAGTGGTCTGGAGGCCACGATAGCGAAGTTCTGGAGGACTTCCCCTTAGCATGCAGAACGCTAAGGAAGGGTTTACCGCACGAGGGTCTGGAGGCCGTCGGTTCCCTTTGGCACAAGACCAAGTGTTCGGTGGCACTTGGTGAATTATGGCAAAGCTGCATCAGCAAGCGTTGGAGCGCAAGTGTGCTGATGACTGGGCGTTTGACTGGCGTCAACCGTGCGAGAAGACGAAAGGACAACAAGGGAGTCAAAGAGACGAGCAGACGAAGAGTTGCTGAGGAACGCGAAGGGTTGCCGAAGAACTCAATGGGTCTCTTGTGTCTTTATGTATCATTATTGTAGATGTCATAATGAGTGTCCCTTGGGTTGCCTTGAGTCTTGTATATAAGGAGAGGTGGTGGTTCATTTGTAAACACACAGTGTAGAGAGTACACAGAGTGTCCACCCACTCCAGAGATAGTTCCCCTTCTAATAAAGAGAAGAGCTTTGTGCCCGTGCTCGTGTGATTGCTTGGTTGAGTTCTTGAGCGTTCTTGAGCGTGTTCTTGAGAGTGTTCTTGAGCGATCCGTAGTTCGTGCTCGTGTTTGTGTTGGAAGCGTCGGTGCGCTAGCAAGCAGGAGTACGAGAAGAGTTGGAGCGTGTCCGTGACCGTTCTACTCGGGAAGGCTGGTTAGCTACGGGTTAGCTAACGCCGCACAGGATCGGTCGAAATCGATAGCGAGATTTTGACCCTGTGACACCAGCCATCACACCCCTGACATCCCCTCTTGTCCCCCGGCTTCGCTCTAATGATTTCCAGCTTGATGTTGCGCCCCTTCAGTGCGACGTTCCAGCAACCCAAATTCGAGGAGCACATACCCCTCACCCGGACAATAACGTTTAAAGGTTCGCCCGGCAGGCGTCCCAAGCTTTCGAGCTCCACCACATCCGCAATATTGTTGAGTACGGACTTAATAGCTGACAGATTCTGCTCGCCAAAGGGAATTCCCCTCACACGAATGCGATCAAGCTTTTCATACATCAGTCGGCCATCCCTATCCGAGTCCTTTCGCCATTTGAGTTGGGTACAGCCCTCCCTCGACCACCTCATCAACTTGGTAGCTTAGACACGTGAGAGCCCTCTGGCTACCACCTTCCAAGGAGTAATTTGCGCGATGTCACCGCGGAACTGCGCCGCTGACACCGCTCCCGCATCCGAAGAACCCATGAATAGAGCTTCTCCTCCTCCGCCTTCACCTACGAGCAAGATGCCATCCTCTAAGCGTGACCCCTCGAAACTGCAATTTTTGAACCTGTGTGCGGACTGTCCGCAGCGAAAGCACCACACAGATTCACGGCATTGGCGTTCCCAATGCCTTCTCGACCCACACCTGAAACATCCCTTCCCAAACGAGTTTTCGAAGGGGCGGCTTCCCCCTTCCCTTTGATGTTGTCTGCGGAAAACCTTCTTTTTATGCGAAACAACGGTCCACCCTCCTTTGGTGGTCGACGGTCTCTGGACCACCCACCTATGGTTAACGCTCCACCCTCCTACTATTCATCCCTCTCTTACGACACCTCCCCCGCCTCCGAGCCTTTCCTTCTCCGCCCATGCGCAACTTCTGGGGCTGGTGTCGCCACTTTGCAAAGGACCTACTCGTACCTCCCACCTGAGCCTCCGCTAGTTAAGGATATATATTTATACAAGATGAATGCATATTTTGATGTTTTTTTCATGTTCATAACTTCTTATTTACTGTTGTTGCAACTTGAGAGAAGTGAAAGAAAAAATCCAAATTGAACTTCATTTCAGGACGGAAGTGTTGCCCCACAAGGTGGAGCGAGGGGGCACCTCTTCCCGCCTAGCCCACCCCCACCACTCGCAACCCTCACAAGCGAGCCCCCCCCCCCCCTCGTGCTGATATGGTATGGTAGCAAGATTTGCCCACCTTGTGAAGAGAAATTGTTTTTCAATAATATTTTAGAGACAAATATCAAATATGTATTGATTAATTCTTTTGTGATGCTCTAGAAAGAAATGTGATGTTATGTATTATATGGTGGCCAAAAAATATATAACTACATCGATATATATATATATATATATATAATATTTATATATTTTTTCCTCTATAAACTGAGGTTTACATCTCGACCTACTCCAGGTATGGCTCTCTTCGATTCTGAGGAAAATACCTCATTCCGCTTTTCTTTTTTCAAGCCTTGTATATATTTAAATGGGTCAATAAATGCCAAGGAAGAACATAATTGAACTATGTTGATCTGCCAATCTGAATACATATATCTAAGGATGACACTATTGCGAACACTAAAAATACATTGATTACATGATTAAACTATGAAATGCCTTGATATTTATACAATGTTTGTGTTCAAAAAGTTGTATGCTTGTGAAAACTCATACATAGAAGATATCTTACTGCTTAAATGGAAATGTATTAAGGGATCAACATTTAATGATGAAATGTATACTATGGTATGATTCCTCAAAGAGGATTCATTGAGTTAGTTTATTCTGGACACATTTCGCGTGTGCATCACCTTGATATATATAATGGTTTTTCTAAGGAAATTTTGGTCATACTTTACAATTTATGTCCCAAGCAAGCAGGTTCTGTAGAAATCATAGATCGTAATACTTGGACTGTTAAGCTATCAACAAGGCAACCAAGTTATGGAGATCTGCATCTTTTGCTTATGAAGGCAATGTAAAATGGTCTTTACCTATTGGGACTTGGAATTTATATCAATATTTTGAACATTGTATCCTTGCTCTTACACACACTTCATGCAATGCTTGTGAGATTCAATTATGTGTAAAGCGTGAAAAGTAGCAGTAAAGAAGATCCTGTTACGCTTATTCTTGAATGGTTATGTAGATCTTGGTTGGATATTGGTGACCCTAATTTGAGGCCGAATGGGTTATGACACTTGTGCTACCTATTTTAAAGAAAGAGAGAGGACAACATGTTTTGTTTATTTGGAAGTTGTCGTAACAACAATCACCAAGCCTTTTTCCGTGATGAAAGCTGATAGGAAGCCCAAGAGTAACTTGAGCAAAAATGACAGGTGACAGCTTTTAGACCAAAAACCGAAGCTAACAAATAGGATCTAGCATTAAGTTGGGTAGTAAAATGAGGGTCTATCCTTGAACAAAAGTTATCTTAGCTTAATGACACGATGCACAATAGGAATTTCATGTCCCTGCAAAATATAATGGTCCTCATAAGATAAACATCTCAGAGAAACTAAAATAAAACTTCAGCGAATTTTCAGTAGACCAGGAATACAGTACCATACACATCCAACATGAATGACAATAAAAAGAAAAGGCCAGTTATCTTATCCATAAAAAAGTCGCCAAAGAGCAATTCCAAAAACTTTCAAATGCATACTACCAATATTTCAACTATTACAGGGTTATTCAAAACTCAAACTTACACAAGTAGCCTATATTGAGCAACTTTAGAAGTTAAAACTGCTGCAGAAGCATGAGCTAGAGTTCCCAATTTCACATAAGGTATCTTAAGGTTCAAAAGAGATCATGAATATCCAAGTCACCAATGGCACACATGACATTGCATCTGCGAATCACAAAAAGTTATCTTTACATCCAAGGAATAGGTTAGTAACTTCAGCTTAGTACACTTGCATCGTTTGATTCAAGGCATAGGTTAGTAACTTAGTACACTTGCAGTCTTACAAAAAGTTATCTTTACACCTTTCAATTATATTTAGAATACGAACTGAAGAACATCAAGTTGTAAATTAGCAGCAGGTAACATACTTCTTCAAATTTCAGCAAGTTCTACATCATAGTCACAAAGTCGGCATGATTGGCATATAACGCACCATCATGTTTATTTGCCCACTCACTGTTGCAAGGAAACGACCACATATAGCTTAAGTAATGAGAACACATGCAACCCACCTCCCAACCCAAATCACATGTATAGATAAATTATGAGAACCCCCTCAACCAAACACCAATACACGATATTTACAATCATTTTTAACTCGTAAACCTTGTTTTGTAGGGACAAACTACGAGCCTGTTTGCCATGGCCTTAAACAACAATTTCGCTGGTTTCCATGCACCTCGGGGAATGAATTATCGTCCAAGGCAGTCCAAAATGGTGGAATGCACCTAAATTTTGTTTTTTTTAAATTATTTTTGCAATGTATTTTGGTTACTAAATAAGATAGAATTAAACACTTATTTGCTCAATAAGAAGTCTAAATACAAGTTTTGGAGTAGAATTATTGTCTCCACAAACTGATATGCGGTGCTAAGTAAGGCATGCAGTAAGAAGTGTAGAATGCATAAATAAGTCAAAATAGCGTCTAACACACACTCACAAACTCAAAATTCATAATAGGTTGAACACATGCACACTATATATGGTGTTACCTACATGTCATGAAATTGTTGTTGAGAATCTCAAGACACCTAAATCGTAACTCATTTGTTCAAACTTCAATCAAACACAGTGTACAACTTATTGTGCAACCTTGAATATTGGTAAGCAGATCCCACCATCTAGACAAGGGTCTTACTACATGTATAATATATATTATGACTAGCATATATGTTCAATAGGAAGGCAATATGGGTGATATGGATGAATGGCGGCCCAAATCAACTACATTTCCCTTCATAATTGAAGGAAGTTGGTGATATATCACCGACGTATCTGCGATATATCACCCATTCCTAAGATATGAGGAGTAGTTGATCAACACGATCAACCGAAAATCCTAAGGAAACTTAGATGGTGGTTTTTGAGCAGAGAATGCTTCCACATTAACATACATGTGCCTATGTGTTAGTTTACTCCATATTTATTATACTACTACTATGTTTGATTAGTTCTACAGATTATGCTTATCTCCCCATATTTGTTCAAGACACTATCCAATCCTCTACAACCTACACGGCATTCTCAATATTGAGACATTTGTTATTTGTTATTCTTTTATGTATCCTCTTTCTTTCTGTCCACTCTATGTAATTTGCCCAATAGATTTCTTTTCTATATAGGAGAACCATGAAGCCATATAAATAAACAACTATATTTCCTTCAACATGATATCGGTTAGGGTTGGCTATTGAGTCACGGCTCGATGAGCCAGGCTCGGCTCGATAAGGGCTCGTGAGCTTGGCTCGTTAAGCTATTGAGCCGAGCATGAGCCAGATTTTTAGGCTCGATAGCTTAATGAGCCGAGCCCGAGCCAAGCCCTGCTCGGCTCGATAACTCAATAAGGTGTTCGATAAGGAATATATTTATATATAGATGTTCTATTTGTGAAACTGTAATGATGTTTATTTTATAGTTTTGCAACATTGTGAATGGTGGACTATGTGTCTATGTAAATTATGTAACAGCAATGTTGGGTGGACTATGTTGTAGACTTGGACATTCTACACTTTATCTATGTTACTCTAGGTTATAATTAGATAATTAGTTATTATTTTTTTATTAGAAAATAGAATGTTACAATATATATTATAATTTAACTTTTGTATACAACTTGGATAGTGACCTACTAGTAAGGAAGGCAGTCTTCAAAGAAGAGGTTGTGTGTTCGAGCCCTGGCAACAACACTTTTCCACCAAAAAATGTCCATTTTCCTTAATAAACTTGACTAGGCTCAAGCCCAAACTAGGCTCGATAAGGAGCACATGCTCGATAAGGGGCTCGACTTAAGCCTTATCGAGCTCGAGTTGGCTCGATAAGAGCCACGCGCTCATCGAGCTCGAGCCCGAGCCAACTCGGAGCCCGAGCCCAAGCAAGGGACTGGCTCGGCTCGTTGGGCTCGATAGCCAACCCTAGTATCAAAGCGGTGATCCTAGATTGGAGCATGTACAATATATCCTTCACTGATTGCAAGCCCTACGCATTTCGTCGTCGTCTCCCCTTCCTCTGCATGTTTTCCTCACTATTCTCCTCTCCTCGGGCCGCCGCTTGGGCTGCAGCAACCCTCGGTTGTCGTGCGGGCCCAGATCTCCGCCCAACACCGTTGCACAATAGTGTTACCCAATAACACCAACCCTATTTACGACGTTATTTGGTCTTTGTTGTAGTGATCTGGCCTATTTTTGGACTGATTTTTCTTTGTTTTTGGTGTGGTTAGGGTGAAATCATGCAACAATGGGTTGAGCCCTACTGCGGATGAGTTTGCTTAGGGTGAGTTGTGATGTCAGTCTACAATCACAACCACCCTCCTTCATGTTTGTATAGAAGCCCTATCTTCTATCTATGATATCAGTCATGTACCAATCCGACGGTATATCAGATGACATAGTTGATATTCCATTTATAAATGCCTTTAAAAGTTAGGCATCTATTGTCAAGATGGAGGGCACAAACACAAGTTACGAGCAATGCAATTAATGAATCTCTTGCAGAAGACATGACTAAGACCAATGCCCCATGGGAGGCCGATGATGTGCAAAAGTTTGGCTATCTGGTATTGTTTCTGAAGAAATAGTCAATTGATATTCTGAGTCAACCCATAGTGAAGGCAATGCGGGACATACTTGAAGGGGTTTATTATCAAGCGAGGAATAATCGAATATTTTGCAACTCCAGCATGATATCTTAACGATCAAACATGATGATCATCCTCTGCATGCCATGTACATATCTCTTAGGGGGTATGTTTAAGAGACTTCATAGCTATATACCACTAACGGCCTCACCAGAGAAACACAAGTCCTATCGTGATTCGATTATGACGGGGTCTTTCTGGTAGCACTTAACCCTGAGAATGACTCATCTCTCTCTTACCTACTCACATATGCTACTGTACTGCTTATGGAGGAGGCATGCCGCAGGCTGAGTAGACTGACCATCCCCTCGGTCATGTCTTCTCAAATGGCATCGACTATGACAGCTTCTCGTGGTATATGTGGCTCGTCTCCATTCAGAGAAAGAGGCAGAGGAGGAACAAACCCATTCCAACCATGTTCATACTGTCATCGGTTAAGTCAATTAGAGGACATGTGCTACTCCAAGCACGACTTCCCACCATCGAACCGTGTTGCTGAAAAAGTTTAGATTGCTTATTATTCTACCGATTACTGTTATGATGACTTTGTTGCTCGTCTGAGAGAGATCATGCTACCATCCGTTGGATCTTCTAATACTGGACCATCATATGTTATTGCTTTTTCCTCCACTAATACTTCATCCATTACCCATGCATTTACTAGTCGTTGTAGACCAGATCATTAATAACGGATAATGGACTTTGGAGCATCTCATCATCTATGTGGATATCACTCACATTTGACACATATAGCCATGCACAATCGAGTATATCAATGATCATTGTCGATGGAATTCATTTTCCTATTACCGGATAAGGTGGTTCATTTGACTCCCTCCACACGTCTACAAAACATTCTTCATGCACCGGCCTTCTCAATGGATTTATTGTCTATCAATCATATTACAAAAGATTAACATTGTCATGATATATTTGACCTTACTTCCATTGTTTTTCAAGATATACTCATGGGGTAGGGTGGTTGTTGGAGGCACCTCTCTTTCTATTGAATCGATTTGTCTGTATTCTTGGCATCTCAGATTTGGTCCTCTCCTCCACAAAAGATGTCGCTTCATCCCTAGCATCTCTACCAAGTCTAGTTTTCAGTGTGAACCATGTCAACTTGGAAAGCATCACCGGTCTAGCTTTCCAAGTCATCAAGGTCATAGTAGTCGAAGTCTTTTTGAGTTGTTTCGTCTTGATATGCGGGGTCTGAGTCATGTTCCTGATCATCATGGACACATGTATTATTTAATTCTTGTGGATTATTTTTTCATACTGTCATGAGTATTTTTGTTAATGACTAATTCTGATGATGATTCAAAATTTTGTGATTGAAATGAAGAATCTTTTCTCTGCTTCTATTAAATATATTCGTTGTGATAATGCTATGGAGTTTTGTACTATACAATTGTCTCATTTTTAACTCATGTGGCATTATCCATCAGACCTCGTTTGCATATACTTCTCAGCATAACGATGATGTTGAACGCAACCACCGTCACTTTTTGGATATCACCGGGACTCTTCTCATACAGAGTCAGGTTCCTAATTCCTTTTGGGGTAAAGTTGTAAGACAACATGTTACCTAATCAATCGGATGCATGCCACCATTTTAGGTGAAAAGGCACCCTTCTACCTTGCTTTTCTTGAGAAGGATCTTTTAACTCTTGAACCACAAGTTTTTTGGTTGTGCGACATTTGTCCACATTTTGCATCCCGACTGTGACAAGCTCGCTCCTAGAGCTGTCAAATGTATGTTTGTTTTGTACTCTTGTACCCAAAAAGAGATGTTTTGGTCATGTACAAGGAAAGTATTACGACAGTGCTGATATTACCTTCTTTGAGTCCATCATGTACTATTCTCCTACAAGTGACAAATTGAGTCCCTCTGTGTCTAAGGATGAGGTTGTTTTTCCACCTTCACATATACATGTACCTCAGCATGTACTCCATGATCCAATGACTTCCCCAACATCAAACCTGCCTCGGGTAAATTCTGAAAATTTGATTTCAACTAATGGTACTAGCCGTGTGAATGATGAACTAATATTTTTACAAGATGAGCATAAAGATATACATGATAACCAGGGACCACGACATGAGAATGATCTAGATAGCATATTGTCTTGCGTAAAGGCAAACGTTTATGTATGTGATACCCCTTTGTTGGTTAAGTGTCTCTGGCGCAAAGGCCTGCTTTGGAAGGTCGATATTGTTAAAGCATATGATTGCATCAACTGATGCTTCCTATGGACCTCTCTGGGGAAGAGGGGGTTTCCTAAGCTCTAGATTGTGTGGACTAAGCGGTGTATCCTAACACCCTCCTATATGATGATCACTAATGGAAAGTCGGAAGGGGGTTATTTTCAACCACATAGGGGGGTTAGGCATAGACGCCCCCTTGGCACTTTGCTCTTCGTCATTATGGAGGATGCATTGGTAGTATTGATGCAATGAGTGACATATGCAGATTAGTTTGACGAGTATGGAAATAGAGATGTCTTGATTCCTCCAATCCAGTATGTTGATAACACTATAATGCTACTTGAGGCAGATTTGAATAATATTTAGCGAACATCATGTATAGTCGACATATTTAAGGAAATTTTGGATTTGCAAATCAATAGAGAGAAAGATGCCACAATACCTTTGGGGTGTTTGATCAAGAGGCATAGGCAGCTGTGTCTATTTTGAGATGCCCGACCAGAAATATGCCTATCAGATATCTGGGGCTCTGGCTGGTGGCAGGACGGCTTCAATCATGTGATCAGAGACCCGTGATTACAAGGCTTGAGGGAATATTGGCAGGAAGGAAGGCAACTTTGCTATGTAAGGGGGAAAATGATTCTTTGAAGCACATTCTCACAGTCATGCCTATCTTTTTCTATTCCATGAGGCTTTTACAAACATGAGTTCACTCAAAGATGGAGGTGATGATAAGACGATTCTTTTGGTCCGATGGGAAGCAAGCGATGAAGGGGGTCCACTTGGTTGATAGGGGCAAAGTTACAATAGCAAAGCAGAAGAATGGTTTGGGGTAGTGAGATTGGAAACGATGAACAAGGCAATTGCGACAAAGTGGGTGGTTCGGCTTTGGGGGAACTCAGAAGACTTGGTGTGTTCTCTCATGAGGAGGATATATGCCTTTTCTTTGTCCTTGGAGACCACACAGATGCGTGTTCCCTCATTGATGTGGCAGGTGATCACGAAGATCAAACCTAAGATGGCGATAAAGATGCAACCGATGCTGGGAGATAGAGAGAGGTTCAGATTTCTGCATTAAGACTTAAGGTAGAGGTATCTTAGACCCTTCAGTCTGGCTTGTGGTAGAGATGCATTAGCTAACCATATGTGGGAACATGGTGTGTGGACCATCCAGTTCTCCTCACAGCTATTTGAAGGTAAGGTAGATGATCTCCTTAGGTTGTAGAGGGAGTTAGAAGAAGTTGAAAGGCCATCGGTTGGTACAGATCATTTTGTTTGGGGTGATGGTAGATTCACGGTAAAGAAGGCATGCCGCTTCTTCACCGATGATTGTGGACATGTGCACAGAGATGTCATGCGTGATGCGGGAATAATCTGGAGAAGCAAAGTGCCTACTAAAGTTAAGGTTTTTTTGTGGTTGTTCAGTCTTGGCAGGGTTCTTACCAAGAACAGTCGGGGGTAGCTTTTGGGTGTTGAAGATCGCAATTGTGACAGGTATGGATCAGAGGTGGAAGACTTGGATCATTTGTTCTTCTCTTGTGTGCATTTGAAGCATGTATGGAGCAAGGCAAATATTCTGTAGTTTAGGGCAGACGGTGGGTCCAACTTCTGGAGTTGCATAGGAGCGGTGAGCGATAATGATCAGGCTGATAGTTCATACATGTTTGTCATTTTGTGGGTAATCTGGTGTGATAGAAACGAGACAATCTTTCATGGGCAATTGTTCTATTCTGAAAAGGTTTTTGAGCATTGCATGGTGTTGTGCGACTCTCAGAATCATGTATTGTGGAAAGTTGTGAAATGAAAAATATTATTCCTCGAAGCCCTAGAGCTCCCTTATATAGGAGAAAGGCTCTATGGGAAAATTACATAAGATAGACTGGAGAAATAACAAATATAAAAAAGAACAAGAGATACAAGAATCTCAATATTCCCCCTCAAGCTGGAGCATATATGTCTATCGTGCTCAGCTTGGAACAACAACGGTGAAAAGGACCCCTCCCAAGAGCTTTGGTAAACATGTCTGCAATCTGATTACCTGAAGCAACATGAGAAGTGGAAATCACCTCCTTATGGATCAAATCACGAGTGTAGTGGCAATCGACTTCAATGTGTTTTGTTCTCTCATGAAAGACTGGATTGTTAGATATGAATAGTGCCACATGACTATCACATTTGAAATGCATAGGAAGAGGCACCTCAATAGTTAAATCATTCAGAGCAGACTTAACCCACATCATCTCTGTACTCCCTTGTGTCATAACTCTATATTCGGATTCAGTGTTGGACCGAGAAACAACTGTTTGTTTCTTACTTTTCCATGAAACCAGTGAGCTACCAATAAATATAATGAAGGCTGAGGTGGACTTCATGTCCTTGGGACACCCAACATAATCCGTATCTGCACATTCCAGAAATAGTAAGAGACATATCTCTTCTGAAAAGCATACCTGCACCTGGAGAAGACTTCAGATATCTCAAAAACATACACACTGCATCCATGTGAACCTGTTCAGGTTGCTCCATAAACTGGCTAACTCAGCTAACAATAAATGACATATCAGGACTGGTAACAGTAACATATAACAACTTCCCTACCAATTCTCTGTATCTTTTTTTATCTACCCCTTCAGAGTCATCATCATAAAGCCTATCATTAGGGTCCATTGGTGTAGTGGTGGATCTGCATCCTGTCATGCCAGTCTCAGATAGCAGATCAGTAACATACTTCCTTTACGTCATAACCATACATGTGACGCCTCCAGCGATCCAGATACTCAGCAATACACATCCACAACATACGATTCATCACTCGAAATACCAAGCTGTGACAATGCAACAGGAGAATAGTAAAGAAGGGGGAATTATATCCTTTTTCATTCCATTTTCATTTCCATTCATTCATCATGTCCACAAAAAATTATACAACATGCTTTAGAATTATAGCCACAAGTATACATCACCACGCACTTATAGTCGCATGCATACATCACCATCACGTCTCTCAAAAAGAAGTACAGGTACAAGTAAAACTCAAAAGAACGGGAACTAATTGTACCACAAAAAAATGCTGCAAAAAGTCAACCATTTGTCGCTTACTATTGTAGTTGTTCTTGCAAATCTGCCGAATTCACACAAATAGGTTTTTGAGCAAAGCGTCCAATACGGATATAAAAATAACACAGAAAAGTGTACAAGAAACAAATGTGAAAACCCATAAGTTATAACAACTTCCATGTTCCCAATATCCACTAAGAAACAGAAAACCCACAAAAAAATCATTCCATCTTAAGCAGCTTCTACCAACCCGACTTATAATTCCAATCCAAATATGAATATGTATCGTGTACCAATTTAACTTATAAGAGAGTAGGATCACAATAGAATTATATCCCAAGCTTCGTCGATAGTCTGTGGTCTTGGTCCAGGTGGACCCTCACACTATGACTCTAAGGCAAGAAGAATACCTTAGGGTTGGAGTGCCTCTGTAGGCATGAGGTGGGGTACAATGCATCCTAACTAAGTTCCCAACACGTCAACTAATTTCACTTAACCAACTGAAGTTCTGATTCCCAATTCAAATGTTAACCCACGACTCGTCGTGAACCACCCAAGTCTACATTCCATTGATAGAGTTCCTGATAAAAGAACACGATATGATTCAATACATTTGATCCAAAATAATCATTACTAGTCATATAATCTTACAACATTTTATTTAATATTCCCAGTGTCTTTCCTCACAAAGGTGAATCCGGATACTTATACGTGGGGTCAACACCTATAAGTACCTAAAAGTCACGTTGGTAAGAAAAGATGAGCTTGGACTGCAGTTTAATGCTGCTTAGGGTCACCAGTCACACCTCATGTTAGTAATACACATTCTAAAGAGGAGTCACATAGAGCCTGTAGGCTTCATCACCAGAAGGAGAACACACCGAACCCAATAGTGCAACACAAAGCACAAGGCGCAAACCACTCGACGCCATGACGGAAAATCACTAAGACACCAAAAAGCAGTAAGTAGTGCACACAACACATAGTGAACTAAAGCAACACTAAACTCATTCCGCTGCCCTGAGTTACTAGTATGACTAGTCGCTCCCGATCGCATACGATACAGTCCTCGTGCTTCCGTGATGCTCTTAAAGATTTCCTCATATCCATCGCGGGTGTCCAACCGAAATGGCTATTGTATACGTGAATTTTTCTACATACCAAGATTTGATTATATTTTAGTTGTTTAATCATCTTTGCTTACTTAAAAGTCGGAAAAAATTATGGAAGTATTGCGTAAGATATTCTACGAAGGTTTTTTTTATAGAAGAATCCCGGAAAAAGACAAAACAAACAACCCTTAGGCCAACAATGGGCCAATGGTTTTGGTGTTCAAACAAATTCTTCGAATTGCGTCGAGGATTCCATTCCCCCGTCCTTTTCCGAATTGTCCGCTACACGTGCCATCCCATCTGCCCGTGTCTCTCACCTCACCAGCCGCTCCCAAACTCCACCCTCCCCCCTCTCTCTCTCTCTCTCTCCAAAAATCCCTTGTTCCTTCTTCCACACTCTGCTTTACCTCTTGCTCGCTCTCTCGCTTTATTCCGATCTCTGTCATTGTATTATCTTTCGCAATTGAAACCCCGCTCCGCTTCCCTCTAAAATCGCCTCTTTAAGCGCACGTCTTGAATTAGGGTTAGGGTTTGGATGCCATGAACGAGGATTCCCGCTCGATGGCCAATCGGAGCTTCCCCGTGTGGCCACCGCCGCCCGCCGCCGCCACCGATGAGCAGATCCCTTTTCTGATCCCTGGACCGCCCTTCTTCGCCTCCGACATGGGTTGGATCCACCGGAAGGGTAAGAAACCCGCCAATTGGTGGAAAAACCCCGCCCCGGTGCCTCCCTGTCCCTCCGCCACCCGGAGGTTCACCAAGCGCAGGTTCTCACGATTTGCCCCTTTCGCTCCTCGTAACACGACTTCGTTCATAATACGCGCGAAGAAATCCGGAGGCATCGCGTCTCAGGTCTCGCCTTATCCCGTCATACCCGCAATGATTCCCACCCCGCAATTCTCGCCTTCCAGCAAGGTCCTCGTGGACATGGCAAAGGAGGAGTGGGGGGTGGACGGATACGGGTCCATGAAGGGGCTGATCCGGCTGCGATCGCCTGTAGAGCATGAGGAGGAGGAACAGGAGCAGGACGAGGTGTCGAGCGAGGGAAGCGACGTGGAGGAGCACGTGGAGGTGGAGAGGAGGCTGGATCAGGATCTGAGTAGGTTCGAGATGGTGTATGACCTGGGAGAGAACGGCCTGCAGGAGGCAGCGCCGTTCCTAGTGGACAACTGGTTGAGCGATCAGGATTCACACATGACGGAGCTGGAGGAGGAGAACCTGACGCTGACGGGGAGGCTGTTGTTGATGGAGAGGGGGATGGAGGAGATGAAGAGTAGGCTGCTGCTCTTGGGGATTAAGTTCGGGCTGTCCAGGGCATTTTAGCCAATGACGGGGCCGGGGACTTGTGCTCGTATCCTTTCTAACTTTCTTTTAGTTGGCTCTCGAAAACCAAAAAAAACCCATCATTTGGTTCGTTCAGTTCCCCTAGAATCTGAACTCCCTGATATGCCTAGAGTTCGTTAAATATCACATCTTCTAACTTTTATGCACTTGTATATTTTTGAATGCCAAGCAGTTTCTCGCTGATATTCGCTGTTTTGTAGTTTATGATTTTTCCGAGGGTTTCCATCCCTACTTGGAAAGCATGTTTGACATACACGGTGCTGTGGTACCTTTGTATAAGGGCAGGTAAGAGGAAATTGAACAATTGGAGTTATCAAGCTACCTTGTGGAATATCTTGATCGTTGATAGGAATTGTTTCACGTTGAAACTATTAGTTTTATTCATACACCGGAGACGACGTTATTTCATCCTAGTTTCCAGAGTTATGATCTTGTTTAGTATTATGCTCCTCGTAAAGAGATTTTCCGTTATGGCAGGTCCTATATTGTGTACGCCCATATTTATGTTTGATTATCTCTGGGGACCTGAGATGGTTTTGGAGGGGAAAAAAGATTTTGGTGGTCAATAGTAGAAACTTTTAGTAGTCTACATGTTCTTTTTTTAAGGAAAAAATGATGTGTTGAAAAAACTAACACTCGAAAAGCCTTAAGTAATCACAAATTAAGTCTCTGAATTACATAGACCAACCATCCGTTAGAGTCTTGGCATGCTGGAGGACATTTTCAACATAGAAATCTCTCTTTGGAAGATAATGTCGTTCCTAGCCAACCAAATTGCTCAAAGCAAATATAACACCCTAGTTCTATCTTGATCTAGGTTTAGCCACGATGTAAAAATGGACTCTCAGAAGGCATGCTCGTGCTTATGTGACATCTCACTGACGGTATCACTCTCCCAACTGCCCTTCGAGGTAGCACAAGTGAAAAAAGATTATCACTATCCTCCAAAATCTCTCTCGAGGTAGCACAAGTAAAAAAAGATTGCCACTATCCTCCAAAATCTCTATGCAACTCAGACAAGTGCCATCCATGCCTTAAGAATTTTATATGCCTAGATTGCGACATTACTCGGTCTTGTTGCAAAAGCCATAGGAAAATCTTGACACTCAAGGGAACCCTCTAGCCCTAAATTTGCTAGCACTTTGCAACATGTATCCTTGGATCAAAGATGACCAATGCATAGAGCATCTCTTATACCTTCTTCATAGAGAAGTTTTCTTTCGCCGAACCCAGTGTTAAACCCCACTCGAAGGGCAATTAAAGAGTATAGAAACTCAGTCACCACCATTCACTTTGACACTTCTATGATCAGAGAGTTCAAAACTAAAAATGGGGCATCACGCTCGATCAACCCAAGCAACACCAACTTGAATTGTTAGATCAACAAAAAATGTAAACAATGGAGGCAATCGAAGATAAAGGACCCCATCTATTGTTCTTTCAAAAGTTAGAACTAACAGTAGCCCCTAAAATGGGATGGAGAGAGCACGAATTCTTGGGCTAGATAATGTAAATCCCCTTCCAGAAGTAGATGGCGAGAAGTGCACCCACACCAAGTAAATACGTGACATAACCCCTATAAATGCCCCTCACGAGTCTACAAAGCAATCCCCACCGACCAGCCCAAATGCGAGTGATACACTTGGCAAGTAGAGACTTGTTCATATCCTCTAAGCTAAGCACCCCCAAATGGCATCCATCATAGATTGTTATGCGAGCTATTAAGTCCAATTGGAAAACTCGATGTCTCCCTAGAGATAGACAAGAAGAATCTCGCATCACAGACTTAAGATTGTGAGTCAAGGGATCACGACGCCAATAGAGGGGTGAATAATTATTCGATATAGTTTTGAAATTCTTCGTGGAATAATTAGCAAGCACAGATAAAATATTCAAGTAGACCGATCAACACACGTGCATGGTATTTTTATATGGAAACACACCTAGGTAAAAACTGCGACATGAGTCTTCTTGACTCGGGATTTCTCGATTAGTCGAGCCAATCAACAACTTCACTAAAGCAGGAGATATTTGTGCGGAAATCTCAACCGCTTACAAAGTTGATGCTTCACAATCTTGGATCAAACACAAAGATCAACATTACAGATCAAACATTGTAGCACAATCAGAAGAATAAACGAGATTTCGACTTTCTTCGTTCTTACTTGGAGGTCTCATGTCCAAGATCTTCTCTACACACTTAGGATCAGACACCTAAAGTCCTACAAAAAGAGGTCGATTGGAAACAATATATAAAGCAATGATAATATCCAGGTAAAGAGTTATCTTAACAGATATCAATAACAATTCTCCAACTAAGAGTAGAAAATATCTTTATATAAACAACAATAGTAATAATTACACAGATAATTCTCAACGAATGTCACTAGCAATTAGCATTGATATGACATGTGATAAGCAATATCAAACAAGATAATAATATCATCGCGCTGATAGGAGGCTGCCAAAAGTACTATGATTGATGCATAAGATCTTGTAGACTAGTTAACGAATTGATCACTGTTGATATGAACAACGTGCTTCACAGTTTTTCAACCGTGAATATTCTTCTTGAAATATCGAACGAGTTGAAGAACAAGAGAAAGAATAGAGGAAAATCGCTCATGGAGAGCTTCTTTGCTTTTTTCGTGAAAGTAAGAATGATGGCTCGAATGGTATGTGTTCCTACAATGGGTATAGATCCTTTATATAGAAGCTCGAGAAAAGTGATCGTTGGAAACAAAAAATGGCATGGAATCAAATAAGATTCTTTGATATTTATCGATCAGTTGTAAATGATTGATCAACTAATAGATATCGTCGATCAATTGATGGATGTTTGAATGGATTCAAATAATGATCGATAATTTCAAATGAAATGAGTGATAAGTGATCGATCATGGAAACTAAATGATCGATAATATATGATCGATCAATGTAAAAATATGATCGATAAGTTCATCGAAAAATCGATATTCCAAAAAAGGAAACTTTTGATTGAAGCTTATTGGAGTTAGAACTTTTACAAACCTATTACATATAAACTATTGTTAGTCTTTTGAACAAATAAACAACAAGACTGTGCATCTTCATCTTCTTCAGATCCACATTTGAAGTCCTGAAATCACAGAGAATATGCAGGAAACTACAAAATAATCTTGTGTGTGACATCATTAAAATATCATAGGACCAAAAATACTAACATTCTCCCCCTTTTAATGATGAAAAAATATTTTTTTTCAAAAGCTTAAAAAGTTGTAAACACTTAAGCATAAGCAATTAGCAAATCAAACTTGATATATGATTTTAGTTGTCACGCCCCCTACTAAAAAAATAATATTTTTTTAATTCTAGTGAGGTGAAAGAAGGTTGTAAAACTTCTTATTAGTTCTCCTTCCTTAATTTTTCTTTAATCAATCCCCCCCCCTTACTTAGTCAATCCATCATTAATCTTTATTTAAGCTTTAATTCTATATTCTCCCATTTTGTTATCAATTAAAAAGAACAAGAAAAAATAAAAGATAACATGTACACTTCATTAATAAAGAGTAACAACTACAAAAATGTTTGTGTGGCACACAGACTAATTCCAATACATCAAAAAACAAAGGACAAAGACTAGATTACTAAAGGAAAGAAACGACAAAGAACTACAAGGCGAATCAGAAGGAACATAGTATGAATCCTCAACACGGGTGAATGACGATTTCTCTTGCTATGCTCCATAACTCTACGAATGTCGGATCTGTACTCATACTCCTAGGTTTCGGACATAAAATCATCTGACTTAGAAGTTTTCTCTTCTTCTTTAGGCTCAGGGACGAAAGTAGGCATCTGAATTTCCTTTCCTGGTATGGAGCATGAGGCTTCTGGAACTGAGGGTCGAGGTGAAGGATGAGGAGGAGTAGATGCTTGCTAGGGTGCTAAGCGACGAGCTCGATCGCACTGTTTCTTGGTGCAGAAAGTGCTGGGGTAGGAGAGAACTACGAGATATACATCTGATGCATCTCGTTGAACATCAAGTTACAACATCTCAGACTGATCGTTGACAAAATGAGTGTAGATGTTGGAGAATGATGCCATTCCAGATGAAAACACATCACTATGTCAGTCGTCTCTAGGATCTGTCGGAACTCGAATGAGAGAGAGAGTACTTGTGTCAATGATGACATGCTGGTTGAGTTGCTCCTTAGGGCCAAGATGATCGTTAAGATAACCCCAAGTCAAGTCAAAGGTTGAGGGGATGAAGCAAACAATAATAGAAACGAATCCAGAGAAGTGAGGGACCGGATTAGGAAGTACTGGGGTGTCTCCAGAGGTGGTGGCAGGCATCTCTACTTTTGGTTCATCCACCTCAGTATTGAAGAGCGTCAACTCCACAGAAAGGTCGAACTCGGCTGATGTGGGCTGTATCACGATAAATATAGACGCCAAAGTACTAGAGGATGTGGGTGACCAAGAATCCTAACAAAATATGGGCTCTATGGGACTTAGAGAGAAGATGACAAAGATAGCGAGGCCAATTGATGATAAAATTTAAATAAGGACAAAAATGAGGGCTTGAACCTCGAGATTGACATGGGTGAGGTTCAACTTTTGGTTGTGAAAGCATCATGAGAAGACTCTACTAAGGAACCTACTAAGGGGCCTAAGGTTCAGGGTGTTGAGGGATTTCGTGGAGTTATGGATGGGCATTAAGGACTGCCTAAGTTCGTCCCATGTCACTGCGTCCAAAATCTCAAAGATGATTAGACATGTGTCGGGGCAACCAAAGAATGGTCGAGATAACCGAAGGATCAACGACAAAAGTGGTCCTATTGACTGTGGACCTAACATAGTAGTTGGGGGCATCACCAATGTCCTCAAGATTTGCGTAGAATTTGATGACGTCATCGGGCAAGATGGATTCTATAAGAGAATCCAGGTAACCTAGAAACACCATATAATCGAACAATTTCTAGACGTTGTTCATGCTGAAGATCCGAGTGAACTTTAAAAAGTGGTTGTTAAAAATAGTTCATAAAATAGGTCAGGGAGGTCATAAATTTAGACGAGAAAAAATGAAGATCCGATCTTCTACAGAGGTGGATCGGAAGGAGGAAGCGCCTTTCGACCTCTTTGGTGCCATCTTTAATTGCCCACAAATTCTCGTAACCAACATTATAACTATGAATGGAAGAGATCTAAGAAAAGAGAGGAAAATAGTGAAAATGTGGGTCTATACCTACAAATGATTGATCAAGTTCTACTCACTGATTGAGCAAGTGTGATCGATCAGGCACTGTCTGATGATCGATCAGGTCTATGTTAGGGCTTGAGAAACTCACTCTTTGATCATTTTTCTCACTCTTGATAGTGTTTATCGAAAGAGGATGCCTTGGGTATCTATTGAAGGATGATTAGAGGCGTTTGGATGAGATTAAATGCAAATTTCTAAGAATTTTAAATGTCCTTCTTTCCCAATAGGTAGATTTGATGTGTCCTCTTTTAGGAAGGGCTTGGTATCGACTAAATCTGAAAAGGAAGGCTAGATGATGACCTATATGTCATTCCAAAATTGGAGGGGCATAAAAAATCGAAATTTTTAATTTTTAAAAGTTACCTAGATAATCGATCAGACTTCTTAGCATGATCGATCAGGGGTGATCGACCAGTGCTTGACCAATGGTCGATCAATGGTGATTGATCAACCTACTTCAAATGATCGATCAAATGTACCCTAAATGACTTCCTTTTTATGAATATTAAACTACAAACAATATTCAAATTGTAGAATCCTCATTCTCTTCTAATGAACTCGAATTGAGATGCAACAAAAGGTTTCATAAAAATATCTGCAAGCTTCTTATATGTTGATACATTAGTCAAAATATATTTCTCCTTTCAAGACATTTTCTTTAAGAAAGTGATGTCTAACATATATATGCTTAGTCTTAGAGTGGTTGATACGATTCGTGGCTAAGTTAATAGAAATAGTGTTGTCGCACAATATTTTATTATTGCTAAAGGTCAAACCAAATTTAGAAAGAGTATTCTTTATCCAGAGCAGTTGAGAACAAGCTCATGTTAGACATACGAGCCCACGGCGAGCCATTATGCAATAAATGTTATTGCAAATATCATTCCCTGATCTGAAATGAAGAATGAATAATTTGCATAATAGGTCCCTTGGTACAATTAGGGTTATGTACCATGGCCATCTTAATGATCATACAGTTGTTTATTCAACTATTGAATCATAGAGGCTGGTGCTTGGATGAATATCTAAAGAGTTAGATTGAAGACTCATCAAGCACCGTCAAATGATTGTTAAGAGATGATCTCCAGCCTGAGTAGGAGATGGCAATCCTTATCCCTAAAGGCTAATATCTGACCGACCTCTTGATGCAGGTCCTCTGCATAGGAATAGAGATTTGGAGGTGTTAGATTAGTTAGGTCAAAGAGTTGACTTAACGAGATCGAGATAACCAAAGTCCTATATCGTATGCTGTCATGATACAGGCATGCATCCTCTGACCGGAGACAGATGTGTTACTATATGTTTGAGTATGTACATTTGGCAGACCAATAGGTTGATGACCTAACCAAGGTCTATACACCGACGTGCTGGTGTGCATATAAGGGCATATGAGTAATATGATCTCTCAAAGGGATCACACAGGTTCAGTTACTGAACTGGAAGACATGAGCTCACTCATGAGATATTGGGAAGAATCAAATTCCGTGCGCACGATCGTCTCGCTTTGGAGGCTTGACTGAATTTGTAGGTTTGATATATACTTTTGGAAAGTATATGATCAAGACCTAGTGTTGAACAAGATTTTTCACAGGTCTAGAGTAATCCACACAAGGCGGGATCACAATATCGCTGAGGCGACCCGCGAGAAATCCTAATTCAAACAACAATTAACCCACAACAATCAAATAAGGAAATCAAAGTGAATGTGCAGAGTTAAAATTTATTATAACTCTACAACAAAGATGTGTATAGGTGCAAGTATGTTTAGACGTCGAGCATAGGGAGCAAGCAGGATAGAACGGGGCAAAATGCACAAGTGTGTGAATGCGAATGTTTGACTATCTATGATATTTTTTGTGGGTTTTTAATTTTATATATTTTTATTTAATTTTTGATTTTATATTTTTGTATTTTGATTTTTAATTTTCTGATTTTATATTTTCTTTTATATTTTATATTTTTTTAAGATTTTTTCCCAATAATAGAATATACACAATATAAGAAATGAGAGGATAAAGGATTTATAAAAATGAGTAAAAATGCTCTATACTTTCTACTGTTTTTGTGATTTTTTGGGATTTTTTAGAATATTTTTGGTATTTTTAAAAGTCAAAACACAAGAAAACAATGGATAAAATTGATGGCCGAAATTAAAATGGGAATAAAAAATAGTAAATAGTGACAAAATTTTCCCAAATTATTTTTAAATTAAAGATAACAAAATGAAGAAAATACAGGATAAGAAAACACAATTTTTAGAATTTTTATGACTTTTATATATTTTTATGAAGGTTTTTAGAGTTTTTAAAATTTAAGGAGTTTTCTTTTATATTTTTTAGTGATTTTTTTGTCTGAAATTAAAGCAAACGAAAATATGCAAAATATATTTTTTTGGGATTTTTCTGGAGTGCTTTTATATCTTTTATGGATTTTATGATGCAAATAGTGTTGAAAATGATTGTTTTTTATTTTTAATAAATAATAAAATGCAATAAATATGAAAAATAAAAATATGCCGTGAATGTGCAATGCAACAGGAGCTTTAAGATAATTTTTGTGGATTTTAGAGCTTTACAGATGCATGCAAAAATTAGAGACAACGACAAGAAAATACGTGCAGGCAAGGGCATATATGTAAAAAGCAAGAAACTTAGGGGCCTATGCATAATTTTCACAGAAATATTGCAGCTTCCAAGACAAGTTTCAGGACCACATCGAAATATTTGAAAAAAGGGGTCCTTGCCTACAAAATAGCCAGACGCACGTGTTGCGCACGTGCGCCTCACTAGTAAGGACCTATCTGCAATTCTAGGAAATCCGAGGGTCGATTTATAAATATTACAAAATTCTTAAATCCGCACAGGAAAGATTCAGTGCTAATAGAAAAATAGCAAAAATGATCGGGTTTTAACGCAAATTACCCAATCTTAAGGCGCGATCGTACAGTGGGTTTTATCCCACTTAGACACGTGTCAGCTCACGGCGCCACAATACCTCTTCGCAGCCTGCGGTCCAGATCAGAAGATCTCTAGCGGATGGACGGTCCTGGGCTGCTCAATCCAACGACATCTGCTTTGCTGGAGGGACGGGGGAGGATCGACGGCTCAGGGGCATGGAGGAGGAACGACCGAAGAAACACGGTCGTGGCGAGGTTGAGGCAGCAAAATCTCGATGTCCCGAGCAGAAGGGTCCCATCCAATGGCTTCTCAAGCTTCCTAGGAGCTTCCCTGATTGGGTGGATGCTTCAAAAAGGCGGGTGGACCACGGAAGCGCCACCACGACGGTGAAGAGGAGGACGAGCTCCAGGAGGTCCGGCGTGCGTCAAAAAATGACCCCGGATGGGGGCCTTCGAGTCCTGGGACCTGCAATGAAACACAAAAACCAATAGTGGAAGGATCCCAGGTCCCTTGAGGTGCGGGCGAATAGGAAGGTGGTGGTGGCCGGAGCTCGAGGGCTCTGGCAAGGTGTTTGATTGTCGACCTAAACTAATGACTCGATTAGATGACAGATTAAATGCACGAAATGAAAGCTGGCATTACGTCTAACTAAACAACAAGGAAAAGGGGCAAACACAACCTCGATTGGTTGTAAAAACCAAGAAGCAAAACCTCGACGGCCAAGGCCGGAGATGGGGGGTTGGAGCGCCTCCACGGCCCTCACTTGAGCCCCGCGCGCGTCCTGGAGGAAGGCTGTCACCCTTCCGGTCTTGAGGGCAGTGACCAAGGGATGAGATTCGGGTAGAAGAGGGTTCTGAAGGATATGGTTAGATCCTCAAGCGCATCACGGAAGCGTGATCGTCGTATCGAATACGACAAAGAACGACTAGTCGCACTAGTTGTTCTATGCAGCGGAAATTAAAAAAATTTTCATGTGACGAAACCACATGATCCAAGAACACTTCTCGGATCATTTCGTCTAAACCACAACCAAGTATTAGGTTTACCTCTTGAAGCGTGGTTGCGATCAAGTCTCTAAACGAAGAGACCTCCTGTCTCAAGTCCGATCCGTCGGAGGAGACGCTTGCGAGCGCGGGGATGAACCACGTGCTTCTCGCAATCCATGTTGATGATCCAAGCGGCGGATCTCCTGATCTCGACACACGAGATCCGATGTCTTCTTCACGAGCGGGGCGCACCGAAGGAGACGGAGATCCACGAGCAAACCATCGGGCAGCATAACGACGATGTCGCGGCGATGGAGAACCTCTCTAGGGCATCCATGGTGGACGGCCACATGAGAGAGATGGAGAGAGGACGTGTAGAGAGAATGAGAGAGAGAGATTTGTTGCCTCAACTTATGTGTCAAGAAGAGCAATGGGGTGCCTCTCCTTTTATAGGGTTTTGGGATCCATGGATCTCAATCCATGTGTCAACACAAATCCAATGGTCCACATCAATTTGTGTTTCTTTCAATGGTCATGATTTGTTGCTAAAAACACAACAACAATTAATTTAATTTAAATTAAATATATGTTGATAAATCAACACAATTTAATTACAAAATTAAATCATCAATACATGGAGATAATGAAAGGAGAGAAAGCCTCCTTCCATGTGGAGAGGGGGGACGGCCTCCCTTTCCTAATGGGAGTGGTGGCCGTCCACCCTCCTCCATTAGGAAGGTGGCTATTTCACCTTTTATGTAATCTCCATTATTTGCAACAACTTTTGTTGCAAATTATTTCACAAAAATAAATCCAATTTATTTTGTGAACATTGCAATCATGCCATTGAAAAATTGTGAATCACATTCACAACCCAAAACAAAATGTAAATTACATTTTCAATTTGATGTCCAATGTGAATCCAATTCACATTAACATTTAATTAACAAATGTAAATTACAAATAGCTCTCTCTTATATATTATAAATCACATTTATAATATATATGACTAATATGGATATTGCTATCCACATTATTCATATCCATGATAATTAAATCATATTTAATCATCTTGGATCTCTATTCTCTTGTGTCCAAACAATATGAATCACATTCACATTATTTACATCTTTGATAATTAAATCTCATTTAATTATCTAAGATAACTCTCTTTATAATATGAATCAAATTCATATTACTCATGATAATTAAATCACATTTAATTATCCATTTTTCTCAATGCTCGGATACATATATCAACAATAGAATTATCCATGAACTCCTTCAAGGATAATGCGCTTTCTCCGCAGATACTTGGAGATAAGGACAGGGCGATTGTATTGTTCCACGTATAGTGACATGGATATTGAGATCGTATCTCAAATCCAGATCGCGGGCCTCCCATAGATGCCTGATTAAATCAGGACCGTAAATCTAATCTTCTCATTGTATCTGAATCACATTCAGATCAATGTCCAATACTTGGACCAAGATCAGATCACTTCTCTACTGAGAGGAGTCACTAAAATCCAGACCCGTTTCATCACTCCCTAGGAATGGAAGCGTCATGGTTATACAATCGTTTATGATCACATCACCCTCAGGTATTCCCAATACCTGTACATCCTGCATACTGGAAGACTCAGACTAAACCCAAAGTATTCGATCAACTTTATACTGTCTACTTCATGGTTTTGTCAGTAAGTTTCTCATTCGATCATTGGGAGTCGGTATCGATCATATACTTTCCAAAAGCATATATCATACCTAGGTCTTGATCATATACTTTCCAAAAGCATATATCAAACCTACAAATTCAGTCAAGCTTCCAAAGCGAGACGACCGTGCGCACGGAATTTGATTCTTCCCAATATCTCATGAGTGAGCTCATGTCTTCTTGTTCAGTAACTGAACCTGTATGATCCCTTTGAGAGATCGTATTACTCATATGCCCTTATATGCACACCAGCGCGCCGGTGTATGGACCTTGATTAGGTCATCAACCTATTGGTCTGCCAAATGTACATACTTAGACATATAGCAACACATCTGTCTCCGGTCAGAGGATGCGTGCCTATATCATGACAGCATATGATATAGGACTTTGGTTATCTCGATCTCGTTAAGTCAACTCTTTGACCTAACTAATCTGACACCTCCGAATCTCTATTCCTATGCAGAGGACCTGCATCAAGAGGTCGGTCAGATATCGGCCTTTAGATAAAGGATTGCCATCTCCTTCTCAGGCTGGAGATCATCTCTTAACGATCATTTGACGGTGCTCGATGAGTCCTCAATCTAACTCATTAGATATTCATCTAAGCACCAGCCTCTATGATTCAATAATTGAATCAACAGCTGTATGATCATCAAGATGGCCATGGTACATAACCCTAATTGTACTAAGGGACCTATTATGCAAATTATGTATTCTTCATTTCAGATTAAGGAGTGAATTGCAATAACATTTATTGCATAATGGCTCGCCGTGGGCTCGCATTTCCAACAATCTCCCACTAGCCCAAAGAGCCATTAATGGGCTAATCATTTAAACCCGCACTCATGTGACAATCATAGGCTATTTAGAAAATAGCTAGGTAAGCTGATCAGTCACTCTGTTCCCGCGAGACTATGCCAAGTCCTTTTACGGCACTTGCATATCCCCAGTAACAGTGCTCGCATCTAATGCGAATGTTGCATCTCATGCAACCAATACTCAATCTAGTTGGTTACAGTATCCCTGGCATCATAACCAGTATCCCCATAATCCTTATTAGAATACCTTCATTCCCGGAGATCTCTATCTCCTAAGGTATCTAAAGTTTAGACCTTTATAGATCACTATCTACATGGTCTTAAACTTTTGAAGATAAGACTTTGAGATTACTATCTCAAAAATCTCCTCATCTATGAAGATTTTGTTATTACTGCAATCAAGTGTTTTATCTCTACAGTAGGATTAGTAATAATTTACTACTCCCACTGCATGGCAGACATCTGGTATTTGTACATTCTAGCATACACTCAGCTTCTCGTAACTAATGCACAAGTGCAAGTAGGTGTAGCATTTACTTCCTCAACTCTTTGAGGTGCTATCCCTTAAGATAGGTCAGTACCATATCTTAAGGGTTAGAAGCCTTTCTTGGAATTTCTATGAATAGAATACGTCCAAGGTATACTACAAATGTGACAGTCCAATTATCCTCTTCTCTTGGCTTCTGAACAACTTCAGAACTAAGATCTAAGAGGTATCTTTGAAATCATATTTCAAGATACGGAATAACCAGATTATAAAACACTTATTATTATCCTTATATCATTTTAAATGATCAGGATATCATCTATATTTAGCGCAATGAACACATAGGCACTCCCACTAAGCTTCGCATGGCTCATCAAGATTTTATTTGAAATCATAACATTTATAATTTCATCAAATCTTATGGTCCATCTCAAAGAAGCTTATTTGAGTCCTTAGATGGATTCCTTATCTTGCACACCTTGCTTTCCTCAACCATGAAGCCCTGGGGCTACTTCATGTGAATATCCTCAGAGAGATATTCATAGAGGAATGCAATCTGGACTTACATCTCGAAGATGCAATAGTCAAGTTGTGTAGCTAAGGTTAGCAATATTCTGATGATTTTAAGCATGTTCACCGAAAAGCAAGTCTCATTGCAAGCAATGTCTTCTCTTCCATGTGTAGCTCATTGCTACGAACTATGCTTTGAAGGTATGTACCTTCTCATCAGGTTCCCTTTCTCTTGAAGATCCATTTACACCTTTACGGGTTTTACCCATATAGGTGGATCCACGAGGGTCCATATACAACACTTGCATATGAAGTCTACATTAGACTTTTATTGCTAACATCCATCTATCCATGCTATGATCTTCAGAAGCTTCATCACATGAAGTTCAATCATTGTCAGATTTCTCTGACACATGGAATCCATCCTCAAACTTATTTGAAGAGGTTTTAGTGTTTCATCTTCAATTATCCTTTTAGTTTCCAATTTTAGGAGCCTCATTATCTTTTCAAGATTAAATGAGTTCCTACACTTCATTTTTATTTTGATTCTCAAGAGTCTCAACCTCCAAGAATCACATTCTCAGAGATGAGATATTTCAAGAATCTCAAGATCATAAAGTAGGTATCCAATACCATCCTTTATTTTCCTAATGAAGCAGCACTCTCAAGTGCTAGATTCCATCTTGCATGGAACCTTATTAAGGATATACATTGTAGTCTCTACTACTCATATATACCTGGAAACTATGGGATAATTATGCTAAAATTCATCATTGATAAGATCATGTCACACATGATCCAATTGTATCTGCCTATAACTCTATTGAGTTAAGGTGTGTTAGGAGGATTGAGATAGAAATGATATTCATATCTCTATAAGGTATTCTTTGAATTTATCTAACAGGTACTTGCTACCTAGGTTAGATCAAATTCATTTTATCTTCCTTCAAACTTTTGGTTTTAAACCAAAAATAATGAAATCTTTGAACATTTCAAAGGTTTCTTAGGTGAAGAGAAGAAATCTCATATCATACATAATCATCAATAGATATCATATATCCATAATGTTTACTATGATATAGATGATCTACATACATCAATATGCATGAGATTCTGAATACCTTGGCATCTTACACCTTTCTCTAAGAAGGGTGTATTGGACATTTTTCTTTGAATACAATATTCATAAGTATGTAAGTTTTGAAATTTTAGACATTCTAAAGTTTCATCTCTTACTAGTCTATTGATCAAATCAATAGAAAAATGTCCAAGGCTTGATGCTAGATCATTGTCAAATGATCTTCATCCTCCTATTGATCTTAAGGTTTAATTTCAGTATTTAGAAATGTTAATGAACCATTCATTAATTTTCTAATTTACTGAAGTCCACTAGATTATTAGATTACTATCTGAAATATATACATCATAACTCTTTATGATAGTTCTATCTCAGATTCATGTTCATTTCTAACATTTAGAAATAAACAATGAGTGTATTCTTATATCTAGGTCATAGAGACATTCTCTAAGACTAAGGACTCTCCAACTGAAATTAACAAGTCTATCAATCCAACAGAGATTGTTGCAACAATTGCATCAATATCCATGTGGATAACTATAAACCTTTAAGATCAAATTTTCCAGTCTTCTAAAACATATGCAACCTATTGCAAATGTCATCAGAAGATTGAGATACAATTATTTGACTTTATCTTATCAATGATTTATGTAGATTAATCTGATGCTCCATCCGAGTCCTTCTCTAAGGATTCTAGATAGACTTGATAGTCATACTATCAACACATCAACTTATTGCAGCATTGGCATTCATCCAACTCTTCGGATGACATATGGAAGTCATAGATGTATAGTCAACTCTTTGACCATACTTCTTACTCGGGTCCAACCCATGCTTCCACTGCGCTCCCTTTATCTATAAGAAACCATTGCTTAAGACTAAGGATCTCTTATGTAAGAGCATTTCAACATTTATACATGCTTCATTAAATTCATACAATATGAATATTATGAAGCTTCATGAATGACCAGAGTATAGATAGTAGAATGATGACACTCATCATCTACATCCATCTAAACTCTTAAAACATAGGTTCAGGTAGGTACTCAAACAATTTGAATACATCATCTCTTATAGAGCCACCATTCTGCATGATGCAGTGAACCATCTCATTCATGTTAAATGTCAAGAGCACATATGTATGCCCGAATATCTTCATAAATTTTATAAGGATTATTTGACAATTGCGATCATCATCGACATGTTACTTCCAAAGTACATCCGATGAGAGATCAAGACTATAGAGACATACAAACCCTAGGGTTGTAGTCTTATTATCTATTTAATTGTCATTCCTCATTATTATGAGGAAACTTGCTCATTGCAACCACATACATTATGTGTCCAACTGCAAGTACAATATCTGGATCATGAGTCCAATCCATGATATTTTACTGGTTATTATTGAGTATATCATTGAGTGGGTTTTAATGAAGGATTATCTGAAATAAGAAATTTGCATAAATATATAAATATATATTTTTTACTTTGATTTAGGATTTTTATATCAAAGTTGTCTTGTCTTGTCAACACTGAAAGTTCATTCCCTTAATCACTTTCAATGTAAGAGATATACTTACCATTATATCTCAACAAGATCTGGGATCTCCTTCCTTATCTTTGTTACATCCCAATAATATGAGAATCTGCAACTCGGATAAAAAGAAGCAGGAACACATTCCGCTTTGCAAGTCCAACTTGCATCTCCCAATTCGGTCTTTAACACCCGAGCCCACCACCCCTAAGGCGATGTTGACCCGTCGTTAATTGAACCAACCGTCAACAGGAATAGTACTCGCTATACGCAATCCAATATCGCCCCAATAATATGAGGATCCGATATTGGGGTCACTACGTATACGGCCTTACTCTTTCGAGAAGCAAAGAGTCCGATCCAGATGCGCTTGCATACAGGAGCTGTCACTTCGGACAGGCGTCTCCCACATACAATCCCTGGCGACGGAACCCTTCGCCTTGACGGGAGACCATGGATGTCACTTATGTGATCCTCCACCTCATATTCAAATTTTAATTAATTATTGTGAATCACATTCACATAATTAATTCTTCCAAGGGAACTATTAACTCTAATCATATTAGAGTATTTCAATCTTAATTGGATTCCAATTAATCTAATCATATTAAATTAATGATCCAATTAATATCCAACAAACATTTTAATAGTTACTTGAATAATGGTATTATCTCAAATACGTATTATTTCGAATTTTAATAATTAGAAAAATACATCTTAATCCCTCAGACATTATCCCGGCCCTACCCGCTGTCATGGCCAGTACCGACGAGAGTGGGACGGACCACATACGTTGCAACCCGCAACCCCAATGCTCTCCGACTAGGCACCATATCCGCCTCGGGAAAGGATAATGCCAAATTGATTAATTTGTACTTGAGATGATCATCGGTTCTTCAACCGAAATTGTACCATATAGTAATAATCAAAACATTTTTGATTAACATTATAATGAGATTTGCTAAACAAATCCCAAGTCCTATTCAAGCAACATGTTTGTTGGAATGTTGATCATGTAGATCATGTAACAAATCTTGATCTAGATCACATCTAATCATTTGTTGGTTAGGGAAAAAAACATTTAAGGACATAATTATCATTAAATATTTCACAAATATTTATGCATAATTATTCCAGGAAATTAAACAATTTAATTTCACTAATTCATTAAATGATAATCACTAGGTTCTTGATTAGGAAAGTATTTTCAGCAGTGACCCTCACTTACTAAAAATACCATATCTCAATCAATTTAAATCCAAATTAAGCAAAGTAAATTTCTAAAGTTTGCTAACTTGATTTACAACAGAACCCCGTGATTTGCACGCATTTCAAGGCGTATCAAATCCGCAATTAACATCTTAATTACGTCATGATCCGCAGTCCCCGAAACAGTGGATACATGTTCACTAAAAAGAGCATATCTAGAGCAAACAGAATCGAAATCACGCAAACTCAGATCCTACGGTTTCCTTATTTAATGGGGAATAAAATCCAAATATTATTTTCGTGTTTAAAAAATTTAAACAGTGCCGAAAATAATATCAAAACAGAGATGCGAAAATGAAATGCAAGAAAACTTTCGCAAACCCTAATGAACCCAAGTCGTCCTCGGTTTATGGATCGTATCCAAAAACACCGACCTAAGGCTCTGATACCACTTGAAGGATATGGTTAGATCCTCAAGCGCATCACGGAAACGTGATCGTCGTATCGAATACGACAAAGAACGACTAGTCGCACTAGTTGTTCTATGCAGCGGAAATTAAAAAAATTTTCATGTGACGAAACCACATGATCCAAGAACACTTCTCGGATCATTTCGTCTAAACCACAACCAAGTATTAGGTTTACCTCTTGAAGCGTGGTTGCGATCAAGTCTCTAAACGAAGAGACCTCCTGTCTCAAGTCCGATCCGTCGGAGGAGACGCTTGCGAGCGCGGGGATGAACCGCGTGCTTCTCGCAATCCATGTTGATGATCCAAGCGGCGGATCTCCTGATCTCGACACACGAGATCCGATGTCTTCTTCACGAGCGGGGCGCACCGAAGGAGACGGAGATCCACGAGCAAACAATCGGGCAGCATAACGACGATGTCGCGGCGATGGAGAACCTCTCTAGGGCATCCATGGTGGACGGCCACATGAGAGAGATGGAGAGAGGACGTGTAGAGAGAATGAGAGAGAGAGATTTGTTGCCTCAACTTATGTGTCAAGAAGAGCAATGGGGTGCCTCTCCTTTTATAGGGTTTTGGGATCCATGGATCTCAATCCATGTGTCAACACAAATCCAATGGTCCACATCAATTTGTGTTTCTTTCAATGGTCATGATTTGTTGCTAAAAACACAACAACAATTAATTTAATTTAAATTAAATATATGTTGATAAATCAACACAATTTAATTACAAAATTAAATCATCAATACATGGAGATAATGAAAGGAGAGAAAGCCTCCTTCCATGTGGAGAGGGGGGCCGGCCTCCCTTTCCTAATGGGAGTGGTGGCCGTCCACCCTCCTCCATTAGGAAGGTGGCTATTTCACCTTTTATGTAATCTCCATTATTTGCAACAACTTTTGTTGCAAATTATTTCACAAAAATAAATCCAATTTATTTTGTGAACATTGCAATCATGCCATTGAAAAATTGTGAATCACATTCACAACCCAAAACAAAATGTAAACTACATTTTCAATTTGATGTCCAATGTGAATCCAATTCACATTAACATTTAATTAACAAATGTAAATTACAAATAGCTCTCTCTTATATATTATAAATCACATTTATAATATATATGACTAATATGGATATTGCTATCCACATTATTCATATCCATGATAATTAAATCATATTTAATCATCTTGGATCTCTATTCTCTTGTGTCCAAACAATATGAATCACATTCACATTATTTACATCTTTGATAATTAAATCTCATTTAATTATCTAAGATAACTCTCTTTATAATATGAATCAAATTCATATTACTCATGATAATTAAATCACATTTAATTATCCATTTTTCTCAATGCTCGGATACATATATCAACAATAGAATTATCCATGAACTCCTTCAAGGATAATGCGCTTTCTCCGCAGATACTTGGAGATAAGGACAGGGCGATTGTATTGTTCCACGTATAGTGACATGGATATTGAGATCGTATCTCAAATCCAGATCGCGGGCCTCCCATAGATGCTTGATTAAATCAGGACCGTAAATCTAATCTTCTCATTGTATCTGAATCACATTCAGATCAATGTCCAATACTTGGACCAAGATCAGATCACTTCTCTACTGAGAGGAGTCACTAAAATCCAGACCCGTTTCATCACTCCCTAGGAATGGAAGCGTCATGGTTATACAATCGTTTATGATCACATCACCCTCAGGTATTCCCAATACCTGTACATCCTGCATACTGGAAGACTCAGACTAAACCCGAAGTATTCGATCAACTTTATACTGTCTACTTCATGGTTTTGTCAGTAAGTTTCTCATTCGATTATTGGGAGTCGGTATCGATCATATCCTTTCCAAAAGCATATATCATACCTAGGTCTTGATCATATACTTTCCAAAAGCATATATCAAACCTACAAATTCAGTCAAGCTTCCAAAGCGAGACGACCGTGCGCACGGAATTTGATTCTTCCCAATATCTCATGAGTGAGCTCATGTCTTCTGGTTCAGTAGCTGAACCTGTATGATCCCTTTGAGAGATCGTATTACTCATATGCCCTTATATGCACACCAGCGCGCCGGTGTATGGACCTTGATTAGGTCATCAACCTATTGGTCTGCCAAATGTACATACTTAGACATATAGCAACACATCTGTCTCCGGTCAGAGGATGCGTGCCTATATCATGACAGCATATGATATAGGACTTTGGTTATCTCGATCTCGTTAAGTCAACTCTTTGACCTAACTAATCTGACACCTCCGAATCTCTATTCCTATGCAGAGGACCTGCATCAAGAGGTCGGTCAGATATCGGCCTTTAGATAAAGGATTGCCATCTCCTTCTCAGGCTGGAGATCATCTCTTAACGATCATTTGACGGTGCTCGATGAGTCCTCAATCTAACTCATTAGATATTCATCTAAGCACTAGCCTCTATGATTCAATAATTGAATCAACAGCTGTATGATCATCAAGATGGCCATGGTACATAACCCTAATTGTACTAAGGGACCTATTATGCAAATTATGTATTCTTCATTTCAGATTAAGGAGTGAATTGCAATAACATTTATTGCATAATGGCTCGCCATGGGCTCGCATTTCCAACAGGTTCAAGGGCAATCGAAGGTTTGGGGGTGTTTTAGAAACAATGGCCGAGTGGGCTCCTAGAACGAGGAATATCTGATGAATCTTGGGTCCATTCCTCGAAAAAACCTATAGGCGTGTAAGAGCAATGGTCCATGATCAAAAGTCGTGAAGGGACCTATGTCTATTGGTGAAAGGAATGGCCTAGAAAAAATGGAGAAGATGGCGACAAACCAAGTTTGACACAGGGAACAGGCTGGGGTCAGAGAGTTGACAGCTGGTCAACTCTCCAACCCCCTGGTTGGTCCACGTGGACCAACCAGGAAAAAGCCTGAAAAAATGATTTCTAAATTCATTAAAAAATAGTAAACTATTTTATTAATTTTAGGTTATTAAATAGAAAATATTTTTATTTTTATATATTATTTTATGGTAATTTTTATTTATTTTTAGGAGGTATAATTTTATAAGTTGTCTTTTATACCCTTTATAGGTATATTGCCTATATATTTTATTTTTTTTTATTTTTATCTTGTGTTTTTAATTTATTTATTTTTGTTTATTATTTTATAAAATTGTAAAATACTTTTATACACTTAAATATATTTTTATTTTTTTTGATGTGTTTTGTACAATTAATAAAATAAAAGTATAGTTTATACAAGTATGTATATAGGTATAATACCTATGTATTATAGACAAGTATTTTTATTTTATATTTTCTTTGAGTTTTTATTCTGATTTTAATATACATATTTCTTATAAGTAATATTTAAAAAATTATAAAAATATAAAATTATAAAAATAATAAATAAATAATAAAATGAATATTTTAATCTGTACAAGTATACAATAGGGGTCCAAAACTCAAATTTCAAACCGTAACTCGAAAAAATACAAAACCACTGCCATTAAATAGCCTATTTTAAACTATATACAATTAAAGGTGAGTTTGGTACATTTCGAGTTTTTATTTGCAAGTTACGAGTCTGGGAAGTTGGAGTTCTGGAATCTTATTCAGATCATAACTTTTTATCTATACATTATTTTTGTATGAAATCAATTTTGTATTTTTGTTTATTTAATTATCTACAACTTTCATGTAAAAAGTTTCTTTATTTGATCTATAGAAAGTGGAACCAAAAATAGGTCCCACAAAATGAATAAAGAATGGGTTAAATAAAAGGTATTTTTATTGTATTTTAGCCCTTATCTCCCCCTACTTTATTCCTTGTCGACCTATTCATCAAGATGCCTAGGTTTCGGGGTTTCGGGTCATAAAATATTTGCAATATTTTATTCTTTTTCTTTTCTTTTCTTTTCTTTACTCTATATTTTTGTCTTTAAAAACTGTATTTTATACACTTTTTACACACATATGCATGAATGCTAGAATGAATTAATGCTATTTACACGCATTTACTAGGGTTTTTAAGGCCAAAATGATAGAATAAAGATGATGAAACGTAGATTCATCATCCCCCTAGACTTGCCTTTGCTAGTCCCTAGCAAACACTTATGCAATAAGTGTAGAAAAAGAAAAACAAAGAAAGAAAAAGAAGAAAATTGGATTAAGTTTAACGATCAAACTTGTCTTCACAAAATAAAAGTTTGGAGCTTAAGTCAGACCTTTGAAATTTAAGTACGGGCGGAACCTTAATGAGAATCGAATTTGAAATCCAACAGCTTCCAAGAAATCCAAAACTCTGCTCAAGTCTCCTCAATAGCTAGGTCAGAAATATTTCAACTCATACGCAAACACTTACGACTATGAATCTAACTCGTACAATGTAAGTGATGGTGGCTCTCCCCAACTAAAATGACAAAGAGACTGACTTCTCCAATATGACAACCCAATGATTCCCCAATCCAACAACTCATTCCTCAAGGAGCAGGGTATTCCCTTCTAAGTTCAAGTGGCAACCAATCTCAAGAGGAGGAGGAGGTGAAGAGAAGAATGGACGGTAGCCAGTGTAGCTACCTATCCTAGGATGCAAGACTGGTATTGTCAAGTCACCCAGCTGCAGGCTGACATGATTTGACTTTGAAGCTCAAGCTTGCTTATTTGACTTTACAACATATGTACACTCCGACATGCATTTTTATTTTTGTACTGGCCTGTCCACTTTTTTGGAGTTTTTGATTTTGCATTTTTTTGAATACTATATACAACATCATTTACATAGGGAGTTTTTCCTCTTGAGCCAGTAGACTATCCCTCTTTTGAAGCTTTATTGCAACCCACGATCTCCTATCCTCGAAACTCATCATTACTGGACGGGTTGGGGCGCACTTCCCTCCCTAGAGGAGGACAAATGTTTCCACCTGTGTGCGTCGCATACCGGCAAATCCAACCTTCTCACCACTCCAACTGAGTTGAGCCATGTGAAAGGTGCATGTGTCCAAGTTAGGTCATTATCAACAAGAGTCGTGCGTGTGCTCTGAAATACTCTACCTAGGCAGTCAAGAATCCATTGAACCAAGTCTCGTGATCCTCAAAGAATTAAGTCAACTAGACCTGAAGTACCTCAATCCCAGTTCCTATAAGGTTCATGTTAATTAGGTAGATTTTAAAGTCCAACCAAGCTCCAATCTTCGGATTTTACTTAGACTCGTTCAACTACCAAACTCAATCCAAAAAAATGCGAATGCCATAAAATTCAGAAAATATTTTTGTGAGGCAATTTTCAAAGATTTTGAACTTTTTATGGGTTTTTGAAAAGATGATAATGCATATGCAGATTTTTTTTATATTTTTCAAAAAGATTTTTCAAATGTTTTTGGATTTTAATTTTGCAAATGTTTTTGGGATTTTTGAAAAGAAAAGGTTTTGGCTAAAAACTAGGTTAAAATATTTACACGGGGGTGCTTCTTATATATACAAGAAGTGGATTTTAAGAATTTACAAGGGTAAGTGGTCAATTTTATAAATATATACGGTGGATTTTGGTGTGATGTATGTATTCCTCAAATTTATTTGACAAACGATTTTTCAAACAGCTTTTGAAAACTATAGTCCAAAATAATTTTTACAATCAATTTTACAAACATGTACACACATTTGAAAATTATTTTGCAAAGGTTTTCCAAACAGTATATATAGATTTTTTTCAAATATTTTTGCAACCATTTTTCAAACCATTTGCAAATCATTTTTTCAAATATTTTATTTCACACAAAGAAAATAAGTTTACAATCATAAGATTTTTACAAAGGTTGAAAACATGTAACAAAACGTTTTACAAATAGTTTTCAAAAGATTTTTCACATTCAAACTATTTTTCAGACATTTTGCAAAAAATATTTTCACCTGATTTAGTAATCAGTAAGTATGAAAAGAATTTGAGGAATAGTCATATCTTTTTATTAGGGTTTTTAATGGATCTTAAAGAATAGTTAGCCATAATTATTAGAAAAATACGAAAGTACGAGTTATGGCTAAAGTATATACATAGTATATACGACCCCCCTATACTTAGCTTGAGCTATGTCCTCATAGATCGGAGAGAAAAGAGAAGACATAACTCGTACTAAGTATAGAAAAGTCTAACGAATAAATAAATAAGAGATGAATAAACGAATAAGAAGTTGACCGTCCCCCCTATACTTAGTATCAAATAGTCCTAAGTATAGCAGACTGTACACAAAGCAGGGAGGGTCAAGGGTGGGAATGAACAGATCGTACTCAGACTGTCTCCCCCTATACTTAGGGTAAGATATCCCTAAGTATAGCCAAGAAGAGGAGACAGTGGAGAAGATCAAAGAATAGAATCAACTCGGGGTGCACACCCCCCTATACTTAGGACAAAGTACGTCCTAAGTATAGAAGTCTGTCAAAAAGGGGCGACACCTTTTCGGTAGATAAGAAGATGGAAGAGGAAAAGAAGAAAAGAAGAAAAGAAAATGGAAGAAGATAGAGAAGGATGTACGCATCACTCCCCCTATACTTAGGGTAAAAGAAGCCCTAAGTATAGGCAACAACAGGAGCGATGAGACGAAACGACAAATGAACACTCAGCTCGTCCACCCCCCTATACTTAGGACAAAGTGCATCCTAAGCAAGGCAAACATGAGAATGGGTGGTCGAGCAATACGATAGAGGGACGGAGGTACACAAAAGTGAATATACAACAAAGATGGATATACAGAAAATCAAGAAGGTTGAAAGCGAACCTTCTTGCGGGACCGCTGAGGAATGGATCTGGTATGGTGCAGGTCGACATCGGGGTCCACAGTGGACGGAAACCGATCAGGGTCAATGGGGTGATGGTCCTCAGTGGCCCTAGGATGTGAAGGTGCAGACAAATGAGTGGAAGAAGTGCGGTGGGGTCTGGCCTTGGGTGTCTCGCTGATATCAAAGTGAAATGGGACGAACTCATCATCATCGGAAGTAGTGTAATCAGAGTCATCCTGTGAGGTCTCGTCCAGGTCAAAACCAAAAGGAGCGAACTCGTCAGTGGAAGTAGTTGAACTCTGTTCATCCTCAATAATCTCAACCGGATCATCTTTTTCGTCAAAAGGCCCGAATTATCGAATAAAAGCAATCAAATCAACTTCGGTCCTTGTCTCATCAGTATCTATGTGAACATGAGCGGACTCATCAGTGAAAGTAGTCAAATCATATCCGTCCTGTCTAGTCTCAGACTCTTCCCTCTGCTCAATGGTATCAATCGTGTAAATCCCACGGATGTCATCAACACAATGCCAAGTCCCAGAAGAAGGAACTCCGAGGTCCATGCTTTCCAAGTCTTCCTCCTGGGAGAGGAATTCTTGGGTCTCAGTGGAATCCAGTAAGCAACAAAATTCCCTAATAGTTTCATCAAGGTCATGGTCCTCAGGGTCAGCCAAGATAGGTAAAGTCGCATCAGGTGCAGGTCTCTGGTCAGTAGTGGGTGCGGTGATCAACACTTCACTCTCGTTAGCAGGACGGAAGCGAATCTCTCATGATCCATAATCAATAACGACCCTCGCAGAGGTGAGGAATGGTCGTCCCAGGATGATTGGAGAGTGCTCCCTGTGGAGGTCTCCATGGGCAATACGACAAAATCAACTGTGTAGCTCATGCCCTGAATACAAATGACGACGTTTTCAAGGATACCCTTCAGCCTCTTGATAGATCCATCAGCAAACTGAACTATCATCCTGGTCTTCTTGAGAGGCCCTAAGTGAAGAGACTGTACCAATGAGAAGGGTATAATGCTAATCGAAGTACCGCCGTCGAGGAGAGTGTCATCACATGTGTGGTCAGAGATGGTGCAGCTAATGAAAGGTGTGGCAATGTTCCTCTTCTTAGGAATGGGATGGTGTGTGATGGCGTGGGCAGTGGCCATGGTCAGAATATGACGCTCAGATCTGCTCCTCTGCTTTCTCTTCTTGGGAAGAGGAGCAGATAAATCAGTCATGGCCTGCTGAAGTGGGGCACGGATGATCTCATGAATAGTGGCCACCACTTCGGGTTCATTCAACATTTTTTGAATTTTTGGACTTCCTCCATACAAGGGAGGAAGTCGGAATCATCATCTACACGAGGCATGCCAAGAGCAGTCTGTACAGCGGCATCCTCGGGGTCAAAGGTGGGACAAGGTGTGAAAGGCTGTGTGGTCAAAGGGTCTGACAGGTGGGCACTCTCCTCAAAGTCCGACTCAATCATGTGTCTCCCGAAATCTTTTTGTTTTTTAAAATTTTCTCATTTTTTTGTATTTTGGGCGATTGCAAGCTCCCATGATAATCCTCATCTGCATCAGAATCCTCAAAGAATGGAGCTACATTCTGGATCTTATTTATGCTAACTATATCACTCATCCTCGAGTTCATATGATCCATCATCTGATTCAAGGTCTCAAGTGTGGATATCATGAAAGGTGACTCCAAAATCTCAGGATCGGGTGTGTCGAATGTGGGCGATAGGTGTGGACAAAAATCACATTCTGGATCAGGATACTCAAGGAAGAGCGGGTTGTCGAAATGTGAGGGTGACGATGGTGGAAATGAGTGGTGAAGGTCAAAGTCCGAATCTTGAAATAATGGGTTGGTCGGATATGTACAAAAATCAGGAGTAAAGTCCTCCTGGAAAAAAGGAGGCGGACCGACTGGAGTGAACGAGGGATCCGCAAAGTCCGGATAAGAGACGTTCCAGGGCTCCATCTCGAAGCAATAGAAAAATGATAGTCGGGAGAGCACGATGGTCATGTCAAGAGAGTGAGAAAAAGGCGCAAATGCGTAGAGGCGATCTAGAATACACAAGCAAGCACAAACAAACTCGCACAAGACAAACCCTCAATTCACCTACTCAACTCGGTGAAGACCACAAATGCGGTCTTTTTATCTTGTCTGTTTTAGAGTTAGGTGAGAAGTCCAAAAGTTGCACAAACACTTAGGAGGTTGAATGTGATTTTGGCACTAATCCTTAGTGTGTGCGCGAGCCAGTAAAAGCGAAGACAATGAGGGGATTACTTGCCCAATTACAAGATTTTTTTTCTTTTTGGTTGATTTTAGGGTCAAGTAATATTAGCAGACCCAATTTTATTGGTTATCACTTTTTTTGGATTTTTAATGAGAATGCACGAGCCTATCGGGGAATCAATTCCTTTAAGCGCCTAGGTTGGCAAAATCAGAGGTAGAGAATCGGAAAAGCAATGCACGCGGCAAAATAATGATGTATGCTAAAGCGTAAATGATCACCTTCCCTCCAGCACTCTACATGCATGGATGCTCAACAGAATTTAAACCTATTTATATGCAAATGCAAAGCCGATGAAATCGCCCTAAGTTTCAGAAATTGCTATTATCGTGAAGAACCACAAGTCGGTCACCGATCCTCAATCCAAGAGTCCGGTCTAGGCTAACCCCTCCTCTTCTCGACACATCGAGTTCAGGAGTAGCGCTTGACAGGGTAGGCTCGCGGAACGTAGGCTTGAAGATGATGAGGCGACCGTTTAAAGATTTGACTAAGTCCAAAGCGCACTATAGGTACATGCAAGATATTAAGTGTTTGGCCTTAGTCTATCGCAAGCAATCCTAAAACTAGGGGCTCAATCACATAAAGTAAGGAAAACAAAACCGAGAAAACAAAGGGAAAAAGATGCGATGAAAACCGTAAAAGCCGCGGTGAGCCCCCAAGTGTACAAACACTTGAAAATTTGGCCCGAAAGTCCAAGAGTCTGAGTACCTGTATTATTACAATAATAGAGGATCTCTCTCTCACACAAAAATTAAAAAATAAATACAAGAAAATAAATGCTAAGGATTGTCTTCAAAATTCCCTCCAAGTCCGCCTTGGTGCGAAGCCAAAGCCGCCTCATGTGGGTGTGTGGGCGCTCCTAGAAAAGAGTGCCTCTCTCGATCCGCATACCTCGCACAAAGTCAAACAAGAGGGTGGTTAGACAATTCAAAAGATATATCAAAAAATAAGCAAAAATAAAATGGCAAGAATAAAAGCCGCAAAAATAGACAATCAATCACAAGCACAAGCAAAAATCCGAACTACGCGTTGTTGCTCCCCAGCAACGGCGCCATTTGTTGAACAAGATTTTTCACAGGTCTAGAGTAATCCACACAAGGAGAGATCACAATGTCGCTGAGGCAACCCACGAGAAATCCTAATTCAAACAACAATTAACCCACAACAATCAAATAACGAAATCAAAGTGAATGTGCGGAGTTAAAATTTATTATAACTCTACAATAAAGATATGTATAGGTGCAAGTATGTGTAGAGGTCGAACACAGGGAGCAAGCAGGATAGAACGGGGCAAAATTCACAAGTGTGTGAATGTGAATGTTTGTCAATCTATGATATTTTTGTGGGTTTTTAATTTTATATATTTTTATTTTATTTTTTATTTTATATTTTTGTATTTTGATTTTTAATTTTCTGATTTTATATTTTCTTTTATATTTTATATTTTTTAATATTTTTTCCAATAATAGAATATACACAATATAAGAAATGAGAGGATAAAGGATTTATAAAAATGAGTAAAAATGCTCAAAAATCAGAAAATAAATTGTTTTTTGGGTCTTTTGATATTTTTCTACTGTTTTTGTGATTTTTGGGGATTTTTCAGAATATTTTTGGTATTTTTTAAAGTCAAAACACTAGAAAACAGTGGATAAAATTGCTGGCTGAAATTAAAATGGGAATAAAAAATAGTAAACAGTGACAAAATTTTCCCAAATTAATTTTAAGTTAAAGATAACAAAATGAAGAAAATACAGGAAAAGAAAACACAATTTTTAGAGTTTTTATGAATTTTATATATTTTAATGAATGTTTTTAGAGTTTTTATATTTTTAGGAGTTTTCTTTTATATTTTTTAGTGATTTTTGGTTGAAATTAAAACACACGAAAATATGCAAAATATATTTTTTTGGGATTTTTCTGGAGTGTTCTTATATCTTTTATGGATTTTATGATACAAACAGTGTTGAAAATGATTGTTTTTATTTTTAATAAATAATAGAATGCAATAAATATGACAAATAAAAATATGCCGTGAATGTGCAATGCAACAAGAGCTTTAAGATAATTTTTGTGGATTTTTAGAGCTTTATAGACACACGCAAAAATTAGAGACAATGGCAAGAAAATACATGCAGGCTAGGGCATATATGTAAAAAGCAAGAAACTTAGGGGCCTATGTGTAATTTTCACAGAAATATTACAGCTTCCAAGACAAGTTTCAGGACCACATCGAAATATTAGAAAAAAGGGGGTCCTTCCCTACAAAATAGCCAGATGCACGTGTTGCGCACGTGCGCCTCACTGGCAAGGACCTATCTGCAATTCTAGGAAATCCGAGGGTTGATTTATAAATATTACAAAATTCTTAAAACTACACAGGAAAGATTCAGTGCTAATAGACAAATAGCAAAAATGATCGGGTTTTAACGCAAATTACCCAATCTTAAGCGCGATCGTACGGTGGGTTTTATCCCACTTAGGCATGTGTCAGCTCACGGCGCCACGATACCTCTTCGCAGCCTGCAGTCCAGATCAGAAGATCTCTAGCGGATGGACGATCCTGGGCTGCTCAATCCAACGACACCTGCTTTGCTGGAGGGACGGGGGAGGATCGACGGCTCAGGGGCATGGAGGAGGAACGACCGAAGAAACACGACTGTGGCGAGGTTGAGGCAACAAAATCTCGATGTCCCGAGCGGAAGGGTCCCGTCCAATGGCTTCCCGAGCTTCCTGGGAGCTTCCCTGATTGGGTGACTGCTTCAAAAAGGCGGGTGGACCGCCGGAGAACCATCACGACGGTGAAGAGGAGGACGAGCTCCAGGAGGTCCGGCGTGCGTCAAAAAAATGACCCCGGATGGGGGCCTTCGAGTCCTGGGACCTGCAATGAAACACAAAAACCAACAGTGGAAGGATCCCAGGTCCCTTGAGGTGCGAGCGAATAGGAAGGTGGTGGTGGCCGGAGCTCGAGGGCTCCGGCAAGGTGTTTGATTGTCGACCTAAACTAATGACTCGATTAGATGACAGATTAAACGCACGAAATGAAAGCTGGCATTACGTCTAACTAAACAACAAGGAAAAGGGGCAAACATAACCTCGATTGGTTGTAAAAACCAAGAAGCAAAACCTCGACGGCCAAGGCTGGAGATGGGGGGTTGGAGCGCCTCCACGGCCCTCGCCTGAGCCCCGCACGCGTCCTGGAGGAAGGTTGTCACCCTTCCGGTCCTGAGGGCGGCGACTAAGGGTTGAGATTCGGGTAGAAGAGGGTTCAAGGGCCAATGGATGGTTTGGGGGTGTTTTTGAAACAATGGCCGAGCGGGCTCCTAGAACGAGGAATATCTGATGAATCTTGGGTCCATTCCTCGAAAAAATCTATAGGCGTGTAAGAGCAATGGTCCATGATCAAAAGTCGTGAAGGGACCTAAGTCTATTTGTGAAAGGAATAGCCTAGAAAAAAGGGAGAAGATGGCGACAAAACCAAGTCTGACACAGGGAACTAGCTGGGGTCAGAGAGTTGACCGCTAGTCAACTCTCCAACCCCCCTGGTTGGTCCACGTGGACCAACCAGGAAAAAGCCTGAAAAAATGATGTCTAAATTCATTAAAAAATAGTAAACTATTTTATTAATTTGAGGTTATTAAATAAAAAATATTTCTAATTTTATATATTATTTTATGGTAATTTTTATTTATTTTTAGGAGGTATAATTTTATAAGTTGGCTTTTATACCCTTTATAGGTATATTACCTATATATTTTTTTATTTTTTATCTTATGTTTTTAATTTCTTTATTTTTGTTTATTATTTTATAAAAATTGTAAAATACTTTTATACACTTAAATATATTTTTTTACTTATTTTTCTGATGTGTTTTGTACAATTAATAAAATAAAAGTATAGTTTATACAAGTATGTATATAGGTATAATACCTATGTATTATAGATGAGTATTTTTATTTTATATTTTCTTTGAGTTTTTATTCTGATTTTAATATACATATTTCTTATAAGTAATATTTACAAAATTATAAGAATATAAAATTATAAAAATAATGAATAAATAATAAAATGAATATTTTAATCTGTACAAGTGTACAATAGGGGTCCAAAACTCAACTTTCAAACCGTAACTCAAAGGAATACGAAACCACTACCATTAAATAGATTATTTTAAACTATATACAATTAAAGGGCTGAGTTCGGTACATTTCGAGTTTTTATTTGCAAGATACGGGTCTGGGAAGTTGGAGTTCTGGAATCTTATTCAGATCATAACTTTTTATCTGTATATTATGTTTGTATGAAATCAATTTTGTATTTTTGTTTATTTAATTATCTATAACTTTCATGTACAAAGTTTCTTTATTTGATCTATAAAAAGTGGAATCAAAAATAGGTCCCACAAAATGAATAAAGAATGGGTTAAATAAAAGGTATTTTTATTGTATTTTAGCCCTTATCTCCCCCTACTTTATTCCTTGTCGACCTATTCATCAAGATGCCTAGGTCTCAGGGTTTCGGATCATAAAATATTTGCAATATTTTATTATTTTTCTTTTCTTTTCTTTATTCTATAATTTTGGCTTTAAAAACTGTATTTTATACACTTTTTACACACATATGCATGAATGCTAAAATGCATGAATTAATGCAATTTACACGAAAAATACAATCGCCCTATCCTTATATCCAAGTATTCGCGGAGAAAGCGCATTATGCTTGAAGGAGTTCATGGATAATTCTATTGTTGATAAATATATCTGAGTATTGAGAAAAATGGATAACTAAATGTGATTTAATTATCATGAGTAATATAAATTTGATTCATATTATGAAGAGAGTTATCTAAGATAATTGAATGAGATTTAGTTATCAAATATGTGAATAATGTGAATGTGATTCATATTATTTGGGCACGTGAGAATAGAGATCCAAGATGATTAAATATGATTTAATTATTATGGATATGAATAATGTGGATAACAATATCCATATTAGTCATTTATATTATAAATGTGATTTATAATATATAAGATTGAGCTATTTGTAATTTACATTTGTTAATTAAATGTTGATGTGAATTGGATTCACATTGGACATTAAATTAAAAATGTAATTTACATTTTATTTTGGGTTGTGAATGTGATTCACAAATTTTCAATGGCATGATTGCAATATTCACAAAATAAATTGGATTTATTTTTGTGAAATAATATACAACAAATGTTGTTGAAGATATTAGAGAGAATTATGAGATAATGCAATCTCATATAATAGGAGAGGCATCCACCTTCCATATAGGAAGAGTGGACGGCCACAATTCCCATAAGGAATGTAGTGGCCGTCCACCCTCCTTATGGAAGGAGGCTTGCCTCCTTTCCTATTTCTCTAATTGAGATTGATTTGATATAAATCAAATTATATTCTATATATATATATGATTTTTATTAAATTAATTGTTGTTGGTTTTTACCAACATAAATCTTAGCCATTGAAAGAAACACAATCAATGAGAACCATTGGATTTGTGTTGTCCCATGGATTGAGATCCATGGATCCCAAAATATTATAAAAGGAGAGCACCCCATTGCTCTTCTTTACACAATGCTTGAGAAGCACATCTCTCTCTCTCTACACGTGTACTCTCTTTCTCCCTCTAATGTGGCCGTCCACCATGGATGCCCTAGAGAGGTTCTCCATCGCCGCAGCGTCGTCGTTATGCTGCCCGATTGTTTGCTCGTGGATCTCCATCTCCTTCGGTGCGCCTCGCTCGTGAAGAAGACGTCGTATCTCGTGTGTCGAGATCAGGAGATCCACCGCTTGAATCATCAACAAGGATTGCGAGAAGCACGCGGTTCGTCCCCTCGCTCGCAAGCGTCTCCTCCGTTGGATCGTACTTGAGACAGGAGGTCTCTTCGTTTAGAGACTCGATCGCAACCACGCTTCAAGAGGTAATCCTATTACTTGTTTGTGGTTTAGATGAGATGATCCGAGAAGTGTTCTTGGATCATGTGTTTTTGTCGCATAAAAATTTTTAATTTCTGCAGCATAGAACAACTAGTGCGACTAGTCGTTCTTCGTCGTATTCGATACGACGCTCACGCTTCCGTGATGCACTTGAGGATCTAACCATATCCTTCAAGTGGTATCAGATCCGTAGGTCGGTGGTTTTGGATATGATTCATAAACCGAGAACGACTTGGGTTCATTAGGGTTTGCGAAAGTTTTCTTGCATTTCATTTTCGCATCTCTGTTTTGAGATTATTTTCGACACTGTTTAAATTTCTTAAATACAAAAATAGTAATTGGATTTTGTTCCTCATTAAATAAGGAAATTGTAGGATCTGAGTTTACATGATTTCGATTCAGTTTGCTCAAGATATGCTCATTTTAGTGAACATGTATCCACAGTTTCGGGGACTGCGAATCTCAGCGTAATTAAGATGTTAATTGCGGATTTGAAACGCCTTGAAATACGTGCAAATCACTTATATTATGTTGTAAGTCAAATTATAAAACTTTAGGAACTTACTTTGCGTAAATTGGATTTAAATTGATTGAGATATGATATTTTTTGTAAGCGAGGGTCACTGTTGGAAATACTTTCCTAATCAAGAACCTAGTGATTGTCATTTAATCAATTAGTGAAATTAAATTGTTTAATTTCCTGGAATAATTTTGCATAAATATTTGTGAAATATTTGATGATAATTATTTCCTTAAATGACATTTCCTTAACAAATATTTGATTAGATGTGATTTAGATCACTAATTGGTTACATGATCTACATGATCTACATTCCAACAAACATGTTGCTTGAATAGGATTTGGAATTTGTTTAGCAAATCTCATTATAATGTTAATCAAAATTGTTTTGATTATTATTATATGGTATAATTTCGGTTGAATAACTGATGATCATCTCAAGTACAAATTGATATATTTTGCATTATCCTTTCCTGAGGTGGATATGATGTCTAGTCGGAGAGAATTGGGGTAGCGGGTTGCAACGTACGTGGTCCATCCCACTCTCGTCGGTACTGGCCATGACAGCGGGTAGGCTTATTATAATGCTTAAGAAATCATGATGTATTTCTAATTATTAAAATTTGAAATAATACGTATTTGAGATAATACCATAATTCAAGTAACAATTAAAAATATATGTTGGATATTAATTGGATCATTAATTTAATATGATTAGATTAATTGGAAACCAATTAAATTTAAAACACTCTATTATAAATAGAAATGTTATTTCCCTTGGAAGAATTAATCATAATGGATATGATTCATAATGATTAACTAGATTTTGAATATGATACGGAGGATCACATAAGTGACATCCATGGTCTCCCGTCAAGGCGGAGGGTTCCGTCGCCAGGGACTGTATGTAGGAGATGCCTGTCCGAAGTGACAGCTCCTATCTGCAAGCGCATCTGGATCGGGCTCTTCGCTTCTCGAAAGAGTAAGGACGTATGCGTAGTGACCCCAATATCGGGTCCTCATATTATTAGGGCGATATTGGATTGTGCATAACGAGTCGTATTCCTGTTGACGGTTGGTTCAATTAATGACGGGTCAACATTGCCTTAGGGGTGGTGGGCCCGGGTGTTAAAGACCAAATTGGGAGATGCAAGTTGGACTTGCAAGGCGGAATGTGTTCCTGCTTCTTTTTATCCGAGTTGTAGGTTCTCATATTATTGGGATGCAACAAAGATAAGGAAGGAGATCCCAAATCTTGCTTGAGATATAATGGTAAGTATATCTCTTACATTGAAAGTGATTAAGGGAATGAACTTTCAATGTTGACAAGGCAAGACAACTTTGATATAAAAATTCCTAAATCAAAGTAAAATATATATATATATGTAAACTTATGCAAATTTCTTATTTCAGATAATCCTTCAATAAACCCACTCAATGTTATACTCAATGATAACCAGTAAAATATCATGGATTGGACTCATGATCCAGATATTGTGCTTGCAGTTGGACACATAATGTATGTGGTTGCAATATGCAAGTCTCCTCATAGTAATGAGGAATGACAATTAAATAGATAATAGGTCTACAACCCTAGGGTTTGTATGTCTCTATAGTCTTGATCTCTCATCGGATGTACTTTGGAAGTGACATGTCGATGATGATTGCAATGGTCAATTAATCCTTATAAAATCAATGAAGATGTTCTGGCATACATATGTGCTCTTGACATTTAATCATGAATGACATGGTTATCTGCATCGTACAGAATGGTGGCTCTATAAGAGATGATGTATTCAAATTGTTGGAATACCTACCTGAACCAATGTTTCAAGAGTTTAGATGGATGTAGATACGATGAATGTCATCATTCTACTGTCTATACTCTAGTCATTTGTGAAGCTTCATAATATTCATATCGTATGAATTTAATGAAGCATGTATAAATGTTGAAATGCTCTTACATTGAAATCTTTTGAATTTAATGTAAGAGATCCTTAGTCTTAAGCAATGGTTGTTTATAGATGAAGGGAGCATAGTGGAAGCATGGGTCAGACCTGAATAAGAAGGAAAGTCAAAGAGTTGACCTACTTCTATGACTTCGATATGGCATCCAGATAGTTGGATGAATGCCAATACTGCAATGAGTCGATGTATTGATAGTATGACTATCTGGTCTATCTAGAATCCTTAGAGAAGGAATCGCATAGTACATCAGAATAATCTACATAAATCATTGATATTGACTTGCTTATTGCATAAGATAAAGTCTTATAATTGTATCTCTATCTTCTAACAACGCTTGTAATGGGTTGCACATGTTTTAGAAGACTAAAAAAATTTGATCTTAAGGTTTATAGTTATCCACATGGATATGGATGCAATTGTTGCAACAATCTCTGTTGGATTGATAGACTTGTTAATTTCAGTGGGAGTGCCCTTAGTCTTAGAGAATGTCTCTATGACTTAGATATAAGAATACACTCATTGTTTGTTTCTAAATGTTGGAAATAAACAAGAATTCTAAGATAGAACTATCATAAAGAGTTATGATGGATATATTTCAGATAGTAATCTAACATCTAGTGGACTCCACAAAATTAGAAAATTAATGAATGGTTCATTAAGATTTCTAATACTGAAAATTAAAACCTTTATAAGATCAAATGGAGGATGAAGATCATTTGACAATGATCTGGCATCAAGTTTTGGACATATGTCTGTTGATGAGATCAATGGACTAGTGAGAGATAAACTTTAGATTGTCTAAAGGTTCAAATCTTACATACTTGTGAATATTGTATTCAACGGTAAAAATGTCCAATACACCCTTCCTTGGGAAAGGTGTAAGATGTCAAGGTATTCATGATCTCATACATATTGATGTATGCGGATCATCTATATAGTAAACATTATGGATACATGATATCTGTTGATGATTATGTATGATATGAGACTTCTTCTCTTCACCTAAGAAACCTTTGAAATGTTCAAAGATTTCATTATTTTTGGTTTAGAACCAAAGTTTGAAGGAAGATAAAATGAATTTGATCTAATCTAGGTAGCAAGTACCTGCTAGATAAATTCAAAGAATACCTTATGGAGATATGAATATCATTTCTATCTCAATCCTCCTAACACACCTTGACTCAATAGAGTTATAGGGAGATACAATTGGATCATGTGTGACATGATTTGATCAATGGTGAATTTTGGCATAATTTCCTCTTAGTTTCCAGGTATATATGTACTAGAGACTACATTAGATATCCTTAATAAAATTCCATGCAAGTAAGCTGGAATTAAGCACTAGAAAGTGCTACTTCTTTAGGAAAATAAAGGATGGTATATGATACCTACTTTATGACCTTGAGATTCTTAAAAGATCTCGTCTCCGAGAATGTGATTCTTAGAGGATGACTCTCTTGAGAATCAAGATGAAAATGAAGTGTAGGAACTCATTTAATCTTGAGAAGATAATGAGGCTCCTGAAATCGGGAACTAAAAGGATAATTAAAGATGAAACACTAATACTTCTTCAAATGAGTTTGAGGATGTACTCCATGTGTCAGTGATCGGATTTCATGTGATGAAAATCCTGAGGATCATAACATGGAAAGATGGATTTTAGAAATGAAAGTCTAAAGTAGATTTCATATACAAGTGTTGTATATGGACCCTCGAGGATCCACCTATATGGGTAAGGGTGTAAATGGATTTTCAAGAGATGTAAGTCATGATTGCATTCCTCTATAAATACCTCTCTAAGGATATTCACATGAAGTAGCTCCAGGGCTTCATGGTTGAGGAAAGCAAGGTGTGCAAGCTAAGGAATCCATCTATGGACTCAAATAAGCTTCTTGAAGATTGGACCATAAGATTTGATGAAAATATAAATGTTATGATTTCAGATAGAATCTTGATGAGCCATGTGAAGCTTAGTGGGAGTGCCTTTGTGTTCATCATGCTAAATGTAGATGATATCCTAATCATTTAAAATGATATAAGGATAATAGTAAGTGTTTTCTAATCTGGTTGTTCCATAACTTGAGATATGATCTCAAGGACACCTCTTGGATCTTAGTTCTGAAGGTGTTCAGAAGCATAGAGAAGAGGGTATTGGGACTGTCACATTAATGGTACACCTTGGACATATTCAATTTTTCTTGGAAAATTCCAAGAAAGGCTTCCATCCTTTTAGATATGGTACTGACCTATCTAAAGGGATAACCCATCAAAGAGTTGAGGAAGTGAATGCTAGAACTGCTTGCACTTGTGCATCAGTTACGAGAAGCTGAGTGTATGCTAGATGTGTACAAAAGCAAGATGTATGCCATGCAGTGGGAGTAGTAAAGTGTTACTAATCCTACTATGGAGAGGAAACACTTGATTGCAGTAATAACAATATCTTCATAGAGGACAAGATTTTTGAGATAGTGATCTCAAAGTCTTATCTTCAAAAACTTAAGTTTTTATAGATAGAGATCTGAAAGGTCTTAACTGTGGATACCTTAGGAGATAGAGATCTCCAGTAATAAGGGTATTCTGATAAGGATTATAAAAATACTGGTTATGACAATTATTAAGCTACAGTGTCAAGGACATTATAATAGCTTTAACAAGATTGAGTATTAGTTGCATAAGATGCAACATTCGCATTAGATGCGAGCACTGTTACTGGGGATATGCAAGTGCTGTAAAAGGACTTGGCGTAGTCTCGTGGGAACAGAGTGACTGATCATCTTACCTAGCTATTTTCTAAATAGCCTATGATTGTCACACGAGTGTGGGTTTAAATGATAATCCCATTAGTGGCTCTTTGGACTAGTGGGAGATTGTTGGACATGCGAGCCCACGGCGAGCCATTATGCAATAAATGTTATTACAAATATCATTCCCTGATATGAAATGAAGAATGAATAATTTGCATAATAGGTCCCTTAGTACAATTAGGATTATATACCATGGCCATCTTAATGATCATACATCTGTTGATTCAACTATTGAATCATAGAGGTTGGTGCTAGGATATATCTAAAGAGTTAGATTGAGGACTCATCAAGCATCGTCAAATGATTGTTAAGAGATGATCTCCAGCCTGAGTAGGAGATGGCAATCCTTATCTCTAAAGGCTGATATCTGACCGACCTCTTGATGCAGGTCCTCTGCATAGGAATAGAGATTCAGAGGTGTTAGATTAATTAGGTCAAAGAGTTGACTTAACGAGATTGAGATAACCAAAGTACTATATCGTATGTTGTCACGATACAAGCATGCATCCTCTGACCGGAGACAGATGTGTTACTATATGTTTGAGTATGTACATTTGGCAGACCAATAGGTTGATGACCTAACCAAGGTCTATATACCAGCACACTGGTGTGCATATAAGGGCATATGAGTAATATTATCTCTCAAAGGGATCATACATGTTCAGTTACTGAATCGGAAGACATGAGCTCACTCATGAGATATTGGGAAGAATCAAATTCTGTGCGCACGGTCGTCTCGCTTTGGAAGCTTGACTGAATTTGTAGGTTTGATATATACTTTTGGAAAGTATATGATCAAGACCTAGGTATGATATACGCTTTTGGAAAGTGTATGATCAATACCAACTCCCAATGATCGAATGAGAAACTTACTGATAAAACCATGAAGTAGACAGTATAAAGTTGATCCAATACTTCGGGTTTAATCTGAGTCTTCCAGTATGCAGGAAGTACATGTATTGGGAATACCTGAGGGTGATGTGATCATAAACGATTTTATAACCGTGACGCTTCCATTCCTAGGGAGTGATGAAACAGGTCTCGATTTTAGTGACTCCTCTCGGTAGAGAAGTAATCTGATCTTAGTCCAAATATTGGACATTGATCTGAATGTGATTCAGATGCAATGAGAAGATTAGATTTGCGGTCTTGATTTAATCAAAGGTCCGCGATCTGGATTTGAGATGTGATCTTAATATCCAAGTCACTATATGTGGAACAATACAATCGCCATGTCCTTATCTCCAAGTATTCGCGGAGAAAGCACATTATCCTTGAAAGAGTTCATGGATAATTCTATTGTTGATAAATATATCCGAGCATTGAGAAAAATGGATAAATAAATGTGATTTAATTATCATGAGTAATATGAATTTGATTCATATTATGAAGAGAGTTATCTAGGATAATTGAATGAGATTTAATTATCAAAGATGTGAATAATGTGAATGTGATTCATATTATTTGGGCACATGAGAATAGAGATCCAAGATGATTAAATATGATTTAATTATCATGGATATGAATAATGTGGATAGCAATATCCATATTAGTCATATATATTATAAATATGATTTATAATATATAACAGAGAGCTATTTGTAATTTACATTTGTTAATTAAATGTTGATGTGAATTGGATTCACATTGGACATTAAATTGAAAATGTAATTTACATTTTATTTTGGGTTGTGAATGTGATTCACAAATTTCCAATGGCATGATTGCAATGTTCACAAAATAAATTGGATTTATTATTGTGAAATAATATACAACAAAAGTTGTTGAAGATATTAGAGATAATTATGAGATAATGCAATCTCACATAATAGGAGAGGCATCAACCTTTCATATAGGAAGAGTGGACGGCCACAATTCCCATAAGGAATGTGGTGGCCGTCCACCCTCCTTATGGAAGGAGGCTTGCCTCCTTTCCTATTTCTCTAATTGAGATTGATTTGATATAAATAAAATTATATTCTATATATATTTGATTTTTATTAAATTAATTGTTGTTGGTTTTTACCAACATAAATCTTAGCCATTGAAAGAAACACAATCAATGAGAACCATTGGATTTGTGTTGTCCCATGGATTGAGATCCATGGATCCTAAAATATTATAAAAGGAAAGACACCCCATTGCTCTTCTTTACACAATGCTTGAGAAGCACATCTCTCTCTCTCTCTCTCTCGCTCTCTCTCTCTCTCTCTTTCTCTCTACACGTGTACTCTCTTTCTCCCTCTCATGTGGCCGTCCACCATGGATGCCCTAGAGAGGTTCTCCATCGCCGCAGTATCGTCGTTAAGCTTCCTGATTGTTTGCTTGTGGATCTCCATCTCCTTCGGTGTGCCTCGCTCATGAAGAAGACATCGGATCTCGTGCGTCGAGATCAGGAGATCCACCGCTTGGATCATCAACATGGATTGCGAGAAGCATGCGGTTCATCCCTGCGCTCGCAAGCGTCTCCTCCGTCGGATCGGACTTGAGACGGGAGGTCTCTTCATTTAGAGACTCGATCACAACCACGCTTCAAGAGGTAATCCTATTACTTATTTGTGGTTTAGACGAAACGATCCAAGAAGTGTTATTGGATCATGTGATTTCGTCGCATAAAATTTTTTAATTTCTGCTGCATAGAACAACTAGTGCGACTAGTCGTTCTTCGCCATATTCGATACGACGCTCATGCTTCCGTGATGCGCTTGAGGATCTAACCATATCCTTCAGCTCAATATGTGGATATATACTCCGCTTCAGTAGTTGATAGGTCTGTACAATTTTGTTCTTGGAAAATCAGGATAAAAGGGCATTCCCATAATGACAGGTGCCACTTATACTTTTCCAAATGTACGACCACTATCTTAACTTGCATCGTTATTTGCAATTAAATCTAATGAATGCAATTTCGTATAAAACAAAACCAAATCTTTTGTAAAAATTACATAGTAAAAATTCCTTTTATGACTTTTAGGTGGCTTTCTTTCGATGCCGACTGAAAACATGCAGCTAAACATGTGCTAAACATTATATCAGGTTTTCTCACAGTTAGATAAAGCAAACAGCCGACTATACCTATGTATAATCGTTGGTCGTCAGCCTTTTCGGACTCATCTAAGTCAAGGTGAATTGCTGGAGAAATTGCAGTAGACTTCCTCGAAACTTTATCGAACCTGAACTTCATCAACATTTCCTTTGTGTACTTCTGTTGTGAAAAGAAAGTATCAGACTCTGCCTGGTTGATCTTCAACCAGAAAAAAAACTTGAGTTCTCCCATCATGCTCATCTCGAACTGTTCCTGCATAGCTTGAGAGAGATCCTTGCAAAGAGTTGCATTAGTGGATTCAAACACAATATCATAAATTTGCACAACCAATAAATCAGATAAAATAAACTTCACGAACAAGGTGCAATCTACTTTACATACTGTGAATCCTAAGGTGAGTAGAAAGGTCCTGAGTCGGTCATACCATGCTCGAGAAGCTTGCTTATGTCCATAAGGGGCTTTCCTGAGCTTTAAAACATGTTCTAGTCTTAACGGGTCTTCAAAACCGTGTGGCTGCTTGACCTAACTTATTCTTTAATGAAGCCCTTTAAGAAAGCACTTTTAACGTCTATTTGAAACTTCTTGATTCTCTTGAAACAAGCAAAAGCTAGTAGCATTCTGATTGATTCAATCCTTGCAACATATGTATAGGTTTCGTTTAAATCTATGAATTCCTGCTTAATATATCCTTGAGCAACAAGTCTTGCCTTTTTCTTAAAAACTATCTCTGACTCATTCATTTTGTTCTTAAAAATCCACTTGGTTCCAATAACCATGTGGTTTCCAAGTCTTGGCACAAGCTCCCATACCTGATTTCTCTCAAATTGAGCAATCATCTTGCATTGTCATAAACCTACAATAGTTTATAAATTATCTATTTTTGTCTTAAGCAACTTTATTTCATTTTCATTTTATTTTTCATAAAGAGACAAACTAGATGTGAGTTCTCTAATGTGATCTTTTAAAGATCTAGTCTCTTTTGAATGCTCCTCTACTGTAATGCGTGCAGTTAATTTTAACAACTTACTTTCCTTTTTCAACTTAACCACTGAAGAACTGTGAAAAGCCCCGGTTAATCATACGGAATTAACGTTGATTTGTTCATTGCAGTTGGGCAATTTGGATTAATCAAAACCCCCAAATCTAATTATTTTCCAATCAAAGTGATCTGTCAAATTTTTTTATTTGGGCAAGCCAAAGGTTGAACTCAAGGAGGCTAGTGTATCCTTAGAATGATTTTTGGTTGATCTAGAGGTTAGGTTTTCAAAGAGGTATTTTTTGGTATTTTTAAATGCAATAAATGAGTGAAATGCAAGTTTGACAAAAAATAGGGACTAAAACGCAATTTTCATTCAAACAATGTCAAAAAATTAGTAAAACTAGCTAGAATGTGAAATATAATGAAATTAGACTACTGTATTTTTTTGGAATTTCTGGATGAAATATGAATTAATTATGAATTAAATAATACATACTAAGTGATTTCAAGATAATTAATTTTAATAAATACCAAACATCAATATTTTCCAGAAATTAATATATCCTAGATAGATCTAAGTGAGAGATATCTGGAACAATTTTTAGTTTCTAAAAATACCAAGAGAGAATTAAATAAAATGAATTACTAAATCTACCATTTCATTTATTAAGACCCCGTTATGCGTGCAAATGAGATAAAATTTAGGCACAATTTAAAACCGATATAAATTTACCTATTTTGAATTTTGGGGAATTTTTGGATCAACGAAATATTAAATATCAATTTCAGAGCAGAAAATGGGTAAATTACATAAGTTTCCAGCAAATGAATTATAATAAATAATCCACTGATCACAAAAATGTAAATAAATGCTCATTAGATAAAACATGAGTTGTTCTACAAAGTATTATTTTTGGAATAAAAAATGATGTGAAATGAGACTCAAAATAAGACTATAATGCAGAGATATAAATGCAATACATTGAAAAGAAATAAAATATTTAAAAATTTGTAGATTGTACTAAAAACAAATTACCCAAATTTCGAGGGTTTTTATTGTTAATTACCCCAAGGGGGTGTGTTGCTCACGTCCCTCCGGATTGGAGGTATTCGATGCAATTTTCTTTCCTCCCCACGTATTGCAGACATGATGGGGAGGAAGATTCTTCGCAGACGTTGGGCATGTGAGGGAGGGGGAGCTCGACTGCAGATGGTGTATGGGCAGAGCAGCCAGGTGAAGCGAGGCCTCGACAGAGTCTATGGTGGCTGGCTCACAGGGTTGGAGTGCGTCCATGGTGAAGAGACCTCGAGGCTAGAGATCAGCGGGCCCGTTGACATGCGGTCAACTTGTAGAGGCTCCACAATCAAGGAGGTTGGGAATCAAGGGCTCGATTGACACACGATCGAGCTTCGAAGAGGCGTGCAAGTACACATAATAACTCATACAGACAAACACAAAGCAGGCGCAAGAGCAAAAACCCAAATTCACCAACTCTACACGTGAGGGCCATAAACGTTCGGTTGTATTATCTTGTTAGTTTTAGTTGGTGATAAATGCAAGTCTTGAAAGATTAACGAGCTGTTAGGTGTTTGTACTTCCCTACAGACTGTCCTAATTCTTACGACTAGTTGTATCCACTTTTATCCAGTATAGGAGTAAGTGCAAACCATGTAAATATGGCTACCTGTTACTTGAGGATAGAGCCTTACTTGGTGTTCCCTAAACCTCCCACTATGCTAAGTAAATTCGGACCGTTTACCGGTTACCCGTAGATCCTCACTGAAAAGTGGCTAATATTTTTTTATAAAACCAGTAGTCTATATGAAAATTCTGGCTTGGCTCTATCCTAATGTCATCTCTCTCTCACTTGTAAGTAAATTCAAACAATGACGGGGTTCCTGTCCCGCAAAAAAGGGTTAATTTTAGTCAAGTTTTTGTCCAATTCAATTAGAAGTCTCAATTTTAGAGATTAGTTGTCATTATAATTAATCCACACAAGCAATCACGTCTACCGTCCAATCCCAATTCCTTTATCATAGATTAGAAAAACTGAGAGAGGGAACCGGAAAAAAACAGATGCAATCCAGAAAACGATGATGAATGATTGAGTAAGAATATTTATAGTGCCTCCTTCTCTCTACACGCGGGATGCAATACAGAATCGAAATTTTACACTATATGAAATGCAAACGAGAAAATTGTTCCTAGACAAGCATTTCTATTAGGGAGTGATGAACAATTTAATTTGAACTAATAGATTTGCAATCTAAGTACATCTTGTTAAATGTGATGTGTGGTCCTATAGAGTACGAGCACGAGTAAAAAATTACTTTGAGAGCCGCAAGTGCAAGTCCAAGTCTACATCAATCAACCACACGACCACGAAGGGTTCAATGTCCAGTCTTGATACACGCGTGAGATTCCAAAAGGAATATGCTAGAAATCAAGAAATTATTATAAGTTATTTTTTTTCAAAAACTAAAATCTCTCAACTTAAATAAAATTTTCTTCTTGGTGCCTCAACAGTCAACTCGTTCCACAAATCGTCGACCTCCAATACACTTCGAGATGCACCGACTTCAAGAAAGGTGCTCAAATTCCACCGGGCCTTCGTATAAAAAGATAAATTTTATGTCACAATAAGACATTAAATTATATAAAAAAATGAGCAGAGAAATATTTGAGATAAAAAATGAATTTATTACAAGGTAGCTTGGGGGACAGACTACCCGAGTGAAATCGAGTTTTCTAAAAATTAACTTAAGTCGTGCCTCCTCAACAATGGCATCATTTTAATAGAACCCTAGAATGCCCTAGTTAATCGTGCAAAATTAACGTTGATTTGTTCGTCGCAGTCAGGCAATTTCAGATTAATCAAAAACCGCAAATTTAATTATTTTTCAATTAAAGCGTGCGATCAAATTTTTTGCTTGGGCAAGCCCAAGGTCGAACTCAGGGAGGCCATTGTCTCCTTAGGTTGATGTTTGGTCGATAAAAGAAATTAGATTTTCAAAGATACATTTTTTGTATTTTTAAATTCAATAAATGAGTGAAATGCATATTTGGCGATGTTTAGACTAAACTACAATTTTCAATGAAACGATGTCCAAAAATTATTAAACTTGGCCAGAGAGTGAAATATTATGAAATTAGTTGCTTTAATTTTTGTTGGATTTTTTGGATGAACAGTAAGTTAATTATGAATTAAATAATGTAGACTATGTGATTTTGAGTTAATTAATTTTAATAAATACCAAGCATCAATATTTTCTAGAAATTAATTTATCCTAGATATATCTATTGAGAGATATCCAGAATAATTTTTAATTTATAAAATTACTAAGGGAGGAATTAATTAGACATCAATCACTAAATTCACCATTTCATTTATTAAGACCTCGACATGCATGCAAATGAGATGAAATTTAGGCACAATATAAAACAACCTAAAATCTACCTATTGTGAATTTTTGGGATTTGTTGGATCAACGAATAATTAAATATCAATTTTAGATCTGAAAATGGGTAAACTACATAAGTTTCCATCAAATTAATTATAATAAATAATCTATTGATCACAAAAATGTAATAGATAAAAAATGAGAAGCTCTACAACTTGCTATTTTTGGATAAAAATAATGTGAAATGAGACTCAAAATAAGACTATAATGCAGAATCTAAATGCAATATAGAGAAAAGAAATAAAATAATAAAAAATTACATACTGGATTTATAAAACGTTACTCAAAATCGGAGGGTTTTTATTCCTAATTACCCCAAGTAGGTGTGTTGCTCACGTGCCTCCAGATTGGGGGTATTCGATGCAATTTTTCATCCCTCCCCACATGTTTCTTACATGGTGGGGAGGGGGGCTCTTTATAGGCGCTGGGAATGTGAGGGTTGGTGAGCTTGGCCGCTGGTGGCATCTAGGCAGAGCGGGCGGCTGAAGCAAGGCCTCGATGGCAGATGATCGGGGAGCTGGCCAGTGGTCGGGTATTTGAAGAATGTTGCGGATGTGAGATCGTGGCGGGGAGTGGGATGAGCGAGGCGAGAAATGGAGCATGTCATGCAGGGCAGTTGGCGCCAAGCTGTAGGAAGAGAGAAGGAAGGCAGGGGGAGGAATGGGAGGTTAGATAGAGAAGCAGAGGGAAGAACGTGCATGGGTGAATAGTGGAAAGAGAGAATGCATGGGTGCATGGGATGTGGAGTGGCCACGTGGCACGCAAGGGTGTGGCCACGTGGCGAGGGTTAAAATAAAAAATAAATAATTGAAATAAATGATGTAAAATAAAACAAAATAAATAATAAAATAAATATAAATAGAAATTAAAATAATTAAAATAAATAATAAAAGTAATAAATTTGATAAAATAAAATAATAATGGAAGAAATAATAAAAGAAAAGTGGGGGTGACATGTGGTGGCTCTAAGAGGTGCCATCTGTCGCTCCCAGCAAAATTAAAAACTAAATCAAATATAAAATCAAAAGAGAAATAACAAAAGAGGTCAAATCAAAACATGATCAATATGAAAGTTGCTTATATTGACGAGATCTACAACTTTTGAAGGGCCAAAAATAAAAAAGAAATCATCTGTACAAAAAGTTTTTTTGTGGTACCTTATAGGTATATAATACCGTATTTTTATCTTTTTACGGATTTTTTGGTATTTTTAAATAAGAGAAAACTCATATTAAAATCAGATAAAATATGAAACAAATATTTAAAACTTAAACTATTTTTTGAATTTTTAATAATTAACAAAATAAAAAATATAAAAAATAAGGGGTAGTTTGGTCAATATGCAATATACGATAGGGCCCAAATCCCAAGTTTCACATACAAACTCCGATTCTTTTGAATTTGGCCTTGTTTTGAAGGTAATTGAATGTACATTAATTCAAAAGTGTGTAGGGGTCCATAACAAATTGTATGAGAGAGATATTCATGTCTTAAGGTCTTTAGTCTCAAACTTGGGTTTGGGTTATATTGGCCAATTTTTCAAGTTATTATTTTTTGATATTTTTCTTTATTAATATTAGTAATATATACACTATAGGGTTGATTTTATTGGATAGAGAGTTAGTATAAAATAAATATAAATAAATGAAGTTAGCTAATATACATGTGGATATTTACAAGTGAATTTGGCTTCTTATTTAATACAAATATGCATGCTAAAATGCAAACATTAATTTTGAATGCATGAATGTGAATAGTGCATAATAAATGGATATTTGCATCTAAGCAAAGTTCTATTTTCGAATTTTATAGTGATGAATCACAGATTCATCAACTACTAAGCTATATAAATCAAAAAGAGCTTCTTGTAATTCATCCAAAGATAGTTCTTTAGAAATTACCTCTTCTCCTTCGAGCGTCATGAATCCGAGCAAGGCTTCTTCTTTGCTTGAATCATCTAATTCACTTGCAGAAGATGTGGAAGTATTGGAGTTGAAAGAATCCCATGTGGTTTTAAAAAGCTTTCCTCTTTAGATAGTTACGATGGTGCATGTGACCTTTTCTCCGTTCTTCTTTGATGATATTTTTCCCTTTGCTAGAATCATGACTTCAAGGTTCTTGAGTACTACTTCTCTTGAAAAGAGGACAATATTTCTTGAAGTGTCCCATCATCTTGCAGGTGAAGCATTCTTGATCACTTCCTTTTTTGCGTCACTCCTCTCAAAGAACTTGTTGAACTTTCTGGTGAAAATATCTAGATTATCCTCTGATATTTCTTTTGAGGTTAATTTAGTTGTTTGAAGTGCAATCTCATTCTTCTTTTAGACTTCAACATCTAGTTTAGTTGTTTGAGTCTTCTCGATTTCGTACGCTAAAATTTTACCTACTAGTTTATCAATTAGGAGAGTGTTGGCGCCATTGGCTTCCTTAATGAAAATCGTGGTAGTGCTCCAAAACAATGTGAGGGATTTGAGCAGCTTCTTTACATGTTCAGTATCGGTATAGCTCGTGTATACGTCTCTAACGAATTCTCCGCTTTCCATTTTAAATAGCTCATATCTCTGTTGTTGCAAGCTGATATGAGATTCCTAGATCTTGGTCATACCTTCCTACATGACACGAAGCATATTCCAAATCTCGTATGTTGTCTTGCATGATGATACTTAGTTGACCTCATTTACTGTGATGGTATAGAAAATGATGTTCATAGCTTTGGAGTTGTATGTGGCTTTCTTTTTTTCATTGTCAGTGAGAATTGTTCCAACCACATATCTTATGTACATAATCTCTATGATATTCCATACATCGATACATACACACACACACACACACACACACACACATATATATATATATATATTATAACAATATTTACATATGTATCTTCCATTTATTGTAATTGGTTCCTTGGAAGTGCGATGGCCTGACAGTGACCGACTCTCAATGTCCTTGCTTGTTGTGGCCGCCATATATATCTTCAAGTAGTAGCTTCAAGATACTAAACATGGTTATTATACCAAATGTAAGTTAAGGGATCACAACACCACTAGAGGGGATGAATAGTGATTCGAGACAGTGCTGAAAATCTTTACCTAATAATAAGCAAGAAAAGATAAAATATTCAAGCAGACCAATCAACATACTATGCAGTATTTTTATGTGGAAACCAACCTAGTAAAAACAACGACTTGAGTCTTCCTGATTTGGGATTCCCCAATTATCCAAGATCATTAATTGCTTCAATAAAGTCGGAGATATTTATGTGGATATTTCAATCGTTTACAAAGTTGACGCTTCACAATCATAGATCAAATGTTAAGATCAACACTACATATCAAACACTATATCACAAAGCAGGTGAACATGCGAGCTTTCAGCTTTCTTCACGCTTCCTTGGAGGTCTCACATCTAAAGTTTCTCTGCACACTTAGGCTCAAACACCTAAAGTCATGTAGAAAGAGACCAACTGGAAACAAGATATAAACCAATGATAATATTCAAATAAGGAGTTATCTCAACATATATCAAGAATAGTTCACCAATTAATAGCAGAAGATATCTTAAGATATACAACAATAGTAATAATTCGTAGATATTTCTTAAAGAACGACATAAACAATTAACACAAATATCATATACGGATAAGTAATATCAAATAAGATAATAAATATCACCACTATGAGAGGCTACTACCAAAAGTACTCTGACCGATGCAAAAGAACTTGTAGACTGGCTAGCAAACCAAACACTGTTGATTTGAACAAGTTGCTTCACGGCTTTTCAACCATGAATATTCTTCTCGAAATATCAAACGAGTCGAAAAATATGAGGAGTAATATCGATGAAATCACTCAAGGAGAGATTCTTTCTTTTCTTATTAAAGTAAGAGTGATTGCTCAATTTATGTGTGTATGTGTTCCAAAAAATGGGTATGAGGAACTTTATATAGGAGCTCAAGAAAAGTGGCAGTTAGAAACCAAAAATGGTATGAAATCAAATGATATTCTTTGATATTAATGGATCAGGTAAATAAGTATGACTGGTCAACTATAAATGATTGATCTGCTAAATATCTAGGATTGATCAATTGATTACTGTTTGAATTTATTTCAAATATTGATCGATAATTTCAAATGACATGATTTAAAAGGACTGATCGATCATGGAAACCAAATGATCGACAAGGCATGATCGATCAATGCAAAATATGATCGATAAGTTCATAAAAAAATTCAATAATCAAGAAAGTGAAACTTTCGATGAAGCTTGTTGGAGTTACAACTTTTGCAAACCTAATACAAATAAACAGTTACAAGTCTTTTGAACAAAGAAACAATAAGATTGAGCATCTACATTTGCTTCAGTTCCACAGTTGCAGTCCTGCAATCACAGAGAATATACGAGGTACTACAATGTAATCTTGTATGTGTGTGTCATCTTTGAAATCTTGGTGGACCAAAAATACTAACAAAGATGACCGTTCAACGTAGCTGGAAGCGAGCACCAAGAAAAGAAGAATAACAAAATAGCAGAGAGAATTTCCCAGAGAAGCACGAGATATCCACCTTTTTATAAACATCAGTATTTCTAGAGTACATCTTGCGAGCCTACTTTCCATCTTCTCCAACAAAGGAAGCTGATTGGATTGATGCACGTATCCCCCTCCAGAAAGAAAATAATGCCATCCACATATCGTAAAATTAAAATGAGAGGTCATCAATAATGTATTCACAGAAAAAACACATATGCACGACAAGAAAGATCATCTTGAATAATGTGTTAGCCATCGAAATAAAAAGTACAAGAGCCAATGAGGGCCCCTATTTGACCCCCTAGGCCAAGGCTTAGAGAATCTTCATCTTGCCTCCAATTAACCAGCATTGAAAATTATGAAGTCGTCACACATCTCTTCGTCTAAATAGTCTACTTGATAGAGAACCCACGATGAGAAAGGAAAGCCCAAATGAACCTTTAATGAATGCAGCCATACACGTCTTTCATCAACCAACCTTCCACAATGTATCATTGGTCGTCCTTCTCTTTCAGTCTGCAATAATATCTAAATCCATAACCATGGTGTGATGAATCCTAACTTCATCACCTTTATTCTTTCATTTTGGCCTTCAATCCCTAGTTAAATGCATCTATATATAATTAATTTATCAAATTAAGCATTATGTAAATTACATAAAATACGATATAAAATACTATATAAATATTGTATTTAATTCCAGAATGAAAGAACAAAGGAGAAAAAGAAAAATAATGAATTGTCAAAGACACTGAGTGACCAAAGAACCCGAGACTAGATAATCATGATGACTTGGTTGACAAGGAGTAAAGCAGGGGAAGATCGGGCTGTATAGAAGCCACATAGCAAATCGCTCAAAAATACTAATTTATTTTGCCCAATAATTATATTTTGGGGCCCGTTTTATTTTATTATTTTTACACCTCAAATAACAAAACCCTCAATATGAACATTGTAGATAAAAATACAATAATAATATAAAATTGTTTTCACTGAAAATAATGCATAGTATGCCTGGGACACAAAATAAAAAGCTACAAAGAAACTTTGCAGATCGTATCTTCTCCATACTATGTCAAAATTGACCAAATTCATTTTATTGTTAATAAAATTAAATAAGCTATTTAACGAAGGTGGTTTCATTCAATTTGGAATCAAGATGCAAAAGTTAGGTTTTGGGTCCCCATTGTGCAGTGTACATGTATATTATATTCAATAAATTTATCCGTTCTATTTTCACTTTATTTTATTTTTGTAAATTTCTAAATATTATTCAATACATATGTCCATACTTAAAATAAATAAAGCCTTCAAAAAGAAAATAAAATAAACGAGGTGTTTCAAAATATAGATGAAATATACTTATATATAAATCTACATAATATGTAACTATTTAATTAAGAATTCAAATAAATTCAAAAAATGAACTAAAAATACCTAAATATGTGACTAAATAAACTAAAAAATATATAAAATGCATGTATATAATGATATATATATTAAAAATAAAAATACCAAAATACACGTATGTTTACCAATATTTTAGATGTGAATATTAACATATTAATAGCCTAAAAACAGTCAATAAATACTACATAAAATTAGTAATATTTTCTATATTTTAATAAAAATAATTAATTTATTTGTCATTTATTTTTGAAGTTATGAGAATTTTAGGCATTGGATTTTCTGAATTGTCCACGTGGACCCACCATAGGCTAAGATTTGTTGACCTCGGTCAACTATTCTGTTTGCTGAGCTGTTGATGAATCTCCATTTCATCACCTTTATACTATAATTTTAGCCTTAAATATCTAGCTAAATGTACATATATATATATATATATCACTTTTTTGTACAAATTAACATTCATTATTTATTCCTTTTATAATATATAAAATATAGTTTTTAATGCCAAAATTATATAATAAAGAAAATAAAAGAAAAAGAATAAAATACCAAAGGTATTTTATGACCCTAAGTTCGAAGACCTAGGCATCTTGAGGACTGGGTCGACAAGGAATAAAGTTGGGGGAGATAAGGGGCAAAAATCCAATAAAAATTCCATTCTTTTATTCATCAATAAGTCCTTTCTGGGACTTATTTTATTTTCTATTATTTGCATTTCAGATAAAGAAACTTTGTACATGAAATGTAGATAAAATGCAAATAAAAATACAAAGTTGATTTCATACAAAAATAATATATATTGTACATTTTATACTCCAAATAAAAAGCTAAAATTCAAACTTCTCATACCCATATCTTCTCCATATGAACTTAAAATGCATAAAAATCACCTTTACGTGTATATAACTTTTAACAAGTTATTTAATGAAAGTTGTTTCATTTAATTTGGAGATAAGATGCAAAAGTTAGGTTTTGGATCATTATTGTATAGTTTACCTGAATAAAATATTCATTTTATTTATTCTTTATTATTTTTATAATTCTGTAATTTTATTTTTTAGATATTATTTATATCATATGTACATAATTAGATTATAATAAAATCATAAAGAAAACATAAAAATAAAATAAGTATACAAAATACATAGATGAAATACTTATATTTATACCAATATAATGAATACTCCTATTTAGTTGAGTGTACATTATATATTAAAAATACAACAAAAATATATTTATGTATACAAAAATAAGTTATAAATATATAAATTAAGAAGATAAATAATAAAGTAAAAATACAAAATAAAAAACAAAAATAGGCAAAACATAGGTAATTATACCTATAAATAAAACCTCAAAAAGTAACTTGCAATAAATAAGCCCACAAAGATAAATAAAAATAATGATAGAATACTATATAAAATAATAAACATTTTTTATGTTCTAACCAAATTTTAAACAAACCATTTTCTATTTTATTTCGAATTATTTTCGATTTTTAATTGTAGTTTGTCTCTTGCGGCTGGTGTGGCACAATCAGGTCCTGTTAACTATTGACTTGGTAAACTATCTGACCCAAGTCGTATGCACTATCAGAACCACTGCTTTCCTTGATTCCACCGATTCTTGGAGGTTGATCCTTGTATTCATTCGGCTTGACATCTCTTTGACTTTTGCACCTCGGTCCATGGTCTTTCACCCCTAAATCTCACATTGGCCTGAGATCACTACGTCGAGCATCATTCCCCAATGAAACCTCGCTAGTGTACAGTATCGCATCAAGCCTCCATTCAAAATTAATCCCTTTTTTGTCATTTTTTGCTTGAACCTAAACCCTATATTGAATGCTGGTGACAACATCATTCTCCAAGACACTTCCTCAACGTGATTCAGTGTCGAATCGAGGTGGTTCGCTGCTCACTGTCGTGCTACACCAAAGCTCCACTCTAGGAGAAAGTCGTCCAATAAGCTTCTATCCTCTTAGTCCTTCTTGTTCCTTAGGTTAGCACTAGTCTGGATTTGTCTTTTATTCATTTTAATTTCATTTTATTAGCGAAAATCTAACATCTTTGTTCGTCGGAGCTTCGAATTCACCACCCATTTTCGCTTCATTCCAACCATCTCCGACTCACTTTTCACCATCATCACCTTCCTCTCCACCTACTTCACTCCCCTTGCACCTTCAATTCTCCTGATCCTACATGGATCATGCAATTTGTTCCCCCTTCGTCGTCGCTCGTCGGAGGAACCCATCTCAATGCATTCTCCATCCATTCCGACAATTGAAGTCCTCAGGAGCTTCATCTTTTTGTTATGATTTTTCCCTGTAGATCACGATGAGTAAAACCCTTCCCCAACGATAATCGAAGTATGCAAACCATCCCCAGGTCGAGGTCCCTGATGAATCTGCGATTCGTCATCTTTATTCATTTATTTTAGCTTAAAATCCCTTATAAAACACCTACATATAACACTAGCTCCATATTCTTACTAACTTGCATCTGTGTAAATAATGTACACTTCTTACTAAATTTTAACCTAAATTAAATAAAGAAAGAAAGGAAGGAAAAATAAAGAAAAGAAAATAAAAAAAGAAAGGAAGACTGTAAACAGGCTGACCCAAACCCCGAGAGAAGGTCAAGACTTGACCTGATCGACCAGGAATCAAGTGGGGGGAGATAGGGTCCTTAAGCAGAAAATCCAAAAAAATGTGTGTGTGTGTTGTTGTAAATACTTCTCACTTATTTTGTATATATCTTTATAAAACTGATAGTAATTTTTTTGTGCCTTAATTGGCATCAAATCAAATAACTTTCAAAACCAAAGTTGTAAATGTGTCCTATTAATAAACATAATTGCACAGTTAAATCATGTACAGAATAAAAGTAGCCACACTTGGAAAAAGCCACTAAGCACTAATTTAAAGATCAATTTCGGAACTCAAATTGAACCAATATCACTTCCATTGGATTCTAAATTAAATTATCTTCAAAATGACTATGATTTCATAATTTTTGGAGTTACGAGTAAAAAGTTGCTTTTCCGGGGTGGTTTGTGCAATTTTCTCATGTATTTTGTGCGTATTGTATTTGTATGTATTTGTAAATTAGTCTTACTAATTATTTAAAATAAAAATAAAAATAATAAAAAAATAAAATTCTTAAAAAAGTGGCTAATTTCCTCATTTATCTTTGCATATAATGTCATATATGTATATAGTATATGTATATAGTTGCTATTTTTAATTAATCCCGATAAAAAATAAAAAAAATAACATTTTTAATTCAAATAAATAAAGTGACGAAAGTTCCAAAAAAATAGATAATTTTGTAAATAGTTTTATCTCTTTATCTCATATCATCTCTCTTATCTCTTCCACCAAAAAAATTCAAAAATTCATTTCAATTTTCATCTCTTATCTCTTTATCCCAAAAAATTTCAAAAATCAAATTTGATTCTATTTATTCTATTTATATGGCTCCTTCTCCCTCATTCCAACTTGATCAATCTTTAGAAAGAGGAGTCCGATCTTCGAGAGAAAATTTCTTCGAGAAAGTTGCCTAGTCGAGGCGATCGCGGTCCTTTTCTGCTCCTACGGTGAGATCTACATTTTTCTTAATTTTATCTAGGTTAATAGTAGTTTATTTCTCGCATTTTTATCTCGTTGTCATTTTTTGTTTATCTAGATCTTAAAATCATAATTACAATTTGATCCACCAACAACTCGAGTTTTCATCTCATCTTCTTGATCTCTCCACCTTCAATTTCTACCTCCCACAATCTATCAACTCTGACCACGCACGGTGATCGGAGAATTGGATTCGATCGTTTCATTTTCATCGGATACCCATTCATTTTTCTATTTGTAAATAAATAAATAAATAAAAATAAAAAAATTATTTGTTTCTTGTCCTCTAACATTTGTTTTGCAGGAACATTAAAAAGAAAACAACAAAAAAATTCATTTTCTATTTTATTTATTATTTCAGATTTACAATAAAAAATAAAAAAGTTTTTTTATTACTGTTTACATTGCAAAATAATATAAAAAGAAAATTAAAAAAAGTTAACAGCAGGCGGCAAGGCCACCAACCCCCGCCGCCCGCACTTTGCCGCGCCTTCTCGCTGGAGTTCTTCACGAGGCCCTGGCCATTTTGAGGAGCTCTCCCGACACGGAACACTTTCATGATCCACTCGGTGATGAAAGAGAGGATTGGAGTCGCCTAGATAAGCGAATCTAAGTTTCGCAAACTATTATTCTTCGTGTACTCTTCCTAAGCCTCTTTCAGTTGTCCGATCAGAAGCCCATCTCCAGTTGTGCAGCTACCGTCTAATCCTCCCGCTCCAGCACTGACAGATCAGTGCTAAGATCTAATCTAAGTGCTCCATCATTGAAGGGGTATCGACCATCAAATTCATGCCACGTGGATAAGTGGGACATTGTGAGCCATTTACCTGTACATGATTAGAGGGGTAATAGCATCTTAGGCCCCTCAAATTTTTTTATTTTATATCTAGTCTTGTAAATTATATTTGTAGTTTTAAACTTTTGGTTCAATTGAAAATGAACCTTCAAGCTTCCTGTTATTTTCATTCGATCTATTCTACATCACCTCATATGCCTCTACACATGAGGGACAAGGTAATTTGCACTTGGACCACCATGTTTTATTATTTCATTCCATTCCACTAATTTGCATACTTAGTATAATATTAAAAATTGCACCTTGCCCTCGTACTTGTATTAAATTGCAAAATACCCCTTTGAATATATATTATTGATTATTTTAAGAAAAATTGCACGATTGCCCCTAGATTTCTTTGATGTGTTCAGATTTATTCCCAAAACTTTCAATATTTGCAAAAATGCCCCTGTTAGAATATATTTTCTTTTCATAGTTTTTATTTTGTGAAAATAGCTCCTGCTCGATAAAAAATTATCGAAAATTAACTTAAATACCTGACATATATTTATATCTCAAATACGGTTTGGGGTATTTTGAGTTTTTTCTATTTACAGAAATTCAAAAACCAAGCTATTATTCCCTATTTGAATCAGAATATATATATATAAACAATTTGAAAAGTTCTAAAAAAATATTTGGTTTATTTTAGTATTTTCTACTCTAGACCAAAAATCCCTAAAATATAAAAAGAAAAAGACCAAAAATTAAAAACTCCAAAATCCTTTATAAAAAGATAAAAAATCCGAAAAATCCCAAAAATACCCTTTTATGATCTGTAATTTTATTTTTATTATATATTATTAAAAAAGTGTAAAATTTGGCTTTGTTTAGTATTTTTAAATTCCAAAATGATTCGCCCTATTTATTTAATCCCTGTTTTGGGATTTTTTTACTTTAAAAATACATAGAAATTAGCCAAAATTCCCCAAAAATTACAAAATAGTAAAACACTATTTAAATCTAAAAATATTTTATTTCATTTTTTTCTCATTTTTAGTTGTATTCATAATCACATTACCTTATATTTTATATATAACCTTATATTTTTTAATATTACCTATTTAAAAGAAAAAGGAATTAAAATCAGGAAATATAAAAAGAAAATATAAAATTAAAAACAATTTGAAAATATAAAAAAATTAAAATCTATAAAAATAAAAATTTAAAACTCATAAATCGAAAAATACCTATAATCATTTATTGCCTTTTTTGACCAATTTTCGATTATTTATCCTTAGTTGTTTCCTATGTTCGACTCCTACTTTACTTGTCACTATACATCTATTGGTAGGGATAGTATATTTTGATTCATACTTACTTGCTTTGCTTGAATTAGACATTGTGTGGGTTGATTGTTGATTGACCTTGGGCTTTGTTAGTGGCCGCCTTAGTGAGAATATATCTTTTCCTCTGTGGGGATATTATTTTAGACCTTTGCAAAACTCGAGTCATCAAATGGTACCATTGCCGGGGATGTCATTTATTTTTGAGATTTTGAGAATTTTGGGCATTGGAATTTTTTGGTTGTTCCATGTGGACCAAACCTAAGCTAGGACTTGTTGACCTCGGTCAATTTTCCTGTCGTTGGGCTACCCCCATCAGTACTTCATGCAGGGTTGACTTTTTCCATTTTCTACATCACTTTTGCATTGTCCTTCACCTCGAGACCTCCATCCCTCTGACTTCCTCACCTATGACACCTCGACCATCACCAAATCTTCATCAACCTGTTCCTGACGAATCCGAAATTGTGCTTGTTAAGAAGATGTTTTTATTTATGATCCTTTGTAAAAATAATGAGTCGTTGAAGGCGGCAATCGGAATCAGTCAAGAAAATAACCACAAATAATTTATTCAATTTTCAATCTCGTGGTTTTATTTTTATTTTACTTGGGCAAGTCCCAAGGTCCAACACAAGGAGGCAAAGGAACAACTTAGAGTTATGTCTATCAAAATTCATGCGCGCTTTTTGAGGCAGTCTTTTTTTGGAAATTTTAATGCAATTAAGGATGCAAAATGTAATTTTAGCCTATTTCAGGGACTAAAATGTAAAATTCAATCAAACGACATCCTAAAAATATAAAACTTGGCCACGATGCAAAATATGATGAAATGAATGCACTATAATGTTTTTGGAATTTTTAGATGCAATATGAATTTTTTATGAATTTTTAAATACAGACAGAGTGAATTTCAATATAATTATAATAAATATTAAACCTACTTTTTTTCAAAGGATAAAATTATCTAAGATATATCACTCGGTGATGGACCTCAGAAAAATCCTAAAGCTTGAAAATGTGAGATCTGATATCTACTAAAAATCAAACACTGAAATATGCAAAATGATTTTTACAAAGCAATTCATGCATGTAAATGCAATTCTTTTTGGGCACAATATCAAGCATAATTAACTCTATAGTATATGATTTTTCGGGAATTTTTAGAGCAACGGTTAATCAAATACAAATTTCAGAGTATAAACTGGGTAAAATATGCGATTTTCCACAAAATAATTAATTATTAATTAACCATCGATCACAAAAATATCTACCATATGTCAAAATGTAGAGAATTAAATGACAAATCATTTTGAGAATTAAATGACAAATATCATGGTATTTTTGTATTAATAAAATAATTAAAGAAGAGGTTCAAAATCATTAGGGAACACAGGGGTATAAATGCAATATAAAATAAAATAAAATGCAATAGGACTAAGATGTAGTTACCTAAAATATGGGGGGTAGGCGTGCAACCGGACTAAAATAAAATGCTCTTTGGGTCTGGACGAAGCTGCGATTCAGAGGAACTCCGAGGGTTTTCACAATTTTCCCACGGGCACGTGCGATACACGTGACCTGGGGTTGATGACGCTGGAGTTCCCCACGCACGTGCTGGGGCCTCGGGCTCCGAGCCCGACCTAGGATGGTGGAGACGAGGAGGAGCCCGACCTCTACGGGTGGCGCTGCGGAGGGACGGCGAAGCTCCTGCGGCTGGAGGCGAAAGTCGATGAAGGTGAATGATGATGGCGGTGTAGTGAAGTCTATGGCGAAGGCGAAGTCGTGGGCGTATTGTTGGCATCAGCGAGCGAAGTCGAAGTCGTGGAGAGGCAGAGAAGAACGGTGAAGGTTGCGTTGAAGAAGTCGGTGATGGCGAGTGGACGAGGACTTGCTGGAGTCGAAGTTGGTTGGAGGTAGTCGTTGATGAAGTCGATGGCGGACATACCGTACGCTCAACGGCACACGGCCGTAGCAGGAGCAGATCGTCGGGGAAGACGCTGCTGCAACGAGGGTTGTGAGTGGCCTCAGATCTCACCGGCAAAGGAGCTCACGGCGCTGTCACCACCGTGAAATGGATTTGAAGTGCTGACCGGCGGATGAGGGAGTCGAGGTCGGCGGTGTTCTTTAAATAGGAGAGTGGGGAAGAGGCCGGCGATGGAAGGTTGGAGGTTTTGGAGATCGCGAGATATACGGAGGAGGTTGGCAGTTGGCAAGAATTGCAGAGGCGGTTGGCTATGGAAGGTGGCCGCAAATCGCGGTGGAGATAATGGAGAGGGGCGGAGGCCGATTGCGAGCTGGGCGGTGAAGAAATAGGAGCGGCGGCCGGATTGGGAAGGGGGTGCTTGGAGAAGATGATGGGTCACAAGCCGTTCGATCGGCCGAGATCGAACGACCGTGAATGCGCCACGTGGCTGCACACTGGGGACTCGGAGCGGGCACGTGCTTCACATGTGCGGTCGCTCTTATTTTATTTTTTTCAAACGAATTTATAAAAAGGCCAAAAGTGACTAACACGTGGTGGCCCCAGGGGGCCATGTGTCAGCACCGGAAAAATCAAAAAAGAAATATTTTGTAAAATGCAAAATAAATAGCAAATGACCTCAGATCGAAAAAGTTCCTTCACGAAAAATGCTCGTCTCGATGAGATCTACAACTTTTACAAGACATCAAAACCAAAATCGATCAAATGCATAAAGTTAATTTTTGGGGTATCCCATATACATAGAATACCTTGATTTTTGGGTTTTGTATTTTTTTTTGTTATTTTTAAACCAGATAAAAATCCGGAAAAAATATGGAAAATCAAAGATAAATAAAGACTCTTTAATATAATTTTTTTGAATTTTTATTAATAGGTTAATTACGTATATAAATTATAAGGTCAAAAACCGCTAAAATACACAATGTACAAAAGAGGCCCAAAACCCAACTTTTACATATGAGCTGTGATTCACTTGAACATGGTCTTGTTTTGAAGGTAATCGAATGTACATTAGTTCAAAAGAGTAAGATCAAATCGGACATTGGATGGGGAAGATATGTGGCTTTTAGTCCGAAAATCCTGAAACTAGGGTTTGGGTTTTTGGTCCACTTATTTGGGTTAGTGATTTTTTTTATTTTTCATTTATTCTTGTTAGTGATATGTACACAGTGGAGGTGGTTTTGGGTTATTCGGAGTTAGCATGAATGAGTTAAAAATCAGGGAAGTTAGGCTATTTACAGGTCATTTTTTGCTGAGATTTTTTACTTCTTTATTTTGTGCATAAATAATGGATAAAATGCAATTCTTATGAAAACATGCATGAATGCTAATTATGCAGAAATGCTGATGATTTTGAGGGATCTGAGCTTAATCAATGATATTTAGAGTGATGAATCTAAGATTCATTACCCTCGCACGTCATTCATCCTCTAAACTCAATATTTCACATGCATATAAAACTCCACCTTCTTCACCATTTTTTTCCCATGGTCCTTCCTAGAGTGTTCTTAGCCCCTCAAGATGTCGCTGAAGTCAACAGTTCCTGACAGGAGCTCGCGGCTGGTTTCTTGCAGCGAGGAGGAGTGTCTGCAGAGGTGATCCAAACCACTGCCAATTAAGCTCACCGATAGGTTCTGCTTCTTCGACTCTAGTTGAATCGAGACTTGTCTCATCCATTTTAAGGTAACCGTTAGGTTCTATTTTCATTTCATGTATTTAATTTTAGATTTTAGCTTTTAATATATGCGTGATCAAAAATCCCTATTGGACTTGGAGCTCGAGCTCCATGCCAAATTGATTGTGAATCGACCGTCGATCAACCCCGATATCCATGCCACTATGATATTATACACCTTCTACATCTTTCGCCCTCGTTTTCCAACTAAGATCCATCCTGGATTTGGGAATTTGAAGCTCCCTCTAATGCCATCATCAGAACTTCACTCCATTCTATTCATACTGCATTTCAGCTTCATCCAACGATCGAGGAGCAAGCCCTCGAGCTAAGGAACATTTTGGTGCAGGTACGGGTCTCCCATGAACAATCTGGAGACAATAATAGCACTTGGAACTCCTCCAGGTGCCTGAAGCAGGAATCGGGGCTCAGATCGTGATCGAGGCCATTTGGACCTTGTCAAAATCCACCTGTACATGTGGAGCACCATCAGCAAGACAAAGAAACTCTAGATCGAAGTCAGCCTAGCTAGAGTTCTTCGGTTGTTCTTCATGACCCCCAGTTAGCCATCAGATCAAAAACACGACCTAGATCTAATATGAGTCATTCGTTCTTTTCGAAGTAGTACAAGAGCTTGAGCATTGGATCAACCATGTGTCCTCCAAGAAACGAGCGGATCAAAGTATGTTATGTGGGGTAAATAGCATGAAAACACCTCCATCTTATTATATTTCATTCATAGTATTGTATTGGAAAACTTTAATCAAAGCCCCTGGAACTTTTGAATATTGCAAGTTATTCCATTGTTGGCTCTTCTTCTTCTTCTTAATCATAATAGGGTGGTTCATTATTTCTTCCTCCTCCTCCTATTGGTCTGTTCCTCAGACCATTCAACATATCTTGGAATGCAGTTTGCACTAGTGCCTGCTCAGTTAGTTGTTGTTGGATGGCTTGGATGGAGGCAAGCATCTGAGCATTCAGATTCCGATCGAGTGTTTAGCCTTGCTCTAGCTGGGGTGGTTGTTGTCTTTTACCTTTGCCTGGAGGAGCCATGTCCGGGGTCTGAATCTAAAGAAGAGATCTCCGAATTGGGATCCATGACTAACTTCTGTCTACAATGCAAGAGGTATCCCAATCAGACCATTATGAAATTACGTGCCAACTGAAGTGATGAGTCTGAGATTAAGGTCAATCTTAGAAGTTGTGAATGGAGTAAAAGATGTGGACTGAAATCGATCTCCATTCACAACGGGCGGACATGTGACAAGAGTAGTCCCAATTTATTAAGAAAAAAAGAGAATGGAAAGAAGACAAGGAGTCTGGAGATCGGTTCACAAGGTCCAAATCGGGTTCTCGGGAAACACATCAAATTATTGATGATGCTAAGTCCATGGAATCGATGTGGATGTCGGTAGAGTCATGACTAAACCATCCATGGATCAACATCGTAGAGGAAAAGAAGGATCAATGCAGGAGGAAGGATATGATGGTGAATGAGGATTAAAAGGAATGTAAAATAGTAGAAAGGCTTGAAGCAAGCATGGGGTCAAAGAGAAAAAAACACAAGATAAGATTTGTGTAAATGCATGGGACTTGATCTTTGAACCTTAATCTCGATCCATCCAATACGAAATACAAAATTGGGTTCACCAACTATACACATGTGAATTCGTAAAGGATCGATTGTTTTTGGCTTTTTATTTTTAATGTTATTATCTCAAGCATATCTTTTAACACGTCCTTAGCAGCTAACCCTATAGGAACGGGAGTACTGTCGGAAAAGTATCACGTACTTGTCCTCCTCTTTTGTAACATGTATTCTGCACTTTTTGAGGTCCTTGTAACCCTTCGTCGGTCCCTACTTAGCCAAATAATGAGAGAGAGTAAGCTGATAGCAAAACCATGACTCCTGACCTCGCTCGCAATGGAATCACCCTCGAGTGTGTAAAGACCTACTCGGACGCAAGATGATGAGACAGACACACCCATGAGAGTGTGGCCTAAGCTCAATACTTCAGACAGGGTCGGTATTCCACACAAGGCAGGAACACCGTCATTGATTAAATCCTACTCCTTCACATACGATAGAAGTGTCAATACTTCGGAAATCCATGCGATGCACAAAGAAGTTACAGATTGGGGTTTTAGCTTTAATCCTTAGTGGGTCGTGCCTCACTCATGGGAGGGGTTATAGTCCCCTCCTAAGGTACCTGAAAACAATGAGGGCTTTATGAACCCCAAACAATGCAATCCATTACATATTTTCATTAAGGTCAAAGTTTATTAGTTGTCCCCTTGTTTTAGATTTTTCGGTTTACCTTTTTTTGAATATTTTGCATACAAGTGCCTAACAATTTTGTAAAATTTCATTTAAGTCTTAGGTGCTCAAAATTAGAGGGAGATAGCGAAAAAGTCGTGGAAGTCGGTTCAATGATGAAATCTCACCATATAATCTAATGATGCATGTAGAGTTAGAGGACTGACAATGCTTCCTAGCTCTCTCCATGTGGTATGCAAAAAATAATTTTTAAACCTTTTCTATGCTGCAGCGTGCAATTGACAAAATTACCTTAAATAGTAGCTGCATTAGTCATGAAGAACCACATGCCAATTATTCAGAAGTGAATCTAAGAGTCCGATCTTCAAGACATCTTGATGGCCGCCACAATAGATCCCGCCAGTGTTGTATGATGCCTCTCTCGGTGTATGGTTTCAAGTCCAAATAGTTGACAATTATTAATTTGACTAAATCTAAACGTAAAAAACTATAGGAACATGATTCTTATTAGGGTTTGGACCTAATAACCGATACAAGCCTTCCTAAAGTCTAGGGGCTCCATGTACACAAAATAATTAAAAAGAAAGGTGAAAAACTCAAAATCTCAGAAAATAAAGTAAAAGAAAGGCGATAAAGACTTGAAAACTATGACGAAACCCCTGGATGAACAATTACCTAGGGCAATGGACCTCATTAAGTAGAGTAATGTCCAAGTCTGTGTATTACTACAAATAATAATAATGAATAAGTGGATAATGACTCACTCTCTCACCAAAAATAAATTAAAAAATCTTGAGCTATCATTTATGCTAAGTATCCTTCTTACTGTACTTGTTAACTCTCCTACTAGTCAAGACAAGAAAGCCAGTCTCCACCATGCTTGACTGCATCGACTCCCTAAGAAGTCATCCTCGTGTGGTGGGATCTTACATTAAATACAACAAGAGAGGTATTATCACAAATAATCAAAGAATTTGTACAAAGAAGTAAGAGTTATAAATATGCACAAGAGAATGAAAGAAAAGCAATGTACAAAAAATAAAAGAAAATACAATTATGATAAATTAGGCTACACTACATTGCTCCTTGAAAACGACATCAATTTTTCAATTGAGAATTCTTGGGGGTATAAAAATATCCTCACTAAAGAGCGAAGATAGAGTGTTGATGAGGCGACCACTCACGAAAGTCACTTAGGACAACGAGTACTACAATGTATAATTAATCAATAATTGATGAATATGTGAAATAGATTCTATTATACTCTTCAAACAAAGATGTACAACATGTAAGCATGCAAAGGTTGAACCACTAAGAGTAAACAAGGTAGCATAATGATTATTGCCAATCAAGACTTAATTATGCACATAAGTGTCTCTTTTTTTTTTGATTTTTGGTTTTTAGTTTTTTTCTATTTTCTATTATTATACTTTTTTAATTTTAATTTCGTTTTAGTTTAAATATTATAAAAAATGTATAGATATGTATTTATATATGTATTTACATGTGTAAATAATAATGTACCTAAAATATAAGATATATATCTTAATAAATACAATAAATATACAAAAATCTGATAATATTAACAAATATAGTCCTCATTATATAATATAAATATACTTTTTTTTAATTTATAAGGTATTTATAATAATCAGAGTAATGATAAACACTATTTATATACAAATATACAATATACGAAATTATAGTTATAAATATGGATAAAAATAATCAAAATTTGCAAAATAGAATATTTTTAGATTTTTGATGTCTTCTATAGTTTTAATAATTTTTATTTTTTTATAATTTTTAGGTATTTTTATTGTCCAAAATATACCAAAACAAAGATAAATAAATAAGCTGAATTATTTTGAGATTTAAAAATAGTAAATAAATTAAAAATTCTCAAAACTAATTTTTACATGTACAAAATATATACATATATATAGAATTATAAAACAAAAATAAATATTTTTGGAACACAATTTTTATTTTTTTATAGGGTTTTGGAGCTTTTAAGTTTTTTTATCATTTTTCCTTTTTTAAAGATTTTTGGTCTGAAGCTAGAAAATACCACAATAGACAAAATATATATATTTGGAATTTTGAAATATTATATTATAATTTTTTTGAATTTTTAAATCAACTAGGGAAAAATGTGCTCTATTTGATTTTTAAAATAATGTTTGGACAAAAAGAAAATAGGGTGAAAGATCATGCATCGAAGTATATTCTCCTATTTTTGCATGATTTTTGGAGCACGCATGATATTTATAAAAATAAGATAAACATGCACAAAAAATTGAATACTGATGAGGACCTTTTTACAAATATAATTAAGATCACATGTAATTTAGAACCCTAAAACAAGAATCCAAGTGCTAAGGTGCAATTTATACACAAATATTTAAATTAAAAGTATCTGATAGGGGCATATTTGCAATAAAAAAACATTCAAGGTCCTCTATGCAAATTTTCCACAAAAAGTAACACTAAAGATACAAGTTTATGGATTATTTGTAAATAAAGAAACCCATATAGACATGGTTGCGAATTACACAACTCACGTAGGGGGCCACTTCAACTGAGCTGACACTGACACCAATGTAAATATAGAAAAGGGTGAGGGGGTCCATGCAAATTAACCAATATTATTTACACTTCAGACCTAAATTTAAATATTAAATAAAAATATACAAAAGATGGGGGGAATCGATGAAATTTTCCCCCCATATCGCGTGTGGTCGGATGATCAGGACTAAGCCACGTAGTCACAATTAAAAGTATCAGTTGGCTGGGACGAGACACCGTTTCTCTTGAAATTAATGACCTGGATTAGATATGGGCTATGCGTGAGATCTGATGGTCCTGAAGGGCGAAGTAAGAATAGGGAAGAATAACTCTCTGCCTCCCTTCGATCGTACACTACTCTCGTTCCAGCCATATGTTGCTTTGTTGAAAGGCTCCTGATCTTTCTGGGAGTGTCTCGCATCGAATGGTACCGACAAGAAGGTCCGGGTCTCACTAGGGAGAGGCTTGGAGCTTAGTGAAACTCGTGGCACCAGGAAGCCTCCTTCTGCTCCAAAATCGACCATACTTGGGTCCTTAGTGCCTATTTCTTGTAGAAGAAAGTTCCTAGGCTCGAGGCGATTCGCCTCGACCCGCTTTGAAGTTGTATAATGCAAGGATGGAGGTGAACGGAGATCTGGCATAAGGCAGAGGAGAAGCTCCGATTCGCTGATCGAGAGAGGATCATGTAGGTCTAGATGAGGGAAAAGATGGAGCACGTGATGGGGAATGAAGTGAGCATGAAATGGTGGGTTGGCACAGTCGAAGTCACGACAAAACATGGCCAGAGCAGAGAACTCTGACGATCTTTGATTTTCAAATTGGAGTTAAACTATTGATCAATGATAAACTAAAAAGATAGGAAACTAAAAACTAAGATAAAATATACCTAGAAATGGTTAAAAGGTGCATAATTCAGACCTGGAAACCAGGGAGCAGAGGCCTCGCCGGAGCAACACATTGGACCTCCTCTCCTCCTCCTTGCACCGCTCCAAAACCTTGGGAGTATCCTTGCTGTCACTGAGATCACACTCACGCACAAGGCTAACGGATTAAGCGTTCGAAAAGGGATCAAAATCGGGAAGGAAGGAGGAAGAGGTTATTTATATGCATGGTTAGGAGGGCTTATTCGATTAGGGTTTTTTCTTGAATCGATGAATCTTTAACTTCGAAAAGGTTCTAGCGCGATTGAGGGTAGATTGCAGAAGGTTCTTCGTGAAGGAATCGAAAAGAGAAAATCAGCATATCGAAAGGGGAAATTGGGATAAGATGGCTTGGTTGTCGTCTTACATGCCAGGCGGTTGGGAGGCAGGGAGTTGACCCAGGTCAATTAGGGTTTGCTTCTTGTTGTTCCACATGGACCAACTGGAAAATTTCAAGGGAGAAATTATTGGTAAAAGAAATAAATAGATAATCAATTAATTAATTTTAGGGGCACAAAAAAATGTTTGTTATTTTATGTGGCATTTATTTAATGTTTTTAATTATTTTTATGAAGCTACTTATGATGAGTTAGTATTTACATATATAGTTGTAAGTATATTTACATATATATAGCTTATTTTATTTTTAATTTTTATTTAAATTATATTATTTTATATACTTAATTTATATATTTATAACTTATCTAAATATACACAAATATATTTTTATTTTATTTTTCTAATATAATATGTATAATTAAATAAATAGATGTATTTACTATATATGTATATGTATACTATATTCATCTATATATTCTAGACACTTATTTATTTTAGTTTATTTTTAATGGCTTCATTGTTTTCTAATTATGTACTTATAATATCAACAATATTTACAAAATTATAAAAATATAAAATTAATTTAAAATATAAATAGTAAATAAAATGAATATTTTATTCAAGTATATAGTACAATAGGGGTCCAAATCTAATTTTTGCATCTTAATTCGAAATAAAATGAAACTACATTCATTAAATAACTAACTTACAATGAAAGGTGATTTTGATGTATTTTGAGTTTTTATGGAGAAGATATGGGTATGTGGATTTTGGGTTTTAGAATCTTATTCAAAGTGTAAAATTAACACTGTTATATTATTTTTAGATGAAGTCAATTTTGTATTTTTTATTTTTATATGTAATTTTTATGTACAAAATTTATTGATTTAATCTATATATAATAAAGAATAAAATAGATCCCAAAAATGAATTATTAAAGATAAAAATGAGGATTTTATGTATATTTGACCCTTATCTCCCCTTTATTCCTTTATCGACCCAATCATCATAATGCCTATGTAATAAGGATTTATAGTCATAAAATACCTTTAGTATTTTATTTATTTTTCTTTTATTTTCTTTATTCTTTAATTCTAAAAATCATGTATTTTATGCAATATTTATACAATAAATAATGATTGTTAATTTATGTAAAATAATGAATACTCATGAATTTAGCTAGGGAATGGAGGCCAAAATGAAAGAATAAAGATGATGAAATGAAGATTCATCAAGTACTTCATTTTGGCAATCCAATGGGAATTGCCATGTTGAACCAAGAAACTTCTTTATTTGTCAAATAATAAGGTATACATTAGCCATGCCATACTATACATTTACAAAACATGACTTCTTTTTCTGGCACTTGTGTGACCTTTTTATGGCTGTTGCATCTTATGCCACAATTCATGGTCTATGTACTCATCCTAGTTATAGTTGGGTACTTTCCTCTTGTACAGGGATGCACAAAATGTTTCCCTTCTTTTACACATGCTAATGTATAGTGCTTTTTCTCATGCCCATGTATATAAAATAGTTTTGTCGACTAATCAATACACTTTGGCCTGAGATTCCCACGCCTTCTTCGTTTCCATAAGCATTGACTGATGAGTTTCACACACATGCTAGTTATTGTTGCCTCCACTGTGGCAGGAATACTTACAGCATGCCTTGAGGCCACAATCATCGATTGGGGTTGCAGAGCTTTAGAACTTGAAATTATTTACAACATATGCAAATTATTGACAACATATACATGTTCAATAAGCATGCTGATAATAATTTATATGCTTAAAAATGAAATTGGAGTCCATGAAAGTTAAAGAAGCTCGCTTAAAATTGAATTTGGAGTCTGAAAACTAAAGAAGCTCAGTAATTTAGTACTGATCGATTGGTTGCCGATCAATAGACAAGAATCATATTCTCATGTGTTCTCATTGAAATAGTTTTGATACATGTACAATAGATTAACTCATCTCATTTTTCAAAGTAGAAGGTTCTACTATGATTACGCATTTTTATATTAATATCATTATGGTAGTGTCTACGAATCATTCTAGGATAACACGAACGAGACGTTATGATCATGTTTATCCAAAGCAAACTATTTAGGCTAAAAACACAACAATGAAAGAGTATGCGATGCTTACACGACCAGCACGATATTCTCAGTATCGATATAATGATAAGTAAAGTTAGCTAACAAGAAAGTCGATTTATTGTAATGCGCATGAAAAAGTGATACGAAAAAATGTTAGAATTATTTAATCGAGCTTGTCTTCCAAAATTGGAATTAGATGTCTGAAAATATTTGAATCCCTAGGATATTAAATCAATTGACAAACTCAGGGAATCAACTTTGGTGGCTCCCCACCATTCAATCTAAGGATGTGCATAACATAGGCCCGAAAGCACACAACAATCCAAGACATCAGAGCTGCATGTAGCGAGAACTCCATTCTCCTCTATCAAGAAGAGACTATAAAAAAGGGACAGGTAGTAAAAAAATATCAAAAGTAGTCTGCAAGGAGTAGCTAAGTGTTAATCCGTTATCAGTCTCAAGTCACCCAAAAATAGTCAAGGCATCTAATCTACAAGGAGTTGCTAACGGTTAATCGGAGACCAAGACGAATTTAAACACAGCAAAGGAAAAAAATTTGCGACTTCACATTATTTATCATTGCATCAAAACTCGGTAAATCCAGTCACAGGAAAGACAAATTATGATATTCATCACATCAACGTGGTGATTATATCTGTGTTACAATTCTGCATTAGAGTTCTGGAAATCCTGTCACTGCTTACGTCTAAATCTCGGCTGGCGAAATGCCCAAGATCTTAGATCTGCACAATGGAAATCCATCCAAGGAGATTCCGGACAAAGGGAAAGGCCCATATGATGCAATGCAATTCTTTTTGGGACTCAAGTACTAAGCCAGTGCTAGGCTGATTAAAAAAAACTGCATTAACGAGCTTTAGTATTATGTGCCAATAAGACAATTTCAGTACGATGGAGTGCAGGACCAAGAAGCTGCAGGATCGATAAGGTTTACAAGTCCTCCGGGCCAGTAACAACCTAAAATTGCAAGACGTATTTGCTAGGTGGTTCTGGAAAGGAGAACTGGGGGGATGAGAAGGATACAAGACAGTTTACCTTGTCCTCGAGCACAGTCCCATCAGGTATCTCCAACCTTATGCCAGGTTTCATAATGATGGCAACATTTCCCTGTCAAAATATGCATCACATAAAGCACACCATGTAGAGTTGCATAAACCTGATACAGGGTCTGTATAACCTCATACAACCTTTTTTAGAGTGAACTACACAGAAGTCCCTGAACTATACACCCAATAAAATGTCATACCCAAACCTCCAAAAGTAACAATATTGCACCTAATCTATTAGTTATGTTATAATGTAGTCTATCTAACGGGACACCTTACCATAGTTATCTTTTTAATGTGAAGGATGAAAATACACTTCATTTCTACATATTTTGTCTCCCATTCTATGCAGGCCGAAAGAATGGTTTCAACCACGTGTAGGGAGAGGTTTTGGTGATGGGATGCAGATCAACATACATCTCCATCTCCTCGTCAGTGAGCTCGAGCTCCTCCACCTTCAACCTCTTCCAAATTCATTCTTCGCAAGGATCCCTGCCCCTAACCTTGTCCTCACATATGCCGCCTCCTCCCTCTTCCTACCAAATTCCCTCCTCTTCAGTAACACCAGCAGGTGGTTCCTTAGCACCACCTGCACAGCTTCACCGCCTCCACCTTTGGGGACTCGTCCACCATCAGATACCCGATGCCCTGCTGCCCTCAGGGTTGTCATTATGCTCCCTGTTGCGAATCGCGGAAGCAAATACGCACAAACACGATCAAACAAGAAAGACACAAACACACATATTTACAAGGTTCACCCCTAATTGGGCTACGTCCTTGGGCGGCGGCGATCGGTTTCACAATATGGAGAAAATGTAATACATAGGGTACTGAGAAGGTAAAGATATCTGATGAGAAACAAGATCAGAATAAGGATTGTAGTATCTGGTGGCTTTAAGGGCCCTTTTGTACTACAACAGAAGAATACCATTTGCATTCAGCAATTCATCCCAACAACTCTCAACCAATCAGAAAGCAGGACACAGATCAGACATGTTAGCAATCATGATCCAACGGTTCTCGGTCAATCAGAAGGTAGGACACAGATCAAACATGTCAGCAATCCTGACCCAATAGCACTCAACCAATCAGAAGTCAGGACAAAGCTCAGCCACATCAGCAACCAACAAGTGAGTAGGATTCAAATCACATTAACAATCTCCACCTTGAATTGAATCCTCATATAGCAGAATGAACCACTACTACACTCTACCATGAGTTGAATTCTCCACTAGCAGAATTAGCCACTGCTAGACTCCACTGAGGTTGAATTCTAATATACCAGAATTAACCACTACTATACTCCACCATGAGTTGAGTTCTCCACTAGCAGAACTAACCACTGCTAGACTCCATCGGGGATGAATTCTCCTATAGCAGAATTAATCACTACTATACTTCACCACTTGAAATTTAGATAGTATGAATCAAGGAATTATAAACAATATTCACCTTGAATTATATCCTCAGAGAAGCTTTGCCAAGCTTCACCGTGCTGCTACCAGCCCCTCATGGGGGCTACTGCCAACTGTCAACATTGAGCAAGTCCAAACAATGCTTGAACTTACTCCCAAGAACTGTAGATCCTTGCAAAACATATATGGTCTTCGACTTGTTGCCCTTGATGACAACAACTCCAGATTTGGCAACCTACATGACTCCACCTTCAGCGTTGTACTTGTATCCTTTATAGTCCAAGACTCCAAGGAATATCAGGTTCTTCCTCAGACAAGGAACATGTTGTACTTCTGTCACAATCCTCAAGACTCCATCATGCATCTTGATCTTCACAGAGCCGATCCCTACTATCTCGCACGTTGTATTACTCCCTGTGACGATGTTTCCACTATCTATCTTCTCATAGGTGCAGAACCAATCTTCATTAGGAGTCATATGGTAAGAACAACATGAATCAAGAATCCATATGGTATCTGTCGTCTTCCGATCTGTGACGGTGAGAACGAAATCATCTTCAGAATCTCTGCCACCATGAGCTACTACAACAATTGCGACCTTCTTTGGCCAGTCTTTCTTCCAATGTTCAGGTTCCTTGAAATAATTGCAGATGTCCCTAACATTGTAATTCTTGGACTTTTTCTTTCCATTCATCGTGTAGTCAGAACCGGCATGACTCTTCTCATGAGTCATAACCAAACCTGCAGCATTAGAGTCTTCCATCCCAATAGCCATATGTCCAAGTTCTCGCATATGCAGACTCACGTGAACATCCTCTAAGGTTATGGATTCTCTTCCCACAATGAATGATTGAACAAAATTCTCAAATGATAATAGAAGAGAAACCAATAAAATCATGGCAACATCCTCATCTTCAATCTTAACATCTACTTTTCTTAAATCCATCAATAATGTATTTAAGCGATGTAGATGTTCTTTAAGAGATGTACCTTCATGCATGCTGAGAGAGAAAAGACGTTGCTTCAAGAGAAACTTGTTGATCAGAGACTTCGTCATGTATAGACTTTCGAGTCTCAACCACAGACCGGCTGCGGAATCCTCATCAAGAACCTCCGCGATAATCTCGTCCGCCAAACATATTATGATCGTCGAGTGCGCCTTCTCTTCCCGCACCATCAACTCAGTCGGCTCGAGTGCCTTCGCCCGCTCCTGATGTAATGGTTCCCAAATACCCTGCTGCTTTAGAAAGACGCGCATCTTGATCTGCCATAGACTGAATCCATTCTTCCCTGTGAACATTTAGATCTTCAGATTGTGCAATGCCATCTTATTGGATGATCCTGACAGAACCTGAAGCTCTGATACCAGTTTGTTGCGAATCGCGGAAGCAATACGCACAAACACGATCAAACAAGCAAGACGCAAATACACATATTTACAAGGTTCACCCGTAACTGGGCTACGTCCTTGGGCGGTGGCGATCAATTTCACTATATGGAGAAAATGTAATACAGAGGGTACTGAGAAGTTACAGATATGGGATGAGAAACATGATTAGAATAAGGATCGCATTATCTGGTTGCTCTAAGGATCCTTTTATAATACAACAGAAGGATACCATTTATATTCAACAATCCATCCCAACAGCTCTTAGCCAATCTGAAAGAAGGACATAGATCAAACATGTCAGCAATCCTGGCCCAACAACTCTAAGCCAATCAGAAGGTAGGACATAGATCAGACATATCAACAATCATGACCCAACAACTCTCAGTCAATCAGAAGGTAGGACACAGATCAGGCATGTCAGAAATCCTAACCCAGCAGCTCTCAGCTAATCAGAAGTCAGGATATAGATCAACCACATCAGCAACCAACAAGTGGTTAGGATTCAAATCACATTAACACTCCCCACCCTCTCCACACCGAAGAAGCTCACTAGGGGTCCCAAAACCACATCTCCAGCCACCACACTCCTCATGTACAACTCCAGGTAGGCCTCTATGAAGGGCAGCCCCTTCATGGTCATGATCCGGTCGTACACCCCCAGTTGAAGAGGTACGCCACCATCTTCAATATGAGGAGGACCCCCATTCTATCCCCTATTTCTTCCTCCCATCTAATCATAGATCATATCCTCGACCTATATTCTATCCATTTCACCAACCAGGAGGATTCCACCCCCCTTCATTCACTTTTAGTTTTCAAATCAAAGGGGATATTATGCTGAACTGTACCCAATATGTTACCGACACTAAGTTCAATGCAAATTGAGTGACTTGTATTATATGTTGCATTATATATCAGTGGAATTGAGATGTGTGGGTACCTAGCAAACCATCCTTCAAATTCTGACAACACTCTCCAGATCATGTCGTTTATAGCCCAGAAAACAATGTTGAGGTACCGAAATTTGATATGAGTCAAATGATTCTAAGTTAATAAAGTTCTCTATAGAACTGGTTTTCGTGTATACAAGCTGCGAGCAAGCAGTGCATTGAATTAATTCACATGTTACAATATCTTAGGATTCTTATGCCCTCAACCTGATCTATATCGAGTTCTGAAATCAAGTGAACTAAACTAGAATCATAGGGCAGCTTCTTCGTTAATACCCTCTTTATATCTGACCTGATGATCTATACTATATACTAAAGCTGGGTCCTCATCGCCCAGGACCCAGCCTTAGACACGTGGATGAGCTTTTATCTTTCTTTCCATGTACTCTATATTTGGCAAACCTGACCTTTCATTTTGATATCTGGTCCCTGCCTATATCCCACCCTCCCCGTTCTTCTCTTTCTCCCCCACTCACTCACCCCCCTCTACTAAAGATGGGTAGATTTTCTTCTCATCATGACACGTGAGTGTACCAAATACCTTCATTTTTCTAATCTTTGACGGGACTCCCTCTTCCAAATTTGTTATGTTCACAGCTCATGGTTGCTTTATGTCTTCTCTGTTTACAGCTGGCGGAGACAAGGGGCCCTTCTCATACTTTATTGGTCACATGTCTCGACACCTTCTTCCTCTTTCTACAACAACAGCACGCTGCATTTTCTCGAGGAGCGAACGTCTAATCGATGATCCAACTTGATCGACGGTGGTTGCTGATGTTCTCTTCGACGGGTGTGGATAGGATCTGGGATGATCAACGGTCATTATATGATGTGTCCCTCCCTTCTTTCTGATCGACAATGGGTTATGATGATTCTCAGACGAGGAAAGCTTCTTCTCCTGCAACGTGCTCAGACGATTGGGAGGCAGCTACCGTGTTACTAGGTCTTACCCACACCTTCTTCAGAGGGTGTTCGAAGCTTATTTGCCCCCTCGTCGGATCAAATCGAGGCAAAGACGGAGCAGAGGCGGAGCTTCCTCCATGCCCTTCCTGCAATCTCTTTCCAGGTAATGATTTTAATCCTCTTCTCCTTCATTTTCTGCGATTTGCTTTCTGTCATGTTCCATCACCATCCTATGCTACTTTCTCATCCATGTCGGTTTCTTCTTCGATTTTACATTGTAATCAAACCTCCCAACCCGAGTCTATCTTCACAGTCCTTCACCTTCGCTTCTCCTAGCTAAACCTTCCACTGATAAGCTCTTCCTCCTTCACGTGCATCGGAGCATGTCCATCTTCCCTCCCCTGATCATGTCCCCGATCCCTTTCTCGCATAACATGCAACTGAGCTTTGTTCGAGTTTTGTTTCGTTTCAGGTCCATGGTAGGTTTACAACGATAGAGTTCTTCTACATGAACTAATCTTCCAATCCAGATCTTCCTCCAGCAAATCGAGCACTATGGTTCTTAGGTGCTTCACAAGTACAAACTATAAGAGATGTGCTATATAGACATCACTTATGGTTTTTTTATATGAATAAATACAGTTTTTAAGTTGAAATGTATTATATTTGTAAGTGATTATGTATATAAATTCATTTCTCTGCTCCAGATGTTATCATAGCTTTTTAGGTGTTTCAGGTAATCTGTTATTATATTATAGCATAATTGCCTGAAGTAGAATTTTTTCTGCAATATAAATTGGTATACCTTATAATCATTTAAGCATGTAATTTTAAAATATTGACTCCATTATATCAATGAGGATTAGGCTTTGATATGAGATGTTGGCTTCTTCTGTACAGAATTTTGCAATAAATGAACTGTGTATTTATTGATAAAAGGTTTTTTTATTTCAGATTGAACATTTACGTGGCTTTTAAATTAATTCAGGTACTATGTTATTTTCATCTTGATTTTGAATGTTTAGTTGTTTCATGTAGAAAATTTTGTAACAGATGAACTTTGTACTTATTGCTAATTTTTTATTTGACTCATATTAGACATTTTAGTGGACTTAATTCACCTTATTATTACTTCAGTAACGGGTAATATATTTTCCCCAAGCTTTGTTGTTTACAATAAAGTTGAATATGCATATAATGTAAATAAAGGAACATCATGTAGTACTCCTCCATTGACATCTGAAAATTTTAAAAAATCCAAAAAAAAATGTTAATCACCAACAATAATGGTATATACAGATCCAGAGTAAATAGTATATAGAGGCATATTATAGGCGATCATTTACCCTGTATTACAAAAGGATTTACATGTTTGTTGTGTATACATATAATTTAGTTACAACAGTGTATGCATAACACATAATAATTCAACATAATACTACACAGGTTGCACAGATCACTTTACGGTATTTATTGTAATTTCTGTGTATACATAAAATGCACAGACTTATTCAATGTGCATACGTAAAATGATCATAAGATTACGTAATTTTAGGTTATACAAAAAAACAAATCCCGTGTTGCAGCAGTGTATTAGGTTGTCCCTAGGCCATATATGACCAGGTTAAAGTGTATCATAATTATGTGGTCATATATTAGTCTGTAGAAATTACATGACACAGTTATGATACATTCTCAATTATGATATTAGAAGTGTATTATACACAGTGAGTATTTTAGGTTACACAGTTTAACAATGTATTATGATACATTTTTACATAATGAGGCTCAATGAATATGATACATTCTAAATTATACGATTAGTATACTACAGAGTTTACCTCGACAGAGTGAAATGTTATAATCTGAACTACAATGTATTAGAACTTTCCCATTTATGACACATTTTTATCATAGAATATAGAAATGTATTCATTGTGCCTCATTATATAGAATACACATAATGTGACTCTAATCAGATATGTGATTGTGATAAAAATGTATCATATATGGTAACTCTGTTATAATCATAATCACGTATGTGATAATAGTCGCATATGTGATCCCCTATATTAGGTCGTGAAAAGATACATATTCTATATGATTATTATATTAAAGAGAAATGTATCATGATTGTGTAATGTAATTTCTACATAGTTCACATAATCGTAACTATGTATATATAATGAGATGTATCATAACGCACAGTGATTGTGTGAGGATTTGCAATGTAGAAATGTATCCTAATTACATTACACAGTTTACACAGTTGCACATTGAAAATCCACAATCAATTACTTCTAATACATTAATTAATGGAATATCCCTGTGTAAAACAGTGTTATATGTGATAAGGGTTGCAATGTATTAGAAGTGTATTTTGTTGTCCATAGGCCATATAATTATGATACACTTCTAATAAAGGGTAATTTTATAGGAACCTGTATCATACATTGATATATGACATATCATTGTATTAGAAGGCTAAAGGGCGTACATAAAATTACATACATTTGATTATATGTGCATCATTATGTAATTTTATGTTGTGTTAGGTCACAACACAACCTAAAATAATCATAATATGTAATTATGTGAGGATTTGCACATAATTATCCCAAGGCTTGATCATATGGCCCATATAATCAAACTTAACATAATACACTCACAGCCTAAAATTAGTACTACAATAATCAATGGATTTTCCGCATTGATTATTTTGTTTTAATCCAAGCCGCATTGATTATTGTAGTACTAATTTTAGATTGTGAGTGTGCATATAAAAAAATAACAATTTCATGGAATGCCCAATACCTTCAGTAATTCAATATTCATTAACCATATTCTTCAAATCCGCCGCGAAGCGCGGGGCCATACACTAGTATCTCATCTATAACTGAGCTCTCTTTCGTATTTACATAACCTGATAATATTTATTCACCACATCCATTCAATGAGTAATGTGTGCGTTAAATTCTTAAAACCGAATACCATTCTGAATCCGATTTTGCGGATGCATCATTAGCAAACATAGTGTGAATTCCAAGTCCCATTTCCAGATTTTTGTTTTATCCAGTTTAATCCAAAACAATTTCGTCCACTCTATTCTTCAACCTTCTTTACACATGTTCATTCCTGATTTCAATTGTTGATCGGCAGGCTGATCCTTTACCTACCATGCCTGCACTTAGGTTCTAATACATCCACGCCCCATATGAATCTTTCAATATGATTTTTGCCTCAATCCCATCTTTGACTGACTGATTTCATCGGCAGTTTGTTGGGTCTAAAAATTTATCGGGAATTAAACCATATCGAAACGAAATTCCGTTATTTCCAAAGTATTTGAGGGATATAATTTGATTGGGGGATACTGAATGAATGTACCATTCAAAATTTGTTTCCGTAATACCTTGAATTTTAACAAATATCAATAACTGATATTGTGTTGCAGGCACAAGGGTGTGAAACACATACGACAAATTTGAACCAAGGCATCCACATACAAGGTTGTCTCCCTCCGCCAACCCGATGCCGTCGTCGCCACCCTATGCAGCATCTTCAAGATCCTCCCCCTCACTGGCATCATCCTCCTGCTGTCATTTCCCCCTGGTGTAACCGCCATCTCCATTTGCCCCCAACGACTTGGGTCTCTGCACCTTCCATCCTTGCTGTATCTGTGTGACGAAATCATCCTCACGTTCGCTCACCATTCCGTTGGTGGCTTAATGCCATATCTCAACCACCATCATTGGAGAAGAATGCCCACTTCCCCGTAAAGAGAGAGAGAGAGGAGAGTGATAATAAAAATAAGTGTTCGTCTTTATCTATGAATGAGGGCATTTTTGTCTTTGATATTGAAAAGATACCGGTGGTAAGGTGTTTCTGTTGGATAAAGACTACATTGTAAGAGTACTAACAGATGGAATACCACATTGTTACTATTTAAAGTTTGGGTTGATATTGAAATTAGGTTTATGATTTAGTAACTTTTGTGTAATTTACTCTTTGTTATTATGGGACGGAGAAACATCGATTTGTAAAAACAGAAACACCCATTTATAAAACCAGTAATTGTATGTGCTCATGCTATGTAGATTCTTGTCGAAATCTCCACAATTTTCAACAGTACAGTAGCCAGATGGGACTGTGCCTTTTAAATTAGATCCTTTGTGATTAGCTGACATGCAATTGGAACGATCAAGAAGGCTTGAGCATAATAGACTTGTTGTGGTTAGAACGACGAGTAACCCTACTTGTAGTTGAGCACGTGGGAAGGAATCACATATTACTAATCAAGATGGATGGCAACCAAAATTAGCTATAACGAGCAAATGAGCAAACATAAAAACCATAAAGCACAAGCAACCACAAACACAACGATTTTTAACATGGAAACCCCAAAAATGAAAGAGGGAAAAATCATGGGGCCTTTTTGACCCAAAGTCACTCCACTATCCAGAAGTAGACTTCGCCGGCCATGTAACTTAGGATCTTTCTCGTCGAACATCAAATACAAACTCGATGTGCCTCTCAAGTACCTCAAGATCAACTTCACCGCTTCCCAATAATCCATATATCGATTCAACATGAACCTGCTCACAACGCCCACAACATATGCTATGTCAGGTTTCATGCACACCCTCACATACATGAGACTGCCTACCATAGAATGGAAGTATAACTTGACCATCTCGGATTTTGCCTCAAAGGTGGAAGGATATGTCTCCTTGCTCACTTTGGAAATGAGTTGCAAGAGGTATGCTAACATGGTTTGCACTTTTCATGTTGAACTGATCCGGGATGTGTTCAACATACTTTTCTTGTGACAACCACAACATGTGTTTCTGCCTATCATGAACAATCTACATACCCAATATGTGTTGTGCATTGCACAAATCTTTCATTTCAAATTCTTTGGAAAGTTCTCTTTTCAGCTTTGCAAGCATATTGGAATCTTGACCAACAATAAGCATATCATCCACAAAGCAACATGATAATGAACCTACCATCAAGGAAACGTCGTATACACATGGATCTACAATGGTCCTTTCGAAGTCTTGTTTCATCATGAAGGCATCAAACTGCATATACCACTGCCCGAGGGCTTGCGTCAACCCTAAAGGCTCTTTTTCAACTTAAAAACCATGTGCTCTTTCCCCTTATCTCGATGTCCTTGTGGCTGCTCCATGTAGATTTCTTCCTTCAGGTCACCATGAAGAAACACTATCTTCATGTTCATATGCTTTAGCTAAAGGTCTAGGCTAGAAACCTAGCCTAATACCACTCTCACGGAGTTCATCTTCAAAGAAGATTTCATCATAGTCAACTCCCTTCTTCTGACTAAAGCTCTTCACCACCAATCTGGTCTTGTAATGAAAATTCTTGCTACCATCATCTTTCTTTAACTTGTAGACCCACTTGTTTTTCAGTGCCTCTTACCTTCAGGAAGCTCCACAAGTTCATATGTATAATTTTTCTTTAGAGATGACATCTCCCCATTCATAGCATGGCACCAATGGTTGCGCTCATGTTCTTCCTCAAAGGTACATGTCTAATCTTCATCACTCAATATCACGTACTGAGAAGCATGATAGCGAAATGATGCTTGGTGAACTCTCTTAGATCTCCTAACTCGAGGTTGCACTGTCTCTTTCTATGGGTAAGGATGCTCCCCCTCCTCAGAACTCTCTGTGTTTGTGTTTGCATCACAGGGTCTTCAACTGGCCCAGTTGCTCTAGATGCACATCTTCTCCACATGCATCATAAATTGGAGAAGAATCTAAGTCATCATTACTGTCATTATTAGCAGAAATTTCCTCATCAGCAACACTACTACTATCAACCTTAATCAAGGTTTGGTTCTCATAGAACATCTCATCTCTCTGTATGATGACAGGTTTCTGCCATGGATCTCAATGTTTATAACCATATTCTTAACCTCCATATCCAACAAAGATGCATGGCATTGCTTCGCCACCAAACATCTTTCTTTGTTCCTTTGGTATATGCACATAAGCTTTGCACCAGAATACTCTCAGATGAGTATATGTAGGATCTTTTCCTGTCCAAATATGCTCAGGAAATTGAAAAACCTAAGGAATTGATGGAGATCGATTGATTAGGTAGCAGGTGGTCTATATTACCTCAACCCAAAATGTCTTTGGTAGCTTTCCAGTCCTTAGCACGAAACGTACTCTCTCCAGAAAGGTCTTGTTAATCCTCTCAGCCACACCATTGTGCTGAGGTGTGCCAAGCTATGTCCTTTCATGCCTAATTTCATGCTCATTGGAGTTACTATGAAATTCATGAGAAATGTACTTTGCTCCATTGTTACTTCGTAGATATTTCAACAATTTTCTTGTCCCATGCTCTCTCTTGGCATGAAATCTTTTAAAGTAATCAAAAACTTGATCCTTCATCTTCATCGTATAAGAACACACCTTCCTTGAAGCATCAACAATGAATGTCAACAACCATATACATCAGAATGTACCAATTGTAGTACTTGTGTCTTCACCTTTGATCTAACTCTAAAGGGTAATCTATCGCTCTTCCTCCACTCACAAAAATCACATGGTACTATTGTGATATCTTTGTTGTATGGATGTTATTGATTTCTATACATGAGCTGCAACTGATGATGCCACGAATCAGAAGTATTAATCTCACTAACATGGACACAACTATCCATGACATATACTCGGATCTTGTAAAGTGTGCAACAAAACTTTCCCATAACCGTGTGAAGAGCCCTAAAAAATGCTTGCTAATTAAGTGGATTAATGCGGTGTAGTTGAGCAATCTAGGATTAATAAAAAATCGTTTAAATGATTAATTAATTAAAACAAAAGCAATCAAATTTATTTTACTTGAGCAAGCCCAAGGTCGAACTCAAGGAGACAATTATCTCTTTAGGATGATTTTCAGACACTTTAGAGACTAGGTTTTCGAGGAGGATGTTTTTGATATTTTTTATGCACGGTGAATGTAAAGCAAAATGTGAATGAACTAGATTCCTGCAGAAAATCAAACTACTTATCTAATTTAATTTGGATGTTGCACAATGTAAATGAACTAGATTCCTACATAAAAACAGACTACTTAGCTAATTTAGTTTTGATGTTAAATGATTCCAAATTAGCCAAGAAGTAATTTTCAAAACCTTATGCAGTAATTTTAGCAGAAACATTTTTGTATATTTTTATGTCATAATATGCATGCACGAAAAATAGATCTTTTCAGAGGGTTTTATGCAAATTTCGTGTAAATAATATGCAAAAATTATGAAAATTAGATAGAAGGTTAAATGTGATGAACTTAAATAAAGTTAACCTAAATGCATCTAGATGTATCTAGTTAATAAGTATCTAGGAAAAATCTTAAATCACAAAAATATTAAGTTTTATATGGAGTTAAGATTCAATTCCTACAATCACTAATTTCTTTATGTTGGGAAAATGAGAAGACTTGTTTTTTCTTTGAGCCCTAGGCTCTCATATATAGGAAGAGACCTATGAGCAAATTACATAAAGTAGATAGAGGGAAAAGGAAATAGATAAAAGATACATAAGCATAAATTATATCTCTACACCTCCCTCAAGATGGAGCATAGATATCTATCATGCTCAGTTTGAATGAACACTTCTGGAAGGACTCTCTAATTAAGGATTTGGTGAAAATAGTCTACCGTTTGATCCCCTGAGCTGAAATGGGATGTAAAAATGAAGTTCTTCTGGATCATGTCACGTATATAATGGCAATCAACCTCAATGTGCTTTGTGTTCTCGTGGAATGCAGGATTATTGGCAATGAATAAGAAAACTTGATTGTTGCATTTCAGCGACATGGGAAGAGGAACATCTATATGTAGATCTGTCAGGGCTACTTTAACCCACATCACTTTTGTACATGCTTGTGCCATAGCTCTATACTCAGATCCAACACTAGATCTGGCAACAACGGTTTGCTTCTTACTTTTCCATGAGACAAGTGAATCTCCAATGAATATAGCAAATCCTGATGTGGACTTCCTGTCCTTGGGGCACCATGCATAGTACGTATCTGCACATGCTGAGATAATAGTAGTACCACCCTTTCTAAATAGCAGCCTTACATCTGGAGATGACTTAAGGTACTTTATTATCATTTGTATAGCATCCATATGTACCTGACGAGGTTGTTCAATGAACTGGCTCACCTGATTGACTGTAAACGAAATATCAAGTCTGGTAATGGTAACATAAAGAAGCTTTCCCAATAGTTCCATGTGTCTTCTCCTGTCAACCTCATCAGTATCATCATCATACAACTTCATGCTTGTATCCATGGGTGTAGTAGCGGGTCGACATCCAACCATACCCGTGTCACTTAGCAAGTCAGAGACATATTTTCTCCCAATCATCACAAGCCTGTGTTGATTTCTGGCAAACTCCAATCCCAGAAAGTATCTAAGAGCTCCTAGATCCTTAGTAACAAATTCATGACGCAGAAATTCTTTCGCTCTTTTTATTCCCTGCATATCATCTCCTGTAATAAGTATATCATTAACATATACCATAATAACAGTCGTATCTCTGGAGGTTCTCTGTACGAAAAGAGAATGATCTGCATTCGACCGTTTGAACCCTTGCTTCTCAAAAAAATCTGAGAGCTTATGGAACCGAGCTCTCTGGCTCTGCTTAAGGTCATAGATTGCCTTATGAAGTATTCACAGGTCACGTCGGCTATTGTTTGTAGACTTCTTCCTGACGATCACCATAAAAAAGGCATTCTTGACATCCAACTGAAACGGGAGCCAATCTCGAACCACAAACAACAGATAAAAGAATCTGTAAGGTAGAATGACGAGCAACTAGAGAGAATGTGTCAAGATAATCCACACCATATGTCTGAATAAATCGCAGGCAACCAGTCGAGCCTTGTACCTATCAATGCTACCATATGCATTTTGCTTCATTGTAAATACCCATTTGTAACTTACTTTAGACGGCCCAGTGATGAATGGACAAGGCTCCAAGTACCTCTCGACTGAAGGGTTGCCATCTCTTCCTCCATAGTTAGATCATCTACTATCAGTCAATACCTCCTGGTACATCCATGGTATGTCTACAGACGCTCAAAGGTGACAAGAGAAACAATCGGATATGAGGCACAGGAACACTTCTGCTTCCTAAGAGCAATGGGCAAATAAAGTTCTGCACCATCTCTTCCACATGCTTGATCATCCCCTTCCTGAAATAACCCCTGCTGAGAAACACCGTTAGACTCATCATTAGAAGTAATTTGTCAGAACAAACCTGGAGCATGCTGGATGATTGACCATGATCATGAGAAGGGGCTGGCCGTCGGCTGTAGTGATATGGTAGAGGAGGAACGAGAACAATGAGAGGAGGTAGTGTTGGTGGAGATGGTGGTGGAGTTGGTGGTGGAGGTGATGGTGGGTACATGGGTGGAGGTGGAATATAATCTTCATCATCTGAATTTGATGGTGTGAACCCGTCACCTGTAGGTGAAAAGTACATGACTGATTCAAAAAATGTGACATCTGCACTAACATAATACCTCCCGCGTAATGGATCATAGAAACGATAATCCTTTTCAGTCCTAGAATACCCTATAAAAACATATTTGACAACCCTAGGAGAGAGCTTGTCAATCCCTGGAGACAATCATTGGATGAACGCACTAGATCCAAAAAGATGAGGAGTAAGAGAGAACAACTCCTTGTCAGGGAAAACAAAGAGAAAGGTATATTCTCCCACAACATCGATGAGGGCATACGGTTAATGAGGTAACATGCTGTGAGTACCGCATCACCCCAGAATAAACACGGTGCACAACTCTGTACAAGGAGGGTACGAGTGACATCAAGAAGACGATGACGCTTTCTTTCTGCAACACTGTTCTGTTGAGATATGTAAGCAAGATGTTTGATGAAGAATGTCGTGAGATGAAAAGAATTGAGATAGTATATGCGTACCAAATTCAAGAGCACTATCAGTTCATATAATTTTGAACTAGGTGGAAAAGACATTCTGAACTTCTTTAATAAAATTCATAATAGCATTGCCCGCTTCCGATTTATTCTTCAACAAGAAAACCCAAAACAGGCGACTGAAATCATGCATGTCAACTAAATAGAACATGTGTCCTTGATGATCGGAACACGACTTGGACCCAAATGTGAAGGATATGGGAAGAATCCTCAAACGCATAACAGAAGTGTGATGATCGCATCGAATGCGATCGAAAGCGACTAGTCGTACTAGTCGCTCAATGCAACGGAATTCAAATTTTTTTTAATATGATAAAACCACATGATCCAAGACACTTTCTCGGATCGTTTTATCTAAACTACAATTAGGTATAAGGTTTACCTCTTGAAGCGTGGTTGCGATCGAGTCTCAAAACGAAGAGACCTCCTGTCTCAAGTTCGATCCGACGGAGGAGACGCTTGTGAGTGCGTTGATGAGATGCGTGCTCCTCGCAATCCATGGTGATGATCCAAGCGGCGGATCTCCTGATCTCGTCACACTTGATCTAACATCTTCTTCACGCTGAGACGGACCGAAGGAGATGGAGATCCACGAGTAGATGATCCGGCATCCATGGTTTTAAAAGGCATACGCCTCAAGGCGAGGCAGGCCTAAAGCGCCCCGAGGCGTATGCCTCAGGTACAAACTTAGGGGCGTACGCCTCAGCCTCGCCTGAGGCGCTCGAGGCGTGAGGCGCTCGAGGCGAGGCAGAGGCGTAAGCCTCAAGTCATGAGGCTTTTTTTACATTTTTTGTTACACATAACCCTATTTTTTTTAGCATTATATTTTTTATTTTTATATTTTTATTTCCATGTTAAACCCTACATATTTCTATATATATAGCTCCATGCATAGAGAAGAGATAGCTTGAAACAAGCGAAGTTACATGATCTTGTATACATCATATTCAATTTATCATACATCTACACATACTAGTTCTATTACACATATTTTTGTTTGAATTGTAATAGAATTTTATATTAGTTGCAAGTTTGCAACTTGATGTTGTTGTTTGGTTGTATAAGTTGTGAACTTAGAATAGTTATCACGTATATGATATATGAAGTAATGTTGAAAAATAAACACGTGAAGACTGAAGTAAAATAATTATTACCCGTCTTGTTGGGGTATGATATGGCAGGAGGGGATGCATATGACAGTTCTCCAACTACGTCCAACAAGACAATTGATTGGAATTCAAGGCATATTAATATTTTTTTATTCGTACTAAAGATTAAGGTTTCTATTGTAATTTAGTATTAAGTATAGACTTCAGTTTAATACTCATATAGAGTCATTGAAGTTGGAATTGGAACTTGATATTCTGTATATTAATGGCTTAGTATTAGTTTTTTGAACTTCAATGCCTTCATCGCTTATGTATTGTATCTTTTACTAATTTTAAATTATTCCTGAATGCGTTTTTGGTAAAATGTAATAGAATTATATATTTTTTAAATGTATTTTGCTTTAATTCTATTTTTTCCAAAAAAAATTGAGGCTTACGCCTCGACCGCCTCGAGGCTTACGCCTCACCTCAATTTTAGTGAGAATGCCTCGGTCCGCCTCGCGCTTTTTTAAACCTTGCCGGCAGCATAACGACGATGCTGCGTCGATGACGACTCTCACAATGGCTCTGTGGTGGACGACAATTATAAGAGAGAGAGAGGCTTGGCGTGTGGAGAAAGAGAGAGAAAGAGAGAGAGAGAGAGCATTCATTATCTTGTGTAGAAGAGCAAGGGGGTGCCTCTTCTTATATTGGATTTTTGGAGCCCATGGATCCCAATCCATGGAAAACACACAATCAATGGTTGAGATTGATTTGCATTTCTTTTAATGGCTGAGATGTTGTAGTAAAAAATGCAACAACAAATGATTTAGTTTAAATTAATATATATTGATAAATAAATACATTTAAAATCAAATCAAATAAATTAATTATCCTTGGAGATAATGAGGAGATAAACAATATCTGCTTAAAAAGGGAGACAACTACCAACATCTCATGAGATCTCATTATCTCATGATATACATTATCTGATGATATCTCCAGGATTTACAACAACAATTGTTGTAAATTATTTCACAAAAATAATTCATAATTATCTTATGAAGTATTGCAATCATGCCATTGGAAAAATGTGAATCACATTCACAGCCCAAAACAAAACGTAAATTATATTTTAATTAATCATCCAATGTGAATCCAATTCACATCAATAATTAATCAACAAATATAAATCAGAAATAACTCTCTCTTATATATTATAAACCACATTTATAATATATATGATCAATATGGATAGTGTTATCCACATTATTCGTATCCATAATAATTGAATCACATTTAATCATCTTGGATCTCTTTTCTCATGTGTCGAACTAACATGAATCACATTCATATTATTTACATCTTTGATAATTAAATCACATTTAATTATCTTAGATATCTCTCCTTATAATATGAATCAAACTCATAATATCCATGATAATTAAATCACATTTAATTATCAATTTTCTCGATTCTTGAATACATATATCAACAATGAAATTATCCACGAACTCTTTCAAGGATAATGTGTTTTCTCCGTGGATACTTGGAGATAAGGACAAGGCGATTGTATTGTTCCACGTACAGTGACTTGGATATTGAGATCACATCTCAAATCCAGATCTTGCAGACCTCCCATAGATGTTTGATTAAATCAAAGACGTAGATCTACGCTTCTCATTATATCCGAACCACATTCAGATCAAGGTTCAACATTTGGACTAAAATTAGATCACTTCTATATGAAAGCAGTCACTAAAATCCATCCAGACCCATTTCATCACTCCCGAGGAATGGAAGCATCATGGTTATACAATCGTTTATGATCACATCACCCTCAGTTATTCCTAATACCTGTACATCCTGCATACTGGAAGACCCAGAATAAACCCGAAGTTTTAGATCTCTTTTAGACTGTCTCCTTCAGGGTTTTATCATTAAGTTTCTCATTCGATTATTGTGTGACGTCCCGCCCCTCCGGCTACCGAAACCGACGAAACGGGAGCGTCGACCTACGGTCCAAATACACCCATGATCAATGATACTCAGCAAACCATCTTATGCACATTAGATTAACATTTGAAATATAAATAACAACATGAGAATAGTATGAAATGAAAATAAAAATGCAACATCCATTCTGATCAATACTCATCAAGTCCATGTCCATGATATGAGATACATCAAAAAATCTCAAACTTTGTAGAAAAACTCTCCACATATCTCACTACAAAGTCTCTCAGAATATCATAAAATAAAGCGGAAGTAAATAAATTACTCTAAGCAGGACACACCCTGCCTGATGCGAATATGATGAAGAGAAGTCTGATCTCCTCAAAAGAGCGCTACTGTGGCGGTTGTTGCTCAGATACACCTGTTGGGTTCACACGAGGGTAACGTTATGAGCAATTGCCCAGTAACGAGACAAATATTATAACGACTAAAGTAGGGGTAAGAAAAGAATGTATACCCAATTTTATTTAATGGAATATGCATGTATTGAAACAATTCAGAAAGAACGTGATGAATCTATGATTCATTAACTTTTCTGTCGCATTTTGTCTTAAAACCCTTAACAAATACATGTAAATACTCACTAATTCTCATACTTTAACAAAACCCCATTCATGTGTAAATATTCACTTTTAACCACTAAATTCCTGTAAATAAATAAAGAATCAGAAAAAGAAAAATAAAGGCATATGGAATATATGTATATATATGTAAAATGACTTAAACTATAAATATAACTGTAAGATATATTTATAGCCCAACCCCCGAGACCAAGTCAGCATGGATTGGTCGACAAACCAATAAGTAGGGGGAGATAAGGAAAGAAAACCAAATAAAAATAATCTAACTCATGTATATACACCTTTCACTATTTATAAATAAATACAAAACTTCAAAGAATTTTAATTATTTCATCTTAACTTATTCTTCATCAAATCTTTCTCCTAATTATTCATAAAAATATAAATAAAAATATAAAAATAAGTTAAAAATATTACCCTGTAAATATGCCAAGAAACTCAGCTTACAAATTGTCAAAATCTCAACTTCCGAACATCATAACTTCCTCATACGAACTCCAATTTCACTCTACTCACCTTTAAAGTTCATAAAATAATACTATCTAATTAATAAAGGTGATTTCACTGAATTCGGAGTATGTTTGCAAAAAGTCGGTTTTGGGACCAAAAGACAAAGGGGTTTCTGGGCTATTTATTTTATGTAACACACTTTATTTATAATTTTCTTAAATTTATAATTTTTAAATTATTTCATGATCTTATATTTTCACCATAAATTATCTCATAATTTTTGGAGACTATTTATTATTTTTATAAAATCAAACAACCCAAAATATATGTATAATTGACTTATATAAACACTTACTCTATTTATTAAAATATGTAAATTAATTCATAAAAATCCATAAAAATTCTTACAAGTCTTATTTAATACCCTAATAATTTATAAAATATAAAATTAATTTTTACTTAATTATTTATTAAATTAAAAATTCAAAACCAATTTATAAATACATATTTATTAATAAAATATTTATATTTTAAATAATACTTATTATTTATTAAAAGTAATTATACCATAATTTAGAAAATAAATTTATTTAACTTTCTTGTATTTATACCTATTTAAAATAACGTCATTTACTAATTTATATTTAATTTATAAGTAATTATAAAGTCTGGACCAACCAGGTGCTGACACGTGTCAGCACCTGGAGCTTCTTCTCCAAGAAGCTGTTGCGCCCAGCTGCTCAACCACCCAACTTCCTTGAATTTTCCCGCGCGCTTCTTGAAGCTTCTGATCCATCTAGACCCTCCATCCTTTCCTCCTAACAACCAGCTACACCGCCAGCCCTTGATCTTGGCTTGGAGCCCAAGCATCGTCCCTATAAAAGCTCCCCAAGTTCGCCATTAACCAACAACTTCTTCCAGCCTCCAAGCTATCCAGCTCCAGTGCACCGACTACCTAACTTCCCCACCTTGTACCAACCCACTCGAGCGGTGACAGCGCCAAGGGAAGGGCTCGCGGTGAAGAAGGATCGTCGGAGAAGAGAGTTCCAAGGTGCTGCGCCGCCTTGCATCGCCGCCATCGCAGCGTGAAGCTCCGACCAAGGTCGTCCGTCGAGCATCTTTTTCCAGGTAATATACCTGGAACTCACAGACCTATTTCCTCCATTTCGTGATTTCATTTCTCGATATCCGAGCCACGATTAGCGTGGCTAATCGTCGTTTTAGATAGGCTAATCATCTATCTTTAACGCTACATCAAAACCTCCTTTCGAATCAACTCACATTCGTCTCAAATCGATTACCAATCGTCATCTTCTTCGCATCTGGAGTTCTTAGCTGAGTTTATGTGCTTTTTCCTCTAACTTTGGGGATTTATATCTTAATAACTCGGCCGATTCATCACGAATCGAGCAAAGCCAAATGGTCATTGCAGATCCAGGTTGCTCGTGAAGCGATTGCTTTGGATTTTGGGTTTATTACATCGCCGATCTTCGATTTTGAAGTTGGACCTCCAGCACAGCAATCCAGCCGTCAGTGTCGAACCACCTTCTTCTTTGAGCCACCGCCGCCGCTCGGAGCATCGCCACCGCCATCTCACCCGCGGGCGAGCTCGAGGGGAGGAGGAGCCACCCCTCTGGCCCCGCCGGAGCGTCTGAATCGCCGAGGAGCGACCGCAAGAATTCAGAGAAGATCGATTGTTCGCCAGCGTTCCAACAAACTCAAGAACAGCCGGAGCACAGCTTTGCGCCACGTGGCGCTGCGACGAGCGTCAGATCGCGCCTGAAGCGTTCTAATCTCGGCCGTTGATCGCGAAACGGTGGAAATATTGTATTATAAACCCAACTGAGTTTCCAGAACTTCATCCCGCCTCCAGAGTTTTGTGGAATTACATTTAGGTCCCTCCGCAGGGACCTAAGTGTAAGAATTTGTTTACTTTTCTTCCAGAACAGTCCCTGAGGACCTTTTTGAGAACATTTTAATTAGCATTTTCTTACGCTTATGCCCCTGGGCTGTAGGGTTGTATCTTGTTCGTTTGACCTCGGATTTCGACGATTCTTGGAGGGTAGTTACACAACTACCCTAGCTATCTAGTATAAAGTTTTCGCGGCTCTTCGACGAGTTTTTGACGTGTTTTGATTTTCTCGAAAACCGCTTCGTTTTGTTTTGTTTTCTTGTGTAGTTCGAGTACGCGGCTCGAACCTCGTTCACCCTTACTATATCATATCACCTATATTCTATCCACCTACTATATAATAAATAAATCTTTTGAAAAATATCCCTTTTTGAAAATTAAATAAAAATTTGAAAAGAATAAAATCAAATAAAAATAATAAAAATAAAAATCACCAGAAAAAGCGTTTTGACTTAGAGAAGAATTAAAATAAAATTACGAGAAGAGAAATCTAGGGAATATATTCTGCCTCCTTGAGTTCGACCCAGGAACACTTGCCTGGATAAATATTAGTGAACGGTTTTTCGACAGAGAACCGTAATTTGTTTGATAGGTTTTAAAGAATCAGAACTTGTTTCGCGGCTTTTGCTGCATAGACCACTTTCTTCATCAAATAAAAAGAAAGCCGCGAAACTCGATTCTTTTAGACTCATCAGAACGCCAAGTCATTTAAAATCACATTTGATCACATTGTTTTTATAAAAAAAATAATCGTTTAAGTTCTGCCACAATGATCATTGATATTTCGACAAGTTGGTTATAGTCCACAATGATATACGATAGCCGGCATCCGATCATAAATTATTTATCCTTTCTCGTATTATTTTAGCACATGCAAGTACGCGACTCGCAGGCCTCCGCTACGTGGGAACTTGTTTATCATCTTGGATAAACCTCCAAGTATCTCTGTCCAACTAGAACAGGAAAAGATCTAACCCTCAACTTCTCCAACTTCAAACTATTTCCCGGAACACGTCTCACAATAATAATACTCGAAGTAAAATTAGATGCGGCCACATAGAACTTTAAATCGAGTCTTAAAATCGTGTATAAGTGGGAAACCAAGAATACCAACCGCACCACATGCCAACTCCGCCGAGCGACTCCGGATGCTACCGGGCTGCTAGGTGCAATACGTCACCCAACTCGTCCGTTTTGGTCGCGGCTTTCATGGCATCTATCCGGGGCCCAAGGTGCATGCCCAACTCCTTACGGCACCTCTTCCTTCAACCTAATCACTATGAAGACTCACCTAGGGAATGATAATATCCACTAACATAATTAACACTGGTGACACATTGCGAATTTATACTTAAGCTGAGGATCGCAGTATATACTCAATATTAACCATGTAAACAATTATTCACGCACTGACATTGACAATTAAGTAGTTTTTTTACTAACTTTGATAGAACGAAGAAATAATCTCTAATCCATGAAGCTTACACCTAATTAATACAATCTTTAATTGTTTGGGTGTGAACCTCCAACGTAATGCTTAGATTCATAGTGAAATTCCAACGACAATGTCAATAAAGACATTTAATTGCAGAAAAAGAAATACGTTCTTTTCTCTTTTATTTACTGCTACATTCTCACAACTTTCGATAAGATATCATTAATGAGAATGATCATGTATTATACTTATCAAACTAAGCATATGATCATTACGCCATCTCGATCGATAACCAGTTATGTCATCTAACAGTATTGATAGATAAGGACGCCACATATATTATCCTTCTTGTTTACGTTCTAGTTGGTAGTCATATAAGGGGAAGACAATCCAAATGTAATATCTATCTTTCGGATCATTTTATTATTCCAAGGTAAATACTGAATATTGTACTACCCGGTACTCGATATAATATCATATTAAGTACACCCACAACCTGATGCAAATAGCATATGATAAAACATCTCGAAATTAAACTCCCAGCAATTGAGACTTAATTATTTAATATTCTAATGACAGTAGAACGATCCATGGCTTTAATTTTCACCCATGCATGCAAATTAGGAGATATACCTAAAAAAACGTAAGATCAAGAATAATTGTCAACTATAATTGCTTTGCCCAGCAATAAAGCATGAATAAATTAATTATAATTACAATTTGGTTATAAGATGAAACACACGTGCAATTGGAATTTAAAAGGTTAATGGGGATTTACAGAGTCATGCACACATGGTCTTTATACCGTAAAAAAAATTACTGGAATGCAGATCATCTTACGCTTAAGTATCCCATGGCATCAACTTAATGAATGGTAAAATATTTCCAATGGATACTTAAGCCCATTACAAATAATTGAATAATGGATTCACGCAATAATTAACAGAAATCATTCGAATACTTGCACTCATATAGGGCTATTATCACGACGACTCCATCCACATCCTTTCTCATGTTGTGTCGAACATCATGACAAATCAGGAAGTTGTTTAAGAAAATCTCATCACGAGGGAAAAATATGGATATTTAAGGATCATCATAACAACAAGAGGAAGATACTTATCGTTCTAGTATATGAAACACACCGTAATACTCAAGGCTCAAAACATGTTCAAGCATATGGGTACAAAAGTTGTATGAAACCAACAGCAAGAGGAAGGTATAACATCGTTACAAATTAAGATTTATGGTATACGGATATCTAAGGCTCTAGAAATATTCAAGCACATGTTAATGAGAAACGCGTGAAACCAACAGCAAGAGGAGGGTATAACATCGTTACCTCCGAGGATGTTCCCTCGGGATCTCCTCTCACACGGAATGGTATTTCCGTCGCTCGATCGCAGTGCGGAGGCGTGCACCACGGTGACCTTGAGCTTTCCTACGTGATGGTGGTCGCGGATCTTCGATCGGAGCTCCTTCTCCGACTTCGACGGCGGCCCTCTGATGACTACACTGACCAAGATGGTGGTGTTCCAATGAGAGGGGAGGATGGTGGTGGCTAGGGCTTTGGAGAGAGCAACCTATCATAGCATATTTATAGAAAGAGAGGTGTAAATGGATCAAGTTTCGGATCCCGTTCGGATCCATATATGGATCTCGATCATCCAACATGAAACATTGATATCTTGGGCTAGGAATGCCAAAATTTGATGTTCTTGGGCTCGTTGGAAAGATCTCGACGAAATCTACGAAAAGACATGATTATTTGAATTTTTTGGATGTCAAAAATACTCCAGATTTTTGGAAAACGAAAATACGGGGTTTTACATCATAAAAATCTTAAAGGAAGTCTCGTCCTCGAGACGTAGGATTTAACGTATAAGTTTTGAATGTGGTGTAGATTCAGGCATAAAAATCTTAAAGAGAACGAAACCCATAAAAATCTTAAAGAAGATTGAAATAGGGTTTCGTGAACATACCTTCAAAAAGATAGGGGTATTTCTGTCGCATATCTGCCTCAGGCTCCCAAGTGGCCTCCTCAACATTCTGACTTTGCCACAATACCTTGACTAAAGGGATGTCTTTCCGTCGTAACCTCTGACTGCTCGGTCTAAAATTTGCACGGGTGCCTCAGGAAAAGACAAATTTGGTTCAACCGCGAGATCCTCATAGCTAATCACATGTCGAGGGTCTCGGATATACTTCTGGAGGTTTGACACATGGAATACATCGTGCACGCCTGCCAAGTGAGGGGGGAGTGCTACTCGGTATGCTACCTTCCCAATACGAGTTAAATCTCGAAAGGGCCAAAGAACCGTGGTGTCAACTTGCCCTTGACACCAAATCTCTGAATACCTTTCATTGGAGATACTTTTGAGAATATAAAGTCTCCGGTATCAAATTCAAGATCACGACGTCTCTGATCATCATAGCTCTTCTAACAGCTCTGTGCAGTCAATAGTTTCTTCCTAGCCGTTTCCACTGCTCTTGTTGTGTCATCGATTATCTGAGTGGAATAAATACCCTTGTCACCCACTTCCTGCCAACACAAGGGAGTAGTGCATCTTCGCCCATGCAATGCCTCGAAAGATGCCATACCAATACTAGCATGGTAGCTGTTGTTATAGGTGAACTCCACTAAAGGAAAGTGATCCTTCCAAGATCCTTGCCACTCAATGGCACATGCTCTAAGTAGGTCTTCAAGGGTCTGGATCGTCCTCTCTGATTGCCCATCAGTCTGCGGATGATAGGCTGAACTAAGACATAGTTCGGTTTTTAGGGCCTTCATGAATTCTCCCCAATAATGCGATGTAAAACGAGAGTCTCTATCAGATACAACCTCCTTGGGAATCCCATGCAAGCGTATAACATGCTGAATATATAGCTTGGCCAGATCTACCGGAGTGCATGTCATGTTCACGCGAATGAAATGTGCGGACTTGGTCAACCTGTCCACAATAACCCAAATGGCATCATATCCACCTAATGTACGAGGTAAGGATGTCACGAAGTCCATAGAGATACTCTCCCATTTCCACAACGGAATAGGAAGTGACTGTAACAAGCCAGGAGAACGCTTGTGCTCTGCCTTCACCAATTGGCACGTAAGGCAACGAGTAACATGTTCTACAACATCTCTCTTCATCCATTCCCACCAGAATTGTTGACGGAGGTCTGTATACATCTTGGTGCTCCGTGGATGGATAGATAATCTAGAACAATGAGCCTCATCTAGGATGTCTCTCCTTAACTCACCATCATCAGGGACACAGACACGGTCCCCCTTCCATAAGATGAACTCACAGACTCTGAATCCATCAAACTCCTCCTTCAGGTATCGATGGAATAAGTCTTGTAATTTCTGATATGTTTGTTGACCATGCACAATCCTATCCCATAGTCCACTATACTTGGCAGGTACAGTTACAACGTTTGTAGTGCTGTCAAAGCGGTGCCACTCACTAAGTGCTGCGAGCATATCCCAAGTCTGTAGCCATGTTGCGGTGCCCTCGGTATGTGCTCTTCTACTCAAAGCATCTGCTACTGCATTCCCCTTACCCGGATGGTAAGAGATAGTGCAGTCATAATCCTTCAACAGCTTCATCTATCGCCTTTGCCTCATATTCAACTCTCGCTGGTCAAAGATATATTTGAGACTCTTGTGATATGTAAAAATCTCAAACGTGACCCCATATAAATAGTGACGCCATATCTTCAACGCGAAGACTACAGCTTCCAACTCCAAGTCATGAGTAGGGTAGTTTCGTTCATGATTCTTTAATTGTCGTGATGCATATGCCACGACATGACCACGTTGCATCAACATGGCTCCTAAACCCTCCTTTGATGCATCAATATACACTGTAAAGTCTAAGGGGCCTGAAGGAAGTGTTGGACATGTGAGCCCACGGCGAGCCATTATGCAATAAATGTTATTGCGAATATCATTCCCCTGATCTGAAATAAGGAATAAATAATTTGCATAATAGGTCCCTCTGTACAATTAGGGTTATGTACCATGGCTGTCTTAATGATCATACAGCTGTTGATTCAATTATTGAATCATAGAGGCTGGTGTTTGGATGAATATCTAAAGGGTTAGATTGAGGACTCATCAAGCACCGTCAAATGATTATTAAGATGTGATCTCCAGCCTGAGTAGGAGATGGCAATCCTTTTCTCACATAGGCTGATATCTGACCGACCTCTTGATGTAGGTCCTCTGCATAGGAATAGAGATTCGGAGGTGTCAGATTAGTTAGGTCAAAGAGTTGACTTAACGAGATCGAGATAACCAAAGTCCTATGTTGAATGCTGTCACAGCATAGGCATGCATCCTCTGACCGGAGACAGATGTATTGCTATATGTCTGAGTATGTACATTTGGCAGACCAATAGGTTGATGACCTAACCAAGGTCTATACACCGGCGCGTTGGTGTGCATATAAGGGCATATGAGTAATACGATCTCTCAAAGGGATCATACAGGTTCAATACTGAACCGGAAGACATGAGCTCACTCATGAGATATTGGGAGGAATCAAATTCCGTGCACGGTCGTCTCGCTTTGGAAGCTTGACTGAATTTGTAGGTTTGATATATACTTTTGGAAAGTATATGATCAAGACCTAGGTATGATATATACTTTTGGAAAGTATATGATCGATACCAAATCCCAATGATCAAATGAGAAACTTAGTGATCAAACCCTGAAGAAGACAGTATAAAATTGATCTTAATCTTCGGGTTGACCATGGGTCTTCCAGTATGCAGGATGTACAGGTATTGGGAATACCTGAAGGGTGATGTGATCATAAACGATTGTATATCCATGACGCTTCCATTCCGAGGGAGTGATGAAACAGGTCTGGATTTTAGTGACTCCTTTCAGTAGAGAAGCGATCCGATCTTAGTCCAAGTGTTGGACATTGGTCTGAATGAGATTCAGATTCAATGAGAAGATTGGATTTGCGGTCTTGATTTAATCAAGCATCTGTGGGAGGTTCGTAAGATCTGGATTTGAGATAAGATCTCAATATCCAAGTCACTATACGTGGAATAATACAATCGCCCTGTCCTTATCTCCAAGTATCTGCGGAGAAAGCACATTATTCATGAAAGGGTTCAAGAATAATTCTTTTGATGAAATATCCAAGCAAGGACTTGATGATTAAATGAGATTTAGTTATCATGCTTAAATATGAATATGATTCATATTGTGAAAATGATTATCTAAGATAATTAAATGGGATTTAATTATCAAGGATTAAGAGAATGTGGATAACACTATCCATTATATATGTGTGTTATAAATGTGATTTATAATATACATATATAAGAGAGAGAATCTATGTAAATAGCATTTGTTAATTAATAGTGTGGATTGGATTCACATTAATTAATTAATTGGAAATGTAATTTACTAACTAGTTTGGGTTGTGAATATGATTCACATAATATTCAATGGCATGATTGAAATATTCACTTGGAATTAATTTGGTGGATATTATTGCAATAATAGTTATTGCAATTTATTAAGAAATAATAAGATAAAAATAAAAGGAGACAAAATAACCCCCTATAATTTAGGGTGGTTGGTTGACTCCATTTAATTTATCACATTATCTCTTAATTAGTTATTGTTAAATTAAATTATGTTGATAATGTTGCAACATTTTTTAATTTAAATTAATGTTGTTGGTTTTAACCAACAACAATCGTAGCCATTGATTTAGCATGGACCAAGCATAGCCCTTGGATCCATGTGTCCCATGGATTGAGATCCATTGGATCCTAAACTAGTATAAAAGGAGGGCTAGGGTATCCTTTCCAAGGGAACATAATCAAGAGTTGTAAATGGTTGCAACTCTCTCTCTCTCTCATATTCTCCCCCTCTCTCTTTCTCTCCTCCAAAAGATGGTCGTCCATCTTGTGTTGAGAAAGGAGAGACTCTCGATTTCTTCTTCGACGCTTGGATCTTCGTCAAGGATTGCGGGAAGGACGCGACTCATCATCGTGCCCGCAAGTGCGTTCTTCGTGGGTCGGACTTGAGACAGGAGGATCTCTACTTTGGGATCTCACGATCGCAACCACGCTTCAAGAGGTATTCCTTATACTTGTGGTTTGATGAAACGATCCGAGAAGTGTTCTCGTGATCATGTGGTTTCATCTTTAAAGTTAAAAATTTTAATTTCCGCTGCATCTAGCATCTAGTACGACTAGTTGCTCCGATTGCATACGATGCGATCGACACGCTTCCGTGATGCGCTTGAGGATTCACAATATCCTTCAAGTGGTATCAGAGCCAGGTTGAATAAGGTTTTGGATATGATCCATAGACCTTAGACGATTTGGTTCTTGAAAGGGTTGCGAAATTTTTACTGCATTTCAATTTTCGCACCTCTGTCTAATTGAATTTTTCGGCACTGTTTAAAATGTTTAAATACGAAATTTTCAATTGTATTTTGTTCTCCATTAAACAAGGAAACCATAGGACTTGAGTTTACTAAATTTGGACTTCATTTGCTCAAGATATGGTCTTTTGAATATGCCTATATTCACTGTTGCGGGAACTGCGGATTTGAACGTAATTAATGAGATAATTACGGTTTTAATCCGCCTTGAAATGCGTGAATTATCACTTGGGTTCTTTAATAAATCAAATAGGCAATCTTTGGAAACTGAGTTTGCATTTTTTGGATTTAAATTGATCAAGATAAGTTAATTTTAGTGATTGGGGGTCACTGCTGGAAATTAACATTTTTGATCTTGAACCTTGTGATATGTCATTCAATTATCATGATGAAAATTAATTATTAATTTTCTGGAATAATTAGTGATAAATATTTGTGAAATATTTAAAGAAATAATTATTTCATTGAATGACATTTGCCTAAACCACAATGATAAGATATTAGATCTTGATCATTGGTTCATCAACAAACATTGCTTTCATGAAAACCATAGTTTATCCTACAATAGTTGTAGGACAACTTTTACATGAAAAACCCTCTTGCTTGAGTAGGATTGGGGATTTGTCTAGCAAATCTCCTTATAATATAATCAAAAATGTTTTGATGTATATTATATGGTATGATTTCGGTTAAAAAACCGATGAACATCTCAAAGTACATGATGGTCTATCTGGTATTATCCTTTCCCGAGGCGGATGTGGTGCCTAGTCGGAGAGCATTGGGGTCGCGGGTTGCAACGTATGTGGTCCGTCCCACTCTCGTCGGTACTGGCCATGACAGCGGGTAGGGACTGTATAATATCGGAGACAGACAATGTGTATTTTTCTAATTATTAAAATTCGAATAATACGTACTTTGAGTATATACCTACTATTCAAGTAAAAGACATGTTTGTTGATTGATGATTAATTTAATGTGATTAAATTAATTATATCCAATAAACACTCTATTATGAATAGATGTGTATTTCCCTAGGAAGAATTAATTATGTGAATGTGATTCACAATAATTAATTACAATTTGAATATGAGGTGGAGGATCACATAAGTGACATCCATGGTCTCCCGTCAAGGCAAAGGATTCCGTCGCCAGTTGTTGTGTATGGGAGACGCCTGTCCGAAGTGACAGATCCTGTACATGATTTAATTGGATCGAGTTCTTTGCTTCTCGAAAGAGTAAGGCCGTATACGTAGTGACCCCAATATCGGGTCCTCATATTATTGGGGCGATATTGGATTGCGTATAGCGAGTATTAAGCCTGTTGACGGTTGGTTCAATTAATGACGGGTCAACATCATCTTAGGGGTGGTGGGCCCGGGTGTTAAAGACCGAATTGGGAGATGCAAGTTGGACTTGCAAGGCGGAATGTGTTCCCGCTTCTTTTTATCCGAGTTGTAGGTTCTCATATTATTGGGATGCAACGAAGATAGGAAAGGAGATCCCAGATCTTGCTAGAGATATAATGGTAAGAATATCTCTTACATTGAAAGTGATTAAGGGAATGAACTTTCAATGTTGACAAGGCAAGACAACTTTGATATAAAATTCCTAAATCAAAGTAAAACATGTATATATAATATATATACACTTATGCAAATTTCTTATTTCAGATAATCCTTCATTAAACCCACTCAATGTTATACTCAATGATAACCAGTAAAAATATCTTGGATTGGACTCATGATCCAGATATTGTACTTGCAATTGGACACATAATGTATGTGGTTGCAGTGTGCAAGTCCCCTCAACATAATGAGGAAGGGCAATTAAATAAGACAATAAGACATCACCTTAGGGTTTGTATGTCTCTATAGTCTTGATCTTTCATCGAGTGTACTTTGGAAGTGACATGTCGATGGTGATCGTAATTGTCGAATAATCCTTATAAAACAAAAGAAGATATTTTGGCATACATATGTTCTCTAGACATTTAATCATGAATGACATGGTTCTCTGCATTATGCAGAATGGTGGCTCGAAAGAGATGATGTATTCAAAATGTTTGAATACCTACCTGAACCTAAGTCTCCATGAGTTAAGATGAATGTAGATATGATGAGTGTCATCATTCTACTATCTATACTCAAGTCATTCATGAAGCTTTATGATATTCATATTGTATGAATTTAATGAAGCATGTATAAATGTTGAAATGCTCTTACATTGAATTCTTTTGAATTTAACATAAGAGATCCTTAGTCTTAAGCAATGGTTGTTTATACATTAAGAGAGTGCAGTGGAAGCATGGGTCGGACCCAAGTAAAAAGGAAAGTCAAAGAGTTGACCTACTTCTGTGACTTCCATATGACATCCAAAGAGTTGGATGAATGCCAATACTGCAATAAGTTGATGTGTTGATAGTGTGACTATCAAGTCTGTCTAAATTCCTTAGTGAAGGACTCAGATAGAGCATCAGAATAATCTACATAAATCATTGACTCTGACTTTCTTATTTCATAAGATAAAGTCTGACAATTGTATCCCAATCTTCTAATGACATTTGCAATTGGTTGCATATATATATTAGAAGATTAGAAATTTGATCTTAAGGTTTAATAGTCATCTACATGGATATTGATGTAATTGTTACAGCAATCTCTGTTGGATAGGTGGACTTCATATTTTCAGTGGGAGAGCCCTTTGTCTTAGAGAATGTCTCTATGACCTAGATATTAGAATACCCTCATTGTTTGTTTCTAAATGTTGGAAATAAACATGAATTCTGAGATAGAACTATCATAAAGAGTTATGATGGATATATTTCAGATAGTAATCTAACATCTAGTGGACTCCATAAAATTAGAAAATTAATGAATGGTTCATTAGGATTTCTAATACTGAAAATCAAACCTTATAAGATCAATAGGAGGATGAAGATCATTTGACAATGATCTGGCATCAAGTCTTGGACATATGTCTGCTGATGAGATCAATAGACTAGTAAGATATGAAACTTTAGAATATCTAAAATTTCAAATCTTACATTCTTGTGAATATTGTATTCAAAGTAAAATGTCCAATACACCCTTCTCTGGGAATGGTGTTAGATGTCAAGGTATTCAAGATCTCATACATATTGATGTATGTAGATCATCTATATCATAGTAAACATTATGGATATGTGATATCTATTGATGATTATGTATGATATGAGATTTCTTTGAAATGTTCAAAGATTTCACAATTTTGGTTTAGAACCAAAGTTTGGAGAAAGATGAAATGAATTTGATCTAACCTAGGTAGCTTGTACCTGCTAGATAAAATTCAAAGAATACCTCATGGAGATATGAATACCATTTCTATCTCAATCCTCCTAATATACCTAAACTCAATGGAGTTGTAGGGAGATACAATTGGATCATGTGTGACATGATTTGGTCATTGATGAATTTTAGCATAATTTCCTCTTAGTTTCCAGATATATATGTGTAGTAGAGACTACAATATATATCCTTAATAAGGTTCCATGGATTTAAGCTGGAATCTAGCACTTGAAAGTGCTACTTCATTAGGAAAATAAAGGATGGTATTGGATACCTACTTTATGACCTTGAGATTCTTAAAAGATCTCATCTCTGAGGATGTGATTCTTAGAGGATTGAGACTCTTGAGAATCAAGATGAAAATGAAGTAAAGGAACTCATTTAATCTTGAGAAGATAATAAGGCTCCTGAAATCGGAAACTAAAAGGACAATTAAAGATGAAACATTAATACCTCTTCAAATGAGTTTGAGGATGTATTCCATGTGTCAGCCAAGTCTGACAATGATCGGACTTCATGTGATGAAGCTCCTAAGGATCATGACATGGAATGATGGATATTAGCAATAAAGTCTAAAGTAGACTTCATATACAAGTGTTGTATATGGACCCTCGAGGATCCACCTATAAGGGTTAGACCCGTTAAGGTGTAAATGGATCTTCAAGAAGAGAGGGAACCTGATGAGAAGGTGGAGACCTTCAAAGCTCGGTTCGTAGCCATAAGCTACACATCGGAAGAGAAGACATTCCTTGCGATGAGACTTGCTCTTCGGTAACCATGCTTAAACTCATCAGAATATTGCTAACCTTAGCTACACAACTTGACTATTGCATCTTCAGGATGTAATTCAAGATTGCATTCCTCTTAAGAATACCTCTCTGAGGATATTCACATGAAGTAACCCCAGGGCTTCATGATCGGGGAAAGTAAGATGTGAAAGCTAAAGAAATCCATCTATGGACTCAAATAAGCTTCTTGTTGTTGGAACATAAGATTTGATGAAATTATAAATGTTATGATTTCAAATAGAATCTTGATGAACCATGTGAAGCTTAGTGGGAGTGCCATTGTGTTCATCGTGCTAAATGTAGATAATATCCTAATCATTTGGAATGATATAAGGATGATAATAAGTGTTTTATAGACTGGCTATTCCATACCTTGAGATATGATCTCAAGAATACCTCTTAGATCTTAGTTCTGAAGTTGTTCAGAATCAAAGAAAAGAGGGTATTGGGACTGTCACATTTGTAGTACACCTTGGACATATTCCATTCCTGGAAATTCCAAGAAAGGCTTCCTTCCTTGAGATTTGGTACTGACCTATCTAAAGGGATAGCACCTCAAAGAGTTGAGGAAGTGAATGCTAGAACTGCTTGCACTTGTGCATCAGTTACGAGAAGCTTAGTGTATGCTTGATGTGTACAAAAGCCAGATATCTGCCATGCAGTGGGAGTAGTAAACTGTTACTAATCCTACAGATAGAACACTTGATTGCAGTAATAACAATATCTTCAAGAAATTAAGATTTTTAGATGGAAATCTAAAAGGTCTTAACTGCGAATACCGTAGGAGATAGTGATCTCCAGGAATAAGGGTATTCTGATAAGGATTATGAAAATACTGGTTATAATAGTTATTGAGTAATAGTGTAAAGGACACTATAACTGCTTTGACTAGATTGAGTATAGGTTGCATTAGATGCAACATTCGCATTGGATGCGAGCACTGTTACCTAGGGATATGCAAGTGCCGTAAAAGGACTTGGCATAGTCTTTTGGGAACAGAGTGACTGATCAGCTTACCTAGCTATTTATAAATGGCCTATGATTGTCACATGAGTGTGAGTTTAAATGATTAGCCCATTAATGGCTCTTTGGGCTAGTGGGAGATTGTTGGACATGTGAGCCCACGGCGAGCCATTATGCAATAAATGTTATTGCGAATATCATTCCCTGATCTGAAATAAGGAATAAATAATTTGCATAATAGGTCCCTCTGTACAATTAGGGTTATGTACCATGGCTGTCTTAATGATCATACAGCTGTTGATTCAATTATTGAATCATAGAGGCTGGTGTTTGGATGAATATCTAAAGGGTTAGATTGAGGACTCATCAAGCACCGTCAAATGATTATTAAGATGTGATCTCCAGCCTGAGTAGGAGATGGCAATCCTTTTCTCACATAGGCTGATATCTGACCGACCTCTTGATGTAGGTCCTCTGCATAGGAATAGAGATTCGGAGGTGTCAGATTAGTTAGGTCAAAGAGTTGACTTAACGAGATCGAGATAACCAAAGTCCTATGTTGAATGCTGTCACAGCATAGGCATGCATCCTCTGACCGGAGACAGATGTATTGCTATATGTCTGAGTATGTACATTTGGCAGACCAATAGGTTGATGACCTAACCAAGGTCTATACACCGGCGCGTTGGTGTGCATATAAGGGCATATGAGTAATACGATCTCTCAAAGGGATCATACAGGTTCAATACTGAACCGGAAGACATGAGCTCACTCATGAGATATTGGGAGGAATCAAATTCCGTGCACGGTCGTCTCGCTTTGGAAGCTTGACTGAATTTGTAGGTTTGATATATACTTTTGGAAAGTATATGATCAAGACCTAGGTATGATATATACTTTTGGAAAGTATATGATCGATACCAAATCCCAATGATCAAATGAGAAACTTAGTGATCAAACCCTGAAGAAGACAGTATAAAATTGATCTTAATCTTCGGGTTGACCATGGGTCTTCCAGTATGCAGGATGTACAGGTATTGGGAATACCTGAAGGGTGATGTGATCATAAACGATTGTATATCCATGACGCTTCCATTCCGAGGGAGTGATGAAACAGGTCTGGATTTTAGTGACTCCTTTCAGTAGAGAAGCGATCCGATCTTAGTCCAAGTGTTGGACATTGGTCTGAATGAGATTCAGATTCAATGAGAAGATTGGATTTGCGGTCTTGATTTAATCAAGCATCTGTGGGAGGTTCGTAAGATCTGGATTTGAGATAAGATCTCAATATCCAAGTCACTATACGTGGAATAATACAATCACCCTGTCCTTATCTCCAAGTATCTGCGGAGAAAGCACATTATTCATGAAAGGGTTCAAGAATAATTCTTTTGATGAAATATCCAAGCAAGGACTTGATGATTAAATGAGATTTAATTATCATGCTTAAATATGAATATGATTCATATTGTGAAAATGATTATCTAAGATAATTAAATGGGATTTAATTATCAAGGATTAAGAGAATGTGGATAACACTATCCATGATATATGTGTGTTATAAATGTGATTTATAATATACATATATAAGAGAGAGAATCTATGTAAATAGCATTTGTTAATTAATAGTGTGGATTGGATTCACATTAATTAATTAATTGGAAATGTAATTTACTAACTAGTTTGGGTTGTGAATATGATTCACATAATATTCAATGGCATGATTGAAATATTCACTTGGAATTAATTTGGTGGATATTATTGCAATAATAGTTATTGCAATTTATTAAGAAATAATAAGATAAAAATAAAAGGAGACAAAATAACCCCATATAATTTAGGGTGGTTGGTTGACTCCATTTAATTTATCACATTATCTCTTAATTAGTTATTGTTAAATTAAATTATGTTGATAATGTTGCAACATTTTTTAATTTAAATTAATGTTGTTGGTTTTAACCAACAACAATCGTAGCCATTGATTTAGCATGGACCAAGCATAGCCCTTGGATCCATGTGTCCCATGGATTGAGATCCATTGGATCCTAAACTAGTATAAAAGGAGGGCTAGGATAGCCTTTCCAAGGGAACATAATCAAGAGTTGTAAATGGTTGCAACTCTCTCTCTCTCTCTCTCTCTCATATTCTCCCCCTCTCTCTTTCTCTCCTCCAAAAGATGGTCGTCCATCTTGTGTTGAGAAAGGAGAGACTCTCGATTTCTTCTTCGACGCTTGGATCTTCGTCAAGGATTGCGGGAAGGACGCGACTCATCATCGTGCCCGCAAGTGCGTTCTTCGTGGGTCTGACTTGAGACAGGAGGATCTCTACTTTGGGATCTCACGATCGCAACCACGCTTCAAGAGGTATTCCTTATACTTGTGGTTTGATGAAACGATCCGAGAAGTGTTCTCGTGATCATGTGGTTTCATCTTTAAAGTTAAAAATTTTAATTTCCGCTGCATCTAGCATCTAGTACGACTAGTTGCTCCGATTGCATACGATGCGATCGACACGCTTCCGTGATGCGCTTGAGGATTCACAATATCCTTCAGGAAGGGTGAGAATCGGAGCACTGGTCAGTCTTTCTTTCAGCGTACGAAAGCTCAGCTCGCACTTGTCGCTCCAAATGAAAGGAACATCCTTCTGTGTCAGACGAGTAAGTGGTAGAGCTAGCTGCGAGAAGCCCCTAACAAAACGTCAGTAGTAGCCGACGAGGCCTAAGAAGCTGCGTATCTCAGTAACTGTCTTGGGCTGCTCCCAGGACATGACAGCCTCTATCTTGGCTGGATCAACTGCCACACCTGCTCTTGATATTACATGATCGAGGAAAGCTACTTCAGTAAGCCAAAACTCACACTTGTTGTATTTTGCGTACAACTTGTGTTCTCTGAGTGTCTCAAGAATAGTACGAAGGTGCTGCTCATGCTCATGCTCATCAGGTGAGTAGATCAAGATATCATCAATGAACACTACCACAAACCGATCTAAGTATGGACGGAAAATTCTGTTCATCATGTCCATGAACGCGGCAGGTGCGTTTGTGAGTCCAAGGGGCATAACCACAAACTCATAGTGGCCGTATCTGGTACGAAAAGCAGATTTAAGCACATCTGTATCCTTAATTCTCAATTGATGATAACCCGATCGTAGGTTAATCTTTGAGAATATCGCTGCTCCTTGCAATTGATCAAAAAGATCATCTATTCATGGAAGTGGATAACGGTTCTTCATCGTCCTTTTATTCAATTGCCTGTAGTCGATGCATAAACGCATAGACCCATCCTTCTTCTTTACTAAGAGGACCGGTGCTCCCCAAGGTGATGTACTGGGACGGATAAATCCCTTTTCCAACAACTCCTGCAGTTGTACTTTGAGCTCCCTGAGTTCGGCCGGTGCCATTTGATATGGAGGTATGGAGATCGGTTGCGTGTCAGGTATCAAAGTAATCTCGATCTCGATCTCCCTCTCCGGAGACAGTCCAGGTAATTCCTCTGGAAATACATCAGGAAAATCTCGTACAATTTTGACATCTTCAATCATACGATCTTCGGCAGGTAACTCCACAATATAGGCGAGAAAACCTATGCAACCCTGATCGAGCAAGTGTTGGGCCTTCAATGTCGATACATATAAGACCTCACTATCTGAGGCACATCCATCAAACTGAAAGGTAGGTATGTCTGGGATACGGAACACTACCATCTTCTCGAAGCAATCAAGACATGCGTGATATTTCTCGAGCTAATCCATACCTAAGATGACATCAAAATCTTCTAGCTGAATGAGTAAAAGATAAGCAAGCATTAGGTGCCCGCCAATCTGCACTACTACCTTCTCCATCGCTTGTCGCACTATGAATAATTAGCCCCCTAGACCCTTGATGTAGTAAGGAGATGGAACGCAGACTGGTTCTTAATCTAACTTGGATACTAAGCGATGTGCTAGAAAAGAGTGCGTAGCTCCCGAATCAAATAAGGCGTGTAAGGATATACCATGTACTGAAATCATACCTCGTACTACAGCTCCTGAGGCGTGGGCATGCTCCTGTGTGATTGCGTTCAACTGTCCCTAAGGCTGTGGGGGTGCGTTAGAACCTGCAGTACTGAAGGTTGGTCGTGGTTGAGGACGTTGAAAACCTCGACTTCCACGGCGGGATACTGATCTGTGTGACTGTGCAGATGAGAAAGTTGGTCATATACTTGGTGGGTGGCCACCTGAGCTGCTGGCAAGTAAAGGACACTTGGCCTTGAAATGGCCCGACTGTTGGCAGTGGAAACATCTGCGATCCCCTGGCTGAGAGAAGGAGCCTCCTGAGACAAGGCTAGCACCTCCTGTCTTGCGGCTCTGTAAGTGTGTCGAAGAGCGGAAGGAAGTAGTACCACGACTCACCAAACCCTGCCCCAAAGTAGGTGTAGGGGCAAATCTGCTATCGATAGGAGTAGTAGCCACTGGGTGGAAACTACGCTCTCTACGAGCTCTATGGAAATCTCGGCGAGCAGATCTTCCGGACTGAGGTGGTTGGGAGTTATATGGACTCCCCTAAAGTCGACTCTTAGTTGCCTCCATCTTGGTAGCTTTAACAGCTACCTCCTTGATGGAAGTGAAAGACAATGCAGATAGCTGGTGTTGCACATCGTCACGTAATCCTCGGATAAATTTCTGTAAATTCTCCTCAGGAAAAGCAGTAGTCGCTGATGAGTGGTGGGAGAGTTCAGTGTAGCGAATGAGGTATTCTTGGGCCGTCATTGACCCCTGCTTCAGCTTAGCAAACAACCTCCTCTGATCCTCAACCTAGTGGTCTGGGTAGAACTGGCTATGGAACTCGTCAAGAAATATTTCCCATGTTATGAGATCCTCCAGATATTCCTTGGTGGCGTACCACCAACGTTAAGCATAACCTGCCTGTGAAAATTCCACAAATGTAAGCCAAGACTCTTCAGGAGCATGGATCATCTGTAAGACCTTAAATACGTGATCCATCCACAGTTCAGCCTCATCTGGTGTGCCTATGCCGAAGAATTGGGGCACCTTAGACCTCTGATAGGCGACATAAGTCGTCTGATGTTTCTGCAATGCCTCTAAATCCTCCGACCCTTCAGTGTCCAAAGACACCGAAGGATGAATACTGCCCTCTTCCTCACGGGAAGGTTGATAAGAGGAATCTTCCGGCTGAAGTAGCCTCTGTTCCAATACCTCCTGACGCTGTTGTATACCCTGCACGGCTTGAACCAATAAGGCCAGCTATTGTGCAACATCAGGGTCAACACGAGGCGGCATGATTCCCTGCGAGAATCATTATATCAGAGATTTTTTTTCATGATTTGAGAGACAATGGACACATTGAGTATGACTTATATTATTCTCCTTAAACCAATGACAAGGTCAAAGGGCTTATCATTGTATTTATAATTCAAATCCCACTTATAATCTAAAATACAAAAGAGGGAATGGAGTATCGGGTTCTGATACCATCTGTGACGCCCCGCCCCTCTGGCTACCGAAACCGACGAGACGGTAGCGTCGGACCTACGGTCCAAATACGCCCATGATCTATGATACTCAGCAAACCATCTTATGCACATTAGATTAACATTTGAAATATAAATAACAACATGAGAATAGTATGAAATGGAAATAAAAATGCAACATCCATTCTGATCAATACTCATCAAGTCCATGTCCATGATATGAGATACATCAAAAAATCTCAAACTTTATAGAAAAACTCTCCACATATCTCACTACAAAGTCTCTCAGAATATCATAAAATAAAGCGGAAGTAAATAAATTACTCTAAGCAAGACGCACCCTGCCTGATGCGAATATGACGAAGAGAAGTCTGATCTCCTCAAAAGAGCGCTACTGTGGCGGTTGTTGCTCAGATACACCTGTTGGGTTCACACGAGGGTAACGTTATGAGCAATTGCCCAGTAACGAGACAAATATTATAACGACTAAAGTAGGGGTAAGAAAAGAATGTATACCCAATTTTATTTAATGGAATATGCATGTATTGAAACAATTCAGAAAGAACTCCAAGTCATTTAAAATCACATTTGATCACATTGATTTTATAAAAAAAAATAATCGTTTAAGTTCTAACACACTGATCATTGATATTTCGACAAGTTGGTTATAGTCCACAATGATATACGATAGCCGGCATCTGATCATAAATTATTTGTCCTTTCTCGTATTATTTTAGCACACGCAAGTACGCGACTCGCAGGCCTCCGCTACGCGGGAACTTGTTTGTCATCTTGGATAAACCTCCAAGTATCTCTGTCCAACTAGAATAGGAAAAGATCTAACCCTCAACTTCTCCAACTTCAAACTATATCCTGGAACACCTCTCACAATAATAATACTCGAAGAAAAATTAGATGCGGCCACATATAAATTTAAATCGAGTCTTAAAATCGTGTATAAGTGGGAAACCAAGAATACCAACCGCACCACCTGCCAACTCCGTCGAGCGACTCCGGATGCTACCGGGCTGCTAGGTGCAATACGTCACCCAACTCGTCCGTTGGGGTCGCGGCTTTCATGGCATCTATCTGGGGCCCAAGGTGCATGCCCAACTCCTTACGACACCTCTTCCTTCAACCTAATCACTATGAAGACTCGCTTAGGGAATGAGAAAATCCACTAACATAATTAACACTGGTGACAAATTGCGAATTTATACTTAAGCTGAGGATCGCAGTATATACACAACGGAATAGGAATACTTGCACTCATATTAGGGCTATTATCACGACGACTCCATCCACATCCTTTCTCATGTTGTGTCGAACATCATGACAAATCAGGAAGTTGTTTAAGAAAATCTCATCACGAGGGAAAAATATGGATATTTAAGGATCATCATAACAACAAGAGGAAGATACTTATCGTTCTAGTATATGAAACACACCGTAATACTCAAGGCTCAAAACATGTTCAAGCATATGGGTACAAAAGTCGTATGAAACCAACATCAAGAGGAAGGTATAACATCGTTACAAATTAAGATTCATGATATACGGATATCTAAGGCTCTAGAAATATTCAAGCACATGTTAATGAGAAACGCGTGAAACCAACACCAAGAGGTGGGTATAACATCGTTACCTCCGAGGATGTTCCCTCGGGATCTCCTCTCACACGGAATGGTATTTTCGTCGCTCGATCGCAGTGCGGAGGCGTGCACCACGGTGACCTTGAGCTTTCCTACGTGATGGTGGTCGCGGATCTTCGATCGGAGCTCCTTCTCCGACTTCGACGGCAGCCCTCTGATGACTACACTGACCAAGATGGTGGTGTTCCAATGAGAGGGGTGGATGGTGGTGGCTAGGGCTTTGGAGAGGGCAACCTACCATAACATATTTATAGAAAGAGAGGTGTAAATGGATCAAGTTTCGGATCCGGTTCGGATCCATATACAGATCTCGATCATCCAACATGAAACATTGATATCTTGGGCTAGGAATGTCAGAATTTGATGTTCTTGGGCTCGTTGGAAAGATCTCGACGAAATCTACGAAAAGGCATGATTATTTGAATTTTTTGGATGTCAAAAATAATCCAGATTTTTGGAAAATGAAAATACGGGGTTTTACATATTGCGAGTCGGTATCGATCATATACTTTCCAAAAACTTATATCATACCCAGGTGTTGATCATATACTTTCCAAAAGTATATATCAAACCTACAAATTCAGTCAAGCTTCCAAAGCGAGATGACCGTGCACGGAATTTGATCTTCCCAATATCTCATGAGTGAGCTCATATCTTCCGATTCAGTAAATGAACCTTTATGATCCCTTTTAGAGATCGTATTACTCATATGCCCTTATATGCACACCAGCGCGTCGATGTATAGACCTTGATTAGGTCATCAACCTATTGGTCTGCCAAATGTACATACTCAGACATATAGTAACACATCTGTCTCTGGTCAGAGGATGCGTGCCTATACCGTGACAGCATACGACATAGGTCTTTGGTTATCTCGGTCTTGTTAAGTTAACTCTTTGACCTAACTAATCTGACACCTCCGAATCTCTACTCTTATGCAGAGAACCTACATCAAGAGGTCGGTCAGATATCAGTCTTTAGAGATAAGGATTGCCATTTCATACTCAGGCTGGAGATCACATCTTAACAATCATTTAACGGTGCTTGATGAATCCTCAATCTAATTCTTTAGATTTTTCTCCAAGCACCAACCTCTATGATTCAATATGTAAATCAACAGCTGTATGATCATTAAGATGGCGATGGTACATAACCCTAATTGTACTAAGGGACCTATTATGCAAATTAGTCACTCTTCATTTCAGATTAAGGAGTGGCAATAACATTTATTGCATAATGGCTCACCATGGGCTCACATGTCCAACAAAATGGCTACATGAAAAAACTCAAAAGGAGAGCTAGTGCTCTGACTCTGACGACTAGGGAAGACAGACCGATGGTGCTTCCCTAAATAGCATGCTTCACAATTGACCGACGAGCAAGGTGAGATCTGGGAAAGGACTTGACACAGTTTATGGAGTGGAAGATGACCAAAGCACATATGCCATAGGCAAGGAGAGACATGTCCAGTAGAATGAGAGGATGCTCCAGTCGATAAAGCCCGCCCTGCTTAAGGCCGTAGCTAATCACTCTGCTCGTAAAAATGTCCTAAAACACAAGAGATGATGGGTCAAATATTGCTCGACAATGTAAATCCTTTGTAATCTGACTAATCGACAGTAAACTTATTGAGAAATTAGGGGCATGTAACACATTTTGCAACTACATAGATGACATCAAGGTAATCTCCCCCTGTCCTGTAATGGGAGAATGAGTCCCATCTGTTATGACCACTGTCTTTCCTGGAGAAACCTGCTTGTAGGCTATGAGCTGATTTCTGTCTGCACACAAATGATATGTTGCATCGGAATCTATAATCCATCCCAAGATGCCTGAATCATGATGAGAAGTAGAGGTATGGGCACTACCTGAAGTACTAGATCTTGCAGTAGCAACACAATCCGAGCTTCTCTCTGAAGCAGATGAAGGGGTACTGGTTGGGAGCATGATATCTCCCAGTCGAGACACAAGCTCATCATATCGCTGATCGGATGTGGACAGAGCACCATAATGTTGAGTCTATTCTGCTATGCGGTTGGACGCTGGATAACCATGCTTGGAATAATATGTATCTTCTGTATGACCAGATCGATGGCAATAGGTACCGATGATCCAGGACCCCGTCCACCTCTACCACGTGGTCCCCAACCACGGAACTGAGATGAACCACCTCTTCCACAAGAGGTTGTCGTAGCAAAAGAATTCGACACTGGAGCAAGGCTTGAGATAGTGATCCAGCTCAACCTATGGAATTCCTCCTCCATGAGAGGAATGGTAACATTCGCCAGAATCTGAGAAGAAGCGGCCTCATACTTTGAATCGAGGGAAGCCAAGAAAACGCCAACCATCATGGCATTCCGACATGACTTCAGCTACTCTGGAGCAGACGTGAGGGGCATGAAGCTGTGAAGCTTCTCGAACATTCCCCGCAAGGCAGTGCAATGAGCATGCAGAAGTCGATCATTCTGCTTTATATTGAATATGTCGTGTTGGAACTGTAGAATTTTTGTCTCAATTCTTGGCATGTGAATATGTGGCAGACAGAATGTCCCACATGGCTTTGACAGTGGACTGATGCAAGACATCGTTTGCAATCTCTGGTATCAAAGGACCAGGCAACCAGACTTGAACATATTCATCATCCTCCTCCCATGAGGCATACAACCCTGTTGTCTCCGTCGGCATTTCCTCATTAAGAATATGATTCGTACCCATTGACTACATTAGGAACATGAACTACATGGCCCATAATTCTTAGTTCGACCCATCCATCTTTACTATAGGCGCAGGACCTCTGAAGGCGTCTGTGGTGGGAATATCTACCTTGCTTTCTGACATGAGGCTAAAGAAGACTATGGTTATAGAATAGACAAGCTTTTGTCTACATCGACATAGAGGGATTTGATTTCACGTGTAGACTCAAGCAACCAATCCTATCAATTAGGAGTCGAAGACGGCGGAGGTATAGCGGTCTCTAGTGAGAGAGGCGACAACAACCTCTAGAAAGAGAGGGTGGTGGTGGCCTTCTTAGATGCGGGAGGACAACGACGGTGAAGTCTCCCATAAAGACGGGAGAGGAGAGGCGACGGTGGTGGGGCTAGAGTTTATGGAAGTATGAGAGTTCCGGTCTAAGACCACCGCCCAGATACCATGTTGGGAAAATGAGAAGACTTGTTTATTCCTTGAGCCCTAGGTTAGAGATCTATGGACAAATTACATAAAGTAGATAGAGGAAAAAGAAAATAGATAAAAGATATATAAACATGAAACAGATCTCTACACTTTATTTAGGAAAAAATATGCATGGAAATATGTGATTTTTGGGCACATTGCAGATCACAATTAAATCTATCAAGAGTGATTTTTTTTCATAATTTTCGGAACTATAAATAATTTAATATCCATTTCAGAGCTAACAGTAGGTAAATTATGCAATTTCCCACCAAATGCAACAACAACAACAAAGCCTTTTCCCACAATTAAGTAGGGTCGGCTACATGGATTTTTCGCCTCCATTCAAATCTATCTTGGGTCAATATCGGACTTATATCCAAAAGACTAAGATACCTTTGTATAGTCTCTTTCCAACACTTATTGGGTCGTACTCGTCCTCTTTTAGCCATCTCAACATCCCAACACTCGTATCTCCTAACTGGTGCATCAGTTGATATTCTTTGCAAATGACCAAACCATCTTAAGCGGTTTTCTCGCATCTTATACTCAATCGAAGCTACACCAACTTTCTTTCAAATGAATATTAATAAATCAATTCAAGCTCAGAAAAATTATATTTATTTCACCACAATATTGAATAATTGTCTAATATTGTGCAAATTTCGTAATTAAAAATAAATGAAAACTGAAGGTCCGAAATGGTGATTAAACACATGGTTCCAATTACAAATTACAAAAAGAAATTAAACTAAAAACATGCAGACGTAAACTTAAAAAATACCAAATACGAGAGAGTTTTTATGCAAATTGCCAGGAGAGAGCATGCTCGGCACATGCAGGTGTTGACTTGCAATCTTCGATAAAGGTGGGGTTGTGGCTGCAATTTTCCCACCCGTGCGAGGTGTGTGGGATGGATCGGTTCAGATGGTGTCTTGTATCCCAGCCTCCACGTGGTCGGTCCTACTAAATCCAGATAAGCCGAAGCAGGGACCTCAGAGGAGGCTTGTGAGTAGCGGCCAGGACCGTTGTATTAGGCTTAGGGAGGCCTATCCGATGACAGTTGTAGCTTTTTAGATTGGTGAAGAGGACTGCAGTCTGCTAGATGTGGGTGACGAACAAAGGACAGAGGAGAAATCGTTGTTGCACCTTGATTGCTTGTTATCAATTGACACACGACCAAGGTGCGAGCTTCGATGTGCTTGGAGGTGATCCGGTGGTACAGAGAGAATGAGCTCTGATACTGTGGAGGTCGATGAAGCAACATCGAAGGCGAAGCACACTGCAACTTGTGGTTCATGCGATGCTTCTCCGAAGACCTGCAAAGTGGTCCCTGACTTGAGCAGCAAGCTCGGTCGAAGGAGGGTGAATAGAGAGTTAATGATCGTGTGGATCTCCCTTTATGTGGAGGAGGGAGATGGATCTTTGACCGCTCTACATCGGAGGTGGGAGGTATGGGAGAGATATAAGGGAAAGTGGTGAGAGATAAGAGGTGGTGGTGATTTTGGTGTTGATGCCGGTTGGTTTCACATTAGAACAAAAGAGGGAAGAAGATAGGTACAGAATCTCAAGAATATCGAAAAGATGGAGGAAGAGGAAGGATAGAGGAAGGAAGCATTAAACCTGTATGGTTGATGGATGAACTTTCTTGGGGAGTCCAGATTCAATGATCACCTCAAGCGGGGCAGCGAACCTCCACGAAGCTGACCAGAAGCTTGGAACTTCTGCAATAAAGCTCGAAGAGCTTTGGATCTCGTTGGAGATATGAAATCCTCGCCGTCGATGTCAGAGGGACAACCTACTGTTGTTACCTGAAGGTAAAGGCTCTCTCTCTCGTGATGGTGGATATGGTGCGCATGAGGTAGAGGGGGGATTTTAAGGAGCCTCTTACAAGGCAGCACACCCAACTTCTTACTAGTGCGACTATCCATCCTACAGAGGAGGCGTATAGTTGTCTCAATAGGATCATTATCCAACCACCTACCACTACACAGACCTCCTCAGTGATGGCTTTATATCGTGATAGGGGGTACCACTTAATTCAGAGGGCATGGTCCCTGTGATAGAGGAGGTAGGCGTTGACGTTGTCCATGCACCTAATGTCTTCGTCTTGGTCATTCGGAGGAGACATGTTATCTGAAGTATGAGTATTCCGTATATGCTTGTGTAGCAGAGTAATCAAAGCCTCTTTCTAGTTTGGCCCCTACTACATATTTGCGGTTAGATGACATTGTCTCACGTTAATGGAGAAAATGATTGCTACTGCCGTCACTACTACATGTCCTTGAAATGTTGCAGCCTCTGTCAGAGCATCTTCAAGCTCCTCAGGTGTAGTCTACGCTTTTACTAGCTGTAGCAAGGCTGATATCACATAGTGGATCATGGATTCTAGTGCTTCCTACCATTTCTGTGGAGACAGATCGTATCTTACTTCAGACATATCTGTGCCCCTAGTAAATCCATTATCATTGCGAATGGGACTCATTTACCTCTTACATGACATAGAAATGTCCATTTGACGCCATCCATGCGCCTGCAGAATGTTCTATCACTAAGGACTTGCATTGACGTGCCATTTTGACAATGTCCATTTGACGCCATCCATGCGCCTGCAGAATGTGCTATCACTAAGGTCTTGCATTGACGTGCCATTTTGACCCATTTTCTCGTGTTTTGGGACATGCTCAGGGACATGGTGATTGGATGTGGTCGTAAGCAAAGGGGGCTCTACAATCTGGTCCAGTCTCCATGTGTTGTTGCCTCGTCCTTTTCTACTAGATCAGTCTCTTCATACATGTGACATCTTTTGTTTGGTCACCTTCCTTTGTAGAAGTTGTGTCATGTCTTACCAAAGATACGCACACGTTCAATCTAGAAGAATCACCATTCTTTTCCTGGTCATCAGAGTAGTCAAGCAAACATTTATTAAAGCTTGTCCAATTTGACTTTTAGGATCCCAATCGTGTTCTTGATCAATTCCTAATCACCAGGGACATGTTACATTTTATAGTTGTGGATGACTTCTCAATACTATCTTGGGTTTTTCTTTTGAAAAACAAGTCTGAAGTTGGGTATGCCATTAAATCTTTTATTATTGAAATAAAGAAAAATTTCTATACTAAGGTTAAGTTTGGTCGCTCTGACAATGCCTTAAAGTTCCGCACATTACAGCTTTCTGAGTTCTTTAAGTCTCTTGGAATCATAGTATGCCAGACCTCGTGTTCTTACAATTGTCAACAAAACTACGATGCCAATCCTAATCACTGCTATTTTCTTGATGTAACCAAGATATTTTTTTATTTAGAGTTGTGCTCCATACTCTTTCTGGGGTGATGCAGTTCTCATTGCATGTTACTTGGTGAACCATATGATGTCCTCTATTTTAGGAGAGAAGACCCTTTCTCGAATGCATTTCTCGAAAAAGACATGGTCTTCCTTACATCCCACGTGTTTGGCTCTGTGACATTTGCACACCATCTGACTTCTGATCGTGACAAGCTCGCCCCTAAAGCTATCAAGCGTGTTTTTGTAGGCTACTCTCATACCCAGAAGGGGTACTGCTGCTTCAACTTTGTTACAAGGAAGTACTATATCGGTGTTGATGTCACCTTTTTTTAGTATATCATGTAATTATATCCTACAGGTAACATGTTGACTACGTCTGACTCTAGAGAGGAGGTATATGTGCCTTCCCCTCATATGGAACCACAACCTCCAACCCCACCAACACTCTATTACCGCCATCACCACTTGCTCGTGTCTCCTCCACAACTGCCACCTAATACCCTGGATTACTTACAACCACGTTTCTACGTTTGCAAGGCTCCCACAGTTCGCCTGGCTCATGAGCCTTCCCAATCATCCAACATGCCCTAGGTATGTTCTGAGCACTTTATTTATACTTATGACAGTAGTTATTTGTCTATGCAGCATGCTACTTTACAGGATGAGTAGATTACCTCTAAGGAGGCTAGTCTACAGTTAGAGGAGGAGGCATGTGACCTTGGTGTGCATATTGCTCTTTGAAAGCAGAGACATACATGTAATTTTTATCCTCTTGCAGTCCATGTCTCTATAGAGCATCCCTCATATGATTTCAGAAAGTTTGTCGTGGGACTATCAGTTGTGGAGATACCGCGAACATACCAAAGGACAATGCAAGATAGTCAGTGGCATCTTGTCATGGAGGTGGAGATGGACGTGTTACAGTTGAAGCATTGCTATAGCTCCTACATGGGCATTTATCAGTGGATGCACATGTACAAAAGAGGTGACATTATACATATATCCCAAAATCTGACTGAAGAGGAAAATAAACATTTACATCATAATGGAATAAAAATTTGAGACAAAAGAACTGTACCGTCTAGTATAAAATTATGGAATTTAATGGAATGCAATGTTGATGGCACACGTTACTATTTGTGGTGATTACATTATTATATTGATGTGAATGTCATGAAAAAGAAAAACGTGAAAAAAATTCCCCACATTTTCATTAAACTAATGAGATCACTTGTGAATGTCATAGTGCTAATGCGGTTAAACATGTGCCCAGATTCAAGGGCGTCACAGTTTGGTATCCCAAGTAGGTATTCACAGTGAAGCACCAAAGAGATGTCAGCATGGATCACTACAAGGAGAGGAATGTGTCTTATGGATTCACCAAGATGTATGGGACGGACTATCAAGATACTTTCTCATTTATAACTCGGTATTCTACATTATGGATCTTTCTCTCTATTGCAGTAACATGAGACTAGCCCCTATATCAGCTCGATGTAAAGAATGTGTTTCTTTACAGTGACCTGGATGAGGAAGTCTACATGCAACAACCGCCAAGGTTCGCTGTTGAGGGAGAGCATTATATGGTGTGTATACTTCATAAGGCTATTTATGGCCTTAAACAATGTTCCATAGCATTGTTTCAAAAGCTCTCAGACTTGATAGAGCAGCAGGGGTTTCATGAGAGTGACAGCAAATCACTCATGCCATAGGACTCAGAGAAGTACAATTGCTATAGTAGTCTATGTTGATGATATCATTGTTACATGGGATGATGTGCATGCCATTCGTGCAACTAAGGATTTCCTTGGTTAGCAGTTTGTAGCCAACGACCTTCACGATTTGTTACTTTCTTGGACTAGAGTTCGTTAAGAACCACCAGGGTCTTACCATGACCCCGAGTAAGCATGTTACGCATCTCCTCTCTAAGACAGGCATGGCAGATTGCAAGCATACCTCTACTCCCATGGACGCAAGCATGTAATTATATGATGATGACACAAAGGTAGACAATAAAAGGTACAAGGGGGTCGTTGGGAAGCTCCTATATGTGACCATCACCAGGACAGAGATTTCCCCTTGTAGTGAGCAGAGAGAGCTAGTTTATGAAGCAACCTAAGCAGACATATGGATGCAATCCATATGATTTTGATGTACTTCATGACCTCTCTTAGTATTTTGGGAGTCCTTAGATCACAATCCATGTAAAACACAAAATTAATGGTTGAGATTGATTTGTGTTTCTATTTGTTAGAAAATAGAGAATGCGGAAGCGAATGATAAATAGATGATATTTTAGAAATATAAACAGGAAGAACAAATATTTAATATGGAACCCTACTCCCTAAGGAGCGGGATGAAACCACAGGAGAAGCCCTCAAAGGGGCATATGTTGCATTGCACATTCTCCATTGGACTACAGTGGTGTGCGGCTCTATATATAGCACTCACGGAGTCTCCACATCTTCAAACTGGTAGAAGTGAAACTAAACTCTGGATGGGGTAAATGGATCCTAGAGAGATCCATTTATCCATCTCGCATACATATGTCACACAACCAAATACTCCAATACCCCCCCTCAAGCTGGAGCATGCAATGCTCAGCTTGGATAAACAGAAAGAAACTCAACTCACAATACATGACACTACAGACAATATCAACTCTATGCGAACAACTGTTGAATGCCGTCGACGACATTGCTTCTCATGTCGTGCAAGTGAGGAGGACGAACGGGCTGGAGTGCGAGTCAAACTAAGGACTCAGAATCTCACCATCGAGTCTGAAACTGCACGTGGAGAAGTCTCCTCGTCAGAGAACTGGGTCTCCCCCATCTAGCTCATAGAATGGTACTCTACTCCGGAGTCCCTATGATACCACATGAAAACCCTTACCCACATGGCATAAGAAATGGTCCTCTACTCTGGAGTCCCCATGGCTTACATGAAAACTCTGGCTGACAAAACAAGAATGATGGGGACCACGAAACTGAAGATTGCACACTCGTGCGTCTTGAAATGCAGACTCGAAAACTGACGTCGAGTCTGAACATCTGACGAACTGTAGAGTCTGAAAATCAGATGGTCTGGAGAATATCTGAATCTGTCCTTTAAATCAAGACCAATGACTCTACACCATACTCCCCCTTTCTCCCATACTTGTCGGAAACTCAACATCGACAAAGTTGGGAGAAGACAAGATAAATAGAGGGTACAAAATACCAATAAGCCGTATCACATCTTTCCTTCGGCTTTTCAAACTTTTTTTTGAAATCATTTTTTTGAAACATTTTTTTGCAATATGCATACGCATTTTCTTTCTTTCTTTTTTGTACGCACCCTTTTTTTCTAATTTTTTAAAGGACTACCCTTTTTTTAACCTGAGTGGGCCCTACAAAAAAAGAACATATTTTGTTTATAAAGGTGGGGTCTTCGAGCCCTAGGGTTTCCACGATGGGAAGCCTCTCCGGAGAAGAGAGAATGCCGCCGTCGCTAGAGATATGGAGCCGCACAAAGATTTGGAGGAGGGCCTCCTATTCTGTGTCGCCGTTGTGATTGGCGACGAGCGCTCGGAGGAGACACGCGGCTAAGGCAGTGCAAGGGGCGTGCAGGGCTGCATCTTTGTTTCATTGCAGAAGGTCATGGAGAGCACCGCCTGGAAGGCGTACGTCGATGGGGCTATACGTGAGGGGTTTTGTCAGAGCACGTACGTGGAGGAGATCGCTGCCCAGATGTTTTTTTTGAAGTCTAAAAGGTAGGGGGAAACACTCGATGGTGTCCGCCCCATGATTATTTATTCCAAAAATATAAGTAAATGAAAGGAAGAAAACAAACCAAACACGGACCCCACAGATCCACTACAACACCCAGTCCTCTACCATGCGTTTGGCAAACACCCCCACGTTCTCCTTATAAAATCTTTGACCCGAGAACAGCAAGTCATTCCTTCCTCGTCAAACCTCCCATAGAATAGCCATGGGATAGAGCCGCTCCCTCCTCGGTCTAGTCAGATTTGCGTGGATCGAACTCCAGAAGGCCTGAAAGTCGTCATTGTGGCACCACGCTAAGCCAACCTCCTGCCATATTTGAGACACCACGAGGCATGAGAAAAAGAGGTGCTCCACAGATTCAATCGCATCATTACAAATTAGGCACCTGTCTGAAATGTCGCCAAGAAGCCTGGCGCACCGATCCTGCTGCCCAGATGTTGCAGCAGGAAGAGGAGGGCGCAAGGAGGCCCTTGCCGCCTGAAGCGTAAGCTTCGCGCTGCTAGGGGGAATTGGGACGGGATGCGGCGCCTAGGGCTGGGATGCATGCCTAGGAAAACGCTTGAGAGAAGGTGCGCTAGGGCATGGGCTGCTGGATTTTCGCACCTAGCAAACAGGAGAGGCGCGCGAGGGCTAATGCTGGGGATCGGGCTTTCGCTCGCCTAGAAGGAGGGTACTGGGAGATGCGACGCGTCGCCGCTTGGGACTGGAGGTGGCGCACATTCGCCTAGGTGCGCCACACTTTGAACATGAGCGGCATCGCCTAGATGCCTGTCGAAGTCCTTGAACTCGGCCGATCTAGAGGGTCGTGCCCAAGTAGCCAAACACCCTGACAGAAATTAGGGTTTCGATTGAAACCCTAAACTTGGATGGCACACAACAGCGATGATGGCAATACTCAAATATTGAAAATAATACAAAAAAATTCCAAATCGAATCTCGAATAACAACAAAGAACTTAAAAAAATCCTTGAGAATCGACCCTCTTTGATACCATGTTAGAAAATAGAGAATGCGGAAGCGAATGATAAATAGAGCATAATATAGAAATATAAACAAGAAGAACAAAGATTTAACGTGGAACCCTACTCCCTAAGGAGCGGGATGAAACCACAAGAGGAGCCCTCAAAGGGGCATAAGTTGCATTACACTTACTCCACTGAACTACAGGGGTGTGGGGCTCTATATATAGCACCCATGGAGTCTCCACATTTCCAAACTGGTAGATGTGGGACTAAACTCTGGATGAGGTAAATGGATCCTGGAGAGATCCATTTATCCATCTCCCATACATATAACGCACAACCAAATACTCCAACACTATTCAATGGTGATGATTTTGTTGTATAAAAATACAACAATAATAAAACTAAATTTGTTGAGAGGTTTCTTATTTATCATTGTCTCTATTTCTATTTCTCATGTTTTTCCGTCATCTTTATGTAATTTCTCCTTAGAGCCTTTCTCCTATATAAGAGGGTTCTAGGTTTGAGAGACAGACAACTTTTCTTTCCACACCTTTAAACGTGGTATCAGAGCGACGATCCTAGACCAGAGCATGTGACCTAAGCCTAGCCCCTCCCCATCTAGACCCCTCACATGCCCCTCCGCACGAGCTGCCGCCTCCCTTCTCGCAGGTTGACGCCGCCCAGCGTCGCCCCTCGTGCTCCCTCCTTTCGCATGCTCGTCTCCCCAATTGGGCTGCACTCCTCGCGGGTCATCTCCACACGCATGTGATCTCGCGTGCCCTCCTCGCTCCTCTAGGGTTGCCGCAGCCCTCGCGACCTACACCCCTCACGGGTGGCAGGTGATTCTTGCGGGCCTTCCTATAGGCCACTGCCCTTGTGGATATCCGCTCACCCTCTCGTCTCGGTCTTGGTTTAGGTCCCTCTTTGGGCTCCTAGGGTGTGAAGCGATCGTCTAAAAACACCATAGCCAACCAAAGGAAACTTCAAAGAATGGAAGATGTTGTGGTATGAGTCTACACCTACAACCATCTTCACATATGTTCGTGTAGACACAAATCTTGTTGGCTACAATCCCAGTCTTGGTGATAGTTGTTATCATGGTTGACAACAAAGCAGATGTCCTTGGGGGCTTCAAAGGTCCAACCCCCATCGTCAAGATGGATGACACAAACTATGAACTATGGACCATTCAATAAATGAGTCTGATGCAATATAATGGAAAGAACCACATCCTCGCAAGTGACAAGACTAGGATAAATGTCTCATGGGAGGTAGATGATGCTATACACGGGTATGGCTATCCGGGACGGTATCTACAGAGATAGCAATTGATATACTGAGTCAGTCTAGTGCAAAGGCTATATAGGGACATTCTCACTGCAACATACTCTATCACAAATAATGAATCGAAAATACGGCAACTCCAACATGATATCTTTACATCGAAGCAGAACGATCGACCCTTCTCCCTTCCATACCCTATACACTTCCTTGGGGGGCATGTTTGAGAAGCTACACGGCTACATTCCCTTTACCGCTACGACAGAGCAGATCAAGGCTTACAGAGATACGGTGATGACTGGTGTATTTCTAGCAGCCCTTGATCCTAAATATGACTCAGCCCATGATCAGATTCTTACGGATGCTATCATACCTCCAATGGAGGAGGCATATCACAGACTGGGTAGGATTTCTATCTCCTCTGGTGGTAATGTGCAGTCTCATACATCATTAACTATGGTTGCCTCTTGTGGTAGGGAGAACCCTACTCCATATCGTGGTAGAGGAGGATTTAAACGTGGTAGAGGGGGAGGTCGTCGATCACGTCAGCCGTGCACCTTCTGCAGAGGACTGGCCACTCTGAGGAAACCTGTTATTCCAAGCATGGCTTTCCTACTTCTGCTAGAGTTGCAAAACTATCTCAACAGGTTGAGAGTTCTTATCCAGTTGCTGATCAGAGATTTGACGAACTTGTGGCCAGACTCAGGGAGATCATGCCTACTTCAGGATCCCCAGAGGTAGCTGCCTCTGCTGCTGTGTCTTCCTCAGGTATAGCATATGCCTTTACTAGTTGTTACAAGGCAGATTTGTCAGAATGGATTATGGACTCAAGTGCGTCTCATCACCTCTGTGGTGATAGAAGTCAGTTTAGTGTTTTTGGTCCAACACAGCCTGGACGATCTGTTGTGATAGCCGATGGATCACATTCTCCCATTACTGGTCAAGGGGAAGTGCAACTAACTTCTGTGATGAGACTTCAGAATGTTCTTTATGCTCTTGAATTTTCAATGAACTTATTATCTATTAGTCAAATCACCAAAGATTTACATCGTCGTGCCATTTTTGACCCATATGATCTTGTGTTTCAGGACATTCTAACAGGCAGGGTGATTGGTATTGGCCGTGAGCAAGGAGGTCTCTACAGAATAATGCAATCTCCTTATGCTAGTGCTTCTTCCATTCGCACTGGGTCTGCATCTCCTTACATATGACATCTTCGTTTTGGTCATCTTCCTCTGCAGAAGTTGTGTCACGTTCTTCCTCATATTTCTCCTCGCTCTACCCTTCAGTGCGAGGCCTGCCAGCTTGGAAAGCATCATCGGTCTACGTTCCACAATCGTTAGGGTCGAGTAGTCGTGGTCTGTTTGATTTATTTCATTCGATATTTTGGGTCCCAGTCGTGTCCATGATCATCAGGGGCATAGATTTTATCTCGTTGCTGGTTATGAGTTTTCAAGGTTGTCTTGGGCTTTTCTTCTTAAAACCAAATCTGATGCTGGTCATGTTATTCAGTCCTTCATTATTGAAATAAAGAACATTTTTTCTGCAAAAATCAAGTATATACGTTACTAACAATGCTTTGGAGTTTTGTACTAATTAGCTTGTCGAATTTCTTGTGTCTCATGGTATTGTCCATCAAACATCTTGTGCATATACGTCACAACAGAATGGAGTGGCTGAAAGAAAATATCACCATCTTCTAGGTGTTACAAGGACCCTTTTGATCCAAAGTCGTGCTCCTCATTCTTACTGGGGATACAATCCTAACTGCTTGTTACCTTGTTAATCGTATGCCCTCTTCCACTATGGGAGAAAGATTCCGTTCTTGATTGCGTTTCCCGAGACAGATCTTTTTTCTCTCACACCTCGAGTTTTTAGATCTGTGGCTTTTGTCCATCAGATGTCCCTTGCTCTTGACAAGCTCTCTCCTAGAGCGGTCAAATGTGTGATTGTTGGGTACTCCAAGACCCAAAAGGGATATCGTTGCTTCGACCCTATTCGACGAAGATATTATGTTAGTGCTGATGTAACCTTTTTTGAGTCTATTATGTACTTATCTCATACAAGTGACAAGCTTATTTCTTCTGAGGATGGAGGAGATGTATATATGCCTTTACCTCCGATCTCTACTCCACCACTGCCACCGCCTCCACCACCGACTACGTCTTCTTCACCGCATCCACCACCTCCTTTCTTTCACCAGGTTTATCAGCGTGGACCTCGTGCTCACGTGCCTCGCTCATCATCCAGCACGCCCGAGGTATGGTTTGAAAATTTGAGTTCTTCTAATGGCAATGGTGATATGCATATACAGCATGCGGTGCAGGATATACAAGATGTTATACCTTCTGTGAGTACTGAAGATCTAGATGTGCCTATTATTCTATGGATGCAGAAGAGTGCATTTACTATGCATCCTTGTGCTTGCCATGGGTCCTTGGATTGCCTTTCCAAGGAATTTCAGAAGTTCATCCTGGGGTTGTCAGCAGTCGAGATACCACGCTCATATCAAGAGGAACTGCAGATTAATGGGTGGCGTTTAGCAATGGAAGAAGTGACGTCTTTATGATCTCGAGGTACGTGGAGCATTGTTCAAGCTCCTCAAGGTGCGTCTATTGTTAACAGCAAATGGATGTTTACTGTGAAACACCGTGTAGGTAGTACAATTGACAGATATAAAGCTAGGTTGGTTTCTCGTGGGTTAACCCAAATATATGGGGTGGACTATGATGACACCTTTTCACCTGTTGCATGTCATTCCACGTTTCAGATTCTTATTGTAGTTGTCGGGGTACATGACTGGCTGCTTTTCCAACTTGATGTGAAAAATGCTTTCCTGTATGGTGATCTGCAGGAAGAAGTTTACATGGAGCAACCACTGGGGCTTGCTACTGAGGGAAAGTCTACTATGGTCTGTCGACTTTACAAGGCCATATATGGCCTCAATGAGAGTCTGAGGGCTTGGTTTCAGAAGCTCTTAGAGTTGATTGAACAAAGTGGTTTTGTCAGATCTACTACAGATCATTCTCTCTTTGTTAAGAGAACTCAGGGAGGTACGGTTGCCGTTCTAGTTTATATTGATGACATTGTTGTTACTGGTAGTGATGAACATGGTATTCAGGCTGGCAAGGAGTTCCTTAGACGACAGTTTGTGATCAAGTATCTTGGCAAGCTGCGTTATTTTCTTAGCTTGGAGTTTGCACGCAGTCAACAGGGCATAATTATGACGTAAAGGAAGTATGTCACTGATCTTCTGACTGAGACATGTATGATAAGCTACAGACCTGCCACTACACCAATGGATCCGAATGCTAGACTATATGATGATGATTCTGAGGAGATAGATAAGAGACAGTATAGGGAACTGGTAGGAAAATTGTTGTATATTACTATTACCAGGCCTGACATATCATTTGTTGTGAGCAAAGTTAGCCAGTTCATGGAGCAACCTAAACAAGTTCACATGGATGCAATTTTTATGATCTAAAGATATCTAAAATCTTCTCTAGGTACATGTCTACTTTCCAGAAGAGACACATCATTCTCAGTTACTGGATGTACTGACGCAGATTATGCTGGATGTCCCAAAGATAGGAAGTCCACTTCAGGCTTCACCGTGTTCGTTGGTAGCTCATTGCTCTCATGGAAGAGTAAGAAACAAATAATTGTTACTCGATCCAGTGCTGAATCAGAATATAGGACTATGGCCCAAGGAAGCACATAAATGATGTGGGTCGAGTCTGTTCTAACTGACCTTGCAGTTGATCTGCCTCTTCCAATGCACCTCAAATGTGATAATCAAGTAGCTCTATTTATAGCAAATAATCCAACCTTCCATGATAGAACGAAGAACATTGAAGTTGATTGTCATTATACCCGTGACTTGATCCAAAAAAGGGTTTATTTCCACCTCCCATGTTGCTTCAGGAGAACGGATTGCAGACATGTTTACTAAGGCTCTTGCAAAAGGTCCTTTCCAGCGTTGTTGTTCCAAGCTGAGCATGATAGACATATATGCTCCAGCTTGAGGGGGAGAGTTGAGAGGTTTCTTATTTATTGTTGTCTGTATTTGTATTTCTCATGTTTTTCCATCCTCTTTATGTAATTTCTCCCTAGAGCCTTTCTTTTATATAAGAGGGTTATAGGGCTAAGAGACAAATAACTTTTCTTTCTACACCTTTCAACAAAATTAAATTAAATATATATTGAATTATCACCAAAATAATTTAATTTAATTTAATAAATTTGGATAAGAGCATGGAGAATGATTCCACTTACTAAATATAAGGGGGGACGACCACACTGGAGAAAGTCAAGGGTGGTTGTCCACCCTCCATGTATGGAAAGTGGCTCATCCTATTAATTTATGTGAGATTTTATATCGCACATAATCCTTTATATTTGCAACAAATTTTATTGCAAATATATTCACAAAATTAATTCTAAATTAATCCGTGAATATTTCAATCATAGCTTTGAAAAAATATGAATCATATTCATATACCTAAAATAAGAAGTAAATTGTATTTTCAATTAATTATCTAATGTGAATACAATTTACATCAACAAGTAATTCTTAAATACTATTTACAATAGGCTTTCTCTAATATATTACAAATCACATTTACGATGTATACATAAATAACATGGATGATGCTATCCACATTATTCATATCCTTGACAATTAAATCACATTTAATTATCGTGGATCATCATTCTCATGCAACTAAATGATATGAATCACATTCACATTATTTATGATAATTAAATCATATTTAATTATCAATTTCTCAATGCACAGATACATAATTCATCAATGGGATTATTCTTGATTTTTTTCAAGAATAATATGCTTTCTCCGCAGATACTTAGAGATAAGGTCATGGCGATTGTACGTTCTACGTATAGTGACTTGGAAATTGATCATATCTCAAATCCAGATCCCAGAGACCTCCAATAGATGTTGATTAAATCAAAGCCATAAATCGAATCTTCTCATTGCATTTGAATCACATTCAGATCAATGTTCATCATTTGGACTGAGATCATATTACTTCTCTACTGAGAGGAGTCATTAAAATCCATACCTATTCACTCCATTGGAATAGAAGTTTCATGGTTATACAATCACTTATTGATCTCATCACCCTTAGGTTCCTAATACATGTACATCCTGCATACTGGAAGACCTAGAATCCTGAAGATATAGATCAAATTTACACAGTCATCTTCAGGGTTTTATCATGAAATTTCTCATTAGATCATTGAGAGTTGGTATCAATCATAGGCTTTCCAAAAGCATATATCATACCTAAAAATTCTTGTTATGCTTCCAAAGCAAGACGACCATGTGTGGATTTCATCGGTCCCAATACCTCATGAGTGAGCTCATGTCTTCTGATTTACAAGAAAACTTATCTGATCTCGTTGAGAGATCGCATTACTCATATGCCCTTGTATGCACACCAGCTTGTTGGTGTATAGACCTTGATTAGGTCATCGACCTATCAGTCTGCCGAATATACATACTTAGATACATAGTAATGCATTTTTCTCTGGTCAGAGGATGCAAGCCTATATCATGACAACATACGATATAGGTCTTGGTTATCTTGATCTCGTTAAGTCAAATCTTTGACCTAACTTATATGAAACCTCCGAATCTCTATTACAATGCATAGGATCTACATCAAGAGGTCGGCCATATATCAAGCAAAAGAGAGAATTTTTATCTCCTACTCAGGATGGAGATCATATGTTAATAATCATTTGACAGTACTTGATGAGTCCCCAATCTAACTCTTTAGATATCATCCAAGCACCGGCCTCTATGATTCATCAATTAAATCAATAGATGTATGATCATCAAGATGGCCATGGTACATAACCCTATTTGTACTAAGGGACCTATTATGAAAATTAATTATTTTTCATTTTATGGAATGAATTTGCAATAACATTTATTGCTTACATGCTCGTCGTGGGCTCGCATGTCCAACAATCTTCCACCAGCCCAAAGAGCCATTAATGGGCTAATCTTTAAATCCACATTCATGCGCTAATCATAAGTTATTTAGAAAAATAGCGAGGTAATTTGATCAATCACTCTGTTCCTGAGAGATTATGCCTAGTCCTTTAACGATACTTGCATATTTCCTAGTAGCAGTGCTCGCATACAATGCGAATGTTGCATCTAATGCAACCAATACTCAATCTTGTCAAAGTAATTATAGTGTATTTAAACTACAATCCAATAATCGTTATAACCAGTATTTAATTTCAATTATCCTTATCATAATGCCCTTATTCCCGGAGATCTCTATCTCATAAGACTAAGAACTAGTCTTAGGTCTTAGAAGGCATCGACAGTTAAGACCTTTGAAATCACTATTTATAAAGTCTTAAGTTCTTGAAGATTAGACTTTGAGATCACTATCTCAAAAGTCTTATCCGCTTTGAAGGTGGTTTATATTACTGCAATCAATTATTTTATCTCCATAGTAGAATCAATAACAGTTTACACTCACATTGTATGGCAGATATCTGATTTTTGCACACATCTAGCATACACCAAGCCTCTCGTAACTGATGCACAAAGGAAAGCAATTTAGCATTCACTTCCTCGACTCTTTGAGGTGTTATTCTTTTAGATAGGTAATTACCATATCCTTAGGGAAGGAAGCCTTTCTTGGGGTTTTCCAAGAATGGAACATGTCCAAGATGTACCACTAATGTGACTGTCCCAATAACCTCTTCTCTTTGCTTCTGAACCTCCTCAGATCTAAGATATAAAAGACATCCTTGAGATCATATCTCAAGTTTGGAACAACCATATTATAAAACACTTATTATCATCCTTATATCATTCCAAATGATTAGGATATTATCTACATTTAGTATGATGAAAACAATAGCACTCTCACTAAGCTTCACATCTTTCATGAAGATTCTATCTGAAATCATAACATTTACAATTTCATCAAATCCAATGTTCCAACTACAAGAAGCTTATTTAAGTCCATACATGGAGTTACTTTAGCTTGCACAACTTACATTCCTCAATTATAAAGCCCAGTGGCTACTTTATATGAATGTCCTCAGAGAGCTACTCATAGAGGAATGCAATCTTAGCGTCCATCTTGTAGATGTCATAGTAAAGTTGTATAGCTATAGTTAGCAATATTATGATGGGTTTAAGCATGGTCACTGAAGAGCCAGTCTCATCGCAAGTGATGCCTTCGCTTAGTGTTGTGGATACGAGTCGTACTCAGAAGGTCTCTAACTTCTCATCAGTTCGCCTCTTTCTCTTGAGGATCCATTTATACTTGATAGATTTTATGTTTATAGGTGAATCCTCGAGGGTCTATATACAACACTTTTATATGAAATTTACTTTAGACTTTATTGTTAACATCCATCTCTCCATGTCATTATTCTTAGAAGCTTCATTGTATGGAGTCAGATCATTGTCAGACTTAACTGACACGTGGAATTCATGCCCTCTAGGTGGTCTTACCACCCTTAAACCAATTTGAAGATATTGGAAGAAATAATCGATGTGTTTTATTCCTAGAAACCCTAGGCTCTCTTATATATAGGAGAGACCAATGGGTAAATTACATAAGATAGATACAAAGAAATAAAATAACAGAAAAGGTACATAGGAATAGAAATATCTCTACACTTCCCCTCAAGATGGAACATAGATGTCAATCATGCTCAGCTTGGACAAATATGTCTGAAATGGCCCCCTGAGTAATGTCGTGGTAAAGATATCTGTTGTTGCTCTCCTGAACTAACATGAGAGGTAGAAATCAAACCCTTCTGAATCATGTCTCTAGTATAATGGCAGTCTACCTCAATATATTTCGTTGTCTCATGGAATGCAGGATTGTTTGCAATGAATAAGGCATCTTGATTATCACATTATAATTGCATGGATAGAGGAACATCTATATGCAATTCTGCTAACACTGCTCGAACACACATCAATTCTGTACTTACCTGAGCCATAACCCTATACTCAGATTCGACACTTGCCCTATCCAAAACTGTTTGTTTCTTGCTTTTCCAAGAAACAAGAGAACTGCCAACAAATACTGCAAATCCTGACGTAGAATTCCTATCGTTAGGATACCCTACATAGTCAGCATCAACACACGTAGATACAGAGAGAGTTGCTCCTTTCCTGAAAAGTAATCCTGCACCAGGAGAAGATTTTAGATATCTCAATATCATGTATATAGCATCCATATGTACTTGTCGAGGCTGTTCCAGAACTGACTCACCCTACTCACTACGAAAGAGATATCTGGTCAGGTAATAGTAACATAAAGGAGCTTTCCATCATCTCTCTATATCTCCTTTGATCAACCTTATCTGTATCATTATCGTATAACCTCATGCTAGGATCCATAGGAGTGGTAGAGGGTCGACATCCAATCATGCCTGTCTCAACAATCATGTCTGTGACATATTTTCTGTGGGTCATCATAAGACCCAGCGCATTTCTAGCAAATTCCAACCCTAAGAAATACCTTAGGGTGCCCAGATCCTTAGTAACAAACTGACAGCCTAGGAAATCTTTTGCCATCTTTATACCCTGCATATCATCCCTTATAACAAGAATATCATCAACATAGATCATTATGACAACAATACTTCTAGGTGTCCTCTGCACAAAGAGTGAATGGTCTGCATTAGACCTCTTGAACCCTTACTTCTCAATCAGGTCCGACAGCTTCCGAAACCATGCCCTTGGACTTTGCTTAAGTCCATATATCACCTTATGGAGTCTACAAATCTGCTGACACTTCCCCTCAGTAGCAAAACCTGAAGGTTGTTGCATGTAGGCTTCCTCCTGTAGATATCCATAGAGAAATGCATTTTTAACATCCAGTTGAAACAAAGGCAATCACGTACCACAACTACCAAAAGTAGGACACGCAGTGTACAATGATGAGCCACTGAAAACGTGTCCAAGTAATCCCCGCTGTAGGTCTGAGTGAAGTCTCATGCCACTAATCTTGCCTTTTAGCAATCAAGGCTACCATTTGTATGATGTTTAATTGTAAACATCCATTTTCAACTAAACACAGATGTCATAGGAGGAGCAGACACCAAACTCCATGTACCACGTGACTGCAACATAGCCATTTCTTCCCCTATAGCCAACACTAGTAACTATCCTTCAATGCCTCCTAATAAATTCCGTGGAATTACCACGACAGATAGAGCTACTGCAAATATATGAAATTCCCCGATTAGACGATGAAAGGAGACCTGTGAAGCAAGAGGGTAGCTTCTGCTTGCAAAATGTAACAGGTACATCCAGGTTATTGGGAACCTCCTCCAACTGTGGGCTATTCTCCTGCAATGATTCCTGCACAAAAATATCTCCAGATCCATCGTTAGAAACCATGTTATAAAAACAAACCTAAGGCATACTAGATGATGGGCGATGTCCATGAGCAATCCGACGGGTAAAGAATTTAGGTAATAGTGGAACAATGGGCATTTGCGACTGGGTAGTAGGAGGTGGTACAGGTGGTGGTGGGGGAGGTGGTGGTGTAACCACTAGCATAGGAGGAGGTGATAGACTCATAGGAGGGGTGGCATGTAAGCCTCATCATTTGAGTCTGATGAAGCAAACCTGCCACCTGTAGGAGAGACATACATCACAGACGCAAGAAAGGTGGCATCAGCACTAACATAGTATTTTCTGCGCAAAGGATCATAACAACGGTACCTCTTCTGGGTCTTGGAATACCCAACGAACACACATTTGACAACTCTAAGAGAGATCTTGTCAAGACCTTGAACTAATTGGTGAACGAAAGCAACAGAGTCGAATACATGAGGAGTGAGCGAGAATAACTCCTTCTTAGGAAAAGCTATAGAGAAAGGAATCTTCTCTCACCAAGACAAAGGATGGCATGTGATTCACCAAATAGCATGTTGTAAGAACCACATCACCCAAAACAAATGTGGGGCATGACTTTGAATGAGAAGAGTCCGAGTAACATCTAATAGATGATGATGCTTTCTCTTAGCAACACCGTTTGTTGAGATGTGTAAGCACAAGAAGTTTGATAAATAAACCCATGAGATGAATGAAAATGAGATAAAGCATGAGTACATAATTCCAAAGAATTATCAGTTGGTACAAATTAGTTTGCACAAATTTCACAGAGGTAGAGAAAACATTCACTTCATTTATTTTTTTTGTTACATCCCCTGCTTCAGACTTATTTTTCAAAAGAAATACCCAAGACAACCAAGAAAAATCATCCATAGCCACAAGATAAAATCGGTGTCACTGGTGATCAAGAACACGACTCGGACACCAAATGTCAACATGAAATAACTCAAAAAGAGAGCTACTGCTCTGACTTTGACGACTAGGAAAAGAAGACCGATAATGCTTTCCCAACTGACATGCCTCACACAAAAAGGAAGACCCTTGTGAAATTTACGGCAACATGTGATGCATCTTCTGAAGAGGTAGATGACCAAACTGAAGGTGCTAAGTGAACGAAGATACTGGTTCACTCGAATGAGAGGATATACCTGCATAAAAAGTCCGAACCAAGGGATAGAGGCCACCCTACTCACAACCACACCCAATCACTCTATCTGTAAGAATGCCCTGAAAAACAAGAGATGATGGATCAAAAATAGCTTGATAGTGCAAATACTTTGAATTTTGACTTATTGAAAGCAAATTCATAGAGAAATCAGGAGCATGTAGAACATTCTGCAATTGCATCGAGGGTGCCAAAGTAATCTTTCCATGTCCTGTGATTGGGGAATGAGTCTCATCGGCTATCACAACTGTTCTCTCTGGGGGAACCTATCTATAGGATACAAGTTGTTGTCTATCTCTACGTAAATGATGTGTCACCCTGGAGTCCATAATCCACATTGTAATCTCATATCCATGACAAAATATAAAAGCATAAGTACTACCTGGAGTGCTAGCTGTAGCAAAAGTATTAGAAGAAGCAGAAGTTGCCACATCTGAATGGCCTCTTAGAGATGGTGAAGCGAAAGGAGGCATAATATCCCTCAATCTGACCACGAGATCATCAAACCACTGATCTGAGGTAGGAACGGCTAAAGACTCGACTTGTTCCGCTACTCGGTGCGATGGAGGAAAACCATGCTTCGAATAACATGTATCCTCTGAATGGCCAGGACGATGAGAAAACGTGAGAGGCGTGAAGTTGCGAATCTTCTCAAACATCCCTTTCAAGGATGTATTCAACGAATGCCGGGGTCGTCCATTCTGCTTGACAGTGAATATGTCATGCTGGAGTTGGAGAATCTTCGTCTCATTCCTCGACTAAGAATATGTTGGATATCCCACATTGCCTTAGAAGTAGGCTGATACAACACGTCATTGGCGATTTCAATCGTCAATGTACCAGAGAGCCAAACTTTAACATAAGCGTTGTCCGCCTCCCATGAGGCGTTTACCCCAGTTTTCTCCATCGGCTCCTCCTCGGTAAGAATATGTTTCTTACCATTTGACTTCATAAGGCTCATGAACTGCATAGCCAAGAATTTATAGTTTGTCCTATTCATTTTGACAATATGCACTGGACCTTTGAAAGCACATGTGGCGGGTACATCTACTTTATTCTCGAACGTATCCGAAGGCATAAGACTAGGGCCGTGAAGACCAACGAGTGAATGTGTACACATGCATATGGGGATTTGAATGCATATGTAGACTTATGCACCCAAATCCATTAACCAGATGAGGGGACCGACACCAGTGCGCAGGGAAAGGCGCGCGTGCAGGTGACGTGGGAACGACTGCATGCGAGCGATGCGCACGAAGGCTGCGTAAGGAGGTGACGTGTTGGGGTTGTGAGCGAGAGCGGTGCACGGGTGGCACGAGGGCACCCGGGGGCAGCGCAAGGCCGACGCAGGTTGTGTGCGAGGGCGTGATAGCGGGGGTGATGCGCGGGCGACGTGGGTGGGGGCTGCGCGTGGGATGGAAGGTTGGGTTAGGATTTTGGATACCTGAGCTCTGGTCTAGGACTGCCACTCTAATACCATGTTGGAAGAAATAATCGATGTGTTTTGTTCCTGGTAACCCAAGGCTCTCTTATATAGAGGAGAGATCTATGGATAAATTACATAAGATAGACAAAAAGAAATAAAATAACTGAAAAGGTACACTGGAACATAGAAATATCTCTACAGAAGATGTATGAGTGTTTCATCTGTAATTGTCCTACTAATTTCCGATTTTAAGAGCCTCATTATCTTCTCGAGATTCAACGAGTTCATATACTTCATTTTAACTTGATTCTCAAAGAAAGTTACCATCAAAGAATCATATCCTTGAAGATGAATTTTTTTTTAGAATATCAAGATCATAAAGTAGGTGTCCAATACCATCCTTTATTTTCCTAATAAAGTAGCACTCTCTGGTGCTAGATTCCAGCATTCTTACATCGATGATATGGTTATGGACCAAGTAACCTAAATCCTCAAGTGTCCAAGACAAGGATAGGTTCCAAACCATAACTTATGAGGGTTTTCGGATTTAGATTCGCATTGAATCTTATTAAGGATATATATTGCCGTCTCTACTACATATATACTCGGAAACTAAATATGCTGATATTCATCATTTGATGAAATCATGTCACACATGATCCAATTGCATCTCCCTACAACATTATTGAGTTTAGATATTAGGAGTGAGAGAGGAATGTCATTCCTTTCTCCATAAGGTATTCCTATAATTCATGTAATAGGTAGTTGATAGCTAAGTTAGATTAAATTCATTTCATCTTCCTTCAAACTTTGGCTCTAAACCAAAATTGTGAAATCTGTGAACATTTCAAAGGTTTCTAAGGTGAAGGGAAGAAATCTCATATCAGAAATAATCATCAATTGATATCACATATCATTAATGTTTATTATGATACTGATGATCAACATACATCAAAATAATTGAGATCTTGAAAACATTGGCATCTTACACTATTCCCAGAGAAGGGTGCATTGGACATTTTTACTTTGATGTCTGTATACGACATAGGTCTTGGTTATCTCGATCACTTTAAGTCAACTCTTTGACTTAACTTATCTAACACCTCCGAATCTCTATTCTTATGCAGAGGATCTAAGTCAAGAGGTCAGTTAGATATCAACCTTTAGAAAAGAATTACCATCTTCTTCTCAGGATGGATATCCTCTCTTAATAATCACTTGACGATGCTTGATCAGTCCTCAATCTAATTCTTTAGATATCATCCAAGCACCAACCTCTATGATTCAACATTTGAATCAACAGATGCATGATCATTAAGATGGCGATGGTACATAATTCTAATTATACTAAGGGACCTATTATGCAAATTAGTTATTCTTAATTTCAGACTAATGAGTGAATTGCAATAACATTTATTGCATAATAGTTCGTCGTTGGCTTGCATGTCCATCAATCTCCCACTAGTCTAAAGAGTCATTAATGGACTAATCTTTTAAAACCACACTCATATGCTAATCATAAGATATCTAGAAAAATAGCTTGGTAACCTGACTAGTCACTCTATTCTTGAGAGACTACGTAAAATCCTTTTACAGTACTTACATATCTCCTAGTAATAGTGCTTAAATCCAATGCGAATGTTGCATCTTATTCAACCAATACTCAATCTTATTAAAGCAACTATAGTGTCTTCGACACTAGAGCTTAATAATCGTTATAACCGTTATGTAATTTCTATTATCCTTATCAGAATGCCCTTATTTCTGGAGATCTCTATCTCCTAAGATTAAGACCTGATCTTAAGTCTTATAAGGCATCCGCAATTAAGACTTTTTAGATTACTATCTATAAAGCCTAAGTTCTTAAAGATAAGACTTTGAGATCACTATCAAAAAGACTTTTCATCTTTGAAGATATTATTATTACTGCAATCAAGTATTTTATCTCTATAATAGGATTAGTAACAATTTACTACTCCCACTACATAACAAACATCTGCCTTTTGTACACATCTAGCACACACCACACTTCTAGTAACCGATGAGCAAGGGCAAGCAGCGTTAGTATTCACTTCCTCAACTCTTTAAGGTGCTATCCCTTCAGATAGGTCAGTACTATATCTAAAGGGAAGGAAGCCTTCCTTGGGGTTTCCCAAAAATGAAACATGTCCAAGGTGTACCACTGATGTGACGGTCCCAATACCCTCTTCTCTTTGCTTCTAAACGTCTTCAAAACTAAGATCTATGACGTATCCTTGAGACGTTTCATCTCAAGGTGTGGAATAACCAGATTATAAAACACTTATTATCATCCTTATATCATTCCAAATGATTAGGATATTATCTAAATTTAGCAAGATAAGCACAAAGGCACTTCCACTAAGCTTCACATGGTTCATCAAGATTTTGTATGAAATCATAACCATTATAGTTCTGTTAAATCTGATGTTCTGACTAAAAGATGCTTATTTGAGTCCATAGATGGAGCTTTGTTACACACTGCCTTCCTCAACAATGAAACCATGGGGCTACTTCATATGAGTATCCTCGGTGAGGAATTTGTAGAGGAATGCTATCTTGACTTCCATTTTGTAGATGTCATAGTCAAGTTGTATAGCTATACTTAGCAATATTTTGATGGGTTTAAGCACGGCCATTGAAGATCAAGTCTTATCGAAAACAATGTCTTCTCTTCATGTGTATCTTGTGGATACAAATCGTGCTTTGAAGGTCTCTATCCTCTCATCAGGTTCCCTCTTTCTCTTGAAGATCTATTTATACCTAACGGGTCTTACCCTTATAGGTGGATTCTCGAGGGTCCATATATAACACTTGTATACGAAGTCTACTTTAGACTTTATTGATAACATCCATCTCTCCATGGCATGATCTTTATAAGCTTCATCGTATGAAGTCAGATCTTATTTTACTTATATGACACATGGAATCCATACCCTTTAGGTGGTCTTACCACCCTTTAACTAAGAGGTATGAGTGTTTTATGTTTAATTGTCCTTTTAGTTTCCGATTCAAGAGTCTCATTATCTTCTCAAAATTTAATGAGTTCATTTACTTCATTTTTCATCTTGATTTTCAAAAAAGTCATCCTCTTAGAATCATATTCTTAGAGATGAAATTTAAGAATCTTAAGGTCATAAAGTAGGTATCCAATACCATCATTTATATTCCTAATTAAGTAGCATTCTCTGGTGCTAGAATCTATCTTATTTGCATTGATGACATGTTTATGGACCAAGTAACCTTAAATCCACAAGTGTCTAACTCTAGGCTAGGTTCCAAACCATAGCATATGAGGTTATCGAGTTTAGATTTGCATGGAATCTTATAAAGGATACGTATTACAATGCTACCTAAATACCTGAAAATTAAGAGGTAATTATGCTAATATTCATCATTGATCAAATCATGTCATACATGATCCAAGTGCATCTCCCTACAACTCTATTAAGTTTAGGTGTATTAGGAGGAGTAAGATAGGAATGATATTCCTTTCTCCATAAGGTCTTCCTTGAATTCATCTAATAGGTACTTGCTACATTGGTTAGATCAAATTCATTTCATCTTCCTTCAAACTTTGGCTCTAAACCAAAATTGTGAAATGTTTGAACATTTCAAAGGTTTCAAAGGTGTGAAAGGTGAAAAGTAAAGTACTATTCCACGTAGCTCTAGAGCCCTCTTATATAGGAGAAAGGCTCTAGGGAGAAATCACATAAACAAAACGGGAAAACTAGAGAAATATAAATAAAGACAAAGATATAGAATTCTCTCAATACTCCTCCTCAAGCTGGAGCATATACGTCTATCATGCTCAGCTTGGAACAACAACAGTGAAAAGAACCCCTCGTGAGAGCCTTGGTAAACATGTCTGCAACCTGTTCTGAAAAAACATGGGAGGTGGAAATAAATCCTTTTTGGATCAAGTCACGGGTACAATAAAAATAAACTTTGATGTGCTTTGTTCTCTCATGGAAGGCAGGATTATTAGTTATGAATAGAGCTGCTTGATTATCATATTTAAGATGCATTGGAAGAGACACCTCAATTGCAAGATCAGTCAGAACGGACTTGACCCACATCATTTCCGTGCTCCCTTGGGTCATAGCCCTATATTCTGATTCAACACTAGATCGAACAACTACAGTCTGTTTCTTACTCTTCCATGAGACCAATGAGCTACCAACGAACACATTGAAGCCTGAAGTGGACTTGCTGTCCTTAGGACACTCAGCATAATCTGTGTCTGCACATCCAGTAGCTGAGAGTGACATATCTCTTCTGAAAAGTAGACATGCACCTAGAGAAGATTTCAGATGTCTTAAGATGGTACGAACTGCATCCATATGAACTTGTCTAGGTTGCTCCATGAACTGGCTAACTCTGCTCACATCAAATGATCTGTTAAGCCTGCTAATAGTAATATATAGCAACTTTCCTACCAGCGCCCTATATTATCTCTTATTTATCTCCTTAGAGTCATCATCATAGAGTGTAGCATTAAGATCCATTGGTGTAGTAATAGGTCTGCATCCTGTCATATCTGTCTCAGCCAGAAGATCAATAACGTACTTCCTTTGTGTCATAATCATACCATGTTGATTGCATGCAAACTCCAAGCCAAGAAAATAACATAACTTACCAAGATCCTTGGTCATAAACTGTCTTCCAAGGAAATACTTAGCTACCTGAATACCCTATTCACCACTACCAGTAACAACAATGACATCTACATAAACCAAAACAACAATCATACCTCCCTGAGTTCTCTTAACAAAAAGAGAATGATTTGCAGTAGATCTGACAAAACCATTTTATTCAATCAACTCTGAGAGCTTTTGAAACCAAGCCCCCGTACTTTGCTTGAGGCCATATATGGCCTTGTGAAGTCAACAGACCATACTACTCCCCCTCAACAACAAATCCCAGTGGCTGCTGCATGTAAACTTCTTCCTGCAGATCACCATATAAGAAAGCATTTGTCACATCCAACTAGAAAAGCATCCAGTCACGTACCATGACAACTGCAACAAGAATCCGTAACGTGGAGTGACGTGCAACTGGTGAAAAAGGCATCCTGATAATTCACCCCATACGTTTGGGTGAACCCACAAGAAACCAACCTGACCTTATATTTGTCATTTGTACCATCAGCTTGGTGTGTTTCACAGTGAACACCCATTTGCTGCTAATAATAGACACACCTAGAGGATCCTGCACAACACTCCAAGTACCTTGAGACTGTAAAGCGTCCATATCCTCTTCCATAGCTAAACGTCACTGGATCGATCTCGGTTTATTCAATATTAATTGAATATTAATTGATCATGCAGACCCTTAATCGGTCAGATTCGGTTTCGGATTCATGCATTTCGGATCCGGATGTCACAGAACTCCATTGAAGTGGATTTTAGGAGAGAACTCCATAGTCCCTACCGAAGTGACAGGGGAATGACCCCATTGGCTAGCCGCACCGACTTCACTACAGAAGAAGGTCGAGATGAAGTCAACAAGCTACCTTCACCAGTCAGATGAGTGGAGGCTCTCGAATCTATAATGCATGCTGGGGCTGGGTTTAATTGAATTTTCTATAAGAGGCGATGTGGCATCCAAATGTGTACGTGCACTATCACTAGAAGACTCATTGGGAGTCTGTAACAACTGCATCAAACAAGAGTAATTGGTGACTGAGAGCTGCTCTGTCTATTCGGACTTAATGCCTCCTGATAAGAACGTGGTATCTCCACTGCTGATAGCCCCAGAATAAACTTTTGAAAGTCCGTAGAAAGGTGATCCAATGACACATGGGAAGCAAAAAGATGCATAGTGCATGCACGCTTCTGCTTTCGTAGAGCAATAGGCACATCTAAATCTTCAGTACTCACAGGAGATGTAGCATCATAGCCACCCTGCACCTCATGCTATACATGCAAATCACCATTGCCATTAGAAGAACCCAAGTGTTCAGAACATACCTCAGGCGTGCTGGATGATTGGTGAGGCACATGAGCACGAGGTCGACACTGATAAACCTGGGGAAAGAATAGAGGTGGAGTAGGTGGCGACGATGGTGGAAAAGACATAGGAGGTGGTAGAGAAGGAGGTGTTGATGATGGTAGATTAGAGATCAGAGGTAGAGGCATATAGATCTCTTCCCCATCTTCAGAAAAAATGAGCTTGTCACCTGTACGAGAGAAGTACATAATAGACTAAAAAAAGGTTACATCGAAACTAACATAGTATCTTCGTCGAACAGTGTCGATGCAACGATATCCCTTTTGGGTCTTGTAGTACCCAACAAACACATTTGACAGCTCTAGAAGAGAGCTTGTCAAGATCATGGGACATCTGATGAACGAAAGCCACTGAACCAAATACTCGAGCCGTGAGAGAGAAAAAGCCATCTCAGGAAACACAATCAAGAACGTGATCTTTTCTCTCGGAACTGAAGAGGGTATATAATTAACAAGATAACAAGCAGTTAGAACCGTATAGGAGCACGACTCTGAATCAAAAGAGTCCTTGTAATGTCCAGAAAATGGTGGTGTTTTCTTTCGGCCACCCCATTCTTTTGGGAAGTATACACACAAGATGTTTGATGGACAATACCAAGAGATGCAAGAAATGTGGCAAGCTGATTAGTACAAAACTCTAGGGCATTATATACTTTATATTTTGCTGAAAATTATTCTTTGTTTCATTAATGAAGGATTGAGACTTGTTTTTAAGAAGAAAACCCCATGACAACCATGAAAACTCATCAACTTCAACAATATAAAATTTGTGCCCCTGATGATCAAGGGCACAACTGGGACCCCAAATATCAAATTGAACTAACTCAAACAGACCATGACTACTTCGAACGTGACGACTCTGGAAGGTAGACCGATGATGCTTCCTAAGCTGGCAGGCCCACACTGAAAGGTAGAGAGAGGGGAGACCACATGTAAGGCGGACCCGGTGCGAATGGAAGAAGCACCCACATAAGGTGATTGCACTAGTCTATAGAGACCTCCATGCTCATGACCGGAACCAATCACCCTGCACATGAGAATGTCCTGAAACCCAAGGGCAGACGGATCAAAAATGGCACGAGAATGCAAGTATTTGGTGATTTGACTAATAGATAATAAATTCATTGAAAACTCAGGAGCATAAAGAACATTCTGAAGTCTCATTACAGGAGTTAGTTGCACTTCTCCCTGACCAGTAATGGGAGAATGTGTTCCGTCTGCAATCACAACAGATCATCCTGGATGGGTTGGACTGAAAGCACTAAACTTGCTTCTATAACCATATAGGTGAAGGGATGCACATGAGTTCATAATCCATTCTGACAAATCTGCCCTGTAACAATTAGCAAAGGCATATGCTATACCTCATGAAGTCGTAGCAGCAAAGGCAATTACCTGTGAGGATCCTGAGGGAGAGTTGGATGGTCCAGGATTAGGCATGATCTCCCTGAGTCTAGCCACAAGTTCGTCAAATCTCTGATCAGCAACAGGAGAAGGACTCCCAACCTATTGAGTATGTTCTGCAACTCTACCGGAAGCAAGAAACCCATGCTTAGAATAACAGGTTTCCTCAGAGTCCCAGTCAAATGGCAGAAGGTGTACGGGTGACGGGGTCGACCACCCCCTCCTCTACCACAGTGAGATCCTCCCCTACCACGATACGAAATAGGGTTCCCCCTACCAGGAGATGCAACCATGGCTGATGATGTATGAGACTGCACATTACCACTAAATGATATAGATAGCCCACTCAGTCTGCGATATACCTCCTCCATTGGAGGTATGGTAGCATCTGTAAGAATCTAGGCACGAGATGAATTGCATTCATGATCAAGGGACGTTAGAAAGACCTCAGTCATCACAGAGTCTCTATAATCCTTGGGCTTCTCTAACGTAGCAGTCAAGGAAATGCAGCCGTGTAGCTTCTCAAACATACCCCTCAAAGAAGTGTAGAGGGTATGGAGGGGTCGACTATTCTGCGTCGACGTAAAGATATCATGTTGGAGCTGCAATATCTTCAACTCATTCTTCACTGGAGAGTATGTCGCAGCGAGAATGTCCTACAGAGACTTTGCAGTAGGCTGGCTCAATATATCAATTACTATCTTTGTAGACACAGTTCCAGATAGCCATATACGTGCATAGGCATCGTCTTCCTCCCATGAGGCATTTATCCCAGTCCTGTAAGTTGGCTCCTCCACTGGGAGGATGTACTTCTTACCATTACACTGCATCAGGCTCATGAACTGCATGGACCACAGTTCATAGTTTGTTCCATCAATCCTGATGATGGGGGCTGGAACTTTGAAGGCCCCCATAGGTGGAACATCAGCTTTGTTGTCAACTATGATGACAGCTATCACCAAGATTGGGACTACAACAAATAAGACTTGTGTCTATACTGACATATGGGAAGATGATTGTGGGTGTAGTCTCATATCACAACCGCTTCCATTATTTGAAGGCGCCTTTGGAAGACTGGGGTGTTTTTAGAAGATCACTCCACACCCTAGAGGCCCAAGAACGGACCTACACCGCAATGAGTGGCAGCAGCAAGAGTAGGAGAAACCCCACGAGGGGCGCACAGGGGGCGGCGGCCCTTGAAGGAGAGGTGGCCCACGACTAGGTCGGCGACCCGTGTGGCCACCCGCGAGCACAGGGGTGATGGTTACCCGCGAAGACAGGCAGCACGATTTTTGGTGGGGAGGGGCTAGGGTTAGGTCATAGGCTCCTGTCTATGACCGTCGCTATGATTCCATGTGAAAGGTGAAAAGAAAAGTACTATTCCACGTAGCCCTATAACCCTCTTATATAGGAGAAAGGCTCTAGGGAGAAATTACATAGAGAAGACGAGAAAACTAGAGAAATATAAATAAAGAAAAAGATATAGAATTCTCTCAACATAAGGTATAGGGAAAATAATCTCATATTACAAACAATTATTAATATATATATGTTGGAAAAACCGAATTACTTGTTTATTCATGAGACCCCAGGGCTCTCTTATATAGGAGAAAAACCCTGGGTAAATATCAAGGGAGGTACATAAATAAAATAAGAAATAACACCAAAGATCGATGTACAATAATCTCAACACTCCCCCTCAAGGTGGAGCATATATATCGATCATGCTCAGCTTGAAACAACATCTTTGAAAAGGTCCTCTGGTAAGAGCTTTGGTAAATATATCAGCACTCACATAATATTTTCTCCCAACGGGATCAAAACACCCATACCCCTTTGGGTACTAGAATAGCCAACAAACACACATTTGACATCTATAGGAGAGAGCTTGTCACAACCAAGGGTTACATTGTGGACAAAAGATATAAGATCCAAAGGCTCTGGGGGTAAGTGAGAACAAGTCCTTCCCGGGAAACGCAATCAAAAACGGAACTTTTTCTCCAAAAATAGTAGACAACATGTGGTTCACCAAGTAACACGCAGTAAGAACCGCATCACCCCAGAAAGAATGAGGAGCTCGACTTTGAATCAAAAGAGTCCTTCTGACATCCAAAAGATGACGGTGTTTGCGTTCAGCAATACCGTTTTGCTGTGAAGTATAAGCACGTGAAGTTTGATGAACAACACCAATAGATCTGAGGAAGTCTGATAGCTGTAAAGTAGAAAACTCCAAGGCATTGTCACTGCAAATAAATTTTACATTAGCAAAAAAGATGTTTTTTGTCTCAACAAGGAAAGATTTGATAACAGTACCAACTTCTGACTTGTTCTTCATCAGAAATACGCAAGATAATCTAGAAAAATCATCTACAACGACCATATAAAATCAATGCCCCTGATGATCTGGAACACGACTAGGACCCCAGATATCAAAGTGAATCAACTCAAACAACGGACCACTATGACAAAATGACTCGAAAAAGAGGAACGATGGTGCTTTCCAAGTCGACACGCCTCACACTCCAAGCTAGTTTGACTCGAGATTTGCGGGAGGACATGACACAACTTCTGCAAAGGAATGTGTCCAAAGCGAAGATGCCACAGAAATGAGGAAACAGATCCAGAAGGGATAGTAGCAACCTCTACACAAGGAGGTTGGACAAGTATGTAAAGTCCTCTCTGCTCGCGGCCACGTCCAATCACCTTGCCCATGAGTATGTCCTGAAACACAAGAGAAGAAGGGTCAAATATGGCACGGCAATGTAAAACTTTTGTAATTTAACTAATAGACAAAAAATTCATCTGAAATGCTGGAGCGTGTAAAACATTTTGTTGAGACATTGAGGGAGCTGGAACAATCTTCCCATGTCCAACAATGGGTAGATGAACCTCATTGGCAATCACCACTGATCTACCAGAAGGGATAGACCTGTAAGAGGAAAAGTGTGCTCCATCACCACACATATGATGAGATGGTACAGAGTCCATGATCCAGTCAGATAAATCTAAACTGCTACTACTGGTAAGGGCATAAGCAATACCTGACAAGCTTGAAGAGGCTCTAGCAATATGTGCGACATCTGAACAACCTAGTGCGAAGTAGTAGGAGTAGTCATAATCTCTTGCAGCTTGGAAACAATATCATAAAAGCGTGCATCAATGGGCCGAAGCAGGTGTAGATGTAGGCTCGGTCTGCTCAGCAACTCAGGCAGAGGCTGGATACCCATGCTTTTGATAGCATCTCTCCTCCGAATGACCAGAACGGTAGCAACATGAACATGGACCTCGCTGATGACCTGCTCCTCGACCATTGGTCCCCCCGACCACGGAACTGCGTAGTACTCCCTCTGCCACGAGAGGTTGCCATAGTAGGAGTCTGAGACACAGTAGTAGAGGATGTACTAATTCTGCTCAACCTCTTGTAAATCTTTTCCATTGGAGGTATCGTCTCTCCAGTAGGAAGTTGAGTGCGTGTTGCATCGTACTCGAAGTCTAGAGATGACAAAAATACTCATTTTATAGTTGCATTCCGATAAGCCTGATGTTGCTCAGTGCTCGTAGTAACAAGCATGAAGCATGCAGATGCTCAAACATGCCTCTAAGATATGAGAAGTGGGCAATCATGGAAGGTCGTATCGGCGATATATCGGTTTCGACAAGGTAGGGTTTCGATATTACCCAGTATCTCCTTTTATAGGGATATCAGCGATATATCGCCGATATATTGACGATATATCGACGATATATCGCCATATCGGCTCATATCGGTCAAAATGACTGGATTCAGTAGAAAAAAATCCTGGATATCGATCGACATCATCGATATTTCGCCGATATCTCTATATATCAATGCTACTATTCATGCAAGATTGATTCAACTACTTATCTAGCTACACCCGTACTGGTAGAGTATGGTGCGACAGGAGGGTGCATACAATGGTTCTTCAACTTGGTGTATGTTTACAAGCTATTTCGTATTGTAAGACTTGAATGACATCGATTTCCAATATCTATAAGTCAATTCTTCAAAACAAATATATCTATAAAGTCAAGAATCAAACATTAATATCGATATGTTCAAAATGATCGATATATGAGATATAAGCTTCATAGATTGATCTATGTATGTGATCCAAGAGTATATTTGTAAGATATTTAGTGATCTAAGAACTTGGATGAACTCCATTTTCAATATATATAGGTCAACAACTAACAGTACCAACGATATGTTCCATATGACCGATATGTGCAATATAAGGATCATAGTCTTCACAAATGATCTATATATGTCATCTAAGTGTATATTTGTAAGTTATTTAATGTTATAAGAACTTGAATGGAATCCATTTCCAATATCTAAAGGTCCGGAATAAACATTAACATCGATATGTTCGATATGATGACCAATATATGCGATATATGGGCTATAAATGACCGATATGTGTGGCATAAGTGTGTATTTGTAGGTTATTTGTTGCTTTTATATCTTGGATGATCTTATTTTTGAAAAAAAAGACAAAAAATGACTTTTTTGAGGCAATTCCAACATGTCTACCGATATCGTCGATATATCGACGATATATCCCGAGATATCCATTTCTGGGCGGACCGAAACAATATCGGTATCCATACGACCTTTCTTGGTGGGCATGAATAGGTCGACCATTCTGTTGGGTCAAAAAAAATCAAACTGTAACTGTAAAATTTTGCTCTCATTTTTTACCTGCCCATATGTGGCTGCTAAGATATCCCACATAGCCTTGTTGTGGGTTGATTGACAATATCATTGGCAATCTCTGTGGTGAGCGTCCTAGAGAGCCAAATGTGAGCATAGGATCATCTTGCTTCCAAAAAGCATTAGCCCCAGTCTTGTCCTCCGTCTCTTGATCCATCAGAATGTGCTCCTTATTATGGCACTGCATCAGGGTGCAAAACTGCATGGATCACAACTCGTAGTTGGTTTTATCCATCTTCACGATGGGAGCCGGGACCTTGAAGGCACCAGACGAAAAAACAACACCCTTGTTCTCCGACACGATAGCAAGAATGTCGAAATCCGGAACAAAACTGAGTAGACTGTTATAAATGAGTTTACACAATCACGTATAGAGGATTGGTTATATTTATGGACTCATACAACCATCCTCATCTCATGTTGTTGTAGGCTAGGCCGTATGGGTGCAAAGGTCAGCGACGCATAAAGATGTACACAGATGCACTAAAGATGCACACAAATGAACGTCAAATGCAAGAAGGTGCAAGCAGATGCACGCAAGATGCACTGGTGTACGTGCAGGATGCACTGGTGTACACGCAGGATGCACCTGTGTGCTTGTTGGGGTACACTGGTGCACTTCGGTGCGCGCGGTGTGAGGCGTTGGTGCGCTCTGGCGTGTGCAGCGTAAGGCATTGGAATGCACAGCACGAGGCGCTGGTGCAGGTTGTGAGGCTTCGATGCAGGGGGCGAGGCTCTTGGGCTGGTGCAGGGCACGAGGCTCCGGTGCACGCTTTGCAGGTGCAGGGCGTGACGCGCGGTGAGAGACGCAGGCGCGGTGGCGTACGCGAGGGGTAGGGAGATGCGAGGGGTGGGGGTGGGAGCAACGTGCGGGGGGTGGTGGGGGGACGGGTTAGGGTTAGGGTGTGATAAAGGAACTCCGTTCTAGGATTGTTGCTCCAACACCATGTTGGGAAAATTGAATTACTTGTTTATTCATGAGACCCCAGGGCTCTCTTATATAGGAGAAAAATCCCGGGTAAATATCAAGGGATGTACATAAATAAAATAAGAAATAACATCAAATATGTACAGTTATCTCAACGATATCGCATATTATTAATGTTTATTATGATATAGATGATCCACATACATCAATATGTATGAGATCTTGAATACCTTGGCATCTTACACCATTCCCAAAGAAGGATGCATTGGACATTTTTACTTTGAATACAATATTCACAAGTATGTAAGATTTGAAATTTCAGACATCCTAAAGTTTCATCTCTTACTAGTCTATTGATCTCATCAACATACATATGTCCAAGGCTTGATGCTAAATCACTGTCAAATGATCTTCATCCTCCTATTGATATGTTTAAGGTTTAATTTCTAGTATTAGAAATGTTAATGAACCGTTCATTAATATTCTAATTTAGTAAAGTCTTCTAGATATTAGATTAGTATATGAAATATATCCATCATAACTCTTTATGATAAGTCTATTCCAGAATTCATGTTTATTTCCAACATTTAGAAATAAAAAATGAGTGTATTCTAATATCCAGGTCATAGAGACATTCTCTAAGGCAATGCGCTCTCCCACTGAAAATATGAAATCCATCTATCCAATGGAGATTGCTGCAACAATAGCATCAACTCCCATATGGATGACTATTAAACGTTAAGATCAAATTTTTTAATCTTCTAAAACATATGCAACCAATTGTAAGTGTTATTAGAAGGAGATACGATTATCAAAATTTTAATCTTATTTAATAAGTAAATCGATTTTAATTATGATATGTAGATATAAATATTCAGATACATTATCCGAGTCCTTCTCAAAGGATGTCAGGTAGTCTAGATGGTCATACGATCAGTACATAGGCTTGTTGCAGTATTGGCATTCATCCAACTCTTTGGATGTCATATGTATGGAAATTACAAAAGTACAGTTAACTCTTTTGACTTCCGCACTGTGCTTCCTTCATCTATAAACAATCATTGCTTAATACAAAGGATCTTTTATGTTGAACTCAAAAGATTTTAATATAAAAGTATTTAAACATTTATGCATGCTTCATTCAATTAATATAATACATATATTGTGAAGCTTCATGAAAGACTAGCGTATAGATAGCAAAATGATGTCATTCATCATATCTACATTTATCTTAAATCAAAAAGAACTTGGTTCAGGCAGGTACTCAAATATTTTGAGTACATCATATCTTATCGAGTTACTATTTTGCAAATGCAGTGAACCATATCATTCATGATTAAATGTTGATAGCACATATGTCTGCCAAAACATCTTCTTAGGTTTTTCAAGGATTTTGTATAATTACGATCATCATCGACATGATACTTCCAAAGCACATTCGAAGAGAGATCAAGACTACAGAGACATACAAACCCACGGTTGTTGTCCTATTGTCTATTTTATTACCATTCCTCATTATTATGAGGAAACTTGCACATTGCAACTGTTGAGGATAAAACAAAGTTGTTTATTGTCTAACCCTAGAGCTCTCTTATATAGGAAAAAAGCTCTATGGGTAAATTACATAGACAGGATAATAGAAGTAAACAAGATAGACAGAACGACAAGATAACACAAATATCTTAATACTCCCCCTCAAGATGGAGCATATATATCTATCATGCTCAGCTTTGAAACAACAGTGATGAAAGGACCTCTAGCCAAAGCCTTAGTTAACATGTCTGCAATCTGATCTCCTGACCCAACATAAGATGTTAAAATAAGCCCCTTTTGGATCAAATCACGAGTGTAGTGACCATCTACTTCGATGTGCTTTGTCCTTTCATGAAATGCTGGATTATTAGCTATAAATAAAGCTGCCTGAATATCACATTTGAACTGCATAGGAAGAGGTACTTCAATCATTAAATCGATTGGGACAGATTTGACCCACATCATCTCAGTACTACCTTGGGCCATTACCTATATTCTAATTCTGCACTCGATCGAGCAACAACAGTTTGTTTCTTACTCTTCCATAAGACTAGTGAGCTACCAACAAACACAATAAAGCCTGAAGTAGACTTCCTGTCATTAGGACATCCAGCATAATTGGCATCTGCACACCCTGTAACTGAGAGAGACGTATCTCTTCTAAACAAATGACCTGCACCCGGAGATGACTTCAAGTATCTCAGAATCATGAATACTGCATCCACGTGTGCCTTCCTGGGTTGCTCCATGAACTGACTTACTTTACTCACATCAAAAGATATATCAAGCCTGGTAATAGTAATATACAATAATTTCCCTACCAGTTCTCTGTAGCATCTCTCGCCCATCTCCTCATATCCATCATTATGAAGCTTCACATTAGGATCCATCGGGGTAGTAGTTGGTCTACATCTTGTCATTCCTGTCTCAGATAGAAGATCAGTAACATACTTCCTTTGTGTCATAACCATACCCTGCTGATTTCATGCAAATTCCGATCCAAGGAAATAACGAAGTGTACCCAGGTCCTTGGTAACAAACTGACGTTCAAAGAAATCCTTTGCTGCTTGAATTCCCTGTGCATCACTGCCAATGATAACATTGTCCTCAACATAAACCAAGATGACCACAAAACCTCATTGGTCTCTCTTTACAAAGAGAGTATGATCTACAGTAGATCTGACAAACCCCTTCTGTCCAATCAATTCCGAGAGCTTCTGAAACCAAGCCCTCGGACTCTGTTTAAGGCCATATATAGCTTTATGAGGACGACATACCATACTGGACTCCTCCTCAATAGCAAACCCAGGTGGCTGCTACATGTAGACCTCTTCCTGCAAATCACCATACAAGAAAGCATTCTTGACATCCAACTGGAAAAGTGACCAACCACGGACCACAACAACAGTAATAAGAATCCGCAAGGTAGAGTGCCGCGCCACAGGAGAAAACATGTCATGATAGTCCACCCCATATGTCTGGGTGATCCCACGAGCAACCAACATGGCCTTGTATCGGTCCATTGTACCATCAACGCATTGCTTCACAGTAAAATCCCATTTTCTACCGACAACAGACGAACTTGATGGAGGGTTGACGACACTCCACGTACCTCGCGATCATAATGCCGCCATCTCTACCTCCATAGCTAAACGCCATTGACTGCTCTGCAGGGCCTCCTGATACGACCATGGTAATTGTACAACTGACAAGGCCACAACAAAGTGCTGAAACTCCTTGGACAGATGCTCCAAGGAAACATGAGGACCAAAGTCCACCCCATATTTGGAGTTCATCGTATGTGTACGCTTCTGCCTCCCAAGTGCAATAGGAATATCCATATCATCAACAGGAGTAGTAGAGATATCATCTGCACCCTGTACCTCATTTTGTGCATGCAAGTCACCTGTGCCATTAGAAAAACTCAAATGCTCAGGACATACTTCGAGCATGCTGGATGATGGAGGAGGCACAAGAGCATGAGGCCTTCGTTGGTAGACCTGAGGAAAGAAAGTAGGAGACGGTGGTGGTCGTGGTGGTGGTGGTGGTGGTGGTGATAGAGTAGAACATGGCAATGACGGAGGAGGCATATAGATATATTCTCCATCCTCAGAAGGAGCAAGCCTGTCACCCGTGGGAGAAAAATACATAATAGACTCAAAGAAGGTAACATCAGCACTGACAAAGTACCTTCGTCGAACAGGGTCAAAACAACGATATCCTTTTTTGGCTATTGGAGTACCCAACAAATACACATTTGACAGATCTGGGAGAGAGCTTGTCAAGACTAGGAGAGAGTTGATGAACAAACGCAACCGATCCACGGACACTAGGTGTAAGCGAGAAAAGATCCTTCTCGAGAAACGCAATCAAGAACGGGACATTTTCCCTAACACCGAAGAAGGCATACGATTTACCAGATAACAAGCAGTTAGAACCGCATCTCCCCAATAGGAATGAGGAGCATGACTCTGAATCAAGAGGGTTCTGGTAACATCCAAAAGATGGTTGTTTCCTTTCAGCCACCCCATTCTGTTGGGAGGTATATGGACACGATGTCTGATGCACAATGCCATGAGATTTAAGCATGGAAGGACATATCGATAGAGTCAAATTCCTAAGTAGTACCTGGGAATTACTTAAATAACCAGGTTCTACGAATTGTTTTTTTCATTCAAAAACTACAAAGGTGTCCCATGTTAAACATGCGACACATCTAAAGTTTTTTTTACTCAAGAACTGTATATATATCGCATCTTGAATATGCGATACAGATAACACATATTAAATATGCGATATTGAGCCTAAATAAGGCCGGCGCCTATCGGCCTTGCCATTTCCCCGCCCCTTTCGAGCTCCTGCACCCGTGCCGCCCCCGACGCCCACTGCGCCACCCGTGTTTTGTGATCTCCTCCTCTCTCAAAAACGCACGTTTTGGTCACTCCTAGCCCCGCGGAACACTCCTTTTCCGTGGTTTCACTGATTGGCACCGTCCTATCCGCCCCCGCGTCTTAACAAGGCTAATCCGTTGTTACAAACAATTGGACTTGGTAAAATGTTTTCTTGAGTTATTGTTTGTATCATATGCATATTATTTTCATGTCTCGAATGTATGACGTTTGCTTGTACGTTGTGTCACGTATTAGGTTAGAATGGAGTAGTTGTATTGTATGTGTCATTTGAGTGGTACACTCATGTGCGGATCATCAACCAATGTAAGGGGGTTTGTGCTGACGCCTAATATGACGTTCGATGAGATGTTGAACTTGGTTTACCGTAAGTTCAACCTGGATGTTGACAGTCAAAAAATCCGATTATTACATCGCATCCCTCGAGGCCCAGGGGAGGAACCATCATTTTCATCTATTGTCGATGATGATGATGTGCAGGCAGTTCTTGTGTATGCTCGGACCATTGGGAAATCAATGCCTACCGACATTTATGTTGAAGATGTATCTGTGAGCGAAGTCCCCACTGTTGTGACTAACAAGGGACCGTCTGTAGTCCCGAGCACACAAGCAGCAGTTGTCCGTAGCACACAACCAAGAAATGTCCCAACCATGGAACCCTACTTTGAAACTGATGCGTCTGTAACGCAGCCATGCAAGGATCAGGATTTGGGCATGAGTGAACCGTTGCTGCGAGAGGTTAACTTGATGGATCCGGATTTCATCCCTTGGGGGACCGATGATGACCTGGAAGAAGGTAGCGAAGATGTCAAAGATGATCTGATGGACGAGGAGATCCCAGCTGATGAACAAAGCACGCATACTATTACACCCCGTATACCCATTTTTGGGGTTAGAGGGTCAAATACTCGTTCAACATATGAAGACGACATTCGACGGAAGTCTAGACTTGATGGTGTCGTTGACGAAATCCGCAAGGGTAGGTTGTTCAAGTGTAGGGAGGATTTGATTTACACTGTGAAGAAGTTCCACATTCTGTCACATTATGACTTCATTATCAAGGAATCCACCAGCTTCATGTGGTCGGTTTTTTGTACGCAGAGATCAAATGGTTGTGTTTGGTATTTACGAGGACATTTCAGAAAATTTGATGGACTGTGGGTGATCTCCAAGGTTGTTGGGGAACACACTTGTATAAACCCAACAGTTAATCAGGATCACCCTCAGTTGGACTACAAATTCATGTCCAGATCATTGTTAACTCTTGTTAGGGATGACCCTAATGTTTGTGTATCAAGTTGTAGAGCTCACATCCATGAGATGTACAACTACTGGGTTACAAAGAAAAGGGCTTGGGATGCTCGAAGGAAGGCCATCGGAATCGTATTTGGTGACTGGAAAAAGTCATACGCTGAAATGCCTTTTCTATTGCATGCAATGAAGGCTGCTATTGCAGGGACTGAAATTGATATTGAATACATCGACTATCCTAATCCTCAGAAACCGCTCTGTCGTAGATTTGAACGATGCTTTTGGGCATTTGGGCCTTCAATTGAAGCATTCAAATATTGTCGGCCTCTGATTAGTGTTGATGGGACACATTTGTACGGGAAGTACAAACAAAAATTGCTCATTGCTTGCGGTATTGACGGGGATAAACATATTGTTCCCCTTGCATTTGGGATTGTTGACGAGGAATCCGCTCCGTCATGGAAGTGGTTTCTTTCGTTGGTACGTGTCAGGGTAATCGGCATGCGTGTCAGGGTAATGAAATGGATGTTAGGGATGTGATTCGGCAAAATACTTGTTCCTTTTATGGGATATTAGGTCACACACACCGTGGATGTCCCAACAAAACCGCAAGGGATTCTCAAGCATCCACATCAAATGCACCGACAACGACCATGAATAAGAATAAATGTGGTAATTGTGGTGGCATAGGTCACAACCGACGTAAATGTCCAAGTTCGAGTAAGTGTGCTTCCCTCGTATATTATTAATTTTCATTGTATGTGGCAGTTGTGGTAAATTCTTGGTGAGACCTTACCGGGACACCTTTGACATGCAATCACCCGAGCAGGTAATTTTACATTCACAAAATTTTCCTATATCAACAAAAAATACTAATCGAAATACAATTTTCGCATTCAGGTATTTTGGACTCCATATACCGATGAGATCCGCGCCCATCTCCCAGCCAACTCTCCTGAAGGCGAACGCATTTGGAGAGCGGAAGTACCGTTGATATACTTCCACATTGTGGAGTATTACTACCCAGACCGTTTCTTGAGACAATTTGGGGGCCTTCAAGATATTCCATGGCATTGCTTCACCTTTGAGGAACTCCATGCAATCGATTTGAGGGGGAAAGCGCATGTAGATTGGAGGGCAAAACACTGCTTGCATATTGCCCGCTGGGATGAGCGAGAAGATAGAATTGTTCGTATCAATCGGTCCAGAGGGATATTCGCGACGCCCACATACGAGCAATGGTATCGGACCATAACTCGAAGATTTTTCGGACGTTTAGGTGCAACTCTGGCAAGTAACGTAAGTGCTCCAACTAGAAGTTTATGGTAAATTAATTAAGAAAACTGCTACAAATTACCTCTACGTTTTTTCCTTGAATGCAGCTCGCCAAGTGGAGTCGTGTGTACGACATTGGACAAGAGGAATGCCGCGAGATTGCGGCACAAGCAAAGGCGGAAATGACGGAGTGACTGTCATTTCAATTTGCAGATGCGGTCACGTTACATGATGAGCGTGCTGATGTGGCTAGGGAGGAGGCAAGGCGAGGAAGGGCAAGAGGACGGGGAAGAGGAAGAGGTCGAGGTTGGGCGCGTGAACAAGTGACGGAACCCATGGACTATGAAGAAGTCGCTTCGGAAGATGAGAACCTTACGCAAAGAGACTTCTTCACACCTGCCACCGAGCGACCACCTGTTACCGTTCCATCCTCCTGATTCTACGATTACATACCAGCGGAGGAAAAAGCGTTGACTTGTAATCATTGTAGTTTTTAATATGACACAAAAATGTAATGTATATTCGTGGACAAGTCTATTTATATTAAATGTTTGGAATGTCTTTCTCGATCATACTATTTATCTGTGTTGTGAATGTCTGTGTCCATAGCCTGCTTTGGTAATTGTCTATACATCTTTGAATGCGTGAATGCGATGTCTATTTACATTAGAAAAATGAAATTGGCCATGCTTTTTCAAGGGTTTTTATGATATGTCACATGTCACCCATCGGACATGTCACAAGATGACTAATGGCCAAACCCACAACTTCAAAAGTTCATATGTCCCAGACCTGGCCAGTCATTTTCCCTATGAGAAATTCCCTGGCCCAGACCTGGCCAGTCATTTTCGAGGGAAATTCCCTGGAAATATGTCGCATGTAGAACATGCGACATGTGAGAAATTTCCTGGAAATATGTCGCATATTCAATATGCGTTATCTGTACTCTCTATGGGCTATCAGACCATTGGTCGAGGCCAGTCATTTTCGAGGGAAATTCCTTGGAAATATGTCGCATATTCAATATGCGTTATCTGTACTCTCTTTGGGCTATCAGACCATTGGTCGAGGTCAGCCATTTTCGAGGGAAATTTCCTGGAAATATGTCGCATGTAGAACATGCGACATGTGTGAAATTCACTGGAAATATTTCGCATATTCAATATGTGTTATCTCTATCGCATATTCAAGATGCAATATATATGTAGTTGTTGAGTAAAAAAATAACTTTAGATGTGTCGCATGTTCAACATGCGACACCTCTGTAGTTTTTGAGTAAAAAAACATTTTGTAGAACCTGGGTATTTAAGCAATTCCCAGGTACTACTTAGGAATTTGACTCCATATCGATATTGGTATCGATATCGGTACCATGTCGATACCGATATATCGCTGATATATCGACGCCATATCGCCGACATTGGGATTCAGCTTGCCTTTTGTGCGTGTCGATACCCGGTATCGGACATATTGGTGATATATCGGTGACATGTCGATACCGATATATCGCGGATATATCAGGATACAGCCTTCCATGGATTTAAGAAATAGAAAGAGTTGAGTACTGCAGAACTCTAGAGCATTGTCAAAATGCATGTACTTGATTCTGGCAGAAAAAAATGTTCACTTCATTAATAAAAGACTGAATAACAAGACCAGCATCGAACTTGTTCTTAAGGAGAAAAATCCAAGATAACCTAGAAAACTCATCAACAGCAACAAGATAAAATCTGTCCCTGATGATCTGGGACATGAATAGGACCCCAAATAGCGAAATGAAACAATTCAATCAAACTATGACTACTTGGACCCTAACGACTCTGGAAAGAGGACCGATGATGCTTCCCAAGCTGACAGGCCTCGTAATGGAAAGTGGAGTGAGGAGAAATCTGTGGAAGAACATGGACCAGCTTTTGTAGAGGATGGTGACTAAATCGCAAATGCCACATATACAGAGAAACAGACCCAGTGTGTAGAGAAGATGAGACACCATGATACGGAGACTGCACAAGTTCCAATCACTCTACCTGAAAGTATATCCTGAAACACAAGAGCAGATGGATCAAATACGGTACGACAATGTAAATCTTTGGTGATTTGACTAACTGATAATAAATTCATAGAAAATTCAGGAGCATAGAGAACATTAGGAAGCTATAAGGTAGGAGTCAACTACACCTCCCCCTGACCAGTGATGGGGGAATGTATACCATCTGCTATCACAACTGATCATTCATGCTAGACAGGATGAAAAACAATAAACTGGCCTCGATCACCACAGAGATGATGTGATGTACCTGAATCCATGATCCACTCTGACAAGTCTGCCCTGTAACAAGTAGTACGGCATATGTTGTACCTACCGTAGACGCTGATGTTGAGGCAACCACTTCCGAGGATCCTGAAGGAGAGCTAGACAAACCGGTAGTTGGCATTATCTCCCTGAGTCGAGCAACAAGCTCATCAAATCTCTGATCAGGAGCAGATGAAGGGCTTCCAACTGGTTGTATCTGCTCTTCAACCCAAGCTGAAGCAGGAAACCCATGCTTGGAATAGCATGTATCCTCAGAGTGGACGGATCTATGGTAGTAGGTGCAAGGCTGACGGGGTTGACCGCCCCCTCCTCTGCCATGGTTAGAGCTCCCTCTACCACGATATGGTAAAAGGCTTTCCCTACCACAAGAAGCAACCATAACTGAAGATGTCTGGGAATGCATATTACCTTCTGAGGATATAGATAGTCTACTCAATCTGCGATATGCCTCCTCCATTGGAGGTATGGTAGTGTCGGTAAGGATCTGGGCACGAGCAACATCTTACTCAGAAACAAGAGCTGCTAGAAAGACTCCAGTCATCATATAATCTCTGTATGCCTTGAGCTGCTCTAGCATAGCAATCAAGGGAATGTAACCATGTAGCTTGTCAAACATACCACTCAAGGAAGTATAGAGGGTATGCAAGGGACGACCATTCTGCTTGGATGTGAAGATATCTTGCTGTAGTTGCAGTATCTTCGACTCATTCTTCGCCGGTGAATATGTGACTGCGAGAATGTCCCACATAGACTTCGCCTTTGGATGGCTCAGAATATCATTAGCTATCTCAGAGACAGTCCTAGATATCCATATTCGTGCGTAAGAATCATCTGCCTCCCATGAGGCGTTTATCCCAGTCTTGTCACTTGGTTCCTCCACCGTGAGGATGTGCTTCTTGCCATTGCACTGCACCAGATTTATGAACTGCATGGCCCACAGTTCATAGTTCGTGCCATCCATTTCGAAGATGGGTGTTGGACCTTTGAAGCCTCCCATGGATGAGCTATCTGCTTTGTTGTCAACCATAATGACGACAATCACCAAGACTGGGAGTTACAACAAACACGATTGCAACAAACACGACTTGTGCCTACACAAGCATAAGGGAAGATGGTTGTGGGTGTAGACTTATGCCACAACCTCTTACATTCTTCGACGCTGCTTTTTGGTGACTAGGGCATTTTAGATGAACACATCACACCCTAGAGGTCCAAAGGAGGACCTAACTCGAGATCAAATGCGAGACAGAGAACACGTGGGGCTGTGGCAACCCTAGAGGGACAGCGACATCTCCCTGCGCGTGAGGAGGCCTATGTGAGGAGCGGCGGCGTCAAGGAGGCCCGCGCATGAGGCAAAGGCGAGGCGGCATCGACATCACGAAGGGCCACGCGTGAGGCGGCGCTGGCGTGAGGAGGAGGTGGTTCTTGGTGGGGCTATGGTTAGGTTACGGGCTCCGATCTAGGACCATCACTCTTATACCATGTTGAAGAGAAAAAAAAGTTGTTTATTGTCTAACCCTAGAGCTCTCTTATATAGGAGAAAAGATCTATCAGTAAATTACATAGACATGACAATAGAAATAAACAAGATAGAAAGAACGACAAGAAAACACAGATATCTTAACAGCAACCACATACATTATGTGTCCAACTGCAAGTACAATATCTTGATCATGTATGCGATCGTAACATTTTACTGGTTATTATTGAATATAATTTTGAGTGGGATTTATGTAGGTTATATGAAATAAGGAATATTTACATAAATACATATTTTTACTTTGATTTAGGATCTTTATATCAATGTTATCTTGCCTTGTCAACTCCGAAAGTTCATTTCCTTATTCACTTTCAAAGTAAGAGGTATACTTACCACTATATCTCTAGCAAGATCTGGGATCTCCTTTCTTACCTTTGTTACATCCCAATAATATGATAAGCTATAACTCAGATAAAAATAAGCAGGACTCATTTCGCCCTGCAAGTCCAACATACATTTCCCAATTCGGTTTTTAACACCCAAGCCCACCACTCCTAAGGTGATTTTGACTCATCGTTAATTGAACCAACCGTCAACAGGATTAGAACTGGCTATGTGAAATCCAATATCACCTCAATAATATGAGGAACCGATATTAGGATAACTACGTATAAGCCTTACTCTTTTGAGAAATGTTAAAAAAAATATAATGCGGAAGCATATCAGAGAAATACAAAATAAAAACGTTGAGAACTCGAGATTTTACATGGAACCCTACTCCCTAAAGAGTGGGATGAAATCAAGGTTGCAAAAGTCGGTAGTCGGTACTTGGTAGGTTGGATCACTGACTAAGGATTAATCGGCAGTCAGGAGGCTAATCGGATTTAGTCGGATTACAATCGGCTTTGAATTTTTTTGATCATTTTAAATATATAACTCATTTTTATACATATATTTACATAGATTTTATACATTTTTATACAACCATAATAAAATAAAAGAAGTAATTGAATTTGAATAAAACATTAAGCATATTATAATAAGTTTGCTTATAAAAAAAGCAAAACATTAAAAAAACCATGGTATCTCCAAGAAAAAATTGGTCGATTAGTGTACCTAATCGGAATTAGTCGATATTCGGTCGGCCACCCCACTGACTAGACTAGTCGGACCTACTAATTGGGCTAGTCGGGCGACTTTTACAACACTGGATGAAATCACGGGAGAATGCCTCAAAGCCTGATTTGTTCATTGAACTTTCTCACTGAATGCAGAAGGTGAGAAGCTTCTTATACAACTCTCACAGAATCTCCACATCTCACAACTGGTAGATGTGGACTAAACAACTGGATGTAGTAAATGGATCCTGGAGTAATCCATTTATCCATCTACAACATAAATGGCACACAACACATATATTCCAACACTTCCCCTCAAGCTGGAGCATGCAATGCTCAGCTTGGAAAAACAAAAAGAAATCTCAAACTCACGCTACTTGACACTACAGACAATATCAACTCAATGCGTACAACTATCGAACAATATCAACTCAACGCTCACAACTGTCAGATGTTGTCGAGGACGTTGCTTCTCATGTTGTGCAGGTTAGGAGGAACAAATGGGTTGGAGTGTGAGTCAACTGAGTGTGTTCTGAACTGTGCCTATCAGAGCCACTGAAACTGAATGAGTATCCATCTGGAGAACTTTGGCCCTCCACATGTAAAAGACTAAACCATGTGGACAGCTCCATTTGAAGGCCGAACTGGAAAATCTGTGGAGAACATCCTCGTCGGTGTCCATGGTTACTAGAGAATGGAGTCTGAAAAACTCTCCTCGTCGGAGAACTAGGTCTCTCCCATACTGGCTCAGAGAATGGGATCTCTACTCTGGATTCCCTATGAAATTACATGAAAACCCTAGCCCACATGACACAGGGAATGGGATCTATACCCTGAAGTCTTTGTGGAACATGAAAACTTTGACCAAAAACAAAAGATAGGGACCACTACAAATGATGGCAAACATGTACACATCAAACTGAAGACTCGGAAAACAATCGTCGAGTCTTAAAAATTGAACTATCTTTGTAACATCTGAACAAGTGACTAGCCGGAAATATCAATATCTAGAATATGGAGAATCTGTCAATGTGGCATGTAACTCTACACAATTGACAATACTCCCCCTTTCTCCCATACTTGCCGAATAGAAGAAATCGACCAAGTTGGGAGAAGAACATAAGATATGAAGATGGGGAGAAACAAGAATCCAACCACATAAGCCGAAAATGTTTTTTTGTCTTTTCTTTTCAAAATCCCATTTTTAATCTTTTTTTCTTAACAAAGTTAATGTGATCGGTATCTAACATCAATGATATGGTAATCTCCAAAAATTCCATACAACAAAGAAATCCGAGGCAGAATTCAAAAATAAACAGAACAACTACTTGAGTAAGACTCAATAGCGCAAAATAGTCATTGGATGGCAAGAAAGAAGAGACAAAACACTAATAATAGACATGAGGTGACAATGGCTAACTTCAGCGGTATCTTCTCAGTAACAAGGAATGGTTCCTCTTCTAGGTAGCCCTCCTCGATGGTCTTGCCTTGTGAGAAAGACCCCTTGACACGAAGACCTCTGTACTTCTTTCTAGCAGAAGTGAGACCCCTTCATTCACGATGTTTGTGCACAGGCTTGCAAATCCAGTTAATCTTAGAATCACTGCGAATCGTATTGTGGGATGGATCAACAAGTATGACCTCAAAGTACTTATAAAAAGAGTCCTCATTAATCCAGTATGAATTTAGTACTTTCAAACCACCCAACCTACATCCATCACTCTCCTCAGCAACATTCATCTTGTTTCTCTAGAACTTAAGTTGGTTACACCCTGGTTGGTTGTCTTATTGTATACAATACCCTTTGAGATAGGCCTTTTGCATCCACCAAGCCTCACACAGACACGATAAATGACAAAGCCCTGCATGACATTGTAGCCAAGCCTCCGAGCCTTATCGGGGCAGGTGGCGCGCGTGATGCGGACGATGGAAGGAAGCTAACGGTACACCCAGCAGTGGACCCTCTGGATGTACCTCATTACATCCGACTACTTCCTCCATAGTTCTTGCGCGTACGTGTACGCTCCCATTGGTGCTCGATGGGGGCTTCCGGTGGTGCGATGGATTGGGGGTTTCACGCCGCCGCAGATGGCATGTGTAGGAAGGGGCTGATCGTGAGAGAGAGAGAGAGAGAGAGAAGGCTCGCCGCCTAGGCTTGGATCCCTAGCTGGAGATGCACGACTTTGGGAGAAGGGCTCTGCCTGGAGCGAGTTGCGCTTGCTGCTGAGAATATCATAGCCATGAGCGCGACTTCAAACAAGATCTGAGGGGCTTGTTGTGTTGGATCTATGATTAGGGTTTCCTGAAAATCGAACTTGAACCAACACGGATATCAAAATCTCCCAGAATGAATCTTGAATATGACCAAATAACCAATCTGCTATGTTGATCTAATCGTGCAAAATTATGGTTTCAGAAAATCGTAGACTGAATCTTGAACTTTTTCATGATCTTAAATGATACAGAATTGAATCTTCAAATATAAATCTTCATGAACAAGATGGAATCGAATCTTCACGAATCTCGAACATAAATAAGAACATGAAAACCTTGAGAATCGAAGCCGCTCTGATACTGTTGGAGTATTTGGTTGTGCACCTCTTATGTTATAGATGGGTAAATGGATACTTCTAGGATCCATTACCCCATCCCAGTGTGTAGTCCCACATCTACCAGTGGTGGAACTTACAGGTTCTGAAGATGCTATATAAGGAGCCACAGACCTCCTGTATCCATTGAGAAAAGCAATAGATTATCAGCCATCAGAGGCGTTCTCCCCGTGGTTTCATCCTGCTCCTTAGGGAGTAGGGTTCCACGTTAAAATCCATGCGTTCTTCAATGTTTATATTCTATTTTCTGATTCTGCTTCCGCGTTCCAATTTTCTGACATGGTATCAGAGCATATTCAATTCTCGGGGTATTCACGTTGTTCATAATTTTTCTAGAGATTCAATTATCAAATTCAATTTTCGATCGTTTTTGTAATTTCTGTTCGTGACGACTATTCAAGAAGAACATTATTCTGAGTTTTTTTCTCTATCGAGTACAAGATCCAAGTTCTAGGGTTCTGATCTAGAACCATAATCTCTGTTCATGTCCTATCGCATCTTTAGCACAACACACGGTGACGCACCATTGTTCGAGGAGTTTATGGGTTCGTCGCGACGTGACTTAAACACAAGCCCTGATCATGGGGTAGTACCGCAAATCTCAAGGCCACTTTCTCTTGATGCGTTTCATCGTAGATCTGAGCCGCACTTGAATCCTCTCCGCGTGATGAAGCCCCTGGGAAGACCATCCTGTTCGATGCGATTCATGTTCAACTGCGGCGATTCTTGTTCGAGACCATCTTGAGACCATACTTCTCGTCGACGGCGACCGTGCTACAAATTCGCACGAGGACCATGTCACCCTTCTCCTTCGCGAACAGCCTCCTCGCCTTCCTCGCACCCTGGTGATGCACGAAAAACCTCCTTCACTGATTTCCAAGCATAGGTGGTGCGTGACAAGTCCAAGCATGATGCGACTCGCTCTCAGCGCATCATGCGACACCTCCTCTCCCTCAGGCAGTGTCGAACTTTCTCCAGATCTCGCACAAGCAGTACGCGAGAGCATGAAGCCCCGTCGCGTCTCTTCTTCTGGTGAGCCCGAGCGAGCTCCAAGCGGAAGCACCCCAGGCAACATATCATGGTTCCTCTCTAGCACATCGATTGGTGGCGCTCAAGATCTCCTCCACGAGGGATGTTCTCCCTCTCACCATCGATGGAGGCACTCCCGATTAACAAAGAGAAAGGGTTCCCACGATCGGATCCTAGGTTCGAGTACTGTACAAAAAAAGGTTTTTCTTATAAACCAAAATATTGGGCTCAAGCAGTCGACGAGGTTTTATTTGAACACAAATGTGGGTTGCAGAATATAAAAAAGGAGGGGGGTAAGAAAGAAAGAAAGAAAGAGAAGGGGGTCCATCCAAAAAAATTTAAGAAGGGGAGAGACGGGCCGAGAGTTTTCCAAAAAATGAGAAAGAAGATTGAGTTCTTTACACCATGTGGTTCAAAAAAATCAGGAAAAGGCATGTAAAATAAAAATCGTACACAATAGATTTGCAAAAAAATGAAAAAAATGACAACGGATTATTTGAAAAAATGATTGAAGCCAAGAAAAAACACAACTTATTTTGAAAAGTAACGGCTATAATTTTTTTTTGAAATAGACAAGAGAAAAAAAGGAGAAAATTTCAAGAAAAGCTGAGAAAAAAATATAAATGACGGCTTATTTGATTTTTCTTCCCATCTATCTTGTCTTCTCTCAACGTGGTCGATGTCCTCATCCCGACCAGTATGGTAGAAAGGGTGAGTATATGTAGAGTCAGAGGTCTATTCAGATTCTCTAGATACGGGTATTCTAGACAAGCTAGTTGGTCAGATTCTACAAGTTATCAGATTATCCATGCGCAGTTACAGACTCGACGTAAAATTTTCGAGTCCACAGTTTGATGCACAAGTTCAGACTCTACATTCAGGTTCCGAGTCTGCAGTTCAAGACGTGCGAGTGTGCGATCTTCAGTTTCATGGTCCCCATCATTCTTGTTGTTTCGTCCAGAGTTTTCATGTGAGCTATAGGGACTCTAGAGTAGAGGACCATTCTCTATGCCATGTGGGAAAGGATTTTTATGTGGTATCATATGGACTCTAGAGTAGAGTATCATTCTCTGAGCCAGATGGGAGAGACCTAGTTCTCGGACAAGGAGACTTCTCCAGACTCACACTCTAGCTCAATCGTCCTCCTCACATGCACGTCATGAGAAGCAACTTCCTCGACAACAATTGATGGTTGTGCGCGTTGAGTTGATGTTGTATGTGGTGTCATGTATTATGAGTTGAGTTTTTTTCTATCTGTCCAAGCAGAGCATTGCATGCTCCATCTTGAGGGGGAGTGTGGAGTATTTGGTTGTGCACCTCTTATGTTATAGATGGAAAAATGGATACCTCCAGGATCCATTTACCCCATCACAGTGTTTAGTCCCACATCTACCATTGGTGTGACTTGGAGGCTCTGTGGAGGCTAATTAAAGGAGCCCCAGACCTCATGTATCCGTTGAGAAAAGCTAAAGACTATCATCCCTCTGAGACATTCTCCCTTACTTTCATCCCGCTCCTTAGAGAGTAGGGTTCCACGTTAAAATTCAGAATTCATATTGCTTTAGCTTTTTCTCTGATATTTTCTTCTGCATTCATATTTACTGACAGATACCATGTTAGAAAATATAGGAAGCATATCAAAGAAATAAAGAATAAAAATATTGACAATGCAGTATTTTACGTGGAACCCTACTCCATAAGGAGAGAGATGAAACCACAGGAGAACGCCATAAAGGGATGATTTGTTCATTAAACTTTCTCACTGGATACAGAGAGGGGTTTCTTATATAGCCCTCATAGAGTCTCAACATCTCACAATTGATAGATGTGGGACTAAATAATTGGATGTGATAAATGGATCCTAGAGTGATCCATTTACCCATCTATATCATAAGTGGCACACAACACATATACTCCAACAAGAAGCAAAGAACCCGATCCATGTGCGCTTATATGTAGGAATTGTCACTTCGGACATGCGTCTCCAACATATAATCCATGGCGACGTAGCCCTTCGCCTTGTCGGGCGACCATGATGTCATTTATATGATCCTCCATATCATGTTCAAATTCTAATTAATTATATGAATCATATAAACATAATTAATTATTCCAAGGGAATAACATATCTATTCATAATAAAGTATTTTAATTGGATAGTAATCATTTAATTATATTAAATCAATTATCAATCCAATTCAATCAACCAACAAACAATCTTGATTGTTACTTGAAGGATGGTATAATCTCAAAATATGAATAATTCTAATTTTAATAATTAAAAAAACACATCATGATCATTCCAAGCATTACCATTTCCTTACCCCATGCCATGGCCAGTACACACGAGATGTAGGATAGACTGCTCACGGAGAAACCTGCTACTCCAATGATCCCTGACTATACAACATCCGCCTTAGATCAGGATAATGTGATTTGATCATTTTGTATTTGAGATGATATTCGATCTTTCAATCGAAGTTATGCAATATAATATTTATCAAAATTATTTTGATTAATATTATAAGGATATTTGCTAAACAAATACTCAATCCTATTCAAGTAACAATGTTTTGCATGTAGAGATTGTCCTACAACTATTGTAGGATAAACTAGGGTTTTCAGAAATATTTATTCAATGGTCCATGATGATTAATCAATTATTTTCATAATAATTAGGCATCATATTTAATCAAGGAAAATGCATAATTTACATGATTTCCATTGAATTATAAACACATTAAGTAAAGAGATTTGATGATCTGATCATCTTCCGACACATCTCCACTAAATATGGGAAATCTGGGGAAACCGAGTCAGAATCGCATCGAATAAATTCGAGTGATTTTCCGGTTTGATTCTTTACTTAATCCAAGTGTTTATTTCATGTTTCAGGATGAGAGAACAGTAAGTAAAATTAATTTTTTTAAAGATCCGTAGATGCATGCAAAACAACTTTCGTAGAATGAACTCTTCGAATCATTGTCATGCACTTTTGGTATCAATTATAGGTTACTATTTTTTAAACATATTTAGATTTTAGACATTCTAAATACATTTTATTAACCAAAAAACACATCCAAACAGTGCATGAACAATAGGTTTTTAATTAAGCAAAAACCGATTCGAATCTTGCATCTAATGCAAAAACAATGATTCTCGCGCATCCGAAACTTGAACCTTAATCACCAAAGGTTTCGGATCGTATCCAAGACCTCAACCTAGCTCTAATACCACTTGAAAAAAGAACCTTAAGTGCATCACAGAAGCGTGAAGATCGCATCATATGTGATCGGAGCGAATAATCGCATTAGTTACTCGATGCAGCAAAATTTAAAAAATTTCAAACGATAAAATCACATGATCCAAGAACATTGCTTCGATCATTCCATTTAAACCACAAAGTAGATATCAGAATACCTCTTGAAGCGTGGTTGCGATCGTATCTCTAAAGTAAGAGACCTCCTGTCTCAAGTTCGATCCAATGTATGAGATACTTGCAAACGTGTTGATGAAACTATGCTCCTCGCAATTCAAGTCAATGAAGATCTAAACACCAAAACTCCTGAATTCGTCACACGAAATCTAATGTCTTCTTCACGGGAAAGAAATACCAAAGAAGATGGAGATCCACAAGTAGTCAATCTGACAGTACAACGATGTTGCGATGACGACAATTCTCTCTAACACAAGGGGTGGACGGTCACACTTGATAGAGAGAGATGGGGGGTCGTGTGATGAGAATGAGGGAGAGACTTGCAAAAAATGTTGTAAAAGAAGAGCTAAGGTTGTCTCTTCTTTATAGTATTTTGGGAATCCATGGATGACAATCCATGTGAAACACAAAATCAATGGTTAAGATTTATTTGTGTTTCTATTCAATGGTCATGGTTTTGTTGTATAAAAATACAACAATAATTAATTTAATTTAAATTAAATATATATATTGAATTATCATCAACATAATTTAATTTAATTAAATCAAGAGGGTGAAGAATGAGTCCACTTCCTAAATATAGGGGTGACAGCCACACATGAGAAAGTCAAGGGCGGTCGTCCACCCTCCATATATGGAAGGTGGCTCATCCCTTTAAGATATGTGAAATTTCATAGCTAACATAAGCCTCTATATATTTGCAACAACTTTTATTACAAATATATTCACAAAATTAATTCTAAATTAATTTTTAATATTCTAATTAAGCCATTGAAAAAATACGAATCATATTCATATACCCAAAATAACATGTAAATTGTATTTTCAATTAATTATCTAACATGAATCCAATCCACGACAACAAATAATTCATAAATACTATTTACAAATAAGCTCTATCTAATATATTATACATAAAATTTATAATATATACACAAATAACAAGGATAGTGCTATCCATATTATTCATATCATTGACAATTAAATCGAATTTAATTATCTTGGATCATCATTCTCATGCAACTAAATAATATGAATCACATTCACATTATTCATCTAAATCATATTTAATTATCAATTTCTCAATGCTCAGATACATAATTCATCAATGGGATTATTCTTGAACTCTTTCAAGAATAATGTGCTTTCTCCACGGATACATGGAGATAAGGACAATGTGATTGTACGTTCCACGTATAATGACTTGGATATTGAGATCGTATCTCAAATCCAGATCTCAGGGACCTCCCATTGATGTTTGATTGAATCAAAGACATAAATCTAATCTTCTCATTGCATCTGAATCACATTCATATCGATGTCCATCATTTGGACTGAGATCATATTACTTCTATACTGAGAAGAGTTATTAAAATCCAGACATGTTTCATCATTCCCACGTAATGGAAGCTTCATTGTTATACAACCATTTATTATCATATCAAACTTAAGTATTCCTAATACACGCGCATCCTATACACTGGAAGACTTAAAATAAACCCGAAGATATAGATCAATTTTACGTTGTCATCGTAAGTATTTTATCACTAAGTTTCGCATGAGGTCATTGGGAGTTGGTATCGATCATATGCTTTCCAAAAGCATATATCATACCAACAAATTCTTGTCATACTTCCAAAGCAAGATGACCATGCATGGAATTTGATCGATCGCAATAACTCATGAGTGAGCTCATGTCTTCCGATTCACAATTGAACATGTATGATCCTTTTGAGAGATCGTATTACACATATGCCCTTGTATGCATACCAACTCATCAGTGTATAGTGATGCAAATTGATTCGGCGCGTCAACGATAAATAGAATAACTTGGGCGGTGGAATATCGATGGAGAAAAGGAGAGGTTGAGAAGAAGAAAACTCGTCGGTAACGAGGGGTCGAAGAAGAAGAACTGTGAAGACCACGTGGGGGACGGAGAAGGAGAGAGACGGGGATAGAGATAAAATTTCAATTTTTCATTAATACTTGACTGAATAAAAACACTGGACCCTCATCCCTTTATATAGGAGGGATGGCACTACAAAAATAGAAACTAATTTAATTTGACCACTAATTTATCCTAATTGGACTCTAACTAATTAACCGATAAATTTAAAATTCAAATTGAGATCACACGTGATCTCTTTATTTAAATTAAAATTGTGACAACTTAAAAACGTAAATAAAATTAACGACCATAATTTAATTAAATAGACGGCCATATATGTCGAGTTCACGCTGCATCAACTCTCTTCCGCTTTAAAAAATTCGTCTCCCGATGAATTGCTTGATGTAGATGCGACGTTGGAGAAATCGTCTTTGAAATTGTAGCCTGCAATTAGATCCCTTTCAACATTACGTTTGTAGTTCTTTCCAATTAGAGGGCATCTCTGCAATTTTCTTACCCCTTCAATTAAGTTGAATAATTCCTCCAAATAAACCTTTTGATAAAAACTTAAGGGAGGAAGGGCCTTCCTGCAATTAATCTCAATTTGTTGTTTTCTCCACATCTTACGGGAGTCGAATCCCATAGATGCCGGTCCTCTTGTTAGGGTTTGACCCTTCAAATTGCCGCCACAACGGCTGCAAGGGCGTCGGCGCAGGCGATGGTGGCGTGGGGGGCTCGCGTGGTGGTGCTTGGCTGTGGCAGCTGGGTCATGCAGGTGGAGGAGATGTGCGATGATGGCGCAAGAGGCGAACGGTAGGGGTGCTGATCGTTTCTGGCGGTGCGGTAGATGGTGCGGGGTGCGATGGCGAGGGGAAGCCGTAGGCAGGAGGGCGGCGAGGAGATGGTGCAGGGTGCGATGGCGAGGGGAGGGTTTTTGCGGGGGTGGCGGCGACGTAGGGGTGCGGAGGTGAGTTAGGGTGAAGTGTTGAGAGAGGCTGGCGGAGGAGATGGGTTCGGCGAGGACTTGGTTATGCGTCAGGGTTGGGGAGGTGGGGTTGTGGGGGCTGGTGCGCAGAGGGGCTGTGGCGGGTTTTGCGGGGGCTGGGACTGAGGGTGTGGCTGTGGTCGCTGGGAGCGAAAGGGAGTTCGCAGAGAGGTCCGACGAGGCTAGGGGGGCACCGGAGGGGCTGGGGTTGCAGCAGGGGTTCTCGAGAAGGCTGTGGGTGGGTCGAAGATCGGTTTTAGAGCGTTTTCCAAGTCTGAAATTACCTGGACAGCAAGCGTTTCGGTATTTTTCTCCTCCGAAAGGGCCTGGACAGCTGTCGGTTTGTCGTTGACGGCGAGATTTTCTTCATCAAAAATCTGGACAGCAGCCGGTTCGTCTTCCACAACGATGTTTTCTTCGTCAAAGTTCACGGCAGCGGCTTCGGTGGTTGGAGGCTTCGATTGGGTGTCGCGGAAGGCCTCAAAGTTAGCCATTAAATCTCGAAACTTGGACTGGAAGTTGGTTTGCAAATCACGTAGCATGTGCTCCGTCTCCTTGTTGTAGGCGTCAATGGTGGAGATGGCTCGTCGTGTTCGTTCGGATGAACGATGGTGTGTCGGCGCGTGTCGGCGCACATGTCGGTATGGATCGTCAGATCGTGAGGACGATCTGTAGGCCATGCTCTGATACCAAATGATGCAAATCGATTCGGCGCGTCGACGATAAATAGAATAACTTGGGCGGTGGAATATCCGTGGAGAAAAGGAGAGGTTGAGAAGAAGAAAACTTGTCGGTAATGAGTTGTCGAAGAAGAAGAACCATGAAGACCACGTGGGGGATGGAGAAGGAGAGAGACAGGGTAGAGATAAAATCTCAATTTTTCATTAATACTTGACTGAATAAAAACACTGGACCCTCATCCCTTTATATAGGAGGGATGGCACTACAAAAATAGAAACTAATTTAATTTGACCACTAATTTATCTTAATTGGACTCTAACTAATTAACCGACAAATTTAAAATTCAAATTGAGATCACACGTGATCTCTTTATTTAAATTAAAATTGCGACAACTTAAAAACATAAATAAAATTAACGACCATAATTTAATTAAATAGACGGCCCTATATGTCGAGTTCACGCTGCATCATATAGACTTTGATTAGTTCATCAACCTATCGGTCTGCCAAATATACATACTTAGACATATAGTAATATATTTGTCTCCGGTCAGAGGGTGCATGCCTATACCATGACAACATATGACATAGGTCTTGGTTATCTCGATCTTGTTAAGTCAACTGTTTGACCTAACTTATCCGGCATCTCTGAATCTATATTCATATGCAAAGGACCTACATCAAGAGGCGGTCAGATATCAACCAAAAGAGAAAGGATTGTCATCTCCTACTCGGGATGGAGATCATGGCTTAATAATCATTTGACAGTATTTGATGAGTTCTCAATCTACCTCTTTAGATATCATCCAAGCTCTAGCCTCTATGATTCACCAATTGAATCAACGGTTGTATAATCATCAAGATGGCCATGGTACATAATCATATTTGTACTAAGGGACCTATTATGCAAATTAATTATTCTTCATTTTGGATTAGGAAATAAATTTGCAATAACAATTATTGCAAAATGGCTCGTCGTGGGCTCGCATGTCCAACACATCACCCCAACAAGTAGATGGAAAATGATAATCTATGAGCATCGTATGCACAATGACAAGGATATGTCGATATTGGCACCCAGCCACTCCATTATTTCGGGATGTATGAGCACATGTGTTATGATGTAAATCACATATGAGGATAGAGAAGCCCCCATGTCATGAGAAAGGAACTCTCTAGCATGATTATATATGAAATCTTTGATAATGGTACCTATTAGAGTTATCTAGTTATTTGATTATTTCTTTTATCTCTTTATTGAGTCATGTAACCCCTTCGGGATCTTTTTGTACCCTTTTTTGAGCTCCCTAGGGTCTCACGTTATATAAGAAACCTTATACCCCTTCAATAAGACCAACTATTTAATCTTAATTATTTATCGATAGGGTATCAAAGCAACAATCCTAAACTGGATAAATTCGTAACAAATAGATCCATCGCCACCTCCGGCCTCTCTTATCCATACAAGAATTCTTTGGTCGAGCGTGTTCATGATCCACACAAGCCTCCTACCTAAGCACTTCACCGACTAGGCGTCGTTCAAAATCACTGCCTAGGGAATCGTCGTTAGTAGGGCATCACTGAACCAGCTGGTGTTGTATGATACATGCCGAGAAAGGACCACATAACCCCATTTCTTGTCTCTGCTCATAGCCTTGGCACCTTCATCGCATGGCCTTGCAGGCTAGAACCCCATCCCCTAGCCTTGAACCTAGAACCCAACACCTAGCCATGAACCTAGAACCCATCGCCATTGTGGGTTAGGGCCCCCATCGCCTTTGAAGGTTAGGATCCCATCACTTGACCTTCACCTTCCATAGGGACTTGAACACATCGTGTGGCCTGCTTCAAACATGCGTATGGCCGTCTGACTACTTAGGAACAATGCCAGACCAATAAAAAGTTCATTGCTCGAAGACAAACAACATGTTCATAGAAACCTCTTCACCGAAGGTATAAGACATCTCACACCTTTTATGTACAGGATCAGAGACACTTTATACATAGGTTGGATCCACGTGACTTAAGGCTCATGATTGCTTAACTCAGAGTCATCACATGACCTTGTGATTTTTATCTCTGATCACGATGGCCACGACTCCCATCAAGACGAAATCCAGGTTCTCGACATACTTTATGATGATGTAGGGTACTTCTATCAAACTCAAGGATGCATAGAATTACTTGCTCTAGTCTAAGGCTTTCAAGGTGTTCATCGGTGGTATAGGAAGATATCAATCTTGATGAAGGAACCTCTAATCGAGGCAGACAAGGACTACGAGCCCTGACTTGGGGAGAACTATCAAGTCATGACATGGATAATCAATAGCATTGAGTCCCACATCATGTTGAACCTCCTATACAAAGAGATCACAAAGGAGACGTGGGAACAACTGGGACAAACATGCTCACAGTAGACTACCGAGTCTCATCTTGCCAACATCTATATGTGGATATGGTATGCATCTCAGGGAAAGTCACACTTGTGGAGTATTATTGCCACCTAACGGGTCTTTACGAGTGGCATGTTGTATGAAATAGGTGAGAGAGATCGTAATGATAGGTCTATAGATTTCTAACTGAACTGAATCCTCAATATCAGAATGTGAAGGAATAACTCCTTACATGTAATACTCTTACGTCCATCAATGTCATCTTTGGTCGTCTAAAGTAGATTAAGACTTCTATTGTATGCATTCAGTCCTGACATCCAATGGAGAACTATGTCTTTTTTAGTTCATTTAGATAAGGAGGATGCTTTAGTTATTGGGGGAGGGCGTGGCTGTGAATCCTATCGTAACTATGGCTACTTGTTGTGCACTGACTACCAACAGACCAATCAACCATTGGAGATGTGTTAGACAAAGTTTGGTATGCCCCAACAAATCAATATTGCATACGACTATGATGCAATAGTGACAGAAACACCTTCCAATCAAGATCCTGATGGGCATACGGTTTAATTCTCAATAGGATTCCCTACGCCTAATGTAGTTGCTACAAAGATCTGATACGACTCCCAGTGAGACTACTACTACGCACCTTACTAGTAATTCAGGTACAGTAGCTGACTCTACTACTGCCACAACCCCGACATGGATCATTGACTCTGATGTATCTACTCATCTGACAAGGGAAGATAGGCTTGTAACCTCCTCTCAGCCTTCTTCCATTGTGAAGTCAGTACGGATTGCCAACGGTGCTCATTCTCTTGTTGCCAGCATTGGGACAATAAAGTTTTCCTCCAAGCTCGACTCACTGAAGTTCATTGTGTTTCTGACTTTCCTTTGAGTTTATTGTCTGCTCATAAACTTTGTATTCGCTAAATTGTCATATGATTTTTGACAAGTTCTATTGCTATTTTCAGGACATACGGACTATGCCGATTTATTATGGGAGACATGAGAAAAAAGGCATTTACTACCTCGATATCCCTACCAATTCTACTTTTGTTGGTGGGGTATCCATATGGCATTTACAACATTAATATTTTTTTATCAGGGGATTGCATTTCAGATCGTGGGAGGATTTGGAGCTAGTCGGTCCCTTAAAGGTCAACATAAATTTTTGGATTTTGAGAGGTGGGAGAGTGATGAGTGGAACTCGACGAGCAATGACTTTCCGAGAAACCAATGCATCCTGCACATCAAATGATATGGAAGATGTGGATCATTTGTTTATTTTGTGAAAAAGCTCAAAGGAAATCTAAGAAACATATCATGTTAATGAGGTGGCCTTCGGAAATGTTTTGGACTTGGGATCTCTCTAAGATTGACTTGAAAAGACTATGGAAAAAAGAACCTTTGTATCCCAAAATACTTATGTATTGTGGAATCTTGCGAGTATATGAAGTTTTTGGGCGGGCACCTTAATTGATTATCATCTTTTTCTTTCAGGAAAAAAATGGTCGAATGTGAGATACACAAGTAAAACCTAATGGATCTGTTAATGCTTCTCCTCCATAGTTCTTTATCTTGATGAGAGCAAAGAATAATGATAAGATTTGAAAGCCCAGTACAATACTTCACATTATAGTGACATTCGTCAAAACACAGAGATAGGCCATCCCTAGAACCAAACCAGGCAACATATCAACAAAAATACATGTAATTTATTATTTCTGGGATGTGAGAAATGTAAAAAGAATGTAATGAATTTTTTGATGGTACCTTTAGGACTATGCCATAGCCAAACCACACATCCCCATGAACCTTCAAACTCTCATGATCAATTATGCTAGGGATAGTCTTGAGACGATTCAAAAAGTTGTCAACCTGAAGGAAACATAAAATGTTAAAACATATTTCAGCACAAACAGGATAATGAAATACATGTACCTTCTTGAATAATGGTCCTAACTCTATAGATGGATTTGCAGGTTGGTTCTAGCCTTGTTCCGGATTACAAATCCATCCTCTAAGGTATATAGATCAGACTGCAAATGGTAACAGAATATATTTCTAAGTGCAAAATGAAATATCAACAGCACAAATGTAGAGGTTTATATTATGTTATGATGTACTGTTTCACATTTTCTATTTATAACATGTATGTCTATGTAATTTACCCAAGGGTTTTCTCTCTATATAAGAGACCCGAGGGCTCCATGGAATGATATAGCAGAGTATTCTTTTTACTCTAGCATGGTATCAGAGCCAAAACCCTAGCCTAGGGTTTTCTCCACACCCCCCCCGCCCCCGCCGCCGCCGCCTAGCTCCAGCCGGGCCCCCTCCTCCTCGCCGCCATGCCCTCCCGCACCCCTCTCCGGTCGTCGGGTGCCCCCTCCCGCCGCCTCTCTCACGCCGCAGGCCCCCTGCCGACGGGACCCCCTTGCCACCACCCCTCGCCGGGGCTCATCCCCTGCCCCTCCCTTGTCGCCGGGCTCCGTCCATTGCTGATGGGTTCAAGGGCACAAGTCTACATATGCAATTGAATCCTAACGTGTCTATGTAGACACTTGTTCTGTTGTCTCTCATCCCTTGGTCTTCCTCTCCGGCAATATGTTAGACCAAAAGATTGATATGCCCGCCATAGGTGCCTTCAAAGGTTCGACACCAATAGTCAAGATGGACGGGACAAACTACGAACTCTGGGCTATGCAGTTCTTGAGTCTTATGAAGTCGTGTGGTAAGAAACATATTCTTACCGAAGAGGAGCCGGCCGAGAAGACGGGGATTTATGCCTCATGGGAGGCGGACGATGCATATGCCAAAGTTTGGCTACCAGGGACGCTCACGACGGAGATAGCCAACGACGTCCTTCATCAACCCACCACCAAGGCGATGTGGGATATTCTGGCCACTACACACTCTCAAGTGCGGAACGAGACGAAGATGCTGCAGTTGCAGCATGATAGTTTTACCACGAAGCAAAATGGGAGGCCTCTTCATTCTCTTTAAACGTCTCTTCGTGGAATGTTCGAGAAGTTGTATAGCACCGTCCCGCTCACAGCAACACCAGAACAACAGAAGACGTTCCGCAACGCCACTATGGTAGGCGTATTACTTGCTGCCTGGACCCAGAGTACGTGGCAACACGTTCTCAGATTCTTGCCGATGCCACTATTCCACCGATGGAAGAAGTCTACAGGAGGCTCAGTCGTGTACCAGTTCCATCAAATACAGTGACTCCACCACCCTCGGCAATGGCGGTCTCCAGAGGACGTGGTAGTTCATCTTCTTTTCGTGGTCGAGGAAGTGGTGGACGTGGCCGAGGAGGTCGTATCCATTCTACGTGCTCATTCTGTCGTTGTACTGGTCATTCGGAGGAAACGTGCTATACCAAGCATGGCTTCCCTCCTTCAGCACATGTTGGTGATCATGTCCAGGGTCCACCAGCAGCTACTTCAGATCACAGGTTCGAGGAGCTAGTGGCACGGCTTCGTGACATTATGCCACAGTCATCTTCAGATAGTGCTGATACTTTCGATGTTGCGGCTTCGGCATCATCCAGTACATCTGCTACTGCAAGTACCTCAGGTAGTACTTTAGTCTCTTGTCATAACCATGATCTCACAGGTTGGATTGTTGATTCTGGAGCCACCCATCATCTCTGTCGTGATAGAGATATCCTGCAGTCCTATAGAGCTGTTCAGCCTGGTCGCTCCGTACTCATAGCTGATGGCACTCATTCCCCTATTGTCGGTCAGGGGGAGACTTCTTTGCTGCACTCTATGCACTTACAGAATGTTCTCCATGCACCATAGTTCTCTATGAATTTATTATCCATTAGTCAAATTACAAGAGATTTGCACTGTCGTGCTATATTTGATCCATCTTCTGTTATTTTTCAGGACATACTAACGGGAAGGGTGATTGGTTGTGGTTCTGAGCACAATGGCCTCTATCGTCTTGTACGGAACTCCTATGCTGGCGTCTCACTACATTCTCAGGGTTTCGTATATCCATATACCTGGAATCATCGATTTGGTCACCTGCCGCTACAGAAAATGCGTCACCTCCTGCCTCAGATCTCTCCGAATTCGTCATTTCGTTGTGAAGCGTGTCAGTTAGGGAAGCACCATCGGTCCAGCTTCCCCAGTCGTCAGGGTCGGAGCAGTCGCTCCCCATTTGAGTTATTTCATATAGATATTTGGGGTCCCAGTCGTGTCTCAGATCATCAGGGACACAGGTTCTATCTAGTTGTAGTTTATGATTTCTCTCGAGTGTCTTGGACTTTTCTTCTTAAAAATAAATCCGAAGCAGGAAGTGTTATTCAAAATCTTATCAATGAAGTTCAAAATGTTTTTTCATCTACTGTTAAGTATGTGCGTACTGACAATGCATTGGAATTCTGCACTACTTCCCTTGCTCGCTTTCTTTCCTCTAAGGGCATTATCCACCAAACCACATGTGCATACACATCTCAACAGAATGGTGTTGCAGAACGGAAGCACCGACACTTTCTTGATATTGCTCGCACATTACTTATTCAGAGTTGTGCCCCATTAGCCTTTTGGGGGGATGCCATACTTACAACATGCTATCTAGTCAACCGCATGCCTGCTACTTTTCTTGGGGAAAAATCTCCTATCTCTGTTCTCTTTCATGACAAGGATTTGTTTTCACTTACACCTCGGGTCTTTGGCACAGTTGCGTTTGTTCACCGGTTATCTCCAGGACTTGATAAGCTCCCTCCTAGAGCTATCAAGTGTGTTTTTGTGGGCTACTCGAGGACACAGAAAGGTTATCGTTGCTATGACCCCATTCATGACAAGTACTATGTGAGTGCTGATGTTACATTTTTCGAACCTGTCATGTACTTCTCCCCTGCAGATGACAGATTGGTCTCCTCCACACCCACAGATACTAATGTATATGTTCCTCCACCTCCAAGCCTGGGTCCATCCAACTCCACTATCTCACAACCACCACCACCGCCACCACCACCGTCGATTGTACCATTTCCTAAGTTCTATACTCGGCGTTCCGGCCCTGCTCAAGCTACATGCCAACCATCCAGCACGCCTCAGGTATGTTCTGATGTTAGCACTAATGATGGGTTAGATAATGCAACAGTGCAGGAGCCTTTACTACAGGAGGAGGATCCGCCAGTCACCACAGTGATAGATGATCTTGATCGGCCTATTGCCCAAAGGAAGCAGAGAAGACAATGTGCATCATATCCTCTTGCGTCTCAGGTACCATTTCATCGTCTTAATGGGGATTTCCAGAGATTCGCAACCGTTGTCTCGTCGGTTGAGATTCCACGGACCTATCAGGAAGCCATGAAGATTGATTGCTGGCGTCTTGCTATGGAAGAGGAGATGCGTGCCTTACAGTCTCTAGGGACTTGGACTCTAGTCCCTATTCCTCCAGGTGCCTCTGTGGTGAGCTGCAAGTGGGTGTTTACGGTGAAATATCATGCAGATGGGCGTCTCGACAGATACAAGGCCAGACTTGTTGCACGTGGATTAACCCAAACTTATGGGGTAGATTATTTGGATACTTTTTCACCTGTGGCTCGACACTCCACTCTTCGCATCCTCCTATCTGTTGCTGTGGTACGTGACTGGACCATCTTTCATCTTGATGTAAAGAGCGCTTTCTTGTATGGTGATCTACAGGAGGAAGTCTACATGCAGCAACCACAGGGTTTGCTGCTGAGGGGGAGACTCATATGGTGTGCAGACTTCATAAGGCTATCTATGGCCTCAAACAGAGTCCCCGGGCATGGTTCCAGAAGCTTTCCCAGCTGATTGAACGATAGGGGTTCAAGAGATCAAATGCGGACCATTCACTGTTCATCCAGAAGACCCCTAGAGGTACAGTTGTTGTCATGATATATGTTGATGACATTTTGGTTACAGGAGACGATGCTCAGGGAATTGAGATAACCAAATCCTTGTTGGGAAGTCAGTTTATTACGAAGGATCTAGGCACGATACGATATTTTCTGGGGATAGAGTTTGCAAGAAATGCACAAGGAATGGTAATGACTCAAAGAAAATATGTCACAGACTTACTAGTTGAAACAGGAATGACTGGATGCAGGCCGTCGAGCACGCCTATGGACCCAAGCATGAAACTGTACAACAATGATACCGAAGAGGTGGATCAAAGAATATACAGAGAGATGGTGGGTAAGCTCTTATACATTACTATAACTCGACCGGATATTGCCTTTGCAGTAAACCGGGTGAGTCAATTTATGGAGCAGCCTAGGCAAGTTCATATGGACGCCTTGTATATGATATTGAGATATTTGAAGTCTTCCCCAGGCACAGGGTTACTATTCAGAAAAGATACAGATTTGTCTATTTCCGCTTGTGCATACGCAGACTATGCAGGATGTCCAAAAGATCGTAAATCTACTTCTGGATTTGCTATCTTCATAGGTAGCTCTTTGGTTTCTTGGAAAAGCAAGAAACAGACTGCTGTGGCGAGATCCAGTGCTGAATCCGAGTACAGAGCCATGGCACAAGCAAGCGCTGAGATGATGTGGGTTAGAGCAGTCTTAGAAGATTTGAATGAAGATGTCCCCTTGCCTATGAATCTTCAATGTGACAATCAGGCAGCATTGTTTATTGCCAATAATCCAGCGTTTCATAGAGAACAAAGCACATCGAGGTGGATTGTCATTATACGAGAGACATGATCCAGAAGGGCTTCATTTCCACTTCTCATGTCAGTTCAGAGGACCAGACTGCTGATATATTTACCAAGCCATTGCTCAGAGGACCCTTCCAGAGATGTTCTTCCAAGCCGAGCATGATTAATATCTATGCTACATTTTGAGGGGGAGTGTAGAGGTTTATATTATGTTATGATGTATTGTTTCACATTTTCTATTTATAACATGTATGTCTATGTAATTTACCCAAGGGTTTTCTCTCTATATAAGAGACCCGAGGGCTCCATGGAATGATATAGCAGAGTATTCTTTTTACTCTAACAACAAATATTAGGATTTTTCGTATTCACTTCTAACCTTAACAAGTGCAAAATGAAAAATCAACAGCACAACTATTAGGATTTTTCGTATTCACTTCTAACCTGAACAAGAAGCAAATCTGAAGTTGCTTTTACAGGAAGGAATCGAGATCGAGGAACATTAATTCCAATAGCTTTATCAAAAAACTGTTGAAAAATAGTATCAAGCCCATGAAAAATAACTGCCAATGACACCCGGCAACCGTGAAAAAGGCCCAGCTTAAGAACTGTACCCTTATTGCAGCTCCAGCCGCAGTGTCAAGCTGAACTTTCACGCCATTGACTTCCTAGTGTTTCAGAAAGCATTCAAGTACTACCCATTTTATTCACGTAGAACTTCAACATTTTGGCTGAAAGAAATGCTTGCCTTGGGGTTAGGAATAATCTCCATTTTAAGAGCCTCAGCATCAACAAGTCTCTTTATAGCCTTTAGATTCACCCATCTGCGTTTTTTTATCAATGGTAGTGACAAGTGTTCACGCAGAAATTAAACCCCAAAGAAATAAAAAAAATTACATACAAGTTGTTGGTGTTAAAAATCTTGAACTTTTCTATGGATTAGAACTCGTCAACCTGGGTAACCACAAAAGCAATGCTCATGCTATGTATAGATATGTTCAGATGACGAATTCTAAAAAGTTTTAAGCATTATATGATAGCCTAAACGAAGAATCTAGTTTCCCAGTTGGCTGTACGGAATTCATTCCTAAAAAATATAGGGTTTTTATCAGTTGTGCCCCTCTGGGATGTTGCAATATCAGTTATACCCCTCCCTTTTTAGGGATATCAGTTGTGCCCCTAACTTCTTGACATTTTATCACTTGTACCCCGCCGTTATTTTGATCGTCTATAAGTTGAACTTAACCACGGTCATGGCATAGTAAAGAGGGGCATATTTGGAAGAATAACCCCGACTGCTCCTTCAACCCATCCTCCTCCAGAGGTACGCATCGAGCACCTCCCGTTGTACCATCCCCATGTACTCGTGCAGCTTCAGCATCCCCTGGCTTGTCGTTGTCCAGCTTTCTCTCTATGAGGAAAATCTCCACTATGCAAACTGCATTTCCGTTTCAAGACAGGAGCAGTGTTGTCAAAGGCGTAAGGCGCTCTAAGGCGCTAGGAGTCCAAAACGCCTGAGGCGCTAGGCACTCACCTGAGACAATAGAAGCACTATATATGTTACATATATTTATGTAAATATAATCTTATATACCTATACATATATGTATGTATTTATATGTACATATATGTATGTATTTATATGTACATGCATGTATGTTTTTTTTAAAAAAATATTACACGCATACACACACCTAAATTGCAATCTAATATTGATCCAATATATATGTAAGTATATGTACATTTATTTATATATGGGTGTATATGTGTATGTAAGTATATATTATGTCTGCAATTATAGTACCTAAACTAATATAAATGTAACGTGTAAATAGAACTTTGAACTAACATGTATAATGTACATGTATATGTAGAAATATAGAATTAAGGTCTAACATGTATGCTTATATGTAGAATTAATTATTAACATGTATAAATTACATCTAATATCAATCCAATATATATGTAAGTACATGTATATTTATTTATATATATACATATATGTGTAGTACTTAAAACTAATATAAATGTAACTTGTAAATAGAATTTCGAAATAACATGTATAAATGTATTCGCATATGCACAATTAGGTGCTAACATATATGTGTATGCATAAATATTTATAAGTGAATGTCTATTACATGTATATATGTGTAGTACATGTAAATACATGTACATGTGTATACATATACATGTGTATGCATGGATATGCATGCATATACATATGTTTACATGTATATGTGTATATGTCTATATATACATATATGTGTTTGTATGGAGGTAATATGTTTTAAATTATAATACTTATAACTAATATGCATGCGTAAATGTGTGTGTATGTGTGTATATAGAGCTTAGTTTGTATATGTACGTGTATTGCTAGTGTATGTATAATTGATAAATGTATTTGTATGAATATATATACTAACATGTCCAAATAAAAGTCAGAACTAAGATTTATCCGAACTTTAAAATTTAAAAAAGAAAAAAATACAAACAATTCAGCAAAAAGCCCCAGGCGCTCGCCTCAAGCGCCTGGCGCCTTAGGCCAGGCGCTCGCCTAGGCAGCGCCTGAGCAAAACGCCTCGCCTGAAGCAAGGCAAGGCACCTAGGGCTCGGCTCGCCTCTCCTTAGCGCCTAGGCGAGCGCCTCGAGCGCCTTAGCAACACTTGACAAGAGCTTATAATTTGAATTAGAATGACTATGAGGTTTCTATAATCACTATATATAATTGGTGGGATGTTCTCGCGGATCTGGAATGGTGGTCGATGATATATAAGGCTAACTTTTTGCGGTAGGCAAGGTCCTCTCTTTAGGATGCCGAGCTCCTATCCTTGGGACTTCACCCTTCCACTCTGGGTCCCATCCCACCAATTGAGGTCGTCGTTCATTGCTGTGGACTGAGATCATAACTACAGTGCTCCAAGCTTGGTTCATTCGTTGCTTAATGAAGGGTCGAAGTCTTCAATTCATCCAATTGAACTCTTCTGAACTCACATTTCTCAGCGTCTCTGCCGCAGCTCCGCCTGCGAGTCCCCCTCCCACCACAGCAACGCGGATCACACATCCTTGGAGGTAGGGTGGTACTCGTCAAGAAGCTGTTGGCGGGATCTAGAGAAGGAGGTGAGGGTGACACTCGCGGTCATGTTCAGGACGGGGCTCAAGGAGATGGGACGACGACACTGGGGTGTCGTTGCTCTGGCGACCGATCGGCACGTGAATCAGAGAATTCACAAGAAGGAGGTGGAGTTCGCGGTGGCGATGGGGCGCAACGTTGAGCTGGAGGAAAGCGTGCAGAGATTCGCTGCGGAGGGGCGGATGTGGCTCGATGTTGCGAGGAGCAGCGAGGCGGTGTCGATTATGCTTAGGGAGAGGTTGGACGAGGCGTTGGAGGAGGGGGAGGAGGAGGATGAGCCGGAGGAGAAAGGAGAGGGGGAGGGGGGAGCCACAGGAGGAGGCTATGGCGGAGGTTCGGGCGATGGAGAAGCAGGGGGGCTGAGGAAGAGGAAGGGAAGTTGGATGAGGAGGGGGGAGGAGGTAGGAGAGCCGGATGAGAAGGAGTAAAGGAGGCGGAGTCGTAGGAGGAGGCTAGGGCGGGGGGGGGGGGGGAGGGGGAGGAAGGGGAGTCGGAAGAGGAGGCTAGGGCGGAGGAGGAGCGTCGGACGATGGAGGAGCATGGGGGCTGAGGAAGAGGTGGGGGCGTTGGAGGAGGAGGGGTAGCCGGAGGAGGAGGCTTGGGCAGAGGAGGAGGAGGAGGGGGAGAAGGAGGAGGCTGGGGTGGAAGGGGATGAAAGACCACAACAACCATTTGTTTAAATTTAATTCCTTTTGGATTCCCAAAGTTAATATCTATTTGTGTTGGGGATGGACAGCAACTAACCTGAGGGTAAAACTGATAAAATGTCAAGAAGTCGGGGGCACAACTGATATTCCTAAAAAGGGAGGGGTAAAACTGATATTGCACCATCTCAGAGGAGCACAACTGATAAAAACCCAGAAATAAAAATTACAATAGCTTACATGGTCATCGGGAACTTGGGCTATCTCGAGAAGCTGCAGAGAAATCAGAATCACTATGATTCACGAGAAACTATGTTCATAAATGAAAGCACAATTAACTTGTCGTAATTATAAAATGCAACTGTCTTTTCTTTTAGAGAATATATCAAAATCTATTAGTTTAAGTAAGAAAATATTAGTTCTTATCCATATGAAAAATGAAGTGTGTTATGCCATCATTTATTCACTTCCTACTTTCCAAAATTGAATTTCCTCAATGACCAATATACAAGAAAAAGAAGATAAGATAAAGTGACCAGAATTTGTATAGTTCCCAAACTAATATGCAATTGTTTCAAAAAAAATTGTCTGAATAAGTATACGCCCATTGTTCGTTCGATTTACTTGGATTGATTAGGTTTCGTTGGATATTCCAAATCAAGCTATGTCGAGGATGCCTGTGCTGAATTGAAAGTAATATATTTTCCTCATTGTTTCTGTGTCAGGTCCTTAATAATGGGATATTGCTCTTGTTCAAGAAAGGTAGAACACGTCAGCTAAGTTAACAAACTTCCGCATGGATTGACAAATGAACCAAGGCCACCGCATGTTGTTAGCATATATACCAACAAATATCACGATTAAGAGTATGTGAAGTGATGACAATCAGACAAGGTGAAACTAGAGAACAAGCAAGATATTAATAAACAAATTTAGAAACGGCACAAAACAAGTATAGCAAGGCATGTACCAGTCAAAGTGCACATAATAATCGAAAAAATTGAAAAATCTAGAAACAAATGGTAATTTACAAATTGAATTAGCTGTAGAAACGGCGTACCTGAACCCTTTCTTCATATGAGATAAGTGTACCACCATTAACATCTGCCGATGTTTTGGGAGTCACTTCCATACAATACTCATTCTGGTTATGAATTAGATGATTCAATATTTCTATCCTCATTGTCAAAGAAGCCGACTTTGCATTGATATTGGAAATTTCTTGTAAAACTCCCTGCAAGAGCCAGAACGGGAAATGGAAAGCAAAATGCAGTTCTCCAACGAAGACTTTACATGCATTACCCTGTAAAACTTTTACATATGCCCCCAATTACATGAGAGGGCCTAAGTTTTTTTTTGATAAAATAATATAAATACACATAAAGATAAAAGATCCGCAAGTCTGTATACGCCTGCAACCTAAAGAATCAAAGGGAACTATGTGGCTCGGGAAAAGGACAATAAGAGGCAAATTAGTTATGCACTTTAAGTAGAAGATGTTAGGGTAGATTGAGTTGCAACTCCAAGTAGGACTTTCTTTAGAGATCTATGGATTAGGCCAATTGTATGGGAGTTGTTTTACTCCATATGGATAAATAGTGGAACTTGATTAAGTTGGTGATGGATAAATAGTGGGACTTGATTGAGTTGATGATGCTATATATAAGGGGTTCAATAGGGCTGCACCCACCCTATTTCCGGTGTTTTTTTTTTAAAAATAAAGCAATGTATTTTCATCACTATATCCCTCTAATATGTCATTCCAATTTCGTCAGAAACAAAGGCTCATATCCTTCATCTAGAACAGGTTGATTACATCAATTCTAAGACCATTAAAATTACAAGATCTAGATTGAAGGCATAAGAGTATCTATTTCTAACGAAATTGGAGTGACATATTAGAGGGATATAGTGATAAAAATACATGGCTTTATTTTTGAAAAAGAAGTAAGAAAATGGGGAGGGGGTAGCCCTATTTTTTCCCTATATATAAAGCCCCCCACCATATGTACTCAATGAGAAAATCAAATAGTAAACATTGCCTTTAGTGGCTTTCTATCATGGTTTCAACCGCTCCTCAGGGAGTAGAGTTTAAGATATTTACACTTTGTTCTTGTTCTTTATTCCAATTCCTTTCTCTTATTTTCAAATGATACAAGAGTAAGTAAGTTAGTTTTGGATTTAATTTAACTTCATTTTGGTACCAAAGAAATATAACGAAAGTGTAAATGAGATATGTGAGATGGTAGCATCTTGTATCCAAAGTGTAGCCAAAGAGATGTTGGGCCAGTCTAAAGGAGTTTCGGGCCAAAAGGATGCTTGGTGGTGGAGTGAAGGGGAGCAAGAGAAGCTAAAAATTAAACGAGTTTGCTTTAAATCTATGTATAAAGATAGAACTGAGGAAATGATCATAAACTACAAAATAGCGAAGAAGTAAGCAAAAAAACTATAAGTGAAGCTAAGTCGAAAGATCATGAGGTTTTGTACAAAAAGTTTGACTTGAAGGCGGGTCAATATATTGGCCAAAGCAAGAGAGAGAATGACTGGGGTGAGTTTCAATGTATAGTTGTCATCGGATGGGCCCTAATCGGGTTAATCGGGTTCAATCTGATGGTCCATAATGAGGCACATCAATACAACAGAGCATGCAGCCCCGAACTTCCACCGAGCCTATGCTGAAGATCTTTCTCAAGTGAGACGCATCAAGGATGAGGAAGACATGTACTTGTTACTCAGAAGGATGTAAAGGACTAGACAGAAGCAATATTTCCCTAGGATTTTCATTAGAAAATGGAATAAGGAGATTCCTTTGGGAGATCCTACCGATAGTGAATTTTACCTAAATCGTACAAGCTATAAACATATACAACGGAAGGAAGTAGAGGAGGCTTTAAGGTTATGAAATCTGGGAAAGGGGTAGGTCCGATGACATTTCTATAAAAGTTTGGAGAGTTTTAGGTGAACAAGGTTTGACTATGCTCACAAATGTATTCAATGTTATTTGGTGAAGCAAGAAAATGCTTAAATGGAAGAGAAGCTTTGTAGTTCATCTTTATAAGAATAAAAGACTCATTTAAAATTGTTTGAATTACAGAAGTATAAACTAAATGACTCATACAATGAAAATTTGAGAATGTATTATAAAAATGAGGTTGAGGCAATTTCAAAGTAACTAAAAACCAATTCATATTTATGTCAGGTCGCTCAACTATTAAACTAACCCCTCACAAAGGAGAACAATGGACATTTATAGAGATAAAAGGAAAAACCTTTATATGTTTTTTTTGTTGATTCATAGAAGGCTTCTGATACAAGCCCCACGAGAGATTATGGAGAGGTTTCGAGAAGAAACAAGTATGTGTCCTACACATTAATCTTATAAATGTTATGTATGATGGGGTTTCATCTTGTGTAAGAATGAAATCTAGGAAGACTGACAATTTAACATCAACATCGATCTGCATCAAGGTTCAACTTTGAGTCCATTCTTTTTTACTTCAATTATGGACGAGTTAACTAGTCCTATTCAAGATGAGATATCTTAGTGTATGTTGGTCGCCCAATGATATTGTATTGATTGATGAGACAAGAGATGGAGGAAATGAGAAGCTGGAGGTTTGGAGACAAGCCTTAGAGAGAAAAGGATCTCGTATAAGTAGGTCTAAGACTGGATATATGGAGCGCACATTTTTGTAAAACAACAATGAAGGACTCAGGGTGAATATTGGAGACAATAACATTAAGAAGAAAGATTATTTTAGATACTTGGATATATTTTACAATAGAAATGGGAAATTTATGGAGATGTTACTCATAGAATAAATGCAAATTTGCTAAAATTGAGAGGAACATCTATTATTCTCTGTGATAAGATAACCAAATTTAAGTCAAAGGGAAGTATTACAAAGCAGCCGTAAGACCTGTCATACTCTATGGATCATAATGTTGGCATGTGAACGACAGACATGTGCAAAGAATGATGGTAATAGAAATGACAATACTAAGGTGGGTCTGGTCATACATGAAAATATCATATTCCAAATGATGCATCGGAACAAAATTTGATGTAGCTCTGATAGAGGATAAGATGAGAGAAAATTATTTAAGATGGTTTAGTCATTTGCGAGGTGTTGGAGTTATGTGTCATTAAAAATGGATAATGGAACCCTCTAAGATCCATTTACCACACCCAGTTTTAGTCCTACATCTTCCAGTAGTAGGACTTGGAGGGTTTGTAGAGGCTATATAAGAAGCCTCAAACCTCCTGTATCAGATGAGAAAATTCAATGAACGAATCAACCCTTTGAGGTGTTTTCCTGTGGTTTCATCGCGCTCCTCACAGAGTAGGGTTACACGTAAAAATCTCGGTGTTCCATGATGTTTATTATTTATCTCTGATATTCGCTTCCACATTTTGCATTTTTTAAGAGTGGGTCGTTCTTGGTTGATTTTGAAGTTTGTTCTTGAAGATTATTTTTCTTTCCATTGTTCAAGATCATTCCAAGTTTGAATTTTAGTTTTAGGATTTTCTTGAAGCTCTAGTTTTCAAAGATAAGATTCATTTGGTGATTGAAGATTGTTATTCTGCAAAATCATCAAGTTCGAGAGATTTTTTGGATTTTCTAGAAATCTAGTCTTCCATATCAGATCTGCTCAAGCTTTGGAGATATTCTCTTGCACAACATCTTCCAGGAGCAAGGCGACATAACTTTGGCGATAAGAACCCTAGCGTAACCTTTGCATAGATCCATGTTGCGGTGGCAGAAAGAAGAAAAAGGCGACAGTTCAAGGCGCATCATCTCCAGCAACATGTGAGGCAAGATCCTTCACCCTCTGGTACCTCTCCTCGTCAAGGAGATCACAGTGCAAGCGACGCTCCTCCCACGCTCATCCCTCAAAGCTCCAGGTGGAAAGGGCTCCTCCGTCGAAGCCTCACCGAGTTCCGTCATCAGTTATCGCCGCCTCCAGGAGAGATATCCAGGAAGCACCTCAAGAGCGCGAGATCCAGGGACAGTCAACTCCAGAGATCTCTCGACAGTAAGGCCCGCAATCAACCCTTTCATTGGCCTTTGCGCGACCCATTTCTTGGCCCTATATAGATGAGTTCTCCATGTGGCGATAGGACCTCCCAATTCTCCAAGTGGTGGGGGTCCTTCGCCCGAATGGGATTCAAGATGAAACCCCCCCTCTTACGAGACATCTTACGCACACGACGACGGTGTAAAGAGCTCTTAGGCCTTCAACGTTCGTCGTTGCACCTCCTCCAGATCCTTGCGAAGGCTCTGGACAGAGCCCTCCCCTCCATGTGGCAGCCCTAGCTGCCTCAACTCGGGTAGCGACGACACTCTATAGCAAAGCCCCGATCGATGGGGCAATGTCTTTCGTAAGGAGGGTTCTCATGATAGGAACCCTACCATATGAGGGTTGTGCTTTAAAAAATTGAAAAAAAGGACTGCTTCTTTTATATTGGTCCCAATGAACACAACCGAGTTGTTTTAAAAATATTAAATGGCTTAAAGAACAAGAGAGAATTTCTTAGAAAAAATGCGTAAAAAAAACCATATACGAGAAAATAATTAAAGAAATGACCATTTAAAGAGAGAGGGAAAAGGAGCTAGCCGATAAAAAAATTGAGAACACCGAAGAAAAAATGTGATTGGCTTATGTGATGTTTTTTGTCCTCATATTCATTTTTTCCCAACTTTGTCGATGTTATTGTGTTCGACAAGTATGGAAGAAAGGGGGAGTATTGTGTAGAGTTACATGTCAGTTTCAGATTCTCCAGATCAGCCAGATTTTCAGACTCGATAGTTAAGTTTCAAACACTGCAGATTGATTCGTGTGACGTCCACGGATCCAGGTTACCATTTATACAACATTCACACTATTATATTCGATACCAGTCGCATTAGGTTACCTGAAATTTAGGGAAATTTTTTTGCGATTCAAAATGACATTCACAAGCTATGGAAATAAAACGTATCACTAATTCACATGGCATTGATTTTCATATACAGTTACATGTAACAAAAGAAACCGATATCATGTACATGTATCCCAAAATGTAACAAAAGAGAAAGAAAATCAATTATATTATCCTGTGCAAAAACATAAACAAGTGTACTTTAACAGAAACTGACAGAACTATGGAAACTCCGGGTCCGGTTGGAGGACTACTGTGATGCAAGGTCTTTACCTGTCATACATGTTAGGAACAAGAGAAATGTCAACAAAAGTTGAGTACAATCAATTTTATTAAAATATAAAACAGGTATTTCAGTGGTTTCATAAAGAAGCATGTAGATAGGTATTGTCATGTAAATTTAACAAGCTAAAAAAATGTACTAAGCCTTCTCCCACTACAAGTAGGGTTGGCTACATGGATTCTTGCTCAAATCCATGTTGAAAGATTCGACTATTTTTTACGCTGGCCGTCGACTACCTAACGCAACCACTGCAAGAGTGGGATTTGAACCCGGGTCTTTTGTGTGGTAGACACACTGTACTACCACTAGACCATTAAGTGGGTTCTAAACTTGATAAATTTAACAAGCTACTTGCATAAAAATTGATTTTCAAGTTGTTCTTTATGTGAATCCCCTAATCACCCATCACTCCTTAACTTCCAATATCTAACATTTCCATATATTATTTATATGATCCAATGTAGGTTATTATATTTTAACACTTAAAGTTCATGTTAATGGATCTTGGTATTAAATATGATGACTCTCTCATCCGATCTATATGTTTATCTAGTATATCAAGCCTAAATTGAGACCCCGTGGATCCAGGTTACCCATTTACACAGCATTCGCAGTATTATTTTCTATATCGATCGCATTAGATTATCTAAAATTTAGGGAAAAATTCACGATACGAAATGGCATTCACAAGCCACATAAATGAAAAGTATAATCAATTCACATTTACATTGATTGTCATATACAGTTACATGTAACAAACAAAACTGACAGCATGTACATGTATCCCAAAATGTAATAGAAGAGAAAGAAAAGCAATTACATTATCCTGTACAAAAACCTAAACAAGTGTACCGTAACAAAAACTGACAGACTGCGGAAGCTCATTTTGCCTGCCATACATGTTAGGAGGAAAAGAATGTCAACAAAGTTGAGTACAATCTAATTTATTAAAAACAAAATGTATTTTAGTGGATTTAAAATAACGCAAGTAAATAGGTATTGCTATGTAAAATTAACACTACTTACGTTGAAATTGATTTTCAAGTTGTTTTGTATGTGAATCCCCTGGTTATCCATCACCCCTTAATTTTCCATACATAACGTTTTCATATATTAATTATATGATCCATGTGTAAATTATTATCTTTTGTCATTTATAACTCATGTTGATGGATCTTGGGATTGTAGATGATGAGTCTTTAATCTGATCTTTATCTTTATCTAATTTCTCAAGCCTGGTGGATAGTTTGTGGTCTTGGTATAAGTGTGACCTCACACTATGACTCTAAGGCGTTAAGAATACCCTAAGGTTGGGGTGTTTCCGTAAGCATGTGGTGGAGTATAATGCATCCTAACTAAGTTCCCAACACCTTCCACTAGCTTCTCCTAACATCCGTAGTAGTAGTTTTAAATTCTGATCAAATATCGATGATTGATGATTGATGATTTCTGTCGCACAATCTTTTCTTTGCCAGGCCTGTTGGTGACACAATAACCATAACTCAAGAACATTACCAAACTCAACTGTAACTGTTGAGATATTTCTACATTCCCATGTACCTTTCAGTTATTTTATTTCTTCAGGTCTATCTTATGTAGTTTACCCATAGGTCTCTCCTCTATATAAGAGAGCCTAAGGATTAAGGAATAAATCATCTCTCTTATTTTTCCTAACATGGTATCAGCGTGACGGTCCTATACCGGAGCTCTCATACCCTCCCCACCCCCCATCTTCGTGCGCCACCCACCTCTATGCGTAGCCTCACGTAGCCCGCACGTCCTTGCGCGCTGCCCCGCGTCACCTCGCGCAGCCTACACACCCCTATGCATCGTCCGCACCTCCCTGTGAGTCGTCCCGCATGCCCAACAGTCCCGCGAGCGCGTGCAGTGCATCTGCGTACGCCTAACATTCTAGGTGTTAGCTTTTTTTGCTAGGATCGATTCCTTAGTTTATTTGATGGATTTGGGTTTCATAAGTCTACACATGCATTTAAATCCACAAATGTTTTTGTAGGTATTCAGACTTTGGTCTACAAATCCCTAATATTCTACATCCGGCAATATGTTTGAAAACAAGGTTAATGTACCCACCACTGGTGCTTTCAAAGGTCCAACGCCTATTGTCAAAATGGACCGGACAATTATGAGCTCTGGGCTATGCAGTTCATGAGCCCTATGATGTCAAATGATAAGAAACGCATTCTTACCGAGGAGGAACCCGTTGAGAATACTGGGGTAAATGCCTTGTGGGAGGAAGATGACGCTTATGCCAAAGTTTGGCTCTCTGGTACATTGACGATTGAGATCACCAATGACGTGTTATATCAGCCTACTGCTAAGGCGATGTGGGATATCCTCGCAGCAATATATTCTTAGGCAAGGAATGAGATGAAGATTCTCCAACTCCAATACAATATATTCACTATCAAGCATAACGGATGACCCCTGCATTCGTTGTATACATCCTTCAGAGGGATGTTTGAGAAGATGCATCGTTTCATGCCTCTCATTGTCATCCCTAAGCAGCAGAAGACGTATAAGAATGCTACCATGGTTGGTGTATTCTTAGTTGCTCTTTATCCTAAATATAATGATGCCCACTCCCAGATCCTCGCAGATGCTACAATCCCTCCCATGAAGGAAGCTTTCTGTCGTCTTAGTAGGATTATTGTTCCGTCTACTACTAGTGGCCAGATTTCTTCTGCGATGGCATGTTGGACATGCGAGCCCACGACGAGCCATTATGCAATACATGTTATTGCGAATATCATTCCCTGATCTGAAATGAAGAATAATTAATTTGCATAATAGGTCCCTTAGTATAATTAGGGTTATGTACCATGGCTATCTTAATGATCATACAACTGTTGATTCAATTATTGAATCATAGAGGATGGTGCTTAGATTAATATCTAAAGAGTTAGATTGAGGACTCATCAAGCATCGACAAATGATTGTTAAGATGTGATCTCCAGCCTGAGTAAGAGATGGCAATCCTTTCTCACATAGGCTGATATCTGACCGACCTCTTGATGCAGGTCCTCTACATAGGAATAGAGATTCGGAGGTGTCAGATTAGTTAGGTCAAAGAGTTGATTTAACAAGATCGAGATAACCAAAGTCCTATGTCGTATGCTGTCACGATATAGGCACACATCCTCCGACCAGAGACAGATGTGTTACTATATGTCTGAGTATGTACATTTGGCAGACCGATAGGTTGATGACCTAACCAAGGTCTATACACCGACACGTTGGTGTGCATATAAGGGCATATGAGTAATACGATCTCCCAAAGGGATCGTACAGTTTCACTACTGAACCGGAAGACATGAGCTCACTCGTGAGATATTGGGAAGAATCAAATTCCGTGCACGGACGTCTCGCTTTGGAAGCTTGACTGAATTTGTAGGTTTGATATATACTTTTGGAAAGTATATGATCAAGACCTAGGTATGATATATGCTTTTGGAAAGTATATGATCGATACCAAATCCCAATGATCAAATGAGAAACTTACTGATAAAACCCTGAAGAAGATAGTATAAAACTGATCTTGATCTTCGGGTTGATCATAGGTCTTCCAGTATGCAGGATGTATAGGTATTGGGAATACCTAAGGGTGACATGATCATAAATGATTGTATAACCATGACGCTTCCATTCTGAGGGAGTGATGAAATAGGTCTGGATTTTAGTGACTTCTTTCAGTAGAGAAGCAATTTGATCTTGGTTCAAATGTTGTACATTGGTCTAAATGAGATTCAGATGCAATGAGAAGATTTGACTTGCGGTCTTGATTTAATCAAGCATCTATGGGAGGTTCGTAAGATCTGGATTTGAGATGAGATCTCAACATCCAAGTCACTATACGTGGAACAATACAATCGTCATGTCCTTATCTCCAAGTATCTGCGGAGAAAGCACATTATTCTTGAAAGGGTTCGAGAATAATTCATTTGATGAATTACATATCCAAGCAAGAAGGACTTGATGATTAAATGAGATTTAATGATCAAGCAAATATGAATGAGATTCATAATTTGAGAATAATTATCCAAGATAATTAAATGGGATTTAATTATTAAGGATTGGATAATGTGGATAATACTATCCATGATATTTGTGTATTATAAATATGATTTATAATATACATATATTGAAGAAAGAGAAATTTTGTGAATAGCATTTGTTAATTATTAATGTGGATTGGATTCACATTAATCAATTAATTGGAAATGCAATTTACAAATTAGTTTGGGTTGTGAATATGATTCAATATTTATCAATGGCATGATTGAGATATTCACAAATTAATTTGGAATTAATTTTGTGGATAATTTTGCAATGGATATTCAATAATTAATTATGAATTAATTTATTGAATAATATTGCATACAAATTAAAGATAATTGGATTAAATAAAAGGGATGGATAAAACACCACCCAAATGAGGTGGCGCCACCCATGACTTGGTCATGGGTGACTCCCCACATATTTGGGGTGGATTATCACCCCATTTTATTATTATCCTATTATCTTGTGTTTATTAATTTATGTTAAATTAAATTATGTTGATAATATTTCAACATATATTTGATTTAAATATAAATTAATATTGTTGGTTTTTAGCCAACAACAATCTTGGCCATTGATTATTACATAGACCACCATGGCCGTTGGATCTATGTGTCCCATGGACTAATATAAAAGGAAGGCTAACCTAGCCTTTCATGGTACATGATGAAGAGTAGAAGCCTACTACTCTCTCTCTCTCACTCATTCTCGCCCTTTCTCTTTCTCTTCTCCAAGAAGTGGCCGTCCACTTTGTGTTGAGAAGGAGAGCCTCTCACGCCTTCGACGACTCAAGGATCTCCTTCTTCTTTGGGGTTGCTTGCCTTAAAGGAAGACGACGGATTTCGTTTGACGAAATCAAGGGATTCATTTCTTGGATCTTCATCGAGGATTGCGGGAAGAATGCATCTCATCATCGCACCCGCAAGTGCGTTCTTTGTGGATCAGACTTAAGACAGGAGGATCTCTTGTTTGGGATCTTACTATCACAACAATGCTCCAAGAGGTATTCCTTATACTTTGTGATTTTATGAAACGATCCGAGAAATGTTCTCGTGATCATGTGGTTTCATTACTTGTTGAAAAAATTTTAATTTCCGCCGCATCTACCAACTAGTGTGACTAGTTGCCTCGATTGCATATGATGCGATCGACACGCTTCCGTGATGCGCTTGAGGATTCTGAATATCCTTCAAGTGGTTACACAGCCTTAGGTCGAATAAGGTTTTGGATATGATCCATAGACTTAGGATGACTTGGGTTTGAAAATGTCGCGAAATTTGTTGTCGCATTTCAACTTTCGCACCTCTGTCTAATTGAAATTTTCAGTACTGTTTAAATTTTTTAAACACGAAATTTGCAATTGGATTTTGTTCCCCATTAAATAAGGAAACCATAGGATCTGAGTTTATGTAAACTGGACTTCATTTGCTCAAGATATGGCCTTTTGAATATGCATGTATTCACTGTTGCGCGAACTGCGGATCTAATCGTGATTAATGAGTTAATTACTGTTTTGATCCGCCTCGAAATGCGTGAATTATCACTTGGGTTCTTTAATAAATCAAATTGGCAATCTTAGTAAACTGATTTTGCAATTTTTGGATTTAAATTGATCAAGATAAGTTAGTGATTGGGGGCCACTGCTGGAAATTGACATCTTTTAATCATGAACCTTGTGATAAGTCATTCAAATATGTTGATGAAAATTAATTGTTATTTTTATGAAATAATTAGTGATAAATATTTGTGAAATAATTAAAGAGATAATTATTTCATTGAATGACATTTGCCTAAACCATAATGATAAGATTGTTGATCTTGATCATTGGTTGATATAAAATCATCAACAAACTTTTTTTCATGAAGAACCTTAGTTTATCCTACAATAGTTGTAGGACAACTTTTACATGAAAAATCCTCTTGCTTGAATAGGATTAGGTATTTGTTTAGCAAATCTTCTTATAATATAATCAAAATTATTTTGATGTATATTATATGGTATAATTTCGGTTGAAAAAACCGATGAGCATCTCAAAGTACATGATGATCTATCTGGCATTATCTTTTCCTGAGGTAGATATGGTACCTAGTCGGAGAGCATTGGGGTCGCGGGTTGCAACGTATGTGGTCCGTCCCACTCTCGTCGGTACTGGCCATGACAGCGGGTAGGGACTCGATAATGCCGTAGAAGTCAAAGTGTATTTTTTCTAATTATTAAAATACGAATAATACGTACTTTGATATTATACCTACTATTGAAGTAATAATCAAGTTTGTAGATTGATGATTGGATTAATGATTAATTTAATGTGATTAAATTAATTATGTCCAATAAACACTCTATTACGAATAGATGTGTAATTCCCTTGGAAGAAATAATTATGTGAATATGATTCACGATAATTAGTTATAAAATTTGAATATGAGATGGAGGATCACATAAGTGACATCCATGGTCTCCCGTCAAGGCGAAGGGTTCCGTCGCCAGGGATTGTATGTAGGAGACGCCTGTCCGAAGTGACAGATCCTATGTGCAAGCGCATCTGGATCGAGCTCTTTGCTTCTCAAAAGAGTAAGGCCGTATGCGTAGTGACCCCAATATCGAGTCCTCATATTATTGGGGCGATATTGGATTGCACATAGCGAGTTCTAATCATGTTGACGGTTGGTTCAATTAGCAACAGGTCAACATCATCTTAGGGGTGGTGGGCCTGGGTGTTAAAGACCGAATTGGGAATGCAAGTTGGACTTGCAAGGCGGAATGAGTTCCCGCTTCTTTTTATTGGAGTCACAAGTTCTCATATTATTGGGATGTGACAAAGATAGGAAAGGAGATCCCAGATCTTGCTAGAGATATAATGGTAAGAATATCTCTTACACTGAAATTGATTATGGGAATGAACTTTCATTGTTGACAAGGCAAGACAACTTTGATATAAAAATTCCTAAATCAAAGTAAAACATGTATATATAATAAATATACCCTTATGCAAATGTCTTGTTTCAGATAATCCTTCATTAAACCCACTCAATGTTATACTCAATAATAACCAGTAAAATATCTTGGATTGGACTCATGATCCAGATTTTGTACTTGCAATTGGACACATAATGTATGTGGTTGCAATGTGCAAGTTTCCTCAACATAATGAGGAATGACAATTAAATAATACAATAAGACAACACCTTAGGATTTGTATGTCTCTATAGTCTTGATCTTTCATCGAGTGTACTTTGGAAGTAACATGTCGATGATGATCGCAATTGTCAAATAATCCTTATAAAATCTAAGAAGATGTTCTGGCATACATATGTGCTCTAGACATTTAATCATGAATGACATGGTTCTCTGCATTATGCAGAATGGTAGCTCAAAAGAGATGATGTATTCAAAATGTTTCAATAACTACCTGAACCTAAGTCTCTAAGAGTTAAGATGTATGTAGATATGATGAGTGTCATCATTCTACTATCTATACTCAAGTCATTCATTAGCTTAATAATAATCATTTTGAATGAATTTAATGAAGCATGTATAAATGTTGAAATGCTCTTGTATTGAAATCCTTTGAATTCAACATAAGAGATTCTTTGTCTTGAACAATGGTTGTTTATAGATGAAGAGAGCAAAGTGGAAGCATGGGTCGGACCCGAGTAAGAAGGAAAGTCAAAGAGTTGACCTAAATCTGTGACTTCCATATGACATCCAAAGAGTTGGATGAATGCCAATACTGCAATAAGTTGATGTGTTGATAGTATGAATATCAAATCTATCTAAAATCCTTAGTGAAGGACTCAGATAGAGCATCAGAATAATCTACATATAATCATTGACTTTGACTTACTTATTTCATAAGATAAAGTCTGATAATTGTATCCCAATCTTCTAATGACACTTCCAATTCGTTGCATATATATTAGAAGATTAGAAATTTGATCTTAAGGTTTAATAGTCATCTACATGGATATTGATGCAATTGTTGCAACAATCTCTATTGGATAGATGGACTTCATATTCTCAGTGGGAGAGCCCTTAGTCTTGGAGAATATCTCTATGACCTAGATACAAGAATACACTCATAGCTTATTTCTAAATGTTGGAAATAAACATGAATTCTGGAATAAGCCTATCATAAAGAGTTATGATGGATATATTTCAGATAGTAATCTGGCATCTAGTGGACTCTACTAAATTAGAAAATTAATGAATGGTTCATTAAGATTTCTAATACTGAAAATTAAACCTTGATAGATTAATAGGATGATGAAGATCATTTGACAATGATTTGGCATCAAGTTTAGACATATGTCTACTGATGAGATCAATAGACTGGTAAGATATGAAACTTTAGAATGTCTAAAATTTCAAATCTCGCATACTTGTGAATATAGTATTCAAAGTAAAATGTCCAATACACCCTTCTCTGGGAAAGGTGTAAGATGTCAAGGTATTCGGGATCTCATACATATTGATGTATGAGGATCATCGATATCATAGTAAACATTATGGATATGTGATATCTATTGATGATTATGTATGATATAAGACTTCTTCTCTTCACCTGAGAAACCTTTGAAATGTTCAAAGATTTCACAATTTTGATTTAGAACCAAAATATGAAGGAAGATTAAGTGAATTTGATCTAACCAAGGTAGCAAGTACCTATTAGATGAATTCAAAAAGAATACCTCATGAAGATATGAATATCATTTCTATCTCAATCCTCCCAACACACCTAAACTCAATGGAGTTGTAGGGAGATACAATTGGATCATGTGTGACATGATTTGATCAATGATGAATTTTAGCATAATTATCCCTTAGTTTCCAGGTATATATGTGTAGTAGAGACTACAATATATATCCTTAATAAGGTTCCATGCATGTAAGATGGAATCCAACACTTGAGAGTGCTACTTCATTAGGAAAATAAAGGAATGTATTGGATACCTACTTTATAACCCTGAGATTCTGAAAAGATCTCATCTCTGGGAATGTGATTCTTAGAGGATGAATATCTTGAGAATCAAGATAAAAAAATGAAGTGTAGGAACTCGTTTGATCTTGAGAAGATAATGAGGTTCCTGAAATCGGAAACTAAAAGGACAATTAAAGATGAAGCACTAATACCTCTTCAAATGAGTTTGAGGATGTATTCCATGTGTCAGTTAAGTCTGACAATGATAGGACTTCATGTGATGAAGCTCCTGAGAATCATGACATGGAAAGATGGATATTAGCAATAAAGTCTAAAGTAGACTTCATATACAAGTGTTGTATATGGACCTTCGAGAATCCACCTATAAGGGTAAGACCCGATAAGGTGTAAATGGATCTTCAAGAGAAGAGGGAACCTGATGAGAAGATAGAGACCTTCAAAGCACGATTTGTAGCCTTTAGCTACACACCGGAAGAGAAGACATTGCTTGCAATGAGACTTGCTCTTCGGTGACCATGCTTAAAATCATCATAATATTGCTAACCTTAGCTACACAACTTGACTATTGCATCTTCAAGATGTAAGTCAAGATTGCATTCCTCTAAGAATACCTCTCTGAGGATATTCACATGAAGTAGCCCCAGGGCTTCATGATTTGGGAAAGTAAGTGGTGAAAGATAAAGAAATCCATCTATGGACTCAAATAAGATTCTTGAATTTGGACCATAAGATTTGATGAAATTATAAATATTGTGATTTCTGATAGAATCTCGATGAGCCATGTGAAGCTTAGTGGGAGTGCCTTTGTGTTCATCATGCTAAATGTAGATAATATCCTAATCATTTGGAATGATATAATGATGATAATAAGTGTTTTATATTCTGGCTATTCCATATCTTGAAATATGATTTCAAGGATACCTCTTAGATCTTAGTTCTGAAGTTGTTCAGAAGTAAAGAGAAGAGGATATTGGGACTGTCACATTTGTAGTACACCTTGGACAAGTTCCATTATTGGAAAATCCCAAGGAAGGCTTCCTTCCCTTAAGATATGGTACTGACCTATCTAAAGGGATAGCACCTCAAAGAGTTGAGGAAGTGAATGCTAGAACTGTTTACACTTGTGCATCAGTTACGAGAAGCTACGTGTATGCTAGATGTGTACAAAAGCCATATATCTGCCATGCAGTGGGAGTAGTAAACTGTTATGGAGATAAAACACCTGATTGCAGTAATAACAAAGTCTTCATATATGACAAGATTTTTGAGATAGTGATCTCAAAGTCACATCTTCAAAAGCTTAAGACTTTATAGATAGAGATCTAAAAGGTCTTAACTGCGAATACCTTAGGAGATAGAGATCTCCAAGAATAAGGGCATTACACACTGGTTATTATAATAATTACTGAGCAATAGAGTCAAGGACACTATAATTGCTTTATCAAGATTGAGTATTGGTTGCAGAAGATGCAACATTCGCATTGGATGCGAGCACTGTTACCTAGAGATATGCAAGTGTCGTAAAAGGACTTGGCATAGTCTTTTGGGAACAAAGTGACTGATTAGCTTACCTAGCTATTTCTAAATAGCCTTATGATTGTCACATGAGTGTGGGTTTAAATGATTAGCCCATTAGGCTCTTTGGTCTAGTGGGAGATTGTTGGACATGCGAGCCCACGGCGAGCCATTATGCAATAAATGTTACTTTGAATATCATTCCCTGATCTGAAATGAAGAATAATTAATTTGCATAATAGGTCCCTTAGTTAATTAGGGTTATGTACCATGGCTATCTTAATGATCATACAACTGTTGATTCAATTATTGAATCATAGAGGCTGGTGCTTGGATGAATATCTAAAGAGTTAGATTGAGGACTCATCAAGCACCATCAAATGATTGTTAAGATGTAATCTCCAGCCTGAGTAGGAGATGGCAATCCTTTCTCACATTGGCTGATATCTGACCGACCTCTTGATGCAGGTCCTCTACATAGGAATAGAGATTCGGAGGTGTCAGATTAGTTAGGTCAAAGAGTTGACTTAACGAGATCGAGATAACCAAAGTCCTATGTCGTATGTTGTCGCGATATAGGCACGCATCCTCTGACAGAAGACAGATATGTTACTATATGTCTGAGTATGTACACTTGGCAGACCGATAGGTTGATGACCTAACCAAGGTATATACACCAGCGCGTTGGTGTGCATATAAGGGCATATGAGTAATACGATCTCTCAAAGTGATCGTACAGTTTCACTACTAAACCGGAAGATATGAGCTCACTCGTGAGATGTTGGGAAGAATCAAATTCCGTGCACGGTCGTCTCGCTTTGAAAGCTTGACTGAATTTGTAGGTTTGATATATACTTTTGGAAAGTATATGATCAAGACCTAGGTATGATATATGCTTTTGGAAAGTATATGATCGATACCAAATCCCAATGATCAAATGAGAAACTTACTGATAAAACCCCGAAGAAGACAATATAAAATTGATCTTGATCTTCGGGTTGATCATAGGTCTTTCAGTATGCAGGATGTACAGGTATTGGGAATAACTGAGGGTGATGTGATCATAAACGATTGTATAACCATGATGCTTCCATTCTGAGGGAGTGATGAAATAGCTCTGGATTTTAGTGACTCCTTTCAGTAGAGAAGCAATCAGATCTTGGTCCAAATGTTGGACATTGGTCTAAATGAGATTCAGATGCAATGAGAAGATTAGACTTGCGGTCTTGATTTAATCATGCATCTATGGGAGGTTCGTAAGATCTGTTTGAGATGAGATCTCAACATCCAAGTAAATATATGTGGAATAATACAATCGCCATGTCCTTATCTCCAAGTATCTGCGGAGAAAGCACATTATTCTTGAAAGGGTTCGAGAATAATTCATTTGATGAATTACATATCCAAGCAAGATGGACTTGATGATTAAATGAGATTTAGTTATCAAGCATAATATGAGTGAGATTCATATTGTGAGAATAACTATCCAAGATAATTAAATGGGATTTAATTATCAAGGATTGGAGAATGTGGATAATACTATCCATGATATTTGTTTATTATAAATATGATTTATAATATACATATATTGAAGAAAGAGAATTTTTATTAATAGAATTTGTTAATTATTAATGTGGATTGGATTCACAATAATTAATTGGAAATGCAATTTACAAATTAGTTTGGATTGTGAATATGATTCACATATTTATCAATGGCATGATTGAAATATTCACAAATTAATTTGGAAATAATTTTGTGGATAATTTTGCAACGGATATTCACTAATTAGTTATGAATTAATTTAGTGAATAATATTGCATACAAATTAAAGATAATTGGATTAAATAAAAGGGATGGATAAAACTCCACCCAAATGAGGTGGCGCCACCCATGACTTGGTCATGGGTGACTCCCCATCTATTTGGGGTGGATTATCATCCCATTTTATTATTATCCTATTATCTTGTGTTTATTAATTTATGTTAAATTAAATTATGTTGATAATGTTGCAACATATATTTGATTTAAATATAAATTAATATTGTTGGTTTTTAGCCAACAACAATCTTGGCCATTGATTATTACATAGACCACCATGGCCGTTGGATCTATGTGTCCCTTGGATTGAGATCCATTGGATCCTAAACTCATACAAAAGGAAGGCTAACCTAGCCTTTCATGGTACATGATGAAGAGTGGTAGAAGCCTACTACTCTCTCTCTCTCTCTCATTCTCACCCTCTCTCTTTCTCTTCTCCAAGAAGTGGCCGTCCACTTTGTGTTGAGAAGGAGAGCCTCTCACGCCTTCGCCTTCAACGACTCGAGGATGTCCTTCTTCTTTGGGGTTGCTTTCCTTAAAGGAAGACAACGGATTTCGCTTGACGAAATCAGGGGATTCATTGCTTGGATCTTCATCAAGGATTGCGGGAAGAACACGTCTCATCATCGCGCCCGCAAGTGCGTTCTTTGTGGATCGGACATAAGACAGGAGGATCTCTTGTTTGGGATCTCACGATCACAACCACGCTCTAAGAGGTATTCCTTATACTTTGTGGTTTGATGAAACGATCCGAGAAATGTTCTCGTGATCATGTGGTTTCATCACTTGTTAAAAATTTTAATTTCCGCCGCATCTAGCAACTAGTGCGACTAGTTGCCTCGATTGCATATGATGCGATCGACACGCTTCCGTGATGCGCTTGAGGATTCTCAATATCCTTCATGGCAACCTCACGAGGCAGAGGAGGCTCCTCTACTTTCTGTGGACGTGGATCCTGTGGTAGAGGAGACCGAATTCATCAGCCCTGCACCATTTTGTCATCGTCTTGGCCATTCAAAGGATACATGATATTCCAAGCATGGGTTTCCTCCATCAGCCCGAATGATGTAACAGGTTGAATCTACAACAGCTCCTACTCCAGATCAGCGGTTTGATGACCTCGTGGCCAGACTGAGGGGTATTATTCCTCCTTCCGCTTCATCATCTCCCCGAGGCTAGTCAGATGTGGTAGCATCTGCTTCTGCTAGTACCTCTGCTACAGCCAGCACCTCAAGTACCTATGCTTTTACATCTTATCATGGATCTGAGATTACAAAGTGGGTTATGGACTCTGGTGCGACACATCATTTATGTGGGGACAGACACCAACTTGCATCATATAAACAGGTTCCTCCAGCGAGAACAATTGTGATAGCTGAAGGGACTCATTCCCCAATTACAGGATATTAGGAGATCACTTTGATTCTCTCGATGCATTTGCAGAATGTGCTACATGCTCCTGATTTCTCTATGAATTTGCTTTCTATTAGTCAAATTACAAAGGATTTGCACTACCGAGCTATTTTTGACCCACCGTCTCTTGTTTTTTATAAAATTCTTACGAGGAAAGTGATTGGGAGTGGTCGTGAGCAGGGTGGCCTTTATCGCTTGGTTCGAACTCCCTGTGCAGGTGTATATTCTCATTCGTTTGGTTCAGTTTCTCCGTTCACGTGGCACCTTCGATTTGGTCGTCTACCTCTTCCGAAGATGTGTCGCATGATGCTACAGATTTCACCTGCTTCTTCATTTCAGTGTGAGGCATGTCAGTTGGGAAAGCATCATCGGTCTGCTTTTCCCAATCATCAGAGTCAAAGCAGTAGCTCCCCTTTTGAGTTATTTCATATTGACTTTTGGGATCAAGTCGTGTTCCTGATCACCAAGGACACATGTTTTATATTGTGGCTGTAAATGATTTTTCATGATTTTCATGGGTATTTCTATCGAAAAATAAGTCGGAAGTAGGGAATGTCATCAAAACCTTTATTAATGAAGTGCAGAATGTTTTCTTTACCTCTGTGAAATTTGTCGAACTGATAATGCATTGGAATTATGTACTCGTGCTCTATCCCATTTTTTCATCTCGAGGGATTATTCATCAAACATCTTCTGCTTACACTTCTTAGCAAAATGGTGTTGTTGAGGAAAAGCATTGTCATCTTCTCGATGTTACTCGGACTCTTCTTGTTCAGAGTCGTGCCCCACATTCGTTTTGGGTAATGTTGTGATTCCTACATCATGTTATTTGGTGAATCACATGTCATCGTCTATCTCGAGTGAGAAAATTCCTTTCTTTATATCTTTCCCTGAGAAGAAGTAATTCTCACTCACTCCTCGTATGTTCGTATCCATTGCTTTTGTTCACCAGTTGATTCCAAGTCTTGACAAGCTCTCTTCTAGAGCTATCGAATGTGTGTTTGTTGGGTATTCTAGGACCCAAAAGGGATACCGATGTTACGATCCTTTACAGAAAATACTATATCAGTGCTGATGTCACATTTTTCCAGTATGTAATGTACTTCTCTCCTACAGGTGATAGGTTGGCTTCATTAAACTCAGATGATGAGGTTTACATGTCACCCCCTCCTAGGAACTATTCACCACTACCTCCTTTACCCGTAGTCCCACCACCACCACTCCACCCCCTCCTACTACCAAGTTGCATGTGTCGATTGTCTCATCGTTACCTAAACTCTATACATGTCAGATAGCTTCTGCTTATGGTCATCGCCTGCCATCCAATATGCCCCAGGTTTGTTTTGATAACATGGCTTCTAACGATGGGTTTGGAGATATATCTGAGCATGAATCATTGCAGAAGAATAGCCCACAGATGGAGGAGGTTCCCAATGACATGAATATTCCTATTGCAGTTCGCAAGCAGATCGGTCTTCTACTTCTTACCCCCTTGTTTCTCAGCTCTCCTTTCATCATCTAACTCGGGACTTTCAGAGATTTGTAGTAGCTCTCTCTACCGTAGAAATTCCACGGAATTATCGAGACGCCTTGAAGGATAGTTGCTAGCTCTTGGCTAAGGAGGAAGAGATGGTTGCATTGCAGTCACGTGGTACATGGAGTTTGGTGGCTGCTCCTCTTAGGGCATCTGTCATCAATTGCAAATGGGTGTTTACTATTAAACATCATGTAGATGGTAGCCTTGATCTCTACAAGGCATATGCGACTTTACTCAGACCTACGACGTGAATTACTTGGACACTTTTTCTCCAGTGGCTCGTCACTCTACACTATGTATCCTACTTTCAGTAGCAGTGGTACGTGAGTGACCTGTGTTTCAGTTGGATGTTAAAAGTCCATTTCTGTATGGAGATCTACAAGAGGAAGTTTACATGTAGCAGCCTCCGAGGTTTGCTACTTGTTGGGAGAAGTGAATAACTTGTATTAAACGTGACCCTAGGGCTCTCTTATATAAGAGAAAAACCATGGGTTAATTATAGAGAAGTACAAAAAGAAAACATAAATAACAGTACACATAATTGGAGATACAATTATCTCAACACTCGCATATATATCTACCATGCTCAGCTGGGTGCAACACTTCTGAAATGGTCCTCTAGCGAGTGCCTTGGTGAAGATATCTACGGTCTGATCTCCAGTAGAAACATGTGATGTAGATATGAGACCTTTCTGAATCATGTCTCTAGTGTAATAACAATCCACCTCTATGTGTTTGGTCTGTTCAGGAAATGCAGGATTGTTGGCAATAAATAGAGTCGCTCGATTATCACATAAAAGATGCATGGGAAAAGAAACCTTAATAGCAAGATCAATTAACACGTATCTTACCCACGTCATCTCTGCACTGCCCTGTGCCATGGCTCTGTACTCAGATTATGCACTAAATCTGGCCACCATAGTCTGCTTCTTAGTTCTCCATGAAACAAGGGAGCTGCCAACAAAAATTACAAAGCTAGAAGTATACTTCCTATCTCTGGGGCAACCTGCATAGTCTGCATCTGCACAAGCTATCACCTCAAGAGATGCACCCTTGTTGAATAAGAGACCAGAACTAGATGAAGTCTTCAAATATCTCAAAATCATATACACTGCATCCATATGTACCTTCCGAGGTTGCTCCATGAATTGGCTAACTTTGTTAACTGCAAAAGATATATCAGGTCTAGTGATGGTGGCGTATAAGAGCTTTCCAACAAGATCTCTAGATCTCCTCCTGTCTACCTCCTCAATGTCATCATCATATAACCCTCATACTCGAATCCATGGGGGTACTGGCAGGCTTGCACCCTGTCATTCCTGTCTCGGAAAGAAGATCCATCACGAATTTCCTTTGGGTCATTACAAGACCACGTTGGTTCCTGTCGAACTCTAACCCATGGAAGTATCGAAGTGTGCCAAGGTCCTTAGTCACAAACTGCTGACTTAGGAACTCCTTGGCAGCCAGAATGCCCTTCTCATAATCTCCTGTGATAATGATATCATCAACATAGACAAGAATAACATTTGTACCTCTCTGTGTCCTATGAACAAACAACGAGTGATATGTTGTAGACCTCACGAAATCATGTTGCTCTATCAACTTCGATAGCTTCTGGTACCAAGATCTCAGACTTTGCTTTAGGCCATAAATTGCCTTATGAATCCTGCACACCTTATGTGACTCCCCCTCGGTAACAAATATTGCACACCTTCCGCCGACACCTCCCACCGCCCCCTGCCCTAGTGCCATCTCCAGCTCTGCTTTCTCCATCACATCCATGGATTTGAGTGTGTGAAGTTTACAAACACACTTAAATCCTATGAAGTCTATGTAGACACCTTTCTTTTGGTCTACAAATCCTAGTTCTTCATCTTCGATGATATGTCAGAAAACAAAATCGATATGCCCTCCATAGGCGCGTTCAAAGGCCCCACGCCAACAGTCAAGATGGATGGGAGGAACTATGAGCTCTGGGCGATGTAGTTCATGAACCTCATGAAGTCGAATGGTAAGAAGCACATTCTTACCGAGGAAGAGCTGGCAAAGAAAGTTGGGATTTATGCCTCATGGGAGGCTGATGATTCATATGCCAAGGTATGGCTATTAGGCACGTTGTCGATTGAGATTGTTAATGATGTCCTCCATCAGCCCACCACTAAGGAAATGCGGGACATACTGGCGGCAACATATTTGCATGTGCAAAATGAGACAAAGATGTTACAGCTCCAGCACAACATATTCACAATGAAGCAGAATGTACGACCCCTTCATTCCTTGTATACATCCATGCGGGGGATGTTTGAGAAGCTCTATAATACTATTCCTCTCACAGCCACCCCTGAGTAGCAGAAGCCTTTTAGGAATGCTACTATGGTGAGGGTCCTGCTTGCGGCCCTTGACCCTGAATATGATGTTGCACGCTCACAGATACTTGCTGATACTACCATTCCTCCTATAGAGGAAGTCTATCGAAGGCTCAGTCGCATCTCTATCTCATCCAATGCTTCTACTCCACTACCCTCATTGATGGTTGCATCCAGAGGAAGGGGTGGTTCGTCTTCGTTGTTTGGCCATGGACCTCGTAGTCGAGGCGGTCGATTTCGTCAGCCATGCACTTTTGCCATCACACATGCCATACTGAGGATACATGTTATTCTAAGCATGGGTTTTCAGCATCAACGCGAGTAGCCAAGCATGTTGCATCTCCGTTGGTATCTACTTCATATTAGAGGTCCGAGGAGCTCGTTGTGAGATTGCGAGACATTATGCCTCCTGTATCTACAGATTCTCTAGGAGGTTCTTCGGATATTGTTGTTTCAGTGTCTGCCAGTACTTCTGCCTCTACTAGCACCTCAGGTAGTGCTTGCACTTTTCCATCATATCATAGTTTAGATGTTTCAGATTGGTTATGGACTCTGGTGCAACACACCATATTTGCCGCGACAGAGATAGACTCACGTCATACTGGAGATTCCACTAGGTCGGTCAGTGGTAATAGTTGATGGGACCCATTCACCCATCATTGGACAAGGGGAGATTACTTTGTCACCTTCCACACATTTACAGAATGTTCTACATGCACCTGATTTTTCGATGAACTTACTGTCTATTTGTCATATTACAAAGGATCGCACTGTCGTGCTATATTTGACCCATCTCTTATATTTCAGGACATCCTAACAGGCAGGGTTGGATGTAGTTCTAAGCAGGATGGTCTCTATCGTCCGTTCTGGAATTTCAATGCTCTTATTCAGCCGTATCAGTCTCTCCGTATACATTGCATATATGCTTTGGTCACCTCCCGCTCCAGAAGATGCGTCGTCTCTTGCCTCAATTTCTCCAAATTCCTCCTTCAAATGTGAAGTCTATTAGTTGGGAAAGCACCATCATGCTAACTTCCCTAGTCATCAGTGTCGGAGCAATGGCTCCCGATTTGATTTACTTCATGTCGATATTTGGGGTCCAAGTCGTGTTCCTGATCACCAGGAACACATGTTTTATTCTATAGTCATTGATGCTTTCCCTCATTTGTCGTTGGTCAGGCGATATTATTCGAAATCTTATAATTGAAGTGCAAAATATTTTTTCCTCTCATGTGAAATATGTTCGTACTGACAATGCTTTGGAATTTTGCACTCTTCTTTCTCACATTTCTTTTCATCAAGAGGTATTATTCATCAAACTACATGTGCTTACACATCTCAGCAAAATGGAGTCGCAGAGAGAAAGCATCGTCATCTGCTTGATATTACTTGTACCCTGCTAATCAAGAGTTGTACACCTATTTCTTTTTGGGAGATGCAATTCTTATAGTCTGTTATTTTGTGAATCGTATACCCACCTCGGTACTTGGTGCGAAAACTCCTCTTTCTGTTGTGTTTCCCGACAAGGAATTATTCTCACTTACCCCTCATGTTTTTGGTGTTGTGGCTTTTGTTCATCAGTTATCTCCCGGACTTAATAAGCTCTCACCAAGGGCTGTCAAGTGTGTCTTTGTGGGTTACTCTTGGACTCAGAAGGGATGCCGTTGCTATGTTCCTATCAACAGGAAATACTTTGTCAGTGCTGATGTTGCATTTTGTGAGTCTGTTATGTACTTCTCACCTGCAGGTGACAGGTTGGCATCGCCCACTTCTACTGATGAGGTTTATGTTCATCCTCTTCCTATTCTGAGTCCACCGACGTACGTCCCCACCCCTATTGTCACGCCAACATCAACCCAACCTCCACCACCCCCGCCACTACCACCAAGGCCACCTATATTGCCATTACATAAATATTATAGACATCGGTATGGTCCTGCTCATGATGTACGTCAATCATTCCATGCGCCTTAGGTATGTTCAGATCATATTACTAATGATGGGTCGGATAGTGTGCATGTGCAGGATTCATCATTGTAGGAGGAATGTGAACCAACGAGTACAATTGGTGATGATTTGGATGTCCCTATTACTATACGGAAGCAGAAATGTTCTTATGTATCATATCCACTTGCTTCCCGGGTTTCCGTTCATCGTCTTACATGGGACTTTTAGATATTTATTGTAGCTTTGTCTTCCGTGGAGATACCACAGAACTATCATGATGCTTTGAAGATTGACTGTTGGCGCTCTGCTATGGAGGAGGAGATGGTTGTCCTACGGTCTCGGGGTAAATGGAGTTTTGTTCCTGCCCACTCAGGAGCGGTTGTGGTTAGCTGCAAATGGGTGTTTACAATTAAGTATCATGCAGATGGTACTCTTAACCGTTACAAGGCAAGGCTAGTGTCACGAGACTTCATTCAGACATATGGCATAGATTATATGGATACATTCTCTCCTATTGCTCGTCATTCCACTCTTCGTATTCTTTTGTCTATTGTTGTGGTACGTGCATGCTCCATGTTTCAACTTGATGTTAAGAATAAGTTCTTGTATGCCGGCCTGCAGGAAGAAGTCTACATGCAACAGCCCCGGGGTTTGCAGCAGAGGGGGAGAATCAAATGGTGTGTAGACTTCATAAAGAAATATATGGCCTTAAACATAGCCCAATGGTGTGATTTCAGAAGCTTTCCCATCTAATTGAACAACAATGATTCAAGAGATCAAATGCGGATCATTCGTTGTTCGTCCAGAAGACTCCTAGTGGTACGGTTGTCATCATGGTGTCTGTTGATGGCGTTTTGGTTACAGGAGATGATGCTCAGGGGATAAAGATGGCAAAAGCATTTTTGGGCAGTCAGTTTGTTATAAAGGATCTGGGTACTCTACGATATTTTCGGGGGTTGGAGTTTGCCAGGAATGAACAGGGTCTTGTGATGACCCAAAGGAAATATATTACAGATCTGCTTGTTGAAACGGGTATGGTCAGGTGTGGACCCACAAGTACTCCTATGGACCTAAGCATGAAATTATATGATAATGATACTGAGGAAATTAACAAGAGAAGATATAGAGAAATGGTGGGTAAGCTTTTCTACTTACTATAAATCAACCTGATATTAATTTTGCAGTTAGTCGAGTTAGCCAGTTCATGGAACAGTCGAGACAGGTACATTTGGATGCCATGTATGTGATACTGAGGTATCTAAAGTCGTCTCCAGGCATAGGATTGCTTTTTAAAAAGGAAACAAATTTATCTATTTATGCATGTGCGGATGCAGATTATGCAGGGTGCCCTAAGGATCGGAAGTCTACTTCGGGCTTTGGAGGTTTTGAGGGCAGCTCGCTTATTTCTTGGAAAAGCAAGAAACAAACTGTTGTAGCTAGATCTAGTGCTGAGTCTGAATATAGGACCATGGCACAAGCAAGTATGGAGATGGTGTGGGTTCGAGCCGTACTAGATGACTTGCATATAGATGTACCTCTACCCATGCAGTTACAGTACGATAATCAAGCCGTGTTGTTCATTACTAATAATCATGCCTTTCATGAAAGAAGAAAACATATTGAGGTAGATTGCCACTACACTAGAGACATGATCCATAAAGACCTAATTTCTACTTCACATGTGAGTTCAGGGGAGCAGACGACCGACATTTTCACGAAGCCATTGCTCAGAGGACCATTCCAAAAGTGTTCGTCCAAGCTGAGCAGGATTGATATTTATGCTCCATCTTGAGGGGGGTGTAGATATGTCTATGTAGTATGTGTACTGTTTATGAATTTTTTTTCGTAGTTACTACTTATGTAATTTACCCATAGGTTCTCTCTATATAGGAGAGCATCAGGTTCTTTGTAATATTGAATAATACTTTTCCACCAACAAGAAGGTGGTATGGTCTTGTAGGACCTCAACAGTGCTCTGTCTCCACACAGATGGTGGGAAGCATCAGAGTCCATAATCCACTCTATCATATCTGCACCAATATTACCAGTGAAAGCATAAGTGATACCTGTGGAGCTCGAAGAGGCCTTCGTTGTGGTTGCGGTATCTGTACTGGTGGTTCCTGCAACATGAGTCATAATCTCTCTAATACGAGAGACTATATCATCTACTAGGCAAGGATCAACCTGGGAAGCAAGTATCTGAAAGCTCAATCTGTTCTACTACACAACCAGAAGCGGGATATCCATGCTTCTAATATCATGTATCCTCTGCATGTCTCAACCGACAACAAAAGGTGCAAGGGCCATGCTAATGTCCACCGCCTCTAGCATGGTGGGTGCACCCTCTAGACTAGATCGTTCCTCGACCACAAGAAGTAGCCATAGCTGAAGAGGACGGAGTGACCGTAGAAGGCATGATAATCCGGCTGAGACGGCTATAGGCCTCCTCCATGGGAGGTATGGTAGCTCTAGTGAGAAGTTGTGTACGTGTTGCATCATACTCTATATCAAGGCCGACCATGGGATGTCATAATAGGCATGTAGCTATGAATCTTCTCGAACATGTCACGGAGTGAAGAGTAGTACATGTGCAGAGGACAAGCATTCTGCTTAGCCTTATAGATTTCAAACTGTAGCTGAATAATCTTGGCCTCATTCTATGCTTGAGCATAGGGGGAAGTCAAAGTGTCCCTGATGAGTCCGAGAAACCCTTTGTTAATTAATGGCAATTAAAGCGTGAATAAAATAAATTTATCATTTCGTTCTATGCGGGCAATCGGAATCAATAAAGAAAATAAACGCTTAATTATTTAATCAAATTTTAATCGAATCATTTTTATGTATATTTAGCCTGAGAAAGCCAAGGGTCGAATTCGAGGAGGCAAAGGAACAACTTAGGTTAATGTCTATCAAATTTCGTGTGTTGTTTTCGAAGTAGTATGTTTTTGGTATTTTTAATGCAATTTTGGAATGCAAATGCAAATACGGCCAAGTTTAAGGACTAAAATGCAATTTTCAGTTAAATGGAGTCTAAAAATTATGAAACTTTGCCGAGATATTTAAAATGATAAATGAATGCACGATGATGTTTTTGGAATTTTTCTGATGAAAGATGAATATTTAATGAATTAATGAATGCAAAAATTGTGAATCTCAATAATTAATTATAATAAATATTAAACCTACTTATTTTTAGGAATTAAAATTATCTAAGATATATCAATAAATGAAATATCATAGAAAAATCCTAAACCCTAGAAATGTTGAGTTTAATACCTACTAAAAATTAATTACTGAAATACACAACATGATTTTTATAAAGCAAAATATGCATGCAAATGAAATTCTTTTTACGCATAATATGAGATACCTACCATGAATTTTTTTGCCATTTTTTGAGTAATGATTAATTATCTATGATTTTCTAAGCACAAATTGGATAAAATATGTTGTTTTTCACCAAAATAATAATTATTAATTAATGACATAGCATAAAAATATCACAAGCGTTCCCCAATGTAGAGAATTAGTTGTACCACATAACGCATATTTATAATAAATAAATTAAGATCTCCACCTATGCAAATCATCTCTTTGTGGGATTCCTTATAAAATCTTATCTAGATCCTCCCAAAAACTTGTTTAGTCCTTTCATCTGAACCAATTTCTGGTGCATAAACTGAGAAGATATTCAGAATTTCTTGTAGAGTCATAGTGTGAGGTCACACATAGACCAAGACCGCATACTATCCAGTTGACTTGAGAAGTTAGATAGAGTGAAGAATCATTTCAGAATCTTATCTTTCCCATCATCAAGAGATCAAGAATCAAATCTATCGGCACCTCATCATCTCCATTCTCAAGATCCATGTCATGATCTCAATAATAAGAAAATGACATTTATGCATAGGTCGTCAACTGCTACACGAAAATAATAATAATAATATATGAAATGTTATGGGTTAATGGATAATCATGGAGGATGCCTATAGAATAGTTCGAAAACCATTTTTTACGCTGGTATTTGTAGTTTTTAATTCATAAATATCATTCTACTTGCTTTCTTTTGAACATATTAAATTATTGTTATTATTAAATATGTTGGTTATACCGACATTTGTGTCGTCATTTTGGTTCCTTGCATGCTTTGGCAAGAAAACAGCCTGCGATTCAGTAGTTGGCAGATGATCCTGTGCTTACGCATATATACCAGACTGTACAATTGTTTAGGTTTTGTTTCAGATTATATGATTCGCTTTCTTTCTCTTCTGTCATTTTGGGAATTGCATTTACATACAACAACAACAAGGCCTTTTTCCACAATTAAGTAGGATCGGCAAGGGAATTACATGTACATGTTGTAATATATTATTTTGTTATATGTAATGCTATCTGGAAATGAATGAAATGCATTAGTGGTACTTCATGTCGTTGGTTCCGTGGTTGTTGAGATCAATTGTGAATGTAATTGCAAAAACAAAAAAATGCCCTCAAATTTCATCATCTAATGCGATCAAATGCGAATGTAATACCGCAAATGCCACGTAAACGGGTACCCAGATCTGAGGGCGTCAGAGTTTGGTATTAGAGTCGTGGTACCCCACTACATGCATTTGCAGTATTACTATTCTGATCGTATTAAGTTCTCGGATAGCAACAATCTTTTGACTTGTCGCAAGTCCGAGAAGGGAAATATGACATTCAAAGTCAGTAACCACAAAAGTCACCAATTGCATTAATTTTCATATTGTATCCCAAGAAGAGAAAGTGCACGTATGACAATATCTATGAACATCAATTTTTATGACTAATAATGGTTCTTATGTAGAGCCATGACATCTAAAGCTGCCTAGGATATGACTGGCCATTTAGAGCGCATCATAATCGCGCTCACTGATCTCCACTAGTAGTAGACTGTTATGAGAGGTCAGCAGGACCAGATTCTGGTACAATAGACTGAGATAGCAGACCGACAACTGACAACCGACATAGAGATGAGGTTCGAGGAGCTCTCTAATTCCACCTACCATCTATATCAGGATGGAACACAACATGAGCAGCCACCATCGTTTGAGGTACAACAACCTCAATTTGATGATCACGTGATGAGATACCGGAGCATGGAGCTAAGGATGTAGATTACGACAGGGAACGAGATCCTGTACTCTTTCGACAGATGAGAATGCACATGAGCACTCTGCTATCCACAAGCACCAGTCAGCTTTCACTTCCTACCAGCGGGCTAATGTGCTTATGTTCAAACGCACCGGGATGTCAGATCAAACAGAGTAGTGGATGAAGAGGGTGATTAAAGTATTACGGATGATTCACGCACCACGAGGCTCGTAGCTATCTTTCATGGAGTATTCACTGACATATTTCTTAGATAGATGGTAGGAGGCAGTAGTTTCTGAGTTGGGATGTGAGCCCACATGGGATGACTTTGAGATGAGATTCAGATCCCACTTCTTTTCTGTGAAGTGGAAGGAGTTCCAGCGTTGACGTTTCGTAGAGCTTCATCAAGGTTAAATGATACCAGAAAGTATTTCGTCCGATACACCGAGCTGTCGTGATAGACACCAGTAGCCATTGCATTTCTAGATGAGAATATGGAAAAGTTCACCAGAGGTATGAGACAGGATGTGCATGAGAAGCTGGTAGGATTACGTATCACGTCTATTTTTTAGGCCACCGATGCAACAGAAAAGTTCAAGGACATCGGAGAGAGATGCTTTGGGAGTTCATCAGGAGCGGTACCTAGACCACATTGATCTTTTGGGCCGATATGGTGACAGTTTCAGCAGCAGAGGTCATCTAGGCGGTTTCGGCCTACGAGCTCGACATTTCCAGGCAATGCGCGCTCATCTCCATTGACTACATCAGGAAGAGCACTTGTCGGACATGACACTGATTCAACTCGACCATCTGGGTCGTAGCGAGCAGAACCCCTAGCATGATCGACTCGGAGCATAGACACGACCACTCCACCTACCCAATCTGTCCGATGTTACTTATGCCATGAATGGGGACATTACAGATCTCAATGCCCACAAGCTTCTGATGGACCTCGACCATAACCGTCGCAGCCGCAGGCACAACATACCGGGAGTTTACGTGGCAGGAACTCCAACATCAGGAGGTCATCAAGACAGACGTGGAGCGTGGCATGTTCTAGTACCGCACCAGCTAGACATGGATAGTTACATGCAGTTACCGAGGAGCAGGCATGTTCAACATCTACAATAGTGAAAAGTATGGTCTTAGTCTTGGGTTGATCTTTCCATATTTTGTTTGATTCTAGAGCGAGACATTCCTTCCTTGCATCGAGAATGCTAGCTTCATCATGAAGAGTCGTAGAGACTATATCTTCTCCATATCACATTCGTGGTCCAGGTGATCAATCACTCGTCATTCCAGTGATAGTCAGAGACTTATCAGTGCTGATTGGCGGTCATGAGATGATTGCAGATTCTCTTACTGCAGCTTGATGAGTTTGATTTGATCTTATGTATGGATTGGTTGTGAGCTCATCATGCATTAGTTGATGGTTTTTAGAAATGGTTGTCTTCAAGATTCCAGGCTTACCTGAGTTCACTTTTGAAGGAACATTACATGACTACAATATGGAGTATATTTCAGTGTTACGAGCTCAGAGACTTGTTGATCAGAGATGCAACTCATATTTAGCATTCGTTCAAGGGACATTCGATCATGAGCTGATGATACAATATATCAGAGTAGTGTCAGACTACCGTGATGTGTTTCCTGATGAGATACCATGATTACCTACTGAGAGAGATTGATTTTGATATCACATTATTAGTTGACACACAACAGATCTCGATGGCTCCTTATCGTATGGCACCGGCATGGAAGGTCGTATCGATATCGATATTGTTTCGATGTCGTATTGATATGATATTTCTATGATATATCGATGATATATCGCCGAAATATTGCCCATATCGAAGAGCCTTTGTGAATAAAATGTCTGGAAATCGGGATATATCGCCATATCGATGCCCATATCGGTCCCATGTCAATATCGATATATCGACGATATATCGTCGATATATCGCGATATTTCCTTCCATGGGCACCGACTGAGTTGAGAGAGCTGAAGGTGCAGTTGCAGGAGTTACTTGATTTGGGATTCGTGAGGCCGAACACTTCACCTTAGGGTGCTTCGGTTCTTTTTGTCTGGAAGAAGGATGGATCCATGAGATTATGCATTGATTATAGGCAACTGAACAAGATAATAGTGAAAAACCGTTATCCTTTGCTGCACATAGATGATTTCTTTGACCAACTTCAGGGATCTTCGGTGATTTCGAAGATCGACCTTCAATCATGCTACCATCAACTGAGGATTCGAGAGTCCGATATTCCGAAGATAGCTTTTAGGACTCGTTATGGACACTGCGAGTTTGTGGTGATGCCATTTGGACTCACCAGTGCACTTGCAACATCCCTGGATATGATGAACATCATCTTTCGTATATACTTGGACAAGTATGTTATGGTATTTATTGATGATGTGCTGATATATTCTAGTAATGATTGGGATCATATGAATGATCTGAAGATTGTCTTGGACACATTGCGAGAGCACAAGTTGTATGCCAAGCTGAGCAAGTGTGAGTTTTGGTTATCATAGGTCTCATGGGCATGTCATTTTTGGAGTGTATCGTTGTTGATTCTGTGTAGATCAAGGCAGTCATGTCTTGGGAGCAGCCTAAGACAATCACTCAGATTCAGGGCTTCCTTGGATTAGCGGGCTATTATCGACGCTTTATCAACGAGGTTGTTCTTCCTCTGACACTGTTGAAACAGAAAGGAGTTCCCTTCATCTGGGATGTTTCATGTGAGCATGTCTTCATGACACTAAGGAGAGATTGACTACAACGCCTATTCTTGCTCTTCCATCGGGCAACCAGGACTAAGCAATCTACACAGATGCATCTGGAGAAGGTTTAGGAGCGGTGCTGATGCAACAAGGTCATGTGATTGCTTACGCATTACACCAGTTGAGACCGCATGCGTGGAATTATCCTAGACATGACTTGGAGTTGGCAGCAGTTGTTTTTGCCTTGAAGATCTGACGCCACTATCTATTTGGGGCGCATTTCGAGATTTTCACGGATCACAAGAGCCTGAAGTTTCTCTTTGATCAGAATGAGTTGAATACGAGGAAGCACATGTAGCTCGAGCTACCGAAGTATTATGACTGCACGATCTCTTACCACTCTGGTAAGGGAAATGTGGTGGCAAATGCTCTTAGCAAGAGAGCTCATGTAGAGGGTACGACGATCTGGCTTTAGACATGAGATATGCTTGTAGCTTTGATTGGTTGGCATCCTTAGGAGAGTGCATCCATATCCATTGTCGTACCTCCACAATTCAATAGTTTGTGGGATAACATAGTCGAAGGACAGAAGATAGATCCTTGGATTCCAGACCAATACATGCGCGATGTCAAGGACAAGATTGATGATTTTATGGTGTCAGAGTCCATTTTATGGAAGACAGGTCGAGTCGTTGTGCCCAACGATGAGCAGTTGTACAGAGACATTCTTGATGATGCACACAATTCACGATTATCCATTCATCCGGGCATCACAAAGATTTATCGTCATATGCGTCGACATTTCTGGTAGAATGGGATGAAGCGAGATGTGGCCCAAACATGTTAGCAGATGCATGACCAGTCAGATGGTTGAAGCTGAGTACAGGAGACCACCAGGATTACTGCAGTCTCTCCCCTTTCTCGAGTGGAAGTGGAAGAGTATCTGTATGGATTTTGTCACAGGATTGCTTAAGACACCTGGTGGCTATGATTCTATTTGGTTCATTCTTGATAGGTTGACCAAGTCAGCCCATTTCATACATGTCAGCATGGCTTACACTCCACCCAGATTGGTCAGACTTTATGTGTAGAACATTATCAAACTTCATGGTATACCACGAGAGGTGGTGTCTGACAGAGACTCGTGGTTCACATTGCACTATTGACATCAATTCATGTCAGCACTATAGACAAAGTTGAAGATGAGTTCTGCATACTATATACAGGGTGACGGACGGAACGAGCGCACCATTCAGACGCTTGAGGATTTACTTCATGCATGACTTTGGAGTGGAAAGGGCCATGGAAGGACTATTTGCTATTGGTGGAATTCACGTACAATAAGTATTATTCTAGTATCGGTATGGTACCATTCGAAGTTCTATATGGGCGGAGATGCCTCACACCTCTCAGTTGGCGTGAGGTGGATGATCATGCTCTTTATTTCGTAGATCTCTGGAGAAGGTTGCAAGGGCTGTTGATCTTGTGAGTCGGAGGCTTCAGACGATACAGAGCAGCCAGAAGAACGATATAGATTGTCAGAAGAGAGATTTGGAGTTTCAGATATCCAATCCTCCTCTCTTTCTCCTTTAGCAAAAATGACTTATTAAGATTTAACTTAATCTGAACGCATTCTTGTTATTACAGGTAGGAGATTGGGTACTCCTCCGAGTATCTCCCATGAAGGGAATACATAGATTTGGTGTCCGTGGCAAGTTGGCGCCATGATACGTTGGACCATTCGAGATGGCTCGTGTGGGGATGGTGGCCTACCAAGTAGCCCTTCCTCCACACCTATCAGCAATTCATGACGTTTTTCATGTATCCAATCTGAGAAAGTATGTGCACGACCCTCAACACATCATCGGCTACGAAAATTTAGACGTGGAGCCCGACTTGACATATGAGGAGAGGCCAGTGCAGATACTAGATAGACTATGAAGAAGCTTTACAACAAGTAGATTCCATTGATCAAGGTGATGTGTCAGTGACACGGCGTCGAAGAGGCGACGTGTGAGACCAAAGCAAACATGCGGACATGATACCCGCAACTTTTCTTAAGTAATCACTAAGACAAGACTTTGTAATTATATACATGATTAAAAGAATAGGGCTTGTTTTCCCTTTGAGGTTTTTATGGGTTCAAAACCCTTTGACGTTTTTATGACCATATGAAATTTAAATGAGACACATCGTAACCTTGACACATTTGAAGTTTTTATATTTGTAGCATTCAGATCTGATTAAAATCGAACCCGACCCGATTAGGGTCCGATTTATCCAATAAAATTATCAATCAATGATAAATGACGTAAATTAATCTATTGATCGCGAATCAAAAGTCGTTCAGTCGTAGTCGACCAAAAGTAAATCGCATCGTAATGCGTGCTACAGAAAAGTCACGGCGTAAATTCGAAAACCACAAAACAAACCAAAATCACCCAAAAATCTGATTCGACAAAATAAAACAACGGAATTGATCATTCGTCATTCAGAGATCGTTTGGTATTTTTTAAATTCACAAAATTTAACTCCAAGCCAAAATCATATTTCGAAATTTTTAGGGATTTAAAATCCGATAAAAAGTATATCAATATTATACTCATTTTTATCGTCATGCAGAGACGATCAAATCAAGATATTGCGCATCGAAATCCAGGCTCGAGGCGTGAATACGGTTGATTTTTTTTTGCATTTTTCAAAAGTACAAAAATGGAATTATAAATTGATGTCAATAATGATAATATCATCGATGGCATCATTATTGCTAATGCCATAATCTTAAAAAAAAGAGAAGAAAATCTATGAGGAAGGTTCCAAGAAGCAACCTCCCTCACCCTCTCTCTCTCTCTCTCTCTCTCTCTCTCTCTCTCTCTCTCCCTCCCTCCCTCCCTCCCTCCCTTCTATTTCCAATTTCCCCCTTCCAATTCCAACGAATTCTCTTCCCCTTTTTTTCTGTTCTCCTTTCCTTTCCACCATTGCTGGAGCCTCTAGTCCAATTTCTGGAGCTGTGAATGCCACTTTCTGAAGCTCCTTGCTCCAGATTTCAATTTGGGGCCCCTAATGTTGCATGCTACTCCAAGAACAATTGCTGGAACTTCATTTCAGCCCTCCTGCATGATCCAAAATTTGGCAATATCTAGGAACAATCCTACCATTCTTATTGCCGCCATACATGATTTTTTCACCAAATTGATCTAAAAATTAATACCCGGTCTCTTCTTTCTTTTATAACTATTTTTACTTTGACATCAAGAAAAAAATAGATTTTATTATGTCAGTTTATTCTAGCATGCTAAAATAGCTTTTAACTAAGTAATGTCCTGATTATATATTGAAATTTCTGTGAAAAGTGGCGTCTTTCTTTTAGGAAATAAGTTTCAAATCGTTATGCATTTGCAAATTACAATACATGAACATTTACAATTAATTAGAATTTTCCATAGAAAATTTTGTTGTAGAGGTATCCAATCTTTTGTTGAAATGGATGTTGTCTTGAGATGTTGAAATGTCCAGGGTAAATGAGGGGCATGTACTCTCTGAGTTCATTGCAACATTTTTTATTTTTTATTCTGTACATAAAAAGCAGTCTTTAAAACAGTAAATCGTTATTGTTTTTTATTATATTTTTTTGCGATAAATGCATCTAGAAAATGTTACTGGAATGCATAAGGAAAATGCTACTAAGTGGGGCTTTAGTAGGTTCTAGGAGCATAGATCAGATTATATATTTTTTTGTTTTGTTCATTATAAATGGAAACTAGAAATCATTTAATATATTTCTGTGATAAAGATAGGTTCTGTTATTTTCCCTTTTCAATATATATATATATATATATATATATATAGGGTGCACTTGAATTGAGGTGGCACCTTTCCTTGACTATGGAAAGGAGCCATCTTAAGCCGTCGGATGATGCGTGTGCGAATGAGATTGAAACCACTAGGTGGTTTTCGTGCCAACTAACATTCCTATTATGGTGCTGGATTAAATTATTGCTAATTTGGTAAATTACACGTCATTGATCATTCTATATTTAAGTATATATCGAGTGACGTACAGAATTTTCCAGAAATATCAGATGAAATAAATATCCATATTTTGAAATAACCGTTAACAATTTACAAATGCTTAAGATATTTTACAATTCTGTGTTATAAATTACAAACGCGTAACCACTAATATTCGCAAAAATGTCCAAATCTGACGAAGATTTGTATTTTTTGTGTAGATGTGTTTCCTAAAATATAAGGTGCTTTTATTATGTGCTTTTGTAATTATATTTTTTGTAAATTTCGTAATCTTTTTTCTAAACCGCATTATTTATTTTGAAACTTTTTGTAGTCTTATTTGAGAACATTCTGTTAGAGCAATGTTTGTAAACTGTGATACTTTTTTTGTAAAATCTGTTTCTGTTTTGTAAAATTCATGTGATGTTCGTAAAATAGATTGCTTATTATTAATGTATAAATTATTTTATATGTCCATCCAATATGTTTCCCAACGTCGTGTGTCCATCAGAATTCGTCAGCCATTGTAAACTTTGTGCATATTTTGTAAAATCCACGCTCACATTGTAAAATTTTTATGCTGATATGCAAAATATATAAAGATTGTAACGGAAAAAATAAAGATTTCCAGTAGCGAGACGATTCTTCCTCTCTTCTTTTTCCTCTTCTACACCCACTCTCTCTATCCTCGATTCATCTTCTTCCTATCACAGAATCACCAAACAAATCACACTTTCACGGATAAATCACACGTTGCGAACGCAACGGTGATTTTTCTTGAATTTTTTGGCGAACTTTCATCAACCGATTAATCACTTATTCGCGCACCCTAAACAAATGCATGCAAAACAGGGGATTTTGTGAAATCCCCTGTTCTGCCCTCCCCCACATCTCTCTCCCTCTCTCTTTTTCTTTCTCCACCTTAGCACCCGACCACCTCTCGCCGAGGCCGCGCCGCCTCCTCTGCCTCGACGACTTGGTCGTGTGTCGGCCTACCTCTCGCCGTCGCCATGCCACCTCCTTGCCTTCAGTCGCGACCACCAAGTCGCAGCCACCAGCAGCTTGGCCGCACCGACCTCATCATTTAAAACTTGACATTAAAAGGTATCAAAATATATAAAGATTGTAATGAAAAAAATAAAGATTTCCAGTAGCGAGACGATTCTTCCTCTCTTCTTTTTCCTCTTCTACACCCACTCTCTCTCTCCTCGATTCATCTTCTTCCGATCACAGAATCACCAAACAAATCACACTTTCACGGATAAATCACACGTTGCGAACGCAAACGGTGATTTTTCTTGAATTTTTTGGCGAACTTTCATCAACCGATTAATCACTTATTCGCGCACCCTAAACAAATGCATGCAAAACAGGGGATTTTGTGAAATCCCCTTGTTCTGCCCTCCCCCACGTCTCTCTCTCCCTCTCTCTTCTTCTTTCTCCACCTTAGCACCCGACCACCTCTCGCCGTAGCCGCGCCGCCTCCTCTACCTCGACGACTTGGTCGTGTGTCGGCCTACCTCTCGCCGTCGCCACGCCACCTCCTTGCCTTCAGTCGCGCACCACCAAGTCGCAGCCACCAGCAGCTTGGCCGCACCGACCTCCACCTCGTCTCCTTCGGCTGCACCATAGCCTGCGCGTGGGGCTCTCGATCGTGAGCGCCACTATTTTTAGTATGCTCGTTTTAGTAATTAATTGAATACGCTATTATATAGCATGAAATCCGGGATTCAAATTGAAAGAGAGAGACATGTTACTAAATTTAGCATATATTCGATTTTTCTTTCAAAATTTCAATACAATTTTTCTTGTAATTAAATGATAAGATCATCCAGGACACATAATAATTGGGGGCTTATGGGCTTGAAAATTTTCAAGCAAAGTTTAAAAGATGGTACTGGGAAATGAACCTCCCCCAATATGGGATGTTTACAGAACTTTGGCGCCATCAAGCCCATCAACAATACTTTGGATTTTAGGATGGGAGTGTTCTCTGTATCAGGAAAACCGGCAATAAGGAAAAATTTGAGCATTGATTGCTAATTAAATTGGTTCGGTTAGTTCAGGCACAACATATTGAATAACTTTTCTAAGAGGTTCTGCATCAGAGGGATCTTCTGAATTCACTCAGCCTCATCAATCTTATTTAGACAACCACCATCTCATTCTAACCTAATCTCTTATATTATACATGGAATAAAATATCCCCTTGGAGGCCCCAAAAGTGAATCAGTATAATTCATGGATGGGTTTGGATAAAAGTCATATTTATCATCAATATGCTCCTCTGGAATCGTGAGCACAATCTCATACCCTCTTTAGGGAAATATTAAAGCGTGGAATTGGATAAAAATATCTGAAATTTAAGTTTTGTTCAAATCGGGCATACCCTCAATTTGTATACATCTAACTATAAGGGATGTTGTCCAGTCATGACTCCTGGTTGAAATTATCAATTCCTAGATATAAAGTACAACTATTTTAGGTGTCGTTGGATCAACTTGAAGGCTTGAGGAATGCCTGCATAATTGATCTAGGGTTGCACTTTGCCACCAAATCTCAAGTCAAATTCATTTGTTGCCAAGTCAATTTAAACAGAAACATTGGATCATATAAGAAAACATCAAAGAATAACATAAATATCTCAATTATATTCAAATTAATATATGGATTTCGGATAAGTAGGTTTATTACTCCCATTAATTAATCCTCTAGTATAAATCACAAATTACAAGTGGTGACGACATATTTAAATTGACCACATAAAAGATTTTAAAAAGGAAAATTGTGATGGTCAGGGTGACCCTCACACCTGACCGAGTAAGGGCACGGTGACCCTCCACTGGGTGGGAGATAGGAAGCTTAATTATGGAAGCGACCGACAAGTGCACGAGTCTAGGATCCCAATCTTTTTACGATTTTACGCGAACTCAGTGTTTTTATGCCTCGTTGGGATTCGACTTTTGACCAGCTCCGTTGACCCTCTATTTTAGGATATCCATGTGGGGGATCCTCATTTTTTTAGTTTTTCGTACAAACTCGTCTTCCTGTACTAGTCGGGCTGGTTTTCAGAGTGACTTTTCCGGAGGGTCTCTCTCATCCGTCTTAGTGGCATAGTTTTGGAGTATACCTATCCCTCTATTAGATCGCACTTCCAATAAGAAGGCGAGATGGAAGAGTCTCCTTAGGAGGCTACCTCACCGTTTGAGTTTTGGTTACCGTTTCGCCAATTGGCTTGGCAATGCTACATCTAAATTTTCTATGCTACATCTGAATACTTAAAGCTACTGCTGATCATCTAGTGTTAAATCTAAAAAGGCTACAACTGAGGATTGGAGTAATTACAATTGAGCTTGAATGGGTTATAATGATTTGCGACTAGAGTTGAGATCAGTTAAAATTGTGTTCCATAGAGTGGACTATAATTAAAATGTATGCAGAATCATTAATTACCATCCACTATCATTCACTGACATGAGGCCGGATTTTAGAGTTACTACTCCAAGTATTAGTACAAGGTAGTGGACGTGTTGGAAACTTAGTTAGGATGCATTATACTCTACTGCATGCCTACGCATGCACCCCAACCTTAAGGCAATCTTCACGCCATAGAGTCATAGGATGAGGTAACATGCAGGCCAAAACCACATACTATCCACTTGACTTGAGAAGTTAGATAGAATGAAGAATCAATTCATAACCTTATCTTTCTCATTATCAAGAAATCAAGAATCAAATCTATCGGTGCCTCATCATCTCCATTATAAGACCCATAACATGAACTCAATAATAAAAAAATAACATTTACACAAGGGCCATCAACTGGTACACGAAAATAATAATATTTATGAAATGTTATGGTTTGATGGATAATCATGGAGGATGCTTATAGACTAGTTTGAAAACCATTTTCTACGTAGATAGTTGTAGTTTTTAATTCATAAATGGTATTCTACTTGCTTTCTTTTAACTTATTAAATTCTTTTTATTGTTAAATATGTTGGTTGTACTGACATTTGTGTTGTCATTTTGATTCCTTGCATGTTTTGGCAGGTAAACAGCCTGTAGTTCAGTAGTTGGTAGATGATCCTAAGCTTACATATATATATATATATATATATATATCTATATATATATATATATGGGTAAAATGGGGCTGCCCCAGGGAGTAGCCATCTTGGCTACTCCCACCCTTATTTTTCCCTCATTTTTTTATTTTTTTAGAAAATAAAAATTTGTATATTCATCATTATATCCCTCTCACATTCTATTAAAATTTCGTCAGAAACAGAGACTCCTAAGCCCTCCATCCAGACGTCATTTTTTTAACGGTCGCAGGATTTTTTAAAATGACCATGTTTGGATGGAGGCCGTAGGAGTCTCTGTTTCTGACGAAATTTTAATAGAATGTGAGAGGGATATAATGATGAATATACAAATTTTTATTTTCCAAAAAAATAAAAAAATGAGTGAAAAATAGGGGTGGGAGTAGCCAAGTTGGCTACTCCCTGGGGGCAGCCCCATTTACCTCTCTCTCTCTCTCTCTCTCTCTCTATATATATATATATATATATATATATATATATATATACACACACACACACACACATACATACATATATATATATAGAGACACACACACACACACGAGACTATACAATTGTTTAGGTTTTGTTTCGGATTATGTGCATCACTTTCTTCCTCTTCTGTCATTTTGGGAATTACATGTACATGTTGTAGAATATTATCTTGTTACATGTAATATACACCATTGTTTAGTTTTTGTTTCGGATTATGTGCAACACTTTCTTTCTCTTCAGGCATTTTGGGAATTACATGTACACGTTGTAAAATATTATTTTGTTACATGTAATGCTATTTGGAAATGAATGAAACGCATTGGTAGTATTTCCTGTTGTTGGTTATGTGGTTGTTGAGATCAATTGTGAATTTCATTGCAAAAATACAAAATAATTTTCCCTCAAATTTCATTATCTAATGCGATCAAATGCGAATGTAATACCACAGATACTGCGTAAAAGTATACCTGGATCTGAGGGCATCAGAGTTTGGTATCAGAGCTGTGGTACCCCACTACATGCATTCACAATATTACAATTTCGATCGTATTAAGTTCTCGGATAGTCGAACATGAGCTCTAACCTCTTTGGGAAAGAGCGGGATTCCGTTCCAATAAACTGAGGATCTAACAAAAAGCAATTGATATGGGTTGGTTTAGATCGATCTTAACCTGATGATTATGAATTATTTCCATTCAATTGAATTAATATTTTATCTTAGAATCCTTCCTCGAATTCTTCTTATCTGGCTGCGATTCTTCCTGAATAGACTGGATTCTCCCGTCGAGAGTGGCTTAGTCCGAGAAGGAAAATATGACATTCAAAGTCAATAACCACAGAAGTCACTGATTGCATTAATTTTCATATTATATCCCAAGAAGAGAAAGAGAACATATGACAGTATCTGCGAACATCATTTTTTTATGACTAATAATGGTTCTTATGTAGAGCCATGATGTCCAAAGCTTCCCGGGATATGTTGACCATTTGGAGCATATCATGATCGTGCTCACCAATCTCCAGCAACAACTGATTGCTATGAGAGGTCTGCAGGATCATATTATGGTACAACAAACCAAGATAGCAAATCGACATACCGACATAGAGATGATGTTCACGGAGCTTTCTGATTCCACCTACGATCCATCTCAGGACGGAACAGGACATGAGCATCCATCGTCGGTTGAGGTACAACAACCTCATTCTGATGATCCACATGATGAAATACTAGAGCATTGAGCTGAGGATGCAGATTACGATAGGGAACATGATCCTGTACTCTTCGCAGATGAGGAGGCACATGAGCAATCCACTATCCCCAAGCACATCAGTTTTCACTTCCTACCAGTATGCCAATGTGCCCATGTTCGAGGGTACTGGGATGTCAGATCAGACATAATAGTGGTTGAAGAGGGTGATGAAGGTATTACGGATGATTCGCTCACCACGAGACTCGTGGTTTTCTTTCATGGAGTATTGACAGATTTCGCAGAGAGATGGTTGGAGGCGGTAGTTTCTGAGTTAGGTCGCGAGCCCACATGAGATGACTTTGAGACGAGATTTAGATCGTGCTTCTTTTATGCAAAGTGGAAGGAGTCCCAACACCGACTTTTCGTAGAGCTTCGTCAAGGTCAGATGACAACAGAGAGTATTTTTGTTCGATACACCGAGCTGTCGTGACACACACCAGCAGTCGTCGCATTTCCAAATGAGAATCTGGAAAAGTTCATCAGAGATATGAGAGAGGATGTACATGAGAAGCTGACAGTATTACGTATCACATCTATTTCAGAGGCCACCGATGCAGCGGAAAAGTTTGAGGACATCAGAGAGAGATGCTTTGGGAGTTTGTCAGGAGCGACACTTAGACCACAACAATCGTTTGGGCCAATATGACGATTATTTCAGCAGTAGAGGACAACCAGGCGGCTTCGGCCTATGGGCTCAGGATTTTCAGAAATGCCCGCTCATCTCCATCGACTACATTAGGAGCACTTTCCGGATGTGACACTGATTCATCTCGTCCATTTGGGTCGCAGCGAACAGACAAACCCCTAACAGGATTGACTCAGAGTACATACATGACCACTCCACCTACTCGATCAGTCCGATGATACTTATGCCATGAATGTAGACATTATAGATCTTAGTGCCCACAGGCTTTTGGTCGACCTCGACCACAATCACAGCCGTCGTAGCCATAGGCACATCATACTAGGAGTTTCCATGGCAGGAATTTCAACTTCAAGAGTCTGCGACATAGACGTAGAGCATGGCAGGTTCTAGTACCACTATCTAGACAAGGACAATTACATGCAGTTACCAAGGAGCAGACACATTCATCAGCTACAATGGTGAAAGGTAATGGTCTCAGTCTTGGTCTGACCTTTCTATATATTTTTTTGATTCTAGAGCAACATATTCCTTCCTTGTATCGAGAATGCTAGCTTCATTAAGAAGAGTCGCAGAAACTCTATCTTCTCCATATCACATCTGTGGGTCAGGTGGCCAATTGTTCATCATTTCACTAATAGTCAGAGACTTACCAGCGTTGATTGTTGGTAATGAGATGATTGCAGATTGTCTTTTACTGCAACTTGATGAGTTTGATTTGATTATAGGCATGGATTGGTTGTCAGCTCATAATGCATTAGTTAATTGTTTTAAGAAGACGGTTGTCTTCAGGATTCCAAGCTTACCTGAGTTCACTTTTGAAGGTACATTACATAACTCCAAGATGGAGTACATTTCAGTGTTGCGAGCTCAGAGACTTGTTGATCAGGGATGCGACTCATATTTAACATTCATTCGAGAGATATTCGATCATGAGCTGATGACATAAAATATCATTGTAGTGTCAAAGTACCCTGATGTGTTTCCTGATGAGCTAACAAGATTACCTCTTGAGAGAGAGACTGAGTTCGAGATCACGTTTTTACCTGACATACAACCAATCTCGATGGCTCCTTACCGCTTGGCACCAGCTGAGTTGAGATAGTTGAAGGTGCAGTTGCAGGAGTTGCTTGATTTGGGATTCGTGAGGTCGATCCCTCCACCTTATGGTGGTCCTTTTCTTTTTTTCAGGAATAATGATGGATCTATGAGATTATGCATTTATTGCAGGCAGTTGAATAAGAGAATGGTGAAAAACCGTTATCCTTTGTTGCACGTCGATGATTTGTTTGACTAGCTTCAGGGATCTTCGGTGTTTTTGAAGATCGACCTTCGATCAGGTTACCATCAGCTGAGGATTCGAGAGTCCGATATTCCGAAGACAACTTTTAAGACTCGTTACGGACACCTCGAGTTTGTGGTGATGCTATTTGGACTCACCAATGCACCTGCAACATTCATGGATATGATGAACAAGATCTTTCATCCATACTTGGACAAGTTTGTGGTGGTATTTATTGATAATGTACTGATATATTCTCGAAATAAATGGGATCAATGCGAATGATCTGAAGATTGTCTTGGACACATTATGGGAGCACAAGCTGTATGCCAAGCTGAGAAAGTGCGAGTCTTAGTTATCACATGTCTCATTTATTGAGCATGTCATTTCTGGAGAAGGTATCGTAGCTGATTCTGCGAAGATCGAGCTGATTGGAAGGGGTCCTTGGGACTCGTACCCCTACTCGATGGCATTGGAAATAGATCCATATTGTTTGGTGGTGGATGCTTGTGATGGTTCCTCTTTCTTTCTGTCATTTTGCTCAGATATTTCTGATCAATGAGTGAGGGTATTATGAAGACGCTGGAAGTTCTGGGAGACCAAGAGGTTCCATCGCATAGGAATGACTGCTGGAGCTAGAATGATGGAATAGTCACTATTTGGATTACAAATCCCTAATGAGGTCGATGCCTTTTTACCAAGGTGGCTATGTTTCTAACTGTAAGGGATTTTGACATTGGAAAATGCCCACAAGATTTAAGATGTTTCTTTGGATTATGAGAAGAGGACGGTTGTTGATAGGAGGCATGCTCTCATATTTCTTTTAGGATGTTAATCCAGAGTGTGTGCGATGTTTGGAGGTCAGTGAAGATGCATATCGGTTTTTCTTTACATCCATGGGTTCCCTAGATGTTTGGTCGAGATATCGTAATACTTTGATTGGGATCAACTGTGTTGCAATTTTCTGGGAATCTATCAGATCTGATTGGCGTGGACTAGAGGATGATAAATTCAGGATCGTGGCTGTGATATGAGCTTTATGTGAAGGAAGTTCATAATTTCGCATCACGGAAACACATAAAAATAATATACAATTTGCAAATAGGCGGAGCTCGTCACATGAACTCCGATACAATCATAATTGCAAAATCGCATGTTATAGGAAACAATTTCCAAACTGTTTTGCAAAGTCACATGAGGATTAGGGTTACCTTTGAAGCTTAAGTCTCCAAAGGAAGAGTCCCCCCGAACTAAGTCTGATACAATGACTCTTCTCTCACGAGCGTGAAGATGACTCGCATAGTTTCCCACGAACTTTTATATCAACTTCTCCTTGAAGTTGTCCACACCAAGTGGATATCAAGATGATCATCATCTCTTGATTTCGTCGCACGAAATTAAGTCCTTCACGTACAAGAATCATAAGAAGAATACTGCATTCACTCATGAAGGGATGAACCAATACGAAGAAGGTGGAGACAATATGTTAGACGCGTAGGGTTTTATCTGAAAGAGAGAGGGGATAACCAAGAGAGCGTTCTCAACTCTCTCTCTCTCTCTCTTGTCTTTCTCTCTAAGCTCTCAAGAAATGTGGAATTAGTGTAATGAATCATGCTCCCAAGAGAGAAGCCAAGGTCTCTCCTATATACTATAGGGTGACATCCTTAGGAGTCCTACTCCTAAAGGGTATGCTCACCATGTGAGCCCTTAGATGATGATCTAAAGGCAAGGATTCAATCCTTTGCCTTCAAGAAATTTGTGTCTTTTTTGTCTTATTAATTATCATCTAAAATAACTCAGCCATGGTCGGTCCCAAGCCCGGGTAAATGAGGAGGGTTACTTTAGGTAACCAACAACCATCGCATAGTCGGAGACAACTTCATAAATAATATTATTTTTTTAAAAAATACTATTTAGGAAGTTGTCCCATAAAAGTCAGAACTTTTCAACATGGATTTAAGCAAACGTACAGATTTTGTTGGGGCATTCCCTACTTGCGACGCGTTGCATCGCCCGAGTGCAATGGAAAATTGGCAAGGACCGCTACATCACAGCCTGGATGTAGTTCAAAATTTGTAAGAGTTCTCGCATGAGGAACACATGCGGGTAATTAAGCTAGTTCTGTTGCATCACCGCCCGGATGTAGTCCAAAATTTGCAAGGGTTCTCGCATAATGGACGCGTGCGAGTAAAGAAGTTAGTCCAAAAGAGATTGTATCTGAAGTTGTGGATTGGTAGTTGGAATATTGTCACTTTAACTGAAAAATTGATGGAGGTAGTGGATACGATGGAAAGAAAGAAGATTCATATACTATGTCTTCAAGAGACTAAATGGGTTGGAGAGAAAGCAAGGGAGATCGAGAAGACATGCTTTAAACTTTGGTATTCAGGTAAAGATAAGGATAGAAATGGTGTTGGAGTGGTTGTTCATGAGGATTTGAAGGATTGTGTGGTTGTGGTACAAATATTCGGGGATCGGATTATTTTGCTAAAATTGATGCTTGAAACACGTCTACTAAATTGTACTAATACTTGGGGTAGTAACTCTAAGATCCGATCCATTGTCAGTGATTGATAGTTTATGGTAATTAATGATCATGCATCCATTGTAATTATAGTCCACTCTAGCCAACACAACTCTAATTATTCTCAACTCTAGTCACATTTCATTATAACCCATTCAAGCTCAATTGTAACTCCTCTAATCCTCAACTGCATCCATTTCATATGCAACCCTAGATGATCGGATACTTCTAAGGAGGCGGATGGATAGGAAAAGGTGCGAGAGGCTAAGGTAGGAGATTCAGGCTAGGGCGGCGGAATGGTAAAGGGCCTCCGACGCTCGGAATTCTCTGCTACTGGTGACCTTGGCTGCCCTAAGGAGGCGTCGAAGGAAGGCGATGCTTGGGAGGTTGTTTCCCATAGGAAGCATGGTCGGAGGTGTTTCAGGTGCGGGCGTGGGGGGCATTTGGTGACAGAATTTGTGTCTCCTCCAAGGTGTTTCTCGTACGGGCAGGTGGGTCATCGTCGCAACTCATGCTCGATTCCACGTCTGCATAATGTCGTAGCGGGTAGGGAGAGGGTGTCGTAGGTTTCATCGCCGAGTGAAACTTTGGGCCCTTGACCAAGCACGGGCAGGGGTTCCAGGTCTTTTGCTTCGGTGGTTGGAGCGTTTGCTCCGCCCATTGCTAGCAGCTTCCTCATTTAGTTCCTGGCTGGAGGACTTTGTTTCAATGCCGGAGGTATGGACAGGGAGTGTCCCTTTTGCTGGAGTTTGGTGATGATTTCAGAAGGGACGTAGTGGGAGTTAGGAGGACGTAGGCGTTGTTTTAAGGGCCTATCGAAGCTTCAGTTGGTGCATCTGCTCGCGACGAGTGGTTCAGGAGGCTTAATGTGGAGGCCTCCAAGATTCGCGAATGGGTCGTTGATCATTCCTCAAGGAGAGTGGCGGAGGTGCAGGGGGTGCCCTTTGTATCGCGCACGGTATCATGCTTGGGCCTGCCTCTTAGGGCCTGTTTGGTTGCTGGGTTGGACTGGGTCATCATCTCAATATATTGATCTTAGCAAAATCTCCGAGTAAAATCCCAGAAAAATGTCCATAAAATCAATAAATTAACAAAATGACTCTTGTAAATAAAACTCACTAATTATTGTATATTAGATTGTACAAAATAAATTAACAATAAAAAGCCGCAAAATCAAAGGAGTTTTATACATGTAAATAGCCCAAAACTTTATGTATTTTTAACAATTTCATATCAACTCCTTTTTGGCTAATTCTCTCTCCAACATGTTCATATCAATGTATATAAAAATACAAAAATACAAAACAAATTTTACCTCAAATAAATACTCCTAGATCCCAATGGGAAAAAGCCATAAAGACCAACTTCCAAGCTAAATTCCCGCTCCGTATGAACTCCAAATTCACCAAACTCACTTTTAAAGTTCAAGTTAGAAAATTATCTATCCAACGGAAGTGGTTTCATTAAAATCGGAGCTCATTTGCAAAAGTTGGGTTTTGGGACCTAGATGTACATTGTATACCTTGTATATATTCATTCTTTCTTTAATTTTTATTGTATCTTTCATAATTGCTAAAAATACAAAAATATCATGATTGTATTGTATTTTAATTATATTATTTTATAGTATTTTCCCGTTGTAAATATCTCTTATTAAAAAGACAAAAAAATACAAATTAGAAAAGTAAACAAAAATTGTACATGGTGTTTTGTCTTCTTTTGTAAATTCTCCACTATTTGTCTTCTCTCTTTATTTTATTGTATTTAAAGTAGCCAACTCTATTTATCTATTTATTTATTATTTAAATTCCATTCTCTACAATAACCACCAATTCAACTCCATTATTCCACCATTTTTTTCCCAACTTCCCATTCAACTCCATTAATAATACAACTTCCCATTCAACTCCACCACTTTAATAACCTCTCATTCCATCATCTTTATATACATGTCATTCTCCTCATTTTTGCCTTTGATCCATCTTTATGTGAGGAGAGCTAAGTTCCCAGAGTTGAATCGGTGACAGCGACGCAACCGCGGTCGAGCGACGACGACTCTCTCTCTGGTGAGATCCGTTGGCTTTTTGGCCAACATCGCAGCCGCAACTGCGTGCTGCTCGAGCTCATCGCACGCCGGCGATTTGAGCGAAGACCGTGCTCACGAGAGCACTCCATAGGCATCCGCCTTCATCGTAGGTAATTTTAGTTCATCTTGTCTTTTTGCAATTTTTTTAGCACACTACATATCATCCTTTCCACCACCACCATCACACCATTTTTCCCATTTGTTTAATTTATCATCATCACCATCATCATATTTTTTTTACATCATGTTCATTCCCTGTTTAAACAAAATTAAAAAAATAAAAAAAATAAAACAAAAAACCCTTTTATTACAGAAAAAATAAAAATTAAAAAAAAATAAAAAAAATACGGAGGAGGAAGCAGCAGCATCTTGGCCGCCGCCCCCCTCCTCCTCTCTTCACCACCAAGCGACCGTCGCCGTTGCTTGCCACCACCGGCGCGCCGCCTCCACCAAGCGGTCACGCCGCGGCTTCGCTCCAGGCGCGGCCCCAAGCCATCCGCCCAGCGGCTACACCGCCGCTGCTCCTCGCGCGCGGCACGGCCGCCCGCTCCAGGCGCGGCCCCACACCACCGTCGTCCACAACTCCGGCCACCGCACCTCCCCGCGTCCTCCGCTAGCCGCCCACAACCCTCCGCCGCCCGCGCGGCCCACCTCCAGCTCTAGCGGCCGCGGGCCGCCGCCGCCCCCATTTGGGTTCCACTTCATTCCAGCCGTGCCCAAGGAAGAAGAAGAAGAAGGTTTTTCCCTCATTTTTTATCGTAAATATTGCATCTCTTTCTCTTTTAGTTTATTTAATTACAATACAGTCCCTATGCCATTGTTGTGTGGTTTTAAGTCATTTACAGTTTGCAAGGACACTCCTATGTTTGTATGTTAATTTGGACACCTGTTATGCATCTTTTTATTCAATGAAAAATGGCATTGTGTTGAGCAACTAATTTTGTACATTCTGAATATTTAGTTGTATTTTTGTGAGTTGTGGGTAATTAACTAAAAATGTTTAACTGAAACTCTGCATAGTTTACCCATTCCGTGCTCTTAAATTAATATTTCACACACGGTTGCTCTAAAAATTCCACAAAAATTATATATGATGCCTTGATATGTGATGAACATACTGTCCAAATTTCATCTAAAATGGGGTTGTCTTATGCCTGAAATAAATTGTAGAGTGATTTTAGTATTGATTTTTAATTAAATCCACGTATAACCTTTTTGCGAAATTTTAAGTCTCCTGATTTCATCTGAAAACATCTACTTGAGATAAATTCGCACTTTGATTAATTTGATATTGTGGATTAATTAGGAATTATTTACTCACTGTCACTCTGTTTGCACTAAAAAATTCATAACTTGTCAAAAAATTCCAAAAAAATTACTGTAGCTTCCTTGCATCATGTTTTAGTTCCACTAATGTTTTCATAATTTTTGCTTACTGTTTGTGATAAATTGCGAAAAAACCATAAAAAGTGTGCATTTTTTCCTTGTTGCATTTTAACCCCCTAAAATTCCAAAAAAAGTACCTTGCATTCATCTCTGGATTAGGACTCTAGGAAAAATATAATTTGGCTGAATTGGATTAATTTGACATTAAAATTAATTTGGCTTGTTTGTATGCTTTCTTAGTGTCTTAATTCACGTGCATTTGTCTTTCACTTTTGTATGTGCGTAAAAAAATCTAAAAAAATACCGCATTGGATATCTAGACTAAGTTTTTGAATTAAAACCGAAGTTGTTCCTTTGCCTCCTTGAGTTCGACCCCGGACTTGCCCGAGATATAAATTTAAGCTGAGACACTCTTCACGAAGATCTTCTCTCGTTCTGACCGAATTCGCTAAGTACGCGTGCTACAACGTGACCTAATTAATCAACGTATTTAGCGACTCGTCAGATGGCGCCGTTGCTGGGGAGGCAAACGACTTAGGGATTAGTTTAAAAATTTGGATTTAGATTTTCGCTTTCTCGGGTACTCTGACCCCCGAGCCACTTGTAATTAATCCATTTCCTTTCAATTATTTCTCTTCATATTTTTGTATATATCTTGTTGTTTATCTCTCTAATATAATTCTCAATTTTCCTTGCGAGGGCCTGGTGGACTTGGAGTGCATCGGTGGTCGACGGACGCGACGCGCGCCGACTGCTGAAGAGCTTGGAGAATTTATTTATCTTCGAGAGAATTTTTGTAAATTGTTGTAATTATTTAGGTAGTTGCTCATTTATAGCGGCTCTTGTTTGAGAGCTCGCGTGTGTAAAAAAGACTTGGACATTATTTGTGGTGTGTCGAGCCTGTTTCACTCTCCGGCGAGGGTGGGGCTTGACTTGAGTGGCGAACTTAAGGATTAGGCACACGGTAGCTTAGAATCAAATTTGTTTGTGCCCATCGTAAGTTAGGCCACACATATCTTAGAAGATTCACATATCTTATAAGATTCATAATGAGACACACATAGACACGTACTACTTAGCTCAAAATTCAATCAATTCTTCCCCGCTAATAGTATACTGTTTAGGTGCGGTTTTTCTCGATCTGCATGCATTTAGTGTAATATTTACAAATTCAGTTTTGCATAACGCATGAAGAGTGTTGGGATTCACTGTAAGTATACCTTCTTCTGAGCATGCATCATAGTTTCTCGTTTGCATTCTGATTTCCGATTCCCCTCTTGTTTTACATCTTAAGGTCCAAAAGGAAATTGGGACTGAACGGTCGACGTGCTTGTGTGTTCACATAAATTTCAAGTGATAACCTAACTCTAAAATTGGGACTGAATTGAGCAGGTCGATTTAAAATAATTGGAATAAAAAGAACCCTTGTTCTCGGGTGCATAAAGCCCTCATTGTTTGTTTTACTTGCAAGTGAGAGAGAGACGACCCTAGGATAGAGCCAAGTCTGGATTTCTTACTTACTACTGGTTCTTTATTTTCAGGCGATTAGCTACTTTTCAGTGAGGAATACGGGTAGCCGTATTTATACGGTCCGGACTTCCTTAGCAGAGTGGGAGGTTTAGAGGGCGCTTTAGTCCTCAAGGAACGAGCTTCGGCTTGTACTTACTCCTATACTGGCTGAAAGTAGGCCAAACTAGTCGTAAGAACCGGGTCAGTCTGTAGGAAAATATGGGCACCTAACAGCTCGTTAATCTTTCCAAGATTGTATTCTCACCAACTAAAATTGACAAGATAATTCGGCCGAGCTCTTACGACCTTCACATTGTTTGAGTTGGTGAAATTGAGGGTTTGAATTACGTTTGTATTGTGTGAGTTTACTCCGCACATTTACGTGCACCGTAGAACTAGCACCTCATTGAAATATCGTGTTCTAATCGGTTCTTTTGACATCGAAGATGACTGATTGGGGGGATTAATTATTCGGACCTTGCGAATTTCCCGTTGAACCCTCCAAGAAGTATGTCTTCACAGGTCCATGCGCAACATGGACAAACCTGGACTCATGACCCTCTTGAGCCCAGGATCACCCACTCTCGGGATGGTTACTCTCAAACCATTCCCTTTCTCTCTTCCCACCTCACCGAGGAAGACCTTCGCCTCGATGAGAATATCTTGATTCATAAATCCTCTTCTAATCAAGAACATTGCTGATTCAGGCCATATAGAAGACACAAGTAAAATGCCTCCAAAGAAGAAAGAAGAGGAAGAAAGAGAACAATGAAGACCCAATGAAAATGATACTTGCCAGATTAGCTGCATCTGAGCAGCAACAAGCATTACTGAGAGCTCAGTTAGGATAGTTAAATGTTGGGGTCCAACTACCAATGGATGCGGCATACAACCCCGGACAATATCAAATTCATAACTACTTGAGTCCGGCCGAACCCACTGTTGACTTTGAGTTGAAGCCGCACTTTCTGAACCTGCTGCCACATTTTGATGGGAATGCTTCTGAGGAGCCATATGCATTCCTAAGGGACTTTGAGCTCATCTGTGCTAACCTCAAACATAATAATGTTAGCCAGGATTATATTAGGCTCAAAGCCCTTCCATTTGCCTTGGGGTGGAAAAGCCGATTACTGGGTGAAGAATCTTGGAATCATCATCACCACTTATGCCTTTAGTCAAGGACCTATTCCTAAAGAAGTTCTACCCGTTGAGTAGAAACTAACATGATGAGGACGCGAATTACGAGTTTTTCCCAGTTACCCCATGAATCCTTCTGTGATGCTTGGGGAAAGATTCAAGGACATCCTGCAGAAGTGTCCTTGTCATGGACTAGATGACAATATCTTGGTCCAATCCTTCTTCACTGTTCTCAACCCTGAGATGCAGGGTTTAGTGAGTGCTTCCTGTGGAGGCAGCTATACATCTCGAGGAGCGGATACCGTCTGGAGGGTATTCGAGCAGATGGCTGAAACTAGCCGCTCACAGATGGCCAGCATGGCCTATACACCATCCCCCAATTCACTCTCATTTGGAGGGGGAAAATCAGCTGTAGTTGATCTCTCTCAGTACGTGATCCCTAGCATGGGACTTCTTGCTGACAAGCTTACTGTAGTCGAGAGGATCGACAGGAGGATTGATGAGTTAGATCGGAGTGTCTCCAAACTTCCAAAACAGATGGAGGAGTTGACTGAGAAGGTATCTAAGATAAAGATACCTGCCGTGACTGCACCCTCTGCTCCCGTATACCGAGTTCACCATGTTCAGGAGCAGTTGGTGTCAGGGCAACCCCAGCCGTGGGAGCAGGACCAATCCTACACCCACTCTTTCCAGCAGCCACCTCCAGTAGCAGAGACAGTCCAGGAGGAGCATCCACCGATTTGGGATGTGAATGGAGTATGGTATACTCAAGACCCTGCCAGGCAGGGAAGTACGGGAGACCAACAGTCCTATCAGCGTCCCCCGACCTTTCATAACACCGCATTCACCTCTGCACCACCTCCTTCATGGATTCCAGCCACCCCAGCAGCAGAGGCAGCAGTACCAGCAGCATGGCCGACAGGGCCATTACCAGGCGGGCCAGCAGGGTCTGCAACCCCAGCAGCAGCAGCAGAGGCAGTACTCTAGCCAGCAGGGCCAGTCTTCCCGTTCTTCTTCCCAGTCTTATCCACTTCCTTCTTCGTCTAGTCCTGTGGATATTCAGCAACAGATACTCGACGAGCTACGTTCCTAAAGGAACAAGATTCAAGACTTACGGGTGGATGTCAACCGCCTGTCCAGATGGCGAGACGAGCAGACTGCACCCTCTACCTCTATCCCAGCCCAAGTTCAGGCTAACCCTAATAGCCTGAACAAATCTAGTTCTCAGCAGCACTTTGGTCAGGTATACTATTCAGCATCTCCTAGATCTGAACATGAGATTCTTTCGTGTGACGAGGCTAACCACATGTCACTCAGGAGCGGAAGGACCGTGACCGTACCTGACCGGGCGAGGGATACGAGGAGGGGCATCTCTGGAGCTCTACCTGAGGAGTCTTCAGAGGACGAGGAGGAGAGGCATCATATTTCGGAGCCCCATCAGCACCATTCAAGGATTTCCACTCAAGGAGCCGAGAGGAGGAGGAGAGCACGTATGCAGCATCGTCAGCATGGATATTATTCTGAGTCTACGGAGGACCTTGCATCTCCGGTTGTGGCGGATACCATTCCAGCTTCTATTCCACAACCTGTAGTAGATAGTTTAGATTTTGAGTCCATGTTGCATCAAAAAGATTCTTGTATGAAGAACTCTGTTTCCGTTAATGCAAAGAATGATCTTTCAGTTCATGATTCAGATTCTTCATCCTCTGTTTCCCTAACTTCAATCCCTTTCCCCCGTGCTCTTACGGCAGGAAAGCGCATCAAAAAGATTCAGAAAGATGACCCCGATATGGCACGGTTTTGTAAAGAAAATATCACAGTTAAGGTGCCATTTGATGACTATGTGGTTAACCATCCTACCTTCCAAAAATACCTTAAGGTGAGATGCACACCTACAAGGGTTAGCAGGAAGAAAGATAACCGAAATATAAAGACACATGTCTTATCGGTAGCCACAACCTATTGTCTCAAGAATCAGACTCTGCCAAAGAAAAAGAGAGACATGGGTGCTCATTATGTGGAGAGTCGTATTGACGGCATTGCGTTTGCACGCACACTCTTAGATAACGGTTCTTCAATCAACTTACTTCCCTTAGCATTATATCAGAAATTGGAGTTGGGACCACTTCGCAAATCTAGAGCCTTACTCCAATTCGCTGATCGGTCAGTGAAGAGACCTAAGGGAGAAGTGAAGAACGTAGTTATCTCGATGGAGGGGTAGAACTATCAGGTTGACTTCACAGTCTTGGACATGGAGACCCCCAATCATTGGAGAGAATCTCAGATCATTCTTGGGCGGCCCTTCCTTAGGACCGCAGGCGCAGCTTTCGATTATGGTACGGGAATGATGAAGTTCCGTTCTCCAGGCAGAGAGGTGAACCTTGAGATGAAGCAAACCAAGTGTCAGCGGCCCGATTCAGAGAGTAGCATAGAGTACTCATCTTCAGAGGAAGATTGCAGTTTGATTAGCACAGTTGGGATTTGGGGACAGATTCCTTCAGGACAGAGAGAGACCCTTTCATCTGGAGAGGATATAGTGCATGATGCAGTTTGCCAGGTGTTGTCTGATCTTGCTAGAGATGCATCAACCTATTCTCATGATGACTTAGAGATCCATCCGGATCTGTCAGCTCCATCCTCTTCGAAACAATCATGGGACATAGATGACGAGTCGGATGTGGCTTTTGCCGATTGTTTGGATACTTTTGACGATCCGACTCCCGATACTTCTGATTTGGTGGCGAGTACTACTCAGCTTAGCCCACCTTCATGCAGCACGGAACCAGATTCAGTTCAGCCAGATCTGCTTGATGATACCACATTGCCAGAACTGAAATCACTACCTCCTACACTTAAGTATGCCTTTCTTGCGGGACCCAAAGAGAGATATCCTGTCATCATTAGCTCAGACTTGACTTTAGAACAGGAGTCTAGGTTGTTAGAAGTCTTAGAGAGGAACCGCAAAGCAATAGGCTGGACAGTATCGGATCTCGTGGGCATCAACCACGCTCTCTGCTCGCACCACATTTTTACTGAGGATAATGTGAGACCTTCCCGTGAGTTCCAAAGGAGACTTAACCCCAATCTACGGGAAGTGGTGAAGAAAGAAATTGAGAAATGGTGCAAAGAAGGGTTTATATACCCTATTTCTGACTCCAAGTGGGTGGCCCCACTTCATGTTGTCCCGAAGAAGTCGGGAATTCAGATGGTCACCAATGAGGAGGGGGTAGAGATCGTGACACGAGTACCTACGTCGTGGCGTGTCTGTGTTGACTACAGGCGCTTGAATGCCGCGACCAAGAAAGATCACTTTCCCTTGCCTTTTATTGATCAGATCTTGGAGAGACTTGCAGGGAAAGAGTTCTTCTATTTTCTTGATGGGTACTCTGGCTACAACCAGGTGGCCATAGCCCCTGAGGACCAGGAAAAGACCACATTCACATGTCCATTCGGTACTTATGCTTTCAGGCGCATGCCATTCGGGCTTTGCAATGCCCCGGGCACATTTCAGCGGTGTATGATAGCCATATTTGCTGAGATGGTGGGAGATTTCCTGGAAGTATTCATGGATGACTTCTCGGTCCATGGTGATTCTTTTGATACATGTTTAGCGCACTTGGACCGAGTCCTCACGAGGTGTAGAGAGGTGAATCTGGTACTCTCCTGGGAGAAGAGTCACTTTATGGTGACGGAGGGTATCGTGTTGGGGCATGTCATCTCCAAAAGGGGAATGGAGGTTGACCCTGCCAAGGTGGAGGTGATCAAGAAACTCGAACCACCTACCAACGTGAAGTCAGTGCGGTCATTCTTAGGGCATGTTGGATTCTATAGGAGATTCATTCAGGATTTTTCAAAGATCGCTCGCCCACTGACTGAGCTCTTAGGAAAAGACACAAAGTTCATTGTAGATCACAGGTGTTTGGAGGCCTTTGAGCTCTTGAAGAGGAAGATTTGTGCCTCGCCTATCCTACAAGCTCCTGACTGGTCTCTCCCCTTTGAGATCATGACTGATGCTTCAGATTTTGCTATAGGAGCTGTGTTAGGACAACAGCGAGAGGAGATTCCGTTTGCGATTCATTATGCGAGCAAAGTTTTAGATCCTACACAGAAAAATTATACAGTGACTGAAAAGGAAATGCTCGTAGTAGTATGGGCCCTCGAGAAGTTCAGATCATATATTTTGGGCTCTAAGGTGACAATTTATACTGATCACACAACCATTCGATATTTAATGGAAAAGAAGGACGCGAAGGCACGTCTTCTTAGGTGTATTTTACTCCTCCAGGAATTTGATTTGGAGATAAAGGATAAACCTGGAGTGAAGAATGTTGTGGCTGATCACCTTTCTCGGATTGAACTTAAGGATTCTCCTGATTTTGAGCGGATTGGAGAGACCTTCCCAGATGAGTCAATTTTTGTTATTGACTCACTCCCGTGGTATGCCAACATGGTGAACTATCTTGTCTCCAAGCAGGTTCCCCATGGTTGGACTAGGAGCATTATTGACCGACTGAAGTCGGATTCGAGGAGATACCACTGGGACGATCCTTTCCTTTTCTTCGAAGGACCGGATTGTGTTTGGAGAAGGTGTATTCCTCAGGAGGAATACCAGAGTGTCCTCACATATTGTCATTCACTTGAGGCTGGAGGACACCATTCGGGAAAGAGAACCGCTCACAAAGTACTTCAATGTGGATTGTATTGGCCGACCTTGTTTAGAGATGCCATTGATTTTGTACGGTCGTGCCCGATCTGTCAAAGGATGGGAGGGACAGTTGGACAGAGAGATGAGATGCCTATGCAACCGATGATTATTTGTGATGTTTTTGATGCATGGGGCATAGATTTTATGGGTCCCTTTCCCAACAGCCAAGGACATGAGTACATATTGTTGGCGGTTGACTATTTATCCAGGTGGGTGGAGGCTATCCCAACCCGAACCGCAGACAGTAAGACTGTCTGTAAGTTTGTGAGAGATCATATTGTTGCTAGGTTCGAGGTGCCAAAAGTTTTGATATCTGATGGGGGTAGCCATTTTGTGAATCGAGATATGAGATCTTTAGCTAAGGACTATGGATTTGAGCATAGAGTTACTAGTCCTTACCACCCACAGTCCAACGGCATGGCAGAGGTTTCGAACAGAGAGGTGAAGAGTATTTTGCAGAAATTGGTTCGTCCCGATAGGAAGATCTGGTCTCAGCTTTTGGACCAAGTTCTGTGGGCCTATAGGACAGCCTACAAGACACCATTGGGTACTTCACCATTTAGAATGATCTATGGCAAGCCATGCCATTTGCCCGCAGAATTGATTCATAAATCCGAATGGGCAATTAAGAAGATTAACTGGAGTTGTCACCTAGGGAAGCTTTGTCGAGACTTGAACTTGAACGATCTCGTGGAAATCCGAAACAGGGCATTTGACAACAGTTTGATTTATAAGGACAAAGTAAAGAGATGGCATGATCAACACATTAGGTGCAAAGACTTTGTCCCTGGACAAAAGGTATGGTTGTTCAATGCCAGGTTGAAGATCTTCCATGGGAAGCTCAAATCTAAATGGACGGGTCCCTTTGTTGTTAAGAAAGTGCACGAGAATGGAAGTGTAGAGATAGCTGATCTCACAAATGGTGCACAATCTCATGTGGTAAATGGACAACTGTTGAAGCATTTTGTTGATTCAAAAAAACGGTTAGTCCAAGTCGAGGTCATCAACTTCATGCAGAGCGAGCACAGAGCAGATACATCATATTACTCATCATGAAGATGCAGCACCAAGATTCAACATCTTAGAAGATTCAATCACTCTTGTACATTCTTCCCTCTTTGTATATTCTCCAGATCACGTCGGTTCTTACACTTACTCTTGTCCTATACTTAGGCTTACCAAGAGCCTAAGTATAGGGGGAGCCGATGCCCGCCGTGTGTACATACTCATCCATTTCTCCTCTTAACCTCGTCCGCCCCATTTTTGCTCTTCTTCTACACTTAGGCTGTCCAGAGCCTAAGTATAGGGGGGCGGATCGACTTCTATACTATTTATTATTTTAGCCATCCTACGCTTAGCACGAGCTATATCTTTTTCTCGCTTCTTGTGCCATGAGGACATAGCACATGCTAAGTATAGGGGGGCGTGTATATATTACATATATACTTTACCCATAGCTCGTACTTTCACGTATTTTTGTATATATTATACAATAATTATGGGGTGGGTAAAAAAAACTTTTTCAAAAACTTAAAAAAAACTTTTCAAAAAAAATGTTTTTTGTTCTCTTTTCTTATTTGCTCTAAAAAAATCTTTTAAAAAAATGTGTCCTTTCTTATTTATCTATATTTTTCAAAAAAAAACCTTTCAAAAAAACTTTTTTTAAAAAAAACTCTTAAAAAAACTTTTCAAAAAAAATTCTTCTTTAAAAAAATCCTTTCTTATGTACCTATCTTTCAAAAAAAAACTCTTGGAAAAAAAGAGCAAAACTTTTCTAACAAAGAAAAATTCTTTGCCTTTGTTTGTCAAAAAAAACTTTTTGAAAAAAAAACTTTTTGTAAAACTTAAATAAAATCATCATAAAAAAACACTAAAAAAACTAACTAATAAGTTGGTTTAATCCCTGACACAATTCACCTTCACACAAGACTAGTGATGTTCAAGAACACTTGGTTTATGAGGTCTTGAGATTTTGAGTTAATCAGCCTTAGTCATTAGGGTCTTGGACTTAATTATTCACATTTCCCTACTTTGAAAGATTTGTATGCTATATTGCATGCTTAGTCTCTACCTTATGAATATGATCAGCACCTCACATACACGACTGCAGTTATGATGAGATGAGTTGAAATTTCACTTAAGGATCTGGGATGAGGGATTTGAGTTTGGACTTGATTTAATGATGCTCGAGGATGGGATAAAATCAATGAAGGCTTCATGAAACCTGAGTGTCAGCACATTTAGCCAGTATGAGAACATGGTTCTTGTACTATCTCTTGACATTTACCTATGTGCCAGGGTGTGATAAAATAAAAAAATGTTGATCAGTGTGCGCCAACTCTTGGTAAAAGCAGTGGAGCTAGCCAAAAATACTACAAATCAATGAAATGTCAAAGAAAAGCTCTCATTCCATACAAAGTCAAATATCAAAGAGCTTCCACCAAAGGCGAGCGCTCCCAACCATTTCAAAAGTGTCCACTTGGACCACCACTATTAGGACCAGGAGTCGGGCTTGCACCAAAACAGGGCTCTGCATCATAAATGCTACAAGTTTGGGTGTATAAGGTATAATAGATACTCAAAAAAGACACACCCCGGTGTACTCCCAGGAAAACAAGTGCAGACGGCTCCAACTTCTCTTGACAGACGCACTGATCAACACCAAAAAAATGCGTTGAGTGATAAGGCACTTGAGAGGATCCTTGTTCCAAAGAGAGGGAGAGAAGAAATGACACAATCCTATGCCCTCCATCAACTGGCCTTCCATCTACACTTTTAAGTCTAACAACTAAAGAGACGGTGGATTGGATGCAAGAAATGGTTTATTCCCTAGTGTTGAGGATCGGGTCCTTAGGAGAGTCTCGTAGACTGGAACCTTGGGTGACGTTGTGACTCTACTCTTGTAACTGCGGTCAACAATTTGGGAAATTGGATACCTTTCCCTATTATATGTATACAAATAGAGTCTGATGATTAGGGAAATTGGATACCTTTTGACTAGAGCTTGGTTAAGCTTAGAATTTTAGGATCTCTAAAATCGAGAGTTCTTGAACGGATCAAGTCTTGTATTCACATGCACAGTCAGGAGTTAACCCAACTTATTCATTCTTTATTTGCTCGAGGACTAGCAAAGTTTAAGTATAGGGGGGTGATGAATCCACGATTCATCATCTCAATATATTGATCTTAGCAAAATCTCCGAGTAAAATCCCAGAAAAATGTCCATAAAATCAATAAATTAACAAAATGACTCTTGTAAATAAAACTCACTAATTATTGTATATTAGATTGTACAAAATAAATTAACAATAAAAAGCCGCAAAATCAAAGGAGTTTTATACATGTAAATAGCCCAAAACTTTATGTATTTTTAACAATTTCATATCAACTCCTTTTTGGCTAATTCTTTCTCCAACATGTTCATATCAATGTATATAAAAATACAAAAATACAAAACAAATTTTACCTCAAATAAATACTCCTAGATCCCAATGGGAAAAAGCCATAAAGACCAACTTCTAAGCTAAATTCCCGCTCCGTATGAACTCCAAATTCACCAAACTCACTTTTAAAGTTCAAGTTAGAAAATTATCTATCCAACGGAAGTGGTTTCATTAAAATCAGAGCTCATTTGCAAAAGTTGGGTTTTGGGACCTAGATGTACATTGTATACCTTGTATATATTCATTCTTTCTTTAATTTTTATTGTATCTTTCATAATTGCTAAAAATACAAAAATATCATGATTGTGTTGTATTTTAATTATATTATTTTATAGTATTTTTCCGTTGTAAATATCTCTTATTAAAAAGACAAAAAATACAAATTAGAAAAGTAAACAAAAATTGTACATGGTGTTTTGTCTTCTTTTGTAAATTCTCCACTATTTGTCTTCTCTCTTTATTTTATTGTATATAAAGTAGCCAACTCTATTTATCTATTCATTTATTATTTAAATTCCATTCTCTACAATAACCACCAATTCAACTCCATTATTCCACCATTTTTTCCCAACTTCCCATTCAACTCCATTAATAATACAACTTCCCATTCAACTCCACCACTTTAATAACCTCTCATTCCATCATCTTTATATACATGTCATTCTCCTCATTTTTGCCTTTGATCCATCTTTATGTGAGGAGAGATACGTCCCAGAGAGAGAGCCGTCGTCGCTCGACCGCGGTTGCGTCGCTGTCACCGATTCAACTCGGGTGATGAATCCACGATTCATCATCTCAATATATTGATCTTAGCAAAATCTCCGAGTAAAATCCCAGAAAAATGTCCATAAAATCAATAAATTAACAAAATGACTCTTGTAAATAAAACTCACTAATTATTGTATATTAGATTGTACAAAATAAATTAACAATAAAAAGCCGCAAAATCAAAGGAGTTTTATACATGTAAATAGCCCAAAACATTATGTATTTTTAACAATTTCATATCAACTCCTTTTTGGCTAATTCTTTCTCCAACATGTTCATATCAATGTATATAAAAATACAAAAATACAAAACAAATTTTACCTCAAATAAATACTCCTAGATCCCAATGGGAAAAAGCCATAAAGACCAACTTCCAAGCTAAATTCCCGCTCCGTATGAACTCCAAATTCACCAAACTCACTTTTAAAGTTCAAGTTAGAAAATTATCTATCCAACGGAAGTGGTTTCATTAAAATCGGAGCTCATTTGCAAAAGTTGGGTTTTGGGACCTAGATGTACATTGTATACCTTGTATATATTCATTCTTTCTTTAATTTTTATTGTATCTTTCATAATTGCTAAAAATACAAAAATATCATGATTGTGTTGTATTTTAATTATATTATTTTATAGTATTTTCCCGTTGTAAATATCTCTTATTAAAAAGACAAAAAAATACAAATTAGAAAAGTAAACAAAAATTGTACATGGTGTTTTGTCTTCTTTTGTAAATTCTCCACTATTTGTCTTCTCTCTTTATTTTATTGTATTTAAAGTAGCCAACTCTATTTATCTATTTATTTATTATTTAAATTCCATTCTCTACAATAACCACCAATTCAACTCCATTATTCCACCATTTTTTCCCAACTTCCCATTCAACTCCATTAATAATACAACTTCCCATTCAACTCCACCACATTAATAACCTCTCATTCCATCATCTTTATATACATGTCATTCTCCTCATTTTTGCCTTTGATCCATCTTTATGTGAGGAGAGCTAAGTTCCCAGAGTTGAATCGTTGACAACGACGCAACCGCGGTCGAGCGACGACGGCTCTCTCTCTGGTGACATCCGTTGGCTTTTTGGCCAACATCGCAGCCGCAACCGCGCGCTGCTCGAGCTCATCGCACGCCGGCAATTTGAGCGAAGACCGTGCTCACGAGAGCACTCCATTGGCATCCGCCTTCATCGTAGGTAATTTTAGTTCATCTTGTCTTTTTGCAATTTTTTTAGCACACTACATATCATCCTTTCCACCACCACCATCACACCATTTTTCCCATTTGTTTAATTTATCATCATCACCATCATCATATTTTTTTACATCATGTTCATTCCCTGTTTAAACAAAATTAAAACAAATAAAAAAAATAAAACAAAAAACCCTTTTATTACAGAAAAAATAAAAATTAAAAAAATAAAAAAATAAAAAAAATACGGAGGAGGAAGCAGCAGCATCTTGGCCGCCGCCCCCCTCCTCCTCTCTTCACCACCAAGCGGCCGACGCCGTTGCTTGCCACCACCGGCGCGCCGCCTCCACCAAGCGGTTACGCCGCGGCTTCGCTCCAGGCGCGTCCCCAAGCCATCCGCCCACCGGCTACACTGCCGCTGCTCCACGCGCGCGGCACGGCCGCCCGCTCCAGGCGCGGCCCCACACCACCGTCGTCCACAACTCCGACCACCGCACCTCCCCGCGTCCTCCGCTAGCCGCCCGCAACCCTCCGCCGCCCGCACGGCCCACCTCCAGCTCTAGCGGCCGCGGGCCGCCGCCGCCCCCATTTGGGTTCCACTTCATTCCAGCCGTGCCCAAGGAAGAAGAAGAAGGTTTTTCCCTCATTTTTTATTGTAAATATTGCATCTCTTTCTCTTTTAGTTTATTTAATTACAATACAGTCCCTGTGCTTTTGTTGTGTGGTTTAAGTCATTTACAGTTTGCAAGGACACCCCTATGTTTGTATGTTAATTTGGACACATGTTATGCATCTTTTTATTCAATGAAAAATGGCATTGTGTTGAGCAACTAATTTTGTACGTTCTGAATATTTACTTGTATTTTTGTGAATTGTGGGTAATTAACTAAAATGTTTAACTGAAACTCTGCATAGTTTACCCATTCTGTGCTCTTAAATTAATATTTCACACACGGTTGCTCTAAAAATTCCACAAAAATTATATTTGATGCCTTGATATGTGATGAACATACTATCCAAATTTCATCTAAAATGGAGTTGTCTTATGCCTGAAATAAATTGTAGAGTGATTTTAGTATTTGATTTTTAATTAAATCCACCTATATCCTTTTTGCGAAATTTTAAGTCTCCTGGATTTCATCTGAAAACATCTACTTGAGATAATTCACACTTTGATTAATTTGATATTGTGGATTAATTAGGAATTATTTACTCACTGTCACTCTGTTTGCACTAAAAAATCCATAAAAAATTCATAACTTGTCAAAAAATTCCAAAAAATTACTGTAGCTTCCTTGCATCATGTTTTAGTTCCACTAATGTTTTCATAATTTTTGCTTACTGTTTGTGTGATAAATTGCGAAAAAACCCATAAAAAGTGTGCATTTTTTCCTTGTTGCATTTTAACCCCTAAAATTCCAAAAAAGTACCTTGCATTCATCTCTGGATTAGGACTCTAGGAAAAATATAATTTGGCTGAATTGGATTAATTTGACATTAAAATTAATTTGGCTTGTTGTATGCTTTCTTAGTGTCTTAATTCACGTGCATTTGTCTTTCACTTTTGTATGTGCATAAAAAAACTAAAAAAAATACCGAATTGGATATCTAGACCTAAGTTTTTGAATTAAAACCAAAGTTGTTCCTTTGCCTCCCTGAGTTCGACCCCGGACTTGCCCGGGATATAAATTTAAGCCGAGACACTCTTCACGGAGATCTTCTCTCGGTTCTGACCGAATCGCTAAGTACACGTGCTACAACGTGACCTAATTAATCAACGTATTTAGCGACTCGTCAAGGAGAGAAATATATAATCGACTCAAAGAAAGTAACATCCGAGCTCACATAATATCACCCCCCTACAAGATCAAAACATCTATACCATTTTGGTACAAGAATAACCAACAAATATGCATTTGACAGCTCTAGGTGAGAGCTTATCATGACCAGTAATGAAGTCATGGACAAAGGCCACAGATACAAACACTCTAGGAGTGAGGGAAAAAAGTTCCTTTTCGGGAAACGTAATCAAGAAGGGAACCTTCTCCCCAAGAATAGTTGACGGCATACGAGTCACCAAGTAGCAAGCAGTGAGAACGACATCTCCTTAGAAAGAATGAGGGGTACGACTCTGAATCAATAATTTTCTTGTAACATTGAGAAGGTGACGATGTTTACGTTCAGCCACACCATTATGCTGAGAAGTGTAATTGCAAGAAGTCTGATGAACTATACCGAGGGACATGAGAAATTCATATAAGTGTAATGTGGAAAACTCCAAAACATTGTCTGTACGTATGAACTTCACATTAGCAGAGAATATATTTTCAACTTCGATAAGAAAAGTTTTAATGACAGCATCAGCTTCAGACTTGTGTTTTAACAGGAAAACCCAAGAAAGCCTAGAAAACTCATCCACAACAACCATATAAAACGATGTCCCTGATGATCAGGGACACGACCCGGGCCCCAAATATCAAATTGAAACAACTCAAAGGACTGACTACTTTGACAACTCGGACAGCTCGGAAAAGATGAGCGATGGTGCTTTCAAGTTGACAGGCTTCTCAATCTAGGGTAGTACGAGGAGATATCTGTCGTAGCACAAGACACATCTTCTGCAGTGGAAGGTGGACAAATCGAAGATGCCACATGAAGGGAGAAATAGATCTTGAAGGTAGAGTAGTGACACCAGCACAAGGTGGTATGGCAAGCTTATACAAACTCCGCTGCTCACGACCATGACCAATCACCCTACAAGTTAGTATGCCCAGATTCACAAAAGAAGAGGGATAAAAAATGGCACGGTGGTGTAAATATTTTGTAAGTTGACTAATGGACAAAAGATTCATCTAGAAAGTCTGGAGAATATAAGACATTCTGAAGATTCACCGAGGAAGCTAGTACAATCTCCCCCTGACCAACAATCGGTAGACGAACTCCATTGGCAATAACCACGAATCTGCCAGGTGGGATAGATCTGTACGTACGAAACTGCGCCCGATCTCCACATATATGATCTGGCACTCCATAGTTCATAATCCAGTCAATCAACTATGAATTGTTAGTACTTGTAAACACAGAAGAAGTACCTGATGAAGTAGAAGATGCTCTGGAAGTGGTTGCAACATCTGTGGCATCTGGAGTCGGAGTCGTAGGAGTGGTCATCATGTCTCGAAGTCTGGAGACAATATCATCGAATCGTGGATCCGAAGTAGGCACACTGAAAAGCTCAGCCTGCTTAGCAACATGTGTAAACGCTGGATAACCATGCTTTTGAAAGCATGTTTCGTCAGAGTGACCAAGACGATGGCAATGGGAACAAGGGCCACGCTATCGGTCGCCTCCTCGACCTCTAAGTCCATGGCCACGAAACTGGGACGACCCCCCTCTACCACGAGTGACTGTATATACACCAAGAAATCAAACTTGTATGTTGTCAAATTCTCAACTTCCAAACATCATAACATTATGAAACGAACTCCAATTTTACTCTACTCACCTTAAAAGCTCAGAAAATAAAATTCTCTTATTAGTCAAGGTGATTTTACTAAAATCAAAGTACGTTTGCAAGAAGTAGATTTTGGGGCCTAATGAAAAATGGGTTTCTAGGCTACTTATTTTATCTGTAAGACAATAATTTTTGTTTTAATGATTTTATAATTTTTAATTATCTTCATTTGAGGTAATACATCTCTTCTTCCAGATCAAACCTCCACTTTCATCTTCTAATTTCATTGATCTTTGTGCCCCAATTAGTGACGTTAAGGATGCAATTAGTAACCTCTAATCACCTTTTTAGTCATACACAAAATCACACACCAATCTCACATCGATTCCCCTTCCATTTTCACTTGACATATCACATTTTTGGAAGTCTATTGTGAACCACAATTTTCCTAACATTTCTTGGTCGATTATTTGATGAATCGAGAAACAATACTCTTATTGCATGTATTATTCATCTAGAGTGCACCAATTTGAGAAATTTCATCTGGAGCTCATCATTCACCAAATTAAAGGATTAGCATGAGGAGAGATAGGCCTCTCCCAGACATTCTCCTTCCAGTTTAGCTGTTGTACAAGCAGCTGGAGGTGTGTCTGCAACTCCAGCAGCTTCTAGCTGTTGTCCTTGTGTCACGTGGGCCCTGCAGAAGCCCCCCTCCTCCCCAAGTGCTGCTCCCAGCAGCCAAACTGCTGTTGTCCAAGTAGTACCTGGTTTTGTTACTTCCTCAAGAGGAGAGGCTACAAGTTTTCTCTTCCAAGAGACCTTTTAGCTGTTGTTGGAAGACCTCCCAGCTACTGCTCCTAGCTTTTGAAGTCTCAAGATGTTGATTTTGATTTCCAAAATTTGGGATCTGAAGGTACAATCTTTCCCCTTCCCCTCTCTTCTTTAGTTCCTTCTTTTTTCCAATTCACAAGAAACACCACAAGAGAAACCCAAAATCTTTCCCCTATTTTACTGCCAACAACATGCTGGAATATCTGCTACTATTAGAAATAGGTGGGTTGTCCAAGCAAGGAAGAGCTGCAATTGCTCCTCCTTAAACTCCTGAAGCTGCAGGGGTTATTTCGAGCATCTCTCCAATAACAATCAAATCATTTAGGGTTGTTGTTGCATGTAATTAAATCTACAAAATTGAGAGAATTCAAGAGGTACAATCTTTCTCCTCCTCTTGCTGCCTTCCATGCATGTTAAAAATAAATTAAAAACCTATAGTTTATCTTTGAAATTAAATGTTAAAGGTGATGTTTTGCTCAAGTTAGATGATCAATTAAACAATCCTGATCTCATGGGTGGTGTGTAAATGGGTATTCCAGATCCAGGCAGGAGCGGGTGTCACAGTTTTTATCAATGGAAGTAAAATTCATGGCATTTTCATCAATTCACAATTCATAGAGTCCACCAGAAGTTAGAACACCATCAGCAATATATTTATCATGACGAATTATGAGAAGTTTATTATAGAATAAGAATGAATATCCATTTCGAACAAGTTTAGAAATAATTATTAAGTTTCTTCTAACATCTAGAATATAAAAGACACTCTTTAAGTACTAGGACTCTTCTACTAAATAATGATAGTCTGCAGGTCTCGACGGCGACTGCTGCAACAGTTGCATCAGATCCTGTCTGGATGACTATCTCCCATTCATCAAGATTCCTAGTTTCTTGAAATAGATGCAACAAATTGCATACATGAACAGAAAGCATATGAATCGATGATCCAACTACCTTCTCATCCTACAATAAAATTGGTTTCAATGATGAAAGTAAAATTTATACTTGTTGGGCTTTAGCTTTGTTTGCAGATTTAAGGTACTTTAGGATATTACTCTCCCAGTGCTTCATCTTCTTGCAATGATAATAGACATCATTCTTCTTCAATTCTATCAGTGTGGAAGCATTAGAAGACAAGCCAACAACTTGACTCTTTTCGTTCTCTTCTGGGTCGGGTCCTTCCGAGTCCCTTGCTTCTGATAGTGCTTCCCCTTGACCTGTGCAACCATTGCACTACTATATGGATTCTCCTTCTTCATTACATCCTCTACAGACTTTAATGAATCCATGAATTCAGTGTTAGTTAAGTTCAACTTTTTCATGTAGTACGTTACCACATAGTTATAGAAAGACTTGGGGAGAGATAGCAGAATGAAGTCATGCCGCATATATGCATCCATCTCATCCCCAAGAGTTTCCAATTATGACAAGTAACCAAGCCTTTTGATTACACGCTTAATAAAGGAAGTCCATTCTGCATTTTGCAGCAAATCAGTTTTTCATAACGTTATAGCGATGTATGCGGTTGTCATCACCGAATATATCTTTGAGATTTAGCACTATATCTCGGCAAGTATTAATCTCCACATATTACTTCTGAAGTACATTGGAGAGAGATCTAAGAGTATAACACATGGCCAGTGTATGATTCATTATACTTGATTTCTTCTGGTATCTTAGGTTTTGTATGCTTGTTCTTGGATAGAACATGGGAGATGTGATCCATAAATAGAACAAGATCTAAATTATGGATCCAATATAAGTAATTAGACTCGGTCAACTGGTTGACCTCCAGGAGCCTACTAAGTTGTTTCATGGACTTCATTGTCTGAAATTAAAAATGCACTATATTAGAACATAATTATATATATGCTATTAAATTCTTTGATTATGGTTTTTTAATTAAATTAGTCTTGGCTTTTGAACTGTGAAAGTTCATTCTCTTAATAACTTTCAAATAAGAGATATATCTACTGCTATATCTCTAGCAAGAGCTGGGATCTTCTTTCTATCTTTGCTACATCCCAATATTATGACAAACTTTAACTTGAATAAAAAGAAGCAAGAACACATTACACCTTGCAAGTCCAACTTGCATTTTCCAATTTGATCTTCAACACCTAGGCCCACTACCCCTAAAGCAAAGTTGACCCATCGTTAATTGAACCAATCGTCAACATGATTAGAACTGGTCGTCAGCATGATTAGAACTCACTACGCACAATCCAATATTGTTCCAATATTATGAGGAACATATATTGGGGTCACTACACGTACGATCTTACTCTTTCGAAAAGCAAAGAGCGTGATCCATGTACGTTTGTATGTAGAACTTGTCATTTAGGACAGGAATCTCCTACGTACAATCCATGGCGGCAGAACCTTTTGCCTTGATGGAAGACCATGGATGTCACTTATGTGATACTCCATATCATGTTCAAATTTTGATTAAATAGTATGAATCATATTCACATAATTAATTCTTCCAAGGGAAATTACAACTCTAGACATAATAAATGTTTAATTGGATCTAATTAATTTAATCATATTATATCAATTATAAATCCAATTCAATTTACCACCAAAAATAATTAGGATTTTCTTTTTATTACTATATAGTATGCACCCTCACAAGTATGTATTATTTTGTATTTTAATAACTAGAGTACAACTTAACTTACTCATATTATTCTTTCCTCAAAAACGGATCCAGCTAGTACACGTAGTTATGTTCAGAGGGAGCATTTCCTTGACATGCAAGGTGCTAACTAGTAAACCAAGCCAGCATACCCGGACTAGACACCTTCACCATTATGATTGAGAAAACTACAAAATAATGCCAGTGTACTTGAAGTTCAATCGATCAATTCGATATTATACTATATAATAATCACTCAGAAATATTAGTCACCTTGAAATAATTTTGAGATCCTATAATTTCTAAGAGTATAAAGCAACCATGTTTTGCATGTAAAAGTTGTCCTGTAACTATTGTAGGATATACTAGGATTTTATGAAACATACATTCGATGGCCAATGATGTGTAATCAATTATTTTCATAATTATTAGGCATCATAATTAATCAAGATGAATTCATAATTTCCATGATTTTCATTGAATTATAAGGTCATTAAGCAAAGAGATTTGATGATCTAATCATCATCCGACCCATGTCCACTAAATATGGAATATGTAGGGAAAATGAAGTCAGAATCGTGCGAATAAATTTGAGAAATTTTCTGGTTTTATTCTCTACTTAATACAACTATCTTTTTCATGTTTCATGATAGGAAAATTATAAGCCAAAAAATTCTTACAAATCCATGAATACAAGCAAAAAATAATTTCATGGCGAGAACTCCTCGAATCTAAATTATGCACTTTTGGTACAAACAATAGGCACTATTTTGGAAACATATTTAGATTCTAAATACATTTTAATAACAAAAAAAGTTTCCAAATAGTGCACAAATAGTAGGTTTTTAGTTTAGGTAAAAAACCAAATCGAATCTTGCATCCAATGCAAAAACAACAAATCTCACGCATCCGAAACACAAACCTTGATCATCTAGGGTTTTGAATCATATCCAAGACCTCAACCAAAGCTCCAATAGCACTTGAAGTTATCATAAAAACCTTCAACGCATCATGAAAGTGTGAAGATCGCATCATACGCGATCGAGAGAGACTAGTTGCACTAGTTGCCCAGGCAACGGAATTTAAAAATTTTAAAGTGATGAGACCACATGATCCAATAACACTTTTTTAATAATTTCATCTAAAATACAAATTATATATAGGTTTACCTGTTGAAGCATGGTTTCAATCGAAGTCTCTATGCGACGAGATCTCATGTCTCAAGTCCAACCCAACAAAGGAGACGCTTGCGAGCACGTTGATGAAGTGTGCCCTTCTCATAATCCAAGATGTTGATCCAAGCGACGGATATTCTGATTTTATCATACTAAATCTGAGGTCTTCTCCGCTTATCAAAAACACCGAGGAAGAAGATCCACAAGTGGTCGAAGTGGCAGCACGACGACACAGCGACGATAGTGTTCTCTCTAGATTACAAAGTGGATGATCACTTTATAGAGAGAGGGCTTGTATGATGACGAGAATGAGAGATATATAGAGATATCTTGTGAATTATATATTCTAAAAAAATATAGGGTTTCCTCTCCTTTTATAATATTTTGGGAGTCCATGGATCTCATTCCATGGACAACACAAATCCAATGGTTGAGATTGATTTTGTTGTAAAAAATACAAAAAATTAATTTAATTTAATTTAATTTAATATATTGAATAATAATTGATATATATTAATTCAATCAAATAAAGATGCACTAAAGGACTATGAAAGGAGGCAAGCTCCTTCCTAATAAGGGTGTGGATGGTCACCTTGAATTATGACTATAGTGGTCCTCCCCATCCATTTAAGGAAGGAGCTCCCCCTTTTCCTATTATCTAAGATTATGTATCTCGCAATATAGTTTAATTATTTACAACAACTTCAATTGTAAATAATCTCACAAAAATAATTCCAAATTATTTTGTGAAATTTTAATCATACCATTGGAAATTTGTGAATCATGTTCACACACCCAAAATAAAATGCAAATTACATTTTCAATTATTTGTCCAATGTGAATCCAATTTACATCAACATTTAAATTGTAAATACTATTTACAAATAGCTCTTTATAATATATTATAAGTCACTTCTATAATATATATATATATATATATGTTTAATATGGATAGTGCTTTCTACATTATTTATATCTATGATAATTGAATCGCATTTAATTATATTGGATCATCATTATCTTGCATATAAATAATATGAATCACATTCACATTATTCATGATAATTAAATCATATTTAATTATCCATTTCTTAATGCTTGGATACACATTATTATTATTATTGGAATTATTCTTGAAACCTTTCAAGAATAATTTGTTTTCCCTACGGATACTTGGAGATAAGGATAGGGCCATTGTACATTCCACATATAGTGATACGGATATTGAGATCACATCTAAAATCCAGATCTCAGGGACCTATCATAGAAATTAAACTTCTCATTGCATATGGATCACATTCAGATCAATGTCTGAAAATTGGACTAAGATGAGATTTCTCTACTGAGAGGAGTCATTAAAATCTAGACATGTTTCATCACTCCCTCAAAATGTTAGTGTCATGGTTATACATTGGTTTATTAACATCACCCTCAGTTATTTGTAATATATGTACATCATGCAAACTGAATGACCTAGAATAAACATGAAGATCTAGATCAATTTTACATTGTCTTCTTCAGGGTTTTATCATTAAGTTTCTCACTCAGTCATTGGGAGTTAGTATCAATCATATACTTTCCAAAGGCATACATCATATCCAAAAATTCTTGTCATGCTTCCAAAGCAAGACGACCATTCATGGAATCTGATTGGTCCTAATAACTCATGAGTGATCTCATATCTTCTTATTCACCAGTGAACATCTATGATCCCTTTGAGAGATAATATTACTCATATGTATTTGTATGCACACCAGCTCAAGGTGTATAGATCTTGATTAGGCCATCAACCTATCAGTCTTCAAAATATATGTACTTAGGCATATAGCAATGCATCTATCTTTAGTCATAAGATGCATGTCTATATCGTGATAGTATACGACATAGGTCTTGGTTATCTCAATCTTGTTAAGTCAACTCTTTAACCTAACTTATATGACACCTCAGAATCTCTATTCCTATGCAGAGGACTTGCATCAAGAGGTCAGTCAGACATCGGTCTATAGAGAAGGATTTCCATTTCCTTCTCATGCTGGAGATCATCTCTTAACAATCATTTTACTGTTCTTGATGAGTCCTCAATAGAGCTCTTTATATATTCATCTAAGCACCTGCTTCTATGATTCAACAATTGAATTAATAGTTGTATGATCATTAAGATGGCCATGGTACATAACCCTAATTGTACAAAGGGACCTTATAGTGAATTCATTAAATCTTAGACAAGGAGTGAAATAAACCAATAACATTTATTGATCTATAAAAGATTGTAATAACAATTATTGTAGAAATAGTTCGCATCAAGCTCACATGGCTAACAAAAAACACATTTACTCCATTCTTATATGTTTGAAAGTCATCATATCTATTATTCATCCAAGACTTATCCATACTTCCGCACTAAATCAAATGTCAATCATATTATCGTCAACCCAAAGATAGCTTAGTAATACCTAACTAACTCAATCAATAACAACCCTAATTGGTGATACTAAGAAGAATGTACCTACAAAATCATTGAAATCATATACATGCATCTTATGTGACAATACATCTTATATGTGTATACAAATCTCATTCATAGCATTGCCAATCATACAATTATATATCAAACATAAGTAATTCCTATGTGCAACATGTAGCATGTATTTCCTATATCAACACTTGTAAAGCAATCATACATCTATCAAATATATATCATCTCCTATGATCAACAAATAGCATTTCCTTTATAAACATGTGCATATAATCACGTGGAGAAGGAATTATACACAACTATCAAATAATATTATAGATTATCAAAGATAGAGTATCAGATAAATGTGGATAATGAATCATCATGTGCATATAATCATGCAAAGAACGATGCATTTCAAGGTGGAACGAGGACAAGGAAAGGAGTTGTTCCATGACCACCAACAAAGAATACATGACCATAGGAGGAAGAAGGTCGTTAAGCGAGAAAGTACGCTCGTGTGGTGGAGAGAGAAGACCATTAGAGTGTGTGGGGACGAGGTCCCTCATGAGCGGTGAGGGTGGGTTATGTAAGGTTAGGCATGAAATGTGTCAAGGCATCGAGGGAATTGTTGGTTTCATCAGTTTGACTGGAGTGGATAGTCGTAACAATCATCTCCTCTACGAGAATCGGGGATTGTCATAAGTAGGACCATCTCTTCCACCACTAAACAAGCCTTCTTTTTAATTAGGCAAGAAATCAGGCGGGAAGGTCGCAAGTAAGATCATCCCTTCCTAAGCAAAGCTTGTTTTCTTTCAGTAGATGGGAGATCAAGCAAGATGGGCATGGCAATTATCTCCTCTAGTTCCAACATTTGATGAGATGTTCACAAAAGCCTTTATGTGATGGTAAAGATCATCCCATCAACCCCTCTAGAAGCCATTCTTTGAAGCAGAGAGATGGATTAACTTGATGCGACAGGTGTTATCCAGTAGCCTATATGTTATTGGACATTTAGCAGGATGGGCACATAAAACTATCCTGGACGGTCAAAACCAACCCATAAAGTCCACATGGACTCAATTTTTGACCATAAAGGGATGACGAATCAGGTAGGTGGGTATATTAGTGATTTTTCCTCTTGATTAAACCACGAATAGACGGTAGCATCGCAACCATCCGATCCATGTGTTGGTGTTATGGTCGTTGCTCTCATTGTCCCATTTATGCCATTTGTAAGGGACGGTGGTGATTCGACCATCCTTTCCAGATATAGGCGAGACGGGTGAGCCTTAGCCATCCCATCTGAATACATACCTGATGGTTTTTATTTGATTGTTGCTTGTTGCCTTCACTAAAATAGAGTTCTACTGCAATGCACCATCACCCTCTTTCAAGCCATAAATCTAGATCCAACCAACCACCATTGGTTTGCACGACATCCTTGATTGAAGTAAGCTACTCATCTACTCTTTAAAATCACCTCCGGTCCCTTATTCCCAATTTTGATCCACTCTTGACCCCGCAACCCCAAACATTCATCACTTGGAGTGTACCCTTCATGACAGGAAGAGTTTCCAATGTTCTACAGTGATGACAAGGGCATAAGAGGCAAGGTCCACTGTTACAGGAGCCTAACTCTGGCGAGATATATCGTCTCACGTATTTATTGGTCGAAGCATATGTTTAATTATGTTTTTTAAATTCACATTTCATTCTTTAGCTTAGATCTAGCCTTAGTTTTGTTTGATTTCATTTTATTTTGCATTAAAATAACAAATTGTAGTTCATCAGAGCTTTCAGCTTCGGCCATCGTTGACTATGATCCAACCCATGGTTTTCCATGCAAAGCATCCCATCACTTTCTCCTTCCATTTGTATGCATCATTGTCCACCCAATCACCCTGATCTTGCTCAAATCAGATCGTCAATCTCCATCCTTCACCTGACACTAGAGACACCTCTACCCCCCAATTTCCATGTCATTAGCGTCAATTTTTTGTCGAGGAGGATCGCCCTTGAACCTAGAGAGTTTTGGTGTAGATGCTAGACCTGAGACTCTACTTAGGAGTCAATCGAGACTATGACTTCACTCCCATCTCGACCAAGCTTCACTGACCTCTAGAATTCCTCCGTCGAGGCCTAATTCATCTGAACCCACCTATTGATGTGGAGGAGTCCCAATGAGGTTTGTCGTTAGAGAGAGATAGTGCTGATCGAAAGTTGGGGAAGAACTTGTTCTTCCATGTTCTTCACGATCCCCTCGCAGATATAACGAGGAATACATCAACCCAGATCTAATCTAGGATGTGGATTAAAGGAGAAGCGGTGTGAAGCCTCCACAGTTGGATCAACTTAACTGGTGCACCGGAGTCGTATGATTAGCCCCACACTTCCTGCATGTGCCTCGCGTTGGGTATATTTCACCCGAGCCTATTATAATTACATCTAGGTCATGTTCAAGTCATTGTACGTGGGGGACCATGTGAGGTATCTTTGGGTTATTTACTGATGCTATCACATTTTCTGGACTTATTATTAAATGCATATTTATTTTTTGATACATGCAAATAGGTCCTTATGTTGTTGTGTATTTTTTATGCATATTCTTTGTATTAAATATTTATTTTATGCCAAAATTGTAGAAAAAATAGGATAGATGCCTGGAACCATGTTTCGCAATCCATAAATTTTTTGGCATTTAAACCTTTTTTACTATTTTTAAAAATACAAAAACATGTCTATTTTCCCTATTTAGTATTTAAAAACACATAAACATTCAAATATAACTCAAAAGATTCTAAAAAATACATAAGATAAATTATACTATATCCTACCATATATTCAGAAGTCGCAAAAAATATAAAAGTTAAAAAGCACAAATTTATAAAAACCTTATAAAAACTTGTAAAATTATATATAATCAAAGATATATCTTTTCTATTTGTTGATTTTCTTTATTTTATAGTACATATTAAAATATAATAAAGGGTAATTTGAAGCGTGTATATATTTCTTAAAACCTAAAAGATTTCATGGATTTAATGTATTAATTGTTTTGGATTATTTTTAGCTTTTAAAGTCCATTAAAATTTGAAAAATAACATAAAATTTACCACAATAGAGGAAATATATAAAATACAAAAATGTTTTACTTCATATATTTTGACTTGTATAAAATTCTAAAAAGATATATTAACCATATAATATGTTATATTTATATATTATCTATCTTATTTTAAAACTAAAAAGAAACTTAAATTTTGTAAAATTAAAATAAAATTAAAAAAAATAAAAATATTTAAAATAATAAAAAATCTATAAAATTAAATATAATTTAAAATCCACATAAAAATAAGATAAAGATAAAAAACTTAAAAAATAATTATTATCAATTAATAATAATAATTCTCTACCGCGTTTGCTTCATAGTGTTTGATACCCAACAATACTTACGCATATACTTAATTATGTATGGTTATAATAAATTTTAATTCACATTCGTACTTTGATTATTCATCATATTGTGGGTTGATATTTGATTTTGTACTCGATTACCACAATGATTGCTTACCTAGCTTGTTAGGTACAGTAGGCCGGGTGCATTTTAACACCTACTCTCAAGCTCAAGATGAGCATGCATCTATGGTACATATATACATCCTTCAATTCTTTCTTTTCCTTTTATTCTTTATTCTTTTATTTTGGGTTAAAATTGGTGATAGTTATATGAAATTAACAAATGTTCTTAGTTTATCAAGATATGAGAATTGGTGATATTTACACATGTTTTACAAGGGATATTAAGCAAAAATAAAAGAATAAGGATGATGAATTGCATATTCATCACTCCAACTAGTAAAAAGCTTTGCTCGGACTCATGACCCTCAATAATGAAGAGGTAAACCCTAATAAGCCTCCTCCTAATGATTTACAAGAAGCTATTGCCGAATTATATGACCTTGTAGTAAAGTTTAAAAAGGAAAATAAATTTCTAAAGTCAAGTACGCATACCACCATAGAAAATGAAAAGGAGAGTAGCTCATTAAAAGAACACATTAGAGAACTCACAAGTAGTCTTTCCTTTTCAGACAAACACCATGAGCCATATATTAAGGTTCTTAAAGAAAATGTTGACAATCTAGAGAATGCTATAGGTAAACTAAAACAAAACACATTCACCTTAGTAAATGGCCTAGCTAAGCTCATTATGGGTAAGGGGAATCTAGATAAACTCTTAGGATATAACTATCAGATTAAAACTAAATTTGAAACGGGTTACAACCCAAATGAAGATTATAGTTCTAAATTTATTAAAATAAACAAGGATGTTATCCATGGTAAGCCAACCAAAAGTATTAATAGTTAAGTCAAAACCAAGTAGGTTATAGAACCATGGAGAAATCCAAGGAACTATACTAAAACTCCAAGGACTTGCAAGCAATGGCTATAGAAGAATCTAGTTAAATGTTTTGTATAGCTGAAGAATTATTATAGTATATTAATTGAGCATCGTCTCATGACCAGATCGTTTTTCTCAGAACCCCAAGCGAGATAAAATAGGAAAATGGATCGTGGACAACATATGCTCTGGCATATGCTTGAAGACAAAGGTTTATTCCTAAACCTCAGGATGAAAGCTGGTGGGACTGTCACTTTTGTCAACAACCACAAAGGTATGATAAATGGTGAAGGTACCATAAAAAACCATTTAACTTCTATTAATCATGTTAGCCTTGTTGATGGTATGAAGCTGATCTCTTGAGCGTGTCTCAAATATGTGAAAAGGTATTTAAAGTTGTGTTTAATTTGTATAGTTTTGAATTGCTACACACTAAATTTGTTGCTTAAGGGAGATATTCAAATAACTATACATTGGATTCAATGAATGTTCATTGCTAGAATGCCACTTTCATCGCTAGAATGCCACTTAGCAACACAAGAAGAATCCTTACTTTGGCATAAAAGATTAGGTTAGATTCACATAAACTTAATCCATATGATTAGTAAACTTGTCTTGGTTAAAGACTTACCCAAGCTATACTACAAGAAGATAACCATGTGTTTAGTATGTGAACTAGGAAAACTTAATAGAAAACCCATGAAGTCCAAAAAGCACATTAGCTCTGTCAGACCTTTAAACATGTTACACAAGTATATATTCATACCCACAAAATCTGAAAGTTTAAATGTATGTCACGACTATTTTTGTTATAGTAGATGACCACTAATTTCATACTTGGGTTTTGTCCATTTCTGCCATAGGTCATAACCTTCTCTAAATTTGAGACGCTAACCAAACAAATTTGGAATGAATAAGTATCTATCATTACCAAGTTGAGAAGTAATCATGATGGAGAGTTTGAAAATGATAAACTTTTTTACTACGGTGACAAGGATGGGATCAAGCATGAGTTTTATGTACCTAGAATAGCAACTTTGCATGGTTGAAAGGAATTATTGTATTCTTTAAGAATACACATGTATAATGCTATGTGAATCCGACCTACCTAGGTATTTTTGAACAGAGGCCGTAAACACAGCCTTATATGTCTTAAACTATCCTTGTTATTTTGATCTATTGTTGTAGACGGGTAATCTAGAAATAGTCGAAAATGATCACACCAAGGAACTAATATGGAAAACTAATCCTCAATGTAGTCAAATTATTTATTTTACTTGGATAAGACCCAATGTTGAACTCAGGGAGTTAATATGATGGCTGAGAATTAATCTCTAAATAATTCAGAAAATTAGGCTTTCAAAGAAGAAGAATTATTTTGGGTGTTTTTTGCATTTTTAACTTTTTATGGGTTTTAGAAAAAAGAGATGTAATTAATTCAAAGATATAATATGATGCATGAATTTTCAAAATAATTTTAATGTGGGCGATAATGCTATACTATGGGATGAAGAATAAAATGCAATATCTTTGTTAATTTTAAATGATATGCAAAATGATGCAAGGTGAAATAGATGCAAATGCAACAAGCCAAGCAGTAGCTAAGAACAATCAATGAATTAAATATCTTCCTCTTTATTTCAGAAATAATAGATGAGTTAATTATATAAATGTGTTATAAAACTTCCCAGATTCCACAAATTTAAGAGCAATTTATTGAGCAATAGAATTAATGAATGAGAAGAAATATATTGAATTTAAGAAAGAATACTTTAAATAAATTAGTGTCTCAAAGTATTTTAAAATAAATAATTAACTATGCTAGATAGTAGATAATGAAATGTGTTTTGAAGCGACACCAACAACACCAAAATCTGATAATTGGTTCATAAGATATACTCACTAGAAGCTCAAGGTCTAAAATATAAATAAAGTAATAAAACCTTTGCAAATTAGATCTTCTGGGGACACGCGTGCAATTTCCCAAACCTGATGGTTCATTTTTGCAATTTACCCCCATGTATGGATGTATCTGTAATTCCTTAAAGTATGCAAGGCATTGATTTAATTTTTCTAGGGTCACACGCGTAACACGCATGACCAGGACCTCCTTAGGTTTTTGGGAAGATAGAGAAGCTAGGATGCAATTTACCCAGGTATACTAGTGCATATGAGGCATGCTTGGCTTGGACGTCCTACCCTCCACGTGTCGAGGAGTGATGCCCGGTGGTGTTTTCGATCTTATTTGATGTTGTTGGCTCATGTCTGAGATTCGGAGAAGATCATGAGTGTTCAATAATGCTTAATCCAATAGATAGAAATTAGGAAGCCTTAGACGACCTTGATTTCTCCCATTCTTGATCAAATGGAAATTGTGTGCTCAAGACTAGAGCACCCTCTTTGTTTTCCTTCTTTTCTCAAGCGACGACAAGACGCTACATTGGCAGATGATGGTGCTCCAGCAAAGGGGACATGTAGAGGATGTTGGCTCAATCCTTGAAGCTTGGCCTTGGCATAACATCACAGAGGAAAGAATGGGTGGTCAGAGCTCCAAGAGAGTGTGAGGAAGAAGGAACAGTGGCTCTGATCCTAGTGATGAGTGGAGGTGATAGATATGAGTGAGAGAGAGAGAGAAGGGGAAGCGGTGAAGAAGAAGAAGAAGAAGAAGAAGAGTGGAGATGATGTGTCATTCGGAAATAAGTGTTTGAGGGAGAAGATTGGTCAAGAATGGGAGAAACAGGAAAGGGAAAGAAAGAAAAAATAAAATAATAATAATACGAAGAAGAAGAAGATGAAAGGGTATACCTAGGGTCACTTGGGATCGGAGGAGAGGGGCCTCGACTTCATGGTCTTTGCCTTCAACCACAACATATGGCGAGGCTCAGCAACTCTAAGGGGCGGGGGGTTGCAGTGACTCAGATTTGGAATCCGAGGATCGCACTTGGAAGAGAGATTGTCGTCGCAGAGAAGAGCACTGATGCCATTGATTTCCCTTAGCTTCTCCCCTCTCTCAATCAGAATATGATGGCGGTGGATGACCGTTAAAGGATGGTGGCAATAGGATTTAATAGGAGAGGGAGAAAGGGGATAAGTGATTGTTTCAAGAGGTTAGATATAGGAGGTTAGGAGGCGCTTTGATTGTGAAGGGATAACAGAGTCCAGTGGTGATTGGGTGTCAAGTTAGTTGCATAAGATAGGATAGAGGGAGAGGGGTCAATGGAGGTTGTAGGATCAATCAAAAAGAGATTATAGTCATTTAGGGTTTTAATTTGAGGGGATATGGTGGTTGGAGGCCAAGATGATCGGGCAAGATGGAAGTGCAACCAGGAGACTCGAATGGGGATAGGTGCAACAGTAAGAGGCTAGTTGGGGAAGGTGGCACAGCTACGATGTAGGACGCATCAGAGGAAGAAGACCCTTACGTGCAAGGCACGTAAGGAGGAGGGAGACGGAGGTCACGTGCCAGGCATGTGCGAGGTGGCTAAGGGAGAGTGGAGTCACATGCTACACATGTGCGAATGAGAGCATGTGCTAAGCACGTGGAGAGAGAAAATAAGGAGTGGGTTGAGTTGGGCTAATGAGTGCTTGACACATGGTTAGGTTCACCAGAGTATTAACCGGTACAAAAATACATAAAATTATTAGAAAATAAATAGAGAATGAACTCAAATAGAAAAATGTCCAATATGAAGATTATTCATCTAAATGTGATCTACAATGCTCGTGAAGGACTTAGTTGCACATGAAATGATCTGTGCAAGATATGAGTTTTGGTGGTATTTTATATACATAAAATTTCTTTTTTTTAGTTTTGCAATTTTTTTAGATTTTCTATGAATAAATGAATAATGCATGTTGAAATCAAGTATGAAGTCATGGACTCAAATGTCAATTTTAAATTTTTGCGGATTACTTTGATGTTAAAATAAATTGGGGAGGTGAGGTATATACATGTGGATCAGATTAGTAAGTTCAAGTCAGAATGGGAATTTTTAATTGATTATCTAGATTTTTGTATTTTGATTTCTATGTTATTAGTTGAAATAATGAATAAAATAAAGAAATAAAAAAGAAAATAATTAAGACGAGTGAAATAGGCACATAAAATGATAGGTCAAAAGTCAGTAAAAATTTACAATGCACAATTAGGTCCCAAATTCTAATTTTCACAAATGGACTTCGATTCTTTTTGAATTTGTCCTTCATTTGTAGATATCTGAATGTATATTACTTCAAAAGTGAGTAGAGTACAATGGACGTATGAGAGAGATATCAAAATTTTCATCTTTCTATCCTGAAATTAGGGTTTTGTATTATTTCAAATATGTACCAGTTACTATTTTTAGGATTTTTCATCGATTATGTTTAGTAATATGTACAAAATAAAGTCAATTTCATATCAGTTGGAGTTATCAATAATTAATTAAAAATACATGAAGTTAGGTGAAATATGAAGATGATAATGAATGAATAAATGAATGATAACTTAAGCAAATTATTTAAAGTGCATGAAAGTTAAATTTATGAAGTTAACAGATGAATAAACATAATTTCGCAGGACGAAGCTCTATTTTCAGCTAATTAGAGTGATGAATCACATTTTCATCAATCTCCTATACTTAAACCTTGCTCATACCTGAGCAACAATAAATGAAGAGGTGAAATGCAAATGGATTTTTTCCACGATCTTGAGCAAAAGGTGAAAATGGAGCTCGACCTGAACTTTGAATCAATAGTTTGGCGAAACTCCTGTGAGAATTAGAATTTAAAAATCAATAGCCTCCAAGTTCTACACATCATTGTAGCAGTTTCGACTCAGAAGTCATCTTAGACCAATCCTCCTCCCAAATCATACCCCATGAACATTTAATAATTGTCTCATGTGTGTGATGTGTGTTAACTCTTCCCATCCAAAATGCGAGACTACCACGCAAACTTCTCTTCCAATAACTCATCCTCTGGAAGTTAGGTATTTCCTTCTAAGTTCTGGTACGTGCTAGTTCACAACGAACATAGAGGGAGAACTTTTTTGAAGAACGGGAAAAGAACTAGAGGGTGACTAGTGTAGTCACCTCTCCTATGAAGCTTGGCCAGTGTAACTAGTTTACACCAAAGTATATAGGTTGTCTGAAGATTGTACCTCTGTGGCCAAATACTTATTTGGTAGTTGGCTTCTTTTTCTTGTATGGATGTTTGGTTGCTCTATATGGATCTTTTGTGCCTTGATGGATATAGTGTCTGCTCATGTTTTGAGGTCTTAGAAGAATTGTGCTAGCAGTCCATTCCTCATCCGAAGCTTTATTTCAACTCATACGCATGTCGTTAGATGTCCACGCTACCAGAAAAGACTCACACAGTCTTCCAACACTCCGTCTAAGTTGAGCTAAGTGCATAGTGCTAGAGTACAGATTAATTCCCTATTCAAGAGTTGTACCCAGAATGAGGAGACTAGGTTAGACACTAAGAGTCGAAGTCTGGACATTATCGTGTGGAACTTGAAGAACTCAGTCTATGACTTGATGCTTCTAAAATCATAATTCTCAGTGAAGTTCCTCTTAAAATTAAATGGATTAAGGCCATATGTCAAGATCACTCTCAGTTGTTTCTCATCATGTCTTTTCACCAGTACAAATGCGTAAAATGTTGAATGAAGTGCATATGTATTGCATACAAACACATTTGTTTTTATTTTAAATTTATATAATTCTATTAACATTATTTGCATTGTACATGTTTCTATGCATTTGACATTTTTTCTCAAGTTTTGCAAAAATTATCCACACCCCAAGTTAGTTTTGTATATAGAAAACAGAATGGCATATACTATGGTGCAATGCAAGATATGTACATAATGATCCCCCTATACTTAGTGTGCTAAGTATAGAAGGATACAAAAGAAGAAAAAGAGAAGTAGACATTGGCTGCCCACCCCACTACTTAGGCTCTTGTTCATCTTGAGTATAGAAGAGAACAAAAAAAGGGGTGGTCGAGGATAAGAAGAGTGAAGGTGGATATAAACAAGGTGGGCATCACCCCCCACCCCCACCCCCTACACCCCCCAACTATACTTAGGCTTTTGCCTAAGTATAGAAGAAGTACAAAGGAAATCAATGGGACCGGGAGAGAATGTACAGAAGTTAGGAGTTAGAGAACTCATAAAGATTCAAAAATGTGAAATGTGCATGTGCAAGGTGTCATGTAGAGCATGTTGGTATGTCTCATGGATATGCTTCATGCATGACGAATTCCTTGACTATCGGCAATTGATCCATTAATCTAATGAATAGTTTATGTAGTCATCCATTCACTAAAAATGTGGGTGCGCCCTCTGTAAGTTCTAAGATCTCACCACTTCCTCTCTTGTGCACTGCTCAGACAATGTAGGGCCCCACGCACTTAGATTTTAATTTGCCTTGTAAATATTCAACTTTTCATTGAACGATCATACCTTTTTTTCCAGGGAAAAAAACCTTCTTCCTGATGTGTTTATTGTGTCATTTCTTCACCTTGTCCTTGTAGATCATGCTATTGTCATATGCTCGGTTTCTAATCTCCACTAGCTCATTCAGGTCCACCCCTTTCTATTTCTGATCTAAGTGAGTGTTCCATTTGATCATCTTAATGGCCCATTTTGACTTGTGTACTAATTCTATGAGCAATTGGCATGGTTTCCAAAAAACCATCCTGAAAGTGGAAGTACCTAGTGGAGTCTTGTAAGTTGTCTGGTAAGCCCATAGAACTTCATCCAAGTGTTGGAACCAGTTCTTCCTATCAGGGCGAACGAGCTTCTTAGAGAGTTCCCTTTACTTCCCTATTCGACACTTCAGTCATGCCATTACATTGTGGGTATTAAGGACTATAAATATGGTGCTCGATGGTGTGGTCTTTCAATATTTTCTTCAGCTCCTGATTCACGAAATGGTTATCCCCATCAGATGTCAAAACCTTGGGAACCCAAAACCTAGAAATTATGTTCTCTTTGACAAACTTACAAGTAGCTTTGTTGTCTATGACTCGGGTCGGGATATCCTCCACCCACCTAGACAAGTTGTCTACCACTTGAAGGATGTATTCAAAACCTTGGCTCCCAAGGAAAAGTACAATGAAATCAATGCCCCATGCATTGAATACATAACATATGATGACTGGGTACATTGGCATTTCATTCTTGGAACCGACAGTTCCTATCATTCGTCGACATACCATACACGACTTCATGAAGTAATAAGCATTGTGAGACATAGTCAGCTAGTAGAAACCACATTTATAATACCTTCCATGTAGATCTCTTACTGGATTTGTGTCCCCTTGCCTCTAAAGTATAACAATGTGTGAGGACACTATTGTATTCCTTCTAAGGTATACATCTCTTCCAGACACAATCTAGACCTTCAAAAAAAAGGAATGAATCTTCCTAGTGGTAGTTCCTGGATTCCGACTTGAGTTGGTCAATGCAACTCTTGGGTAAATCATGGGGAACTTGTCTATAAATCAAGTAGTTCACCATATTATCATACCACATGAGAGAGTCAATAACAAAAATTCACTCGTCAGGGAAGGAATCTTAAATTGGGGTAACGTTTGAAGATTTTGCTTGTTCAAGATGAGAGAGGTGATCGGCCACTGCGTTCTTTACTCTAGGTCTATCTTTGATATCCAAGCCAAACTCCTGAAGCAGAAGAATCCATTTGAGTAGACGTTCCTGCGCATCTTTCTTTTCCATTAGGTATCTGAGTGCCAAGTGATCTATGTAAACTATCACTTTTGAACCTAAGAGATGTGATCTAAATTTGTCCAAGGCAAATATAACAGCAAGAATTTCCTTATTGGTAACCATGTAGTTATGTTGAGAAGTATCCAGGGCCTTACTAGCATAATGAATCGTGAATGGGACACCACGTTTATTTGTCCTAACATGTCCCCTACTGCAAAATCAGAAGCATCGATCGTGATCTCAAAGGGAAGAGACTAATCAGGGGTTCGTAGGATTGGGGCATCCATAATTATTTCCTTCAAAAGCTCTAAGGCCACAAGACAATTGTGATTCACAATAAACTCCATGTCTTTTCCTAAGAGCTTAGTTAATGGTAGGGTGATCTTTGAAAAATGCTTAATAAATCTTCGATTGAGTCCAACGTGCCATAAGAATGACCATGACTTCTTCATGTTGGTTCGATGCTTGGAATATTCTTATCACATCCACCTTGGTAGGGTCAACTTCCATTCCCTTCTTGGAGATGACAAGCCCCAACACAATACCATCATGTACCATAAATCGACTCTTTTCCTAGGAGTGTACCAGATTCACCTCACAACATCTACTAAGGACTCTATATAGATGCTTTAATATAGATAAAAAGAATCTCCATAGATCGAGAAGTCGCCCATGAAGACTTCCATGTATTCGCCCATCATCTCGGCAAAGACTACAATCATGCACCTTTAGAATGTTCCTAGAGCATTGCATAGCCGAAGGGCAAGCGCATGAATGCGTACATTCTGAAAGGGCATGTGAAAGTGGCTTTATCTTGGTCCTCAGGAACTATATCTACCTGATTGTAGCCCGATTACCCACCTAAGAAGCAGACGAATTCATTCTCAACTATTCACTCCATGATCTGATATATGAATGGGAGGGGAAAAGAAATCCTTCTTCGTCGTGGCATTTAGGTGCATGTAATCCACACAGGCATGCCACAACATGGGTACTCACTTTATAATCTCGTCTCCATCCTCTTTGGTGACACTATGATACCAGACTTCTTTGGTACAACATGGAGTAGTGCCACCCACATATAGAGATGGGATAAATAAAATATGTGCCACACCATCTCTCTCTCCTTCTTCACAACCTCTCATAGATTTAGGTTTAGCCAATGTTGGAGTTCACGAGAGAGTTTTTCATCATCCTCTAAATAAATATGATGTGAACATAGAATGGAATTTATCCCATGGAGATTAGAAACACTCCTGCCTACTACCTTGTGGTTCTTCTCCATGATCCTTAGTATGTGAGACTCCTTCTCCTTGGCCAATAGGGGGCTGATGATGACTGGATATTTATCCTTAGGTCCTGCAAGGAACATGTATTTTAGGGTTGGAGGTAAGGGTTTGAGCACAGGTAGAGTATGATCATCTGGGAGATCTAACTCAACTACCTCTAGATTTATGATGGTGGGGGTCGACTCAATCTATGTTGTTACTGCCACCAGCTACATTTATTAGTCAAGAGTCAGACCGTAAAAGATTTCAAGGAAGTTGGTAACCATCGTGTCTGACTCATCATCCCTAGATTGGCTTGTGGTAAATGGGATGGACATGCCAAGATCAACCTCTAAGTCATCGAGGGTGTAGGAATATGTATCTGTACTTGTGCAAGGATGGATTGTTTGGCATGCGAGCCCACGGCGAGCCATTATGCAATAAATATTATTGCAAATATCATTCCCTGATCTGAAATAAAGAATAACTAATTTACATAATAGGTCTCTTAGTATAATTAGAGTTATGAATCATTTCTATCTTAATGATCATACAGTTGTTGATTCAATTATTGAATAATAGAGGTTGGTGCTTTGATGAATATCTAAAGAGCTAGATTGAGGTCTCATCAAGCAATGTCAAATGATTATTAAGAGAGGATCACTAGCCTATAAATGAGGTAACAATCCTTTTGTTGGACATGCGATCCCACGGCGAGCCATTATGCAATAAATGTTATTGCGAATATCATTCCCTAATCTGAAATGAAGAATGAATAATTTGCATAATAGGTCCCTTAAAACAATCAGGGTTATGTACCATGTCCATCTTAATGATCATACAGCTGTTGATTCAATTATTGAATCATAGAGGCTGGTGATTGGATGAATATCTAATGACTTAGATTGAGGACTCATCAAGCACCGTCAAATGATTGTTAAGAGATGATCTCCAGCTTGAGTAGGAGATGGCAATCCTTTCTCAATTAGGTTGATATATGACCGACCTCTTGATTCAGGTCCTTTGCATAGAAATAGAGATTCAGAGGTGTCAGATTAGTTAGGTCAGAGAGTTGACTTAACGAGATCGAGATAACCAAAGTCCTATATCGTATGCTGTCATGATACATGCACGCATCGTCTGACCGGAGACAGATGTGTTACTATATGTCTGAGTGTGTACATTTGGCAGACCAATAGGTTGATGACCTAACCAAGGTCTATACACCGGCGCGCTGGTGTGCATATAAGGGCATATGATTAATACGATCTCTCAAAGGAATCATACAGGTTCATTTACTGAACCGAAAGGCATGAGCTCATTCATGAGATATTGGGAAGAATCAAATTATGTGCACAGTCGTCTCACTTTGGAAGCTTGACTGAATTTGTAGGTTTGATATATACTTTTGGAAATTATATGATCGATACCGACTCCCAATGATCGAATGAGAAACTTACTGCTAAAACGATGAATTAGACAGTATAAAGTTGATCCAATACTTCGGGTTTATTCTGAGTCTTCTACTATGCATGATGTACAGGTATTTGGAATACCTGAGGGTGATGTGATAATAAACGATTGTATAACCATGACGCTTCCATTCCTAGGGAGTGATGAAACGTGTCTGGATTTTAGTGACTCCTCTCAATAGAGAAGTGATCTGATCTTGGTCCAAATGTTGGATATTGATTTGAATGTGATTTAGATGCAATGAGAAGATTAGATTTACGGTCTTTATTTAATCAAGCATCTATGGGAGGCCCGCAATCTTGATTTGAGATATGATCTCAATATCCAAGTCACTATACGTGGAACAATACAAATCGCCCTGTCCTTATCTTCAAGTATTCGCAGAGAAAGCGCATTATCCTTGAAAGGGTTCAGGATAATTTCATTGTTGATATATGTACCCGAGCATTGAGAAAACTGATAATGAAATGTGATTTAATTATCATGAGTAATATGAATTTCATTCATATTATAAAGAGAGTTATCTAAGATAATTGAATGTGATTTAATTATCAAAGATGTGAATAATGTGAATATGATTCATATTATTTGGGCACATGAGAATAGATTACCAAGATGATTAAATGTGATTTAATTATCATGGATATGAATAATGCGGATAGCAATATCCATATTAGTCATATATATTATAAATGTGATTTATAATATATAAGAGAGAGTTATTTGTAATTTACAATTGTTAATTAAATGTTAATGTTAATTGATTCACATTGTACATTAAATTGAAAATGTAATTTACATTTTATTTTGGGTTGTGAATGTGATTCACAAATTTCCAATGGCATGATTGCAATGTTCACAAAATAAATTGGATTTATTTTTGTGAAATAATTTGCAACAAAAGTTGTTGCAAATATTGGAGAGAATCATGAGATAATGCAATCTCATGTAATATAGAAAGGAAGCTCCCTTCCTAATGAGGAGAGGGGACGGCTACCAAGTCCTTATAGGACTCATAGCCGCCCTTCCCCCTTTATGGAAGGAGGCTTTCCTCCTTCCTATTTCTCCAATGGAGATTGATTTGATATAAATAAAATTATATTCATTATATATTTGATTTTTTTATTAAATTAATTGTTATTGATTTCTTACCAACAAAATATTAGCCATTGAAAGAAACACAAACCAATGAGAGCAATTGGATTTGTGTTGCCCAAGGATTGAGATCCATGGATCCCAAAATATTATAAAAGGAGAGGCACCCCTCTTCTCTTCTTTACACAACACATAATAGAACATAAGTCTCTATCTCTCTCTCTACACGTCTACTCTCTCTCAGCCTCTCATGTGGCCATCCACCATGGATGCCCTAGAGAGGTTCTCCATCGCTGCAACGTCATCGTTATGCTGCCCGATGGTTTGCTCGTGAATCTCCGTCTACTTCGGCGTGCTTTTCTCGTGAAGAAGACTTCGTATCTCGTTTGTCAAGACCAGGAGATCCACCGCTTGGATCAACAACATGGATTGCGAGAAGCACGCTATTCATCCCCGCGCTCGCAAGCGTCTCCTCCGTCAGATTGGACTTGAGACAGGAGGTCTCTTCGTTTAGAGACTCGATCGCAACCAGGCTTCAAGAGGTAATCCTATTACTTGTTTGTGGTTTAGACGAAATGATCCGAGAAGTGTTCTTGAATCACATGTGGTTTCATCGCATGAAAAAAATTTTAATTTTCGCTGCATAGAACAACTAGTGCGACTAGTCGTTCTTCATCGTATTTGATACGATGCTCGTGATTCTGTGATGTGCTTGAGAATCTAACCATATCCTTCTAGTGGTATCAGAGCCTTAAGTCGAAGGTTTTTCTTGCATTCCATTTTCGCATCTCTGTTTTGAGATTATTTTCAGCACTGTTTAAATTATTTAAACACGAAAATAATAATTGATTTTTTCCCCATTAAATAAGTAAACCGTAGGATCTGAGTTTACGTGATTTCGATTCCGTTTGCTCAAGTTATGCTCATTTTAGTGAACGTGTATCCACAGTTTCAGGGATACATGTATCCACAGTTATGCTCATTTTGTTTAGAGACTCGATCGCAACCAGGCTTCAAGAGGTAATCCTATTACTTGTTTGTGGTTTAGACGAAATGATCCGAGAAGTGTTCTTGAATCACATGTGGTTTCATCGCATGAAAAAAAATTTAATTTTTGCTGCATAGAACAACTAGTGCGACTAGTCATTCTTCATCGTATTCGATACGATGCTCGTGATTCTGTGATGTGCTTGAGAATCTAACCATATCCTTCTAGTGGTATCAGAGCCTTAGGTCGAAGGTTTTTCTTGCATTCCATTTTCGCATCTCTGTTTTGAGATTATTTTCGGCACTGTTTAAATTATTTAAACACAAAAATAATAATTGAATTTTTTCCCCATTAAATAAGTAAACCGTAGGATCTGAGTTTACGTGATTTCGATTCCGTTTGCTCAAGTTATGCTCATTTTAGTGAACATGTATCCACAGTTTCAGGGACTGCAAATCTAAATGTAATTAAATAGTTAATTGCGGACATGAGACACCTTGAAATGCGTGCAAATCATTAGGTTCTGTTTTAAATCAAATTAGCAAACTTTAGGAACTTACTTTGCTTAATTTGGATTTAAATTGATTGAGATATGGTATTTTTAGTAAGCGGGGGTCACTGCTGGAAATACTTTCCTAATCAAGAACCTAGTTATTGTCATTTAATCAATTAGTGAAATTAAATTGTTTAATTTCCTGGAATAATTGTGCATAAATATTTGTGAAATATTTGATGATAATTATTTCCTTAAATGACATTGCCTTAAACAATATTTGATTAGATGTCATGTAGATCACTAATTGGTTACATGATCTACATGATCTACATTCCAACAAACATGTTATTTGAATAGGATTTGGGATTTGTTTAGCAAATCTCATTATAATATTAATCAAAATTGTATTGATTATTATTATATGGTATGATTTCGGTTGAAGAACCGATGATCATCTCAAGTCCATGGTGATCTATTTTGTATTATCCTTTACCGAGGTGGATATGGTGCCTAGTCGGAGAGCATTGGGATAGTGGGTTGCAACGTATGCGGTCCGCCCCACTCTCGTCGGTACTGGCCATGACAACGGGTAGGGTTAGTATAATGCTTAAGAAATCATGATGTATTTCTATTTATTAAAAATTTGAAATAATATGTATTTGAGATAATACCATGATTCAAGAAACAATAAAGAATGTTTGTTGGATATTAATTGGATCATTAATGTAATATGATTAGATTAATTGGAATCCAATTAAAATTAAGGCACTCTATTATAAATAGATGTGTTATTTCCCTTGGAAGAATTAATCGTAATGAATATGATTCATAATGATTAATTAGAATTTGAATATGATATGGAGGATCTCATAACCGGCATCCATGGTCTCTCGTCAAGGCGAAGGGTTCCGTCGCCAGGGATTGTATGTAGGAGACGCATGTCCGAAGTGACAGCTCCTGTATGCAAGCGCATCTGGATTGGGCTCTTTTCTTCTCAAAAGAGTAAGGCCGTATACGTAGTGACCCCAATATCGGATCCTCATATTATTGGGGCAATATTGGATTGTGTATAGAGAGTACTATTCCTTTTGACGGTTGATTCAATTAATGAAGGGTCAACATCGCCTTAGGAGTGGTGGGCCCGGGTGTTAAAGACCGAATGGGAAAATGCAAGTTGGACTTGCAAGGTGGAATTATTCCCGCTTCTTTTTATCCGAGTTGCAGGTTCTCATATTATTGGGATGTAACAAAGATAAGGAAGGAGATCCCAGATCTTGCTTGAGATATAATGGTAAGTATATCTCTTACATTGAAAGTGATTAAGGGAATGAACTTTCAATGTTGACAAGGTATGACAACTATGATATAAAAATTCCTAAATCAAAGTAAAATATGTATGTATATATATACACTTATGCAAATTTCTTATTCCAGATAATCCTTCATCAAACCCACTCATTGTTATACTCAATAATAACCAGTAAAATATCATGGATTGGACTCATGATCCAGATATTGTACTTGCAGTTGGACACATAATGTATGTGGTTGCGATGTGCAAGTTTCCTCATAATAATGAGGAATGACAATTAAATAGATAATAGGACTACAACCCTAGGGTTTGTATGTCTCTGTAGTCTTGATCTCTCATCGGATGTACTTTGGAAGTGACATGTCGATGATGATCGCAATTGTCAATTAATCCTTATAAAAAACTAAGAAGATGTTCTGGCATACATATGTGCTCTTGACATTTATCATGTATGACATGGTTTACTGCATCATGCCGAATGGTAGCTCTATAAGAGATGATGTATTCAAAATGTTTGAATACCTACCTGAACCAATGTTTCAAGAGTTTAGATGGATGTAGATACAATGAGTGTCATCGTTCTACTGTCTATACTCTAATCATTCATGAATCTTCATAATATTCATATTGTATGAATTTAACGAAGCATGTATAAATGTTGAAATGCTCTTACATTGAATTCTTTTGAATTTAACATAAGAGATCCTTAGTCTTAAGCAATGGTTGTTTATAGATAAAGGGAGTGCAGTGGAAGCATGGGTCAGACCCAAGATAAGAAGGATAGTCAAAGAGTTGACCGTACTTCTATGAATTCCATATGACATCCTAAGAGTTGGATGAATGCCAATACTGCAATAAATTGATGTGTTGATAGTATGACTATCAAGTCTTTCTAGAATCCTTATTGAACAGCTCGGATAGAGCATCAAAATAATCTACATATAATCATTGACTTTAACTTACTTATTCGATAAGATAAAGTCTTATAATTGTATCTCAATCCTCTAACAACACTTGCAATGGGTTGTATATGTTTTAGAAGACTGGAAAATTTTGATCTTAAGGTTGATAGCCTTCTACATGGATATTGATGCAATTGTTGCAACAATCTCTGTTGGATTGATAGACTTGTTAATTTCAGTGGGAGAGCCCTTAGTCTTAGAGAATGTCTCTATGACCTAGATATAAGAATACACTCATTGTTTGTTTCTAAATGTTGGAAAGAAACATGAATTCTGAGATAGAACTATCATAAAGAGTTATGATGGATATATTTCAGATAGTAATCTAACATCTAGTGGACTCTACAAAATAAGAAAATTAATGAATGGTTCATTAACATTATTTAATACTGAAATTAAACCTTAAGATCAATAGGAGGATGAAGATCATTTGACAATGATCTATCATCAAGCCTTGGACATTTGTCTATTGATTGAATCAATAGACTAGTAAGAGATGAAACTTTAGAATGTCTAAAATTTCAAAACTTACATACTTATGAATATTGTATTCAAAAGTAAAATATGTCCAATACACCCTTCGGATCATCTATATCATAGTAAACATTATGGATATGTGATATCTATTGATGATTATGTATGATATGAGATTTCTTCTCTTCACCTAAAGAAACCTTTGAAATGTTCAAAGATTTCATTATTTTCGTTTACAACCAAAAGTTTGAAGGAAGATAAAATGAATTTGATCTAATCTAGGTAGCCTGTACCTATTAGATGAATTCAAAGGATACCTTATGGAGATATGAATATCATTTCTATCTCAATCCTCCTAACACGCCTTAACTCAATAGAGTTATAGGGAGATACAATTGGATCATGTGTGACATGATCTTATCAATGATGAATTTTAGCATAAATTATATCTTACTTTCCAGGTATATATGTAGTAGAGACTATAATGTATATCATTAATAAGGTCCCATGCATATGAGCTGGAATCTAGCACTAAAGAGTGCTACTTCATTAGGAAAATAAAGGATGGTATCGGATACCTACTTTATAACCTTGAGATTCTTAAAAGATCTCATCTCTGAGGATATGATTCTTAGAATATGACTCTCTTGAGAATCAAGAAGAAAATGAAGTGTAGGAACTCATTTAATCTTGAGAAGATAATGAGGCTCCTGAAATTTGAAAACTAAAAGGGCAATTAAAGATGAAACACTAATACCTCTTCAAATGAGTTTGAGAATGTATTCCATGTGTCAGTTAAGTCTGACAATGATCGGACTTCATGTGATGAGGCGTCTAAAGACCATGACATGGAAAGATGGATGTTAGCAATAAAGGTATATACTTTTGGAAAGTATATGATCAAGACCTAGGTATGATATATGCTTTTGGAAAGTATATGATCGATACCGACTCCCAATGATCGAATGAGAAACTTACTGATAAAACCATGAAGTAGACAGTATAAAGTTGATCTAATACTTCGGGTTTATTCTGAGTCTTCTAGTATGCAGGATGTACAAGTATTGGGAATACCTAAGGGTGATGTGATCATAAACGATTGTATAACCATGACGCTTCCATTCCTAGGGAGTGATGAAACGTGTCTGGATTTTAGTGACTCTTCTCAGTAGAGAAGTGATCTGATCTTGGTCCAAATGTTGGACACTGATCTGAATGTGATTTAGATGCAATGAGAAGATTAGATTTACGGTCTTTATTTAATCAAGCATCTATGGGAGGCCCGCGATCTAGATTTGAGATATGATCTCAATATCCAAGTCACTATACGTGGAACAATACAATCGCCCTGTCTTTATCTCCAAGTATTCGCGGAGAAAGCGCATTATCCTTGAAAGGGTTTAGGATAATTCCATTGTTGATATATGTACCCGAGCATTGAGAAAACTGATAATGAAATGTGATTTAATTATCATGAGTAATACGAATTTGATTCATATTATAGAGAGAGTTATCTAAGATAATTGAATGTGATTTAATTATTAAAGATGTGAATAATGTGAATGTGATTCATATTATTTGGGCACATGAGAATAGATATCCAAGATGATTAAATGTGATTTAATTATCATGGATATGAATAATGTGGATAGCAATATCCATATTAGTCATATATCTTATAAATGTGATTTATAATATATAAGAGAGAGATATTTGTAATTTACATTTGTTAATTAAATGTTAATGTTAATTGGATTCACACTGGACATTAAATTGAAAATGTAATTCACATTTTATTTTGGTTGTGAATGTGATTCACAAATTTCCAATGGCATGATTGCAATGTTCACAAAATAAATTGGATTTATTTTTGTGAAATAATTTGCAACAAAAGTTGTTGCAAATATTGGAGAGAATCATGAGATAATGCAATCTCCTATAATATAGAAAGGAAACTCCCTTCCTAATAAGGATAGGGGACGGCTACCAAGTCCTTATAGGACTCATAGTCGTCCTCCCTCCTTTATGGAAGGAGGCTTGCCTCCTTCCTATTTCTCTAATGGATATTGATTTGATATAAATAAAGTTATATTTATTATATATTTGATTTTTATTAAATTAATTTTTGTTGGTTTTTTACCAATAAAATCTTAGCCATTGAAAGAAACACAAATCAATGAGAGCCATTGGATTTGTGTTGCCCAAGGATTGAGATCCATGGATCCCAAAATATTATAAAAGGAGAGGCACCCCTTTGATCTTCTTTACACAAAACATAAGAGAACATAAGTCTCTCTCTCTCTCTACACGTCTACTCCCTCTCACCCTCTCATGTGGCCGTCCACCATGGATGCCCTAGAGAGGTTCTCCATCACCGCAACATCGTCGTTATGCTGCCCGATGGTTTGCTCGTGGATCTCCGTCTACTTCGGCGTGCTTTGCTCGTGAAGAAGACTTCGTGTCTCGTTTGTCGAGATCAAGAGATCCACCGCTTGGATCATCAACATGGATTGCGAGAAGCACGCGATTCATCCCCTCGCTCGCAAACGTCTCCTTTGTCGGATCGGACTTGAGACAGGAGGTCTCTTCGTTTAGAGACTCGATCGCAAGCACGCTTCAAGAGGTAATCCTATTACTTGTTTGTGTTTTGGATGAAATGATCCGAGAAGTTTTCTTGGATCATGTGGTTTCGTCGCATGAAAAAAATTTTAGTTTCCGCTGCATAGAACAATAAGTGCGACTAGTTGTTCGTATTCGATACGATGCTCACGCTTCCGTGATGCGCTTGAGGATCTAACCATATCCTTCACCTTTCTCTAAGGATCGATATCTGGCCAATTTTTGATGCAGATCCTCTACATAAGAATAGAGATTCAGAGGTGTTAGATAAGTTAGGTTAAAGATATGACTTAAGAGGTCGAGATAACAAAAAATCTACGCCGTATGCTATCATGATATAGGAACGCATCCTCTGACTGGAGACATATGTGTTACTAAATGTATGAGTATGTACATTTGACAAACCAATAAGTTGATGACCTAATCAAGGTCTATACACCGATGTACTGGGGTTCATGCAATGGCATATGAGTAATACGATCTCTCAAAGGCATCATACAAGTTCATTCACTGAATCGAGAGACATGAGCCCACTCATGAGATATTGGGAAGAATCAAATTTCGTGTACGGTTGTCTCTCTTTGGAATCTTGACTGTATTTGTAGGTTTGATATATAATTTTGGAAAGTATATGATCAACATCTGGGTATGATATATGTATTTGGAAAGTATATGATTGATACCAACTCCCAATGATCAAATGAGAAACTTTATGATAAAACCCTGAAGTAGATAGTGTAAAATTGATCTAATACTTCATGATTATTATAGGTCTTATAGTATGCAGGATGCACAGGTGTTAGGAATACCTGAAGGTGATGTGATCATTAATGACTGTTAACCATGATTCTTTCATTCCTAGGAAGTGATGAAACGGGTCTGGATTTTAGTGACTCCTCTCAATAAAGAAGTGATCTGATCTTGGTATAAATATTGGACATTGATCTCATGTGACTCAGATACAATGAGAATATTAGATTTGCAGTCTTGATTTAATCAAGCATCTATGAGAGTTCCGCAAGATCTGGATTTGAGATGTGATCTCAATATCCAAGTCATTATACGTGGAACAATACAATCGCTTTGTCCTTATCTCCAAGTATCCGCAGAGAAATCCCATTATCCTTGAAAGAGTTCAAGGATAATTTCACTGTTGATATATATAAGCATTGCGAAAATAGATAATTAAATGTGATTTATTTATAATGAATAATATGGATTTGATTCATAATGCAAGGAGAATTATCCAAGATAATTAAATATGATTTAATTATCAAAGATGTGAATAATGTGAATTTCATTCTTGTTATTTGGGCACATGAAAATAAAGATCCAAGATGATTAAATGTGATTTAATTATCATTGATATGAATTAATCATATTATAATATACTAGAGAGAGTCTATTATAATTTATATTTGATGATTAATTATTAATGTAAATTGGATTTGCATTATATATGTAATTTAAAATATAATTAACATTTTATTTAGGGTTATGAATGTGATTCACAAATTTCCAATGGCATCATTCCAGTGTTCACAAGATATTATGAATTTGTTTGTGAGATAATTTACAACAAATGTTGTTGTAATTATTGTGAGATAATGTTGGAATGAAATAATGTAATCTCATTGGAAGGAGATTACCATCCACCAACAAAGGTGATGGACGGCTATCAACTCCTAATTTGAGTAGGTGGTCGTCCCCCCTTATTATGGTAGGTAATTCTATCCTTCCCAATTATCTCCAAGGGATAATTGATATAACTGAAAATAATCTATATTAATTATTCAATATATTATAAATTAAATTAAATTATTTGTTGTGCGATTTTATAATAAAATCATGGCCATTGAAAGAAACATGAATCAAACTCATCCATTGGATTTGTGTGCACACGGATTGGGATCCATGGACTCTCAAAATACTATATAAAAAGAGGCATCCCTTGCTCTTCATGTAACACAATGAACATATGCTCTCTCTCTCTCTCTATACATCATTATGTGGCCGTCTACCATGGATCCCTAGAGAGAGTCACCATCGACACAACATCGTCGTTATGTTGGCGGATTTTTTGCTCGTGGATCTTCGTCTCCTTTGATGCTCCTCGCTCATGAAGAAGATGTTAGATCTTGTGTGACAAGATCAGGAGATTTGTCACTTGGATGATCAACATGGATTATTAGGAGAACGTGTTTCATCAATGCACTCGTAAGTGTCTCCTTCGTCGGATCGGACTTGAGACATGAGGTCTCTTCATTTAGAGACTCGCTCGCAACCATTTTTAAAGAGGTAAACCTAGTAATTCTTTGTGGTTTAGAAGAAACAATCCGAGAAGTGTTCTTGGATCATGTAGTTTCATCGGATTAAAAATTTTAAATTCCGTTGCAATGAGCAACTAGTACAACTAGTCTTAGAGCCCGGTTGGAGGTTTTTGATATGATCCATAAACCTAAGATGACTTGGACATTTTTTAGTTGTATGATGTTTCATCGCATTTCATTCACGCAACCTTATTTAGTGCATATTTTCACCCTTTGTAAAAGTGTTTAAACACGTGATTATCATTTTTATAATGAATACTATTAAAGAAGGAAATCATGGGACTTGAGTTTGCATGTTGCTCAAGTTATTATTGTTTTATTGAATATGTATCCACTGTTTCGGGGATGGTGAATCTTGACATAGATAAAGAGTTAATTTCATTTTTAAAACGCCTAAAAATTGTGAAATGCACTTGGATTATGTTATAAATCAAATTAGCAAACTTTGAAAACTTATTTTGCATGATTTGGATTTAAATTATTTGAGATATGCTAATTTTAGTAAGTGAGGGTCACTGTTGAAAATTACTTTCTTAATCAAGAACCTTGTGATTGTCATTCAATTAATTCATGGAAGTTAATGGTTAGTATACTAGAATAATTAGATGTTAAATATTTATGAAATATTTAATAATGATAATTATTTTTGAATGATTATAACCAGCAAATATGAGATAATGCTCTCGATTGATTTGGTTATAATGAATCTTCTAACAAACATTGATGCTTATAGGATTGGAGATTTGTTTAGAAAATCTCCTTATAATGTTAATAAAATTTTTTTTGATTATTATTATATGGTATAACTTCAGTAGAAAGACTGGTTATCATCTCAAATACAAAGTGATCAATTAGCATTATCCTGACCTGAGGCGGATATGGTATCTAGTCGGGGAGCATTGGGGTAGCAGGTTGCTCTGTGAGTGGTTTGTCCCACTCCTATCAATACTGGAGGTAAGCAATGGATAATGCTTGAAGCGATCATGATGTATTTTTCTGATTATTAAAATTCAAATATTACATATTGTTGAGATAATACTATCCATCAAGTAACAATCAAGTTTGTTGGTTGATTGATTAGATTGATAATTCATTAATATGATTAAATTAATTAGATCCAATTAAGATTAAAACACTTTATTATGAATAGAGTTGTTATATCCCTTGGAAGAATTAATTATGTGAATATGTATCATAATAATTAATTATAAATTGAACATGATTTGAAGGATCACATAAGTGACATCCATGGTCTCGCATCAAGCTAAAGGGTTCCATCGCCAAGGATTGTATTTAGGAGATGCCTATCTGAAGTGACAGCTCATGTATACAAGCGCATCTGGATCGGGCTCTTTGCTTCTCAAAAGAGTAATGTTGTATGCGTAGTGACCCCAATAACAATCCCTCATATTATTGGGGTGATATTAGATTGCACATAGAGAGTTCAATCATGTTGACGATCGGTTCAATTAATGATGGGTCAACATCACATTAGGGGTGGTGGGCCTGGGTGTTAAAGACCGAATTGGGAATGCAAGTTGGATTTGCAAGGCATAATGTGTTCAGCTTCTTTTTATCTGAGTTGTAGGTTCTCATATTATTGGAATGTGATAAATATATGGAAGGAGATCCTATATCATGCTTGAGATATAATGTTAAGTATATCCCTTACATTGAAAGGGTTAAGGGAATGAACTTTCAATGTTGACAACGCAAGACAACTTTGACATATAAATTCCTAAATCAAAGTAATGTATATAGAAATTTATGAAAATTACTTATTTTAGATAATCCTCATTAAATACAGTCAATACTATACTCAATAATGATCAATAAAATATCATTGAATGGATCCATGATCAAGATATTGTACATGCAAATGGACACATAATGTATGTGGTTGCAATGTGCATGTTTCCTCATAATAATGAGGAATGACAAATAAATAGATAATAGGACAACGTCCTAGGGTTCTTGTGTCTATGTAGTCTTGATATCTCATCAAATGTACTCTGAAAGTGACATGTCGATGATGATCGTAATTGTCAAATAATACTTGTAAAATCTAAGAAGATGTTCTGGTATACATATGTGCTCTCAACATTTGATCATAAATGACATGGTTCACTGCATCATGCAGAATTATGGCTCTATAGGTGATGATGAATTCAAAATATTTGAGTACCTACCTGAACCTACATCTTTAAGAGTTGAGATGTTTGTAGATATGATGAGTGTCATGATTCTACTATCTATACTCAAGTCATTCATGAAGTTTCATAATATTCATCTTATATGAATTAAATGAAGCATGTATCGATGTTGAACTACTCTTATATTGAAATCTTTTGAATTCAACATAAGAGGTCCTTTATCTTAAGCAACGGTTGTTTATAGATGAAAAGAGCATAGTGGAAGCATGGGTCTAACCCATGTGACATGGAAAGTCAAAGATTTGATTGTACTTCTATGACCTCCATATGACATCCAAAGAGTTGGATGAATGTGAATATTGCAATAAGCCTATGTATTGATAATGTGATTGTCTAGAATATCTTGGATCCTTATAAAAGGACCCAACTAGTGGATTAGAATAATATATATCTACATATCATCATAGATATTGATTTACTTATTAGATAAAATCAAAGTCTAATAATTGTATCTCATTCTTCTCATAACACTTCCAATTTGTTGCATATGTTTTTTAAAAGACTAGAAAATTTGATCTTAAGATTTAATAGTCATCTACATGGATATTGATGCAATTGTTGCGGCAATCTCTATTAAATAAATAGACTTCATATTTTCAGTGGGATTATGACTAGATATTATAATACATTCATTGTTTATTTCTAAATGTTTTAAATAAACATGAATTCTAGAATAGACCTATCATAAAGAGTTATAATGGATATATTACAGATAGTAATCTGACATCTGGAGGACTCTACTAAATTAGAAAATTAATGAGAGGTTCATTAACATTTCTAATGTTGAAAATTAAAATTTAACAGATAAATAGGAGGACGAAGATGATTTAACAATGATATGACATCAAAACTTGGATATATGTATGTTTATGAGATCAATAGAGACTTTAGAGCGTTCGAAATTTCAAATCTTACATGCTTGTGAATATTGAATTCAAAGTAAAAATTGTCCAGTGCACCCTTCTATGGGAATGGTATTAGATGCCAAGATATTCAAGATCTCATACATATTGATGTATGTGGATCATCTTTATCAAAATAAACATTAATGATATATGATATCAATTGATGATTCTTTGTGATATGAGATTTCTTCCCTTCACCATAAAAACATTTGAAATGTTCAACGATTTCGCAACTTTTGTTTAAAACCAAAGTTTGAAGGAAGATGAAATGAATTTGATCTAACCTAGGTAGCAAGTATCCATTAGATGAATTCAAGGAATACCTTGTGGAGAAAGGAATATCATCCATGCCTCACTCCTCCTAATACACTTAAAATCAACAGAGTTATATGGAGATACAATTGGATCATCTGTGACATGATATGATCAATGATGAATCTTAGCATAATTACCTCTTAGTTTCCAAGTATGTATGTAGTAGAGACTACAATAGATATCCTTAATAGGATTCCATGTAAATATAAACCCAAACATCCTCATAAGATATGGTTTGGAACCTACCCCTGTGTTGGACACTTGAGGATTTAAGGTTGCTTGGTCCATAACTTTGTCATGGATGGAAGTAAGATGGAATCTATCACCAGAGAGTGCTAATTCACTAGGAATATAAAGGGAGGTATTAAATACCTACTTTATGACCTTGATATTCTTAAAAGATTTCATATCTAAGAATATGAGTCTCAGAGAATGACTTTCTTAAGGATCAAGATGAAAATGAAGTGAATGAACTCATTTAATCTTTAGAAGGTAATGAGTCTCTTGAAATAAAAAACTAAAAGGATAATTAAAGATGAAACATGCATACCTCTTCAAATTAGTTTGAGGATGGATTTTATGTTTCAGTTAAGTATGAAAATGATCTGACTTCTTGTGATGAAGCTTCTGAAGATCATGACACAGAAAGATGGATGTTAGCAAGTAGACTTCATATACAAATGTTGTATATGTATCCTCAAGGATCCACCTATACTGGTAAGACTCATTAAGGTGTAAATGGATCTTCAAGAGAAAGAGGGAACATGATGAGAAGGTGTATACCATCAAAACACTGCTCGTATCCACAAGATACACATGAACAGAAGACATCGCTTGTGATAAGACCTTCTCTTCAGTGACCTTGCTTAGACCCATCATAATATTGCTAAATATAGCTACACAACTTGATTGAGACATCTCTAAGATGTAAGTCATGATTGCATTCCCTTATGAATACATCTCTAAGGATATTCATATGAAGTAGCCCCATGGCTTCATCGATTAGGAAAGAAATGTGTGCAAGCTAAAGAGCTCAATCTCTGGACTCAAATAAGCTTCTTTTAATTGCAACATAAGATTTGGTAAATTATTATTGTTATGATTTCAGATAGAATCTTGATGAACAATGTGATGCTTAGTGGGAGTGCCATTGTGTTCATCGTGCTAAATGCATATGATATCATAAACAATTGGAATGTTATAAGGATGATAATGAGTGTTTTATAGTTTGGTTATTTCATACCTTGAGATATGATCTCAACGATACCACTTAGATCTCAGTTCTGAAGTTGTTCAGAAGCAAAGAGAAGAGGGTATTAGGATCATCACATTAATGGTACACCTTGGACATGTTCTATTTTTTGGAAAATTCCAAGAAAGACTTCTTTCCATTAAGATATGATACTGACATATCTAAAGGGATAACACCTCAAAGAGTTGAGGATGTGAATACCAAAGCTACATGCCCTAGTGAATCAACTTTGGGAAGCTCAGTGTATGCTACATATGTACAAAAGCCACATGTCTGCCATGCAGTGGGAGTAATAAACTATTACTGATCCTATATTGGAGATAAAACACTTGATTGCAGTAATAACAATATCTTCAAAGATGACAATACTTAGAGATAGTGATCTCAAAGTCTTATCTTCAAGAAATTAAGGCTTTTTAGATAAAGAGCAAAAAGGTATTAATTGCAGATAACTTAAGAGATAGAGATCTCCAGGAACAAGGGTATTCTGATAAGGATAATGGAAATAATGGTTATAATGATTATAGAGAGGTAGTGTCAAGGCCACTATAAGTGCTTTAACAAGATTGAGTATTGGTTGCATAAATGCAACATTCACATTAGATGCGAGCATTATTACTAGGAGATATGCATGTGTCATAAAAGGACTTGGCATAGTCTCTCAGGAACAGAGTGATTGATCAGCTTATAGAGGTATTTTTCTAAATAGCCTATGATTTTCACATGAGTGTGGGCTTAAAGATTAGCCCATTGATGGCTCTTTGGGAAAGTGGGATATTATTGGACATGCGAGCCCACGTTGAGCCATTATAAAATAAATTTTGTTGCAAATATCATTCCCTAATCTGAAATGACGAATAACTAATTTGCATAAAGGTCCCTTTATACAATTAGGGTTTCGTGACATGGCCATCTTAATGATCAGACAATTACTGATTTAATTATTGAATCATAGAGGTTGGTTCTTGGATGAATATCTAATAAGTTAGATTGATGACTCATCAAGAAATGTCAAATGATTATTAAGAGAGGATCTCCGACCGGAGAAGGAGATGGCAATCCTTTCTCTAAAGGTTGATATCTGACCGACCTCTTGATGCATGTCCTCTGCATTAGAATAGAGATTTGGAGTTGTTAGATAAGTTAGGTCAAAGAGATGACTTAACAACATCGAGATAACCAAAGACCTATGTCATTTGTTGTCGTGATATAGGCATGCATCCTCTGACGAGAGACAGATGTGTAACTATATGTCTGAGTATGTACATTTGGCAGGCCAATAAGTTTATGACCTAATAAAGGTTTATGCACCGAAGCGCTGGTGTGCATGTAAGGGCATATAAGTAATATGATATCTCAAAGGGGTCTTACAGGTTCATTTACAGAATCAGAAGACATGAGCTCACTCAAGAGATATTGGGAATAATCAAATTATGTACACAGTCGTCTCAATTTGGAAGCATGACTGAATTTGTAGGTTTGGTATATACATTATGAAAGTATATGATCAACACATGGGTATGTTATATGTTTTTGGAAAGTATATGATCGATACCAACTCTCAATGATCAAATGAGAAAATTTATGATACAACCCTGAAGTAGTCAATGTAAAATTTATCTAACACTTTGGGTTTATTATAGGTCTTCCGGTATGCATGATGTATAGGTATTAGGAATACCTGAGGGTGATGTTATCACTAACGATTGTTAACCATGACGCTTCCATCCCTAGGGATTGATGAAGTGGGTCTGGATTCTAGTGACTCCTCTCAGAAAAGAAGTGATCTGATCTTGGTCTAAATGTTGGACATTATCTGAATGTGATTTAGATATAATAAGAAGATTAGATTTGCAAAATTGATTTAATCAAGGATATATGAGAGGTCCGCAATATCTGGATTTGAGATGTGATCTCAATGTCCAAGTCACTATATGTGGAATAGTACAATCGCCTTGTACTTATCTCCAAGTATCTGCAGAGAAAGCACATTATCCTTGAAATAGTTCAAGGATAATTTGATTGTGTGTGTGTGTATATATATCCGAGCATTGAGAAAATTGACAATTAAATGTGATTTATTTATCATGAGTAGTATGAATCTGATTCATATTATAAAGAGAGTATCCAAGATAACTAAATGTGATTTAATTATAAAAGATGTGAATAATGTGAATGTGATTCATGTTATTTGGGTACATGAGAATAGATATCCAAGATGATTAGATGTGACATAATTATCATGGATATGAATAATGTGGATAGCACTATCCATATAAATCGTATATTTACTATAAATGTGATTTATAATATACTAGAGAGAGCCTATAGTAATTTATATTTGATGACTAATTATTGATGTGAATTAGATTCAAACTAGATAATTAACTGAAAATATAATTTACATTTTATTTTGGTTGTGAATGTGATTCACAAATTTTCGATGGCATGATTGGAATGTTCACAAGATATTTATGAATTATTTTGTGAGATAATTTACAACAAGTATTGTTGTAATTATTGTGAGATAATGTTAGAATGAGATAATGTAATCTCATTGGAAGGAGATTACCATCCACCAACAAAGGTGGTGGACGGCCGCCTACTCCTAATTGGAGTGGGTAGTTGTCCCCCCTTATATATGGTAGATAATTATCTCCTTCCCAATTATCTCCAAGGATAGTTGATTTACTTGAAATTAATTTAGATTGATTATTTAATATATATTTAATTAAATTAAATTAGTTATTATTTTTTTACAATAAAATAATTGCCATTGAAAGAAACACAAATCAACCTCATCAATTGGATTTGTGTGCACTTAGATTGGGATCCATGGACTCTCAAAATACTATATAAGAAGAGGCACCCCTTGCTTTTCAGGTAACACAATGAACATATGTTATCTCCCTCTCTCTCTCTCTCTTCTACAAGTCATGTCTCTCACTCATTGTGGTTATCCCCCATGGAGCCCTAGGGAGAGACTCCATCACCGTAGCATCATTGTTATGTTGTTGGATTGTTTTCTCATAGATCTCTATCTCCTTCGGTGTTCCTCTCTCATGAAGAAGAAGTCGGATATTGTGTGACGATATCAAGAGATTCATTGCTTGGATCAACAACATGGATTGCAAGGAGCACGTGGTTCATCAATGTGCTCGCAAGCATCTCCACCTTCCGATCGGACATGAGACAGGAGTTCTCATTGTTTAGAGACTCGATTGCAACTACGCTTTAAGAGGTAAACCTAATACTTGTTTGTGATTTATATGAAAGGATCCGAGAAGTGTTCTTGGATCATGTGGTTTCATTGAATTAAATTTTTTAATTCTGCTGCCATGAGAAAATAGTATGACTAGTTGCTTCCAATCGCATTCGATGTGATCCTCACGCTTTCGTGATGCGCTTAATTCTTTCCCCATATCCTTCATGAAGATCTCAGATAATATCGCATTTTTTATCAAACCAAAATGTCCTCCTCATGTGAGAGAAACCCATTTTCCTCGATTGGGTTCTACTTCCAGGGCCCTACAATGTGCATTTGTTCACATTCTACTTCAGATATAGAGTACTTAGTACTGCTCTCAGAATCTGGTCTCTGCTACTGTGTCGACTTCATTTCTAACTCTACTTCATCCCCATGATCACAGAACTGGATCTTCCCATCATTGTAATCAAACACTACTCAGGTTGTCCTCAGAATTGGTGACCACGAATAATCTAATAATCCTTCCAATGTCGAGGGACCTCCATATCCAGGATGGTAAAATCGACTTTGTATTCTTGTCCCTCGATTGATACGACATCGTTCCTCAACACAACCTTAGGTATCTTTATAGATTGGTCAGTGAACTAGAGATATGCACGTGATTTTTAAGAGGACCTAAATAGAGTATTTCGATAAGAATAGAAGGTAAAAAATTGATTGAGGAACCATTGTCTAATAGAGTGCATGTAAATGCAGTGTCAGAGATTTGACTAGTCACATAATGACCGCCCATAACTCGTTTCTTTCTTAGGACCTAATATGAATGGCACATGTTATGGCTATGAATAACACATGCTTTTCAATTCTTGAATTTTTCTTCCGGCCTACCCTTGTCAGTGTGCATATCGATTTGAGGTACTTCTACATGGCAGGTGTAGCATCCATAAATTAATCAAATGACATTTCAATCTTGACACCGTCCTTACAAATTCATGCCATATCAAAATCATCTTTTTGCATTTTCGGGTTTTTTTACCTCCTTTCAGAACATGGGGAAAAGGAATTAGAGGAAGAGTTGGAAGATATGTGTCAAAATTAGAATCATGTAACTTGCTAATTTTTATTTAGATCAGAGAGATGTTCATAAATATGACTCTGAACTGGACTTTGTACAGGACTATCATGATGCTCATAAATATTATGCAGGGACTCTTCTATCATTTCAGCTAATCCTCGAGTTGTGGGTACCTCGTCTCTGGCTGACTCGCATTCTAATGAATGCATGTTCCTCCTACTTGAATGTCGTCGGTTCTCTTCCTCTTTCAAGTCCTTAGGCAGATGTTCGGATTTCTCCTCCTCTTGCTCTTTAGCCTGATCAAGAATTTGCACGGTGCTTTTGCTCCTGAGAGATATATGATGATTATCGTCATGCAAAATGATCTCATGTCCAGAAAATGAATATTCTTGATTATATACCTAATATATTGGATTCTGTTGTGGCGGTTAGTTCATGTTGTTGGGGTTGAGTTGAACTTGGGCAGGGAGTGAGGTCTTGATTGCAGAGTGCTCATCCTGCCACCGCGACACCCAATTGACATCAACCCTCATGTCATACATCTCATTATTGATTCTCTAGAGTTGATCTAGAATCTACTGTAAGTCTGAGATGTGTGCATTGGATGGTCCATCTTCTTGCCTCTAGAAAGGTTGCTCGTAGTTATAACCACGTGAGGGTCCCTATTGAAAGTTTGTTGTGATGATGGTATGACTATTGACCTGCAGGTGGGTCCTGTTAGCCTAGTTGATATTGTTGCCTCTGTTGCAACTACTTATAGGTGGGGGATGTACGATACTAACATGGTGCAGGTGTGGATTTTGTAGGATTAGTTGTATACCATACTCCATTGGTTTCCCACACCTGTGAAGGCTCTTCGTAAGATACCACAACTAGAGGATAGATCTGCTGGTATGTCTGAATGTGGTACTTCTCATGACTGTTGTACTACCCCTACATAGGATGCTCCTGAATATAATGAACTTAACGCATGGTGTAGGGAGGTGCATTAGGGATAGAAAGGCTCAACGGAGCTACGTTCTCGGCTAAACTTTCTACCTACTATGGCAATTAGGTGGGCTTATGTAGGTCACCTACTTTTTTTGTCATCTCCTCCATCGAAGTTAGTTTATCAAAGAAAATCCCCATATTAGAAATCATATCATCTGCTACATATATCATGGTTCTCTTTCCCCATTAATGGTTTCTTGAGCATGGGGAGCTTGGTAGTAACCTCTTCTAGTGAACTGGGAGCGACTCGTGTCTGCCATTTGTTCAAAGATCTTCCAAAGGATCTCAACATTCTTGTTCAGGTAGCTTCCTCCAAAGGCATCACTCACTAATCCTTGCATCTCAAGTGTAAGTGCTCCAAGTAAGCTCTACATGAGAATCGATCTTGTAATATCATGACAAGGACACTTCTGTAATAGATCCCAAAATCTCTCTCATGCTTCATGAAAGGGCTCATGAGAAAACTTCATGAAGCTCGTGATATGTGCTCTTATCTAATGGGTATGATTCAGAGGATAAAACTTCTTCAATAATAGGTTCTTAAACCAATTCCATGTTGTCTCTATTTTCCCCAATATTTCCAGCTAGTATGAAGCCTTATCTGTCAAGGAAAAGGGGATCGTACGAAGTCGGATATAATCTAACTGACTCGAGGCTTGCTCTAGTCATCACAAATCAATTCAAACTCTCATAGGAATGAAAAGGTTCCTCTATCTCATTGCCACTAAATTTGTGGAGTAAAGATAAGAAATAGGGCTTGGTTCATAAGGTTCTTGAGGTGGCACCGAACTAGGCCAGCCCTGAATCTGATTCTTTGTAGGATTGTATGTTTCTCGCATTGGTCCATCTTCTCCTCCTACAACCCTCAAATGGGTTACCTCATCTCTCAGGGTCTGATTATTCCATTCTGTATGTGCCAGTCTAGCTAATATCTGCTTGATGGGATCATTCAGGTCATCTTCTTCGAATGGCGGTCTCTTGTATGGCATCTCTACTTATTCTCCATTACTAGTTATAAAACGTGGATTTGTGTAAGCTCTTACCGAAGAAAAAGATCTAGAGGCACTGAGGAAAGGGTCACTCTCAGTGCGAGAGGGCATAAAGGAATTGGTATGGGTCTAATCGTACCCTAACAATAAAGGGTGGTGTTTCGTTTCGAGATGAGGGTCATCATGGAACCGATCGGTCCTATGAAGAGAGTCATTGCAGATCATGAAAGATGTGATATTTTGATTGTTTAGTGAAGTATTTACTGAGTCTGAATTAACATCACTCTAAATTTCCATCTTTCGATTTCAAAATATTCATGTTGGAGCATGATATTCAAGTCAAATGACAAGAGAATACATGACGACGCATAATACGCAGTCTTTGCATGCACACAATTTAATATGCAATTCAACCCTAATTTCACCAACTTAGCACAATGAGGTTCGCAAAGGTTAGGTCGATTATCTTTTCAATTTTAAGATAGGTGACAATAAAATCTTGGAACCTATTACACACAAGTGAGTCTCCCTGACGCACAGATGTGGTTCTACTATCCGTCAATAAAAGGAGTGATCTATCTAGAATAGCGGGCTATATCACACCCCTAAAGGAAATAGTAGACTTGCACACCGAAAACATCTCTCTGTTGTTAGAGGAAAGTGCTTGCATCTGCCAAAATCTACAAGAGTTGGATCTAGAGACTTAGGGTGCATGTCCAGGGTTTTGGTCTCTAACCTCAAGGTTGTATCCTCACACACTCATAAGTGGAGATAAGTACATGTTTACAAGGATTGGGATTACTCTCCCGCAATGAAGTGGTATCCAAGTTTTATCTGATTTTTATTTAATCAAATATTGTTTAGAAGTCCCAATTTTATTTGGCAATAACTTGCTTTGAAGTTCAGAAGCAAGCATGTCTACCGAGCCATCTTAATTTCCTTTAAACCCTATGTTAGAGAACACATAGGAAGAAGTTGGAAAAGATGATGTAATTCGAGAAATCAATGATGTGTGCTTAAATAGAAATACTTACAGTGATCCTCATAATCTCTGTGCAAATGCTAAACAGAATTGAAACTTAATCTATAAGAATGCACCAGAAAATCACTCATAGACCGATAGTTCAATTAGCGAGTGAAGAACATATTAAATTTGTCTAATTAAAACATCTAGTGTGTATATTAATTGTGAATGTGTGGAACTAGGATTACGATCACAACAAATGAAACTTAGTATCTCTAATAGTTGTGGTGCAATCCAAGATCTACGTCAAGAACAGCAAATAAATATGGACTAATAGGATGAGTGTCTAGTCTGGGTACAAATGCGATTCTTCAAGCGAAGATTGCTGGAAATAGGCAGAATAATTATAAATTAATTACAAAAATAAATAAATCGTTATCTCTCTCTCTCAATAAAATAAAAGTAGGAATAGAAGTGTCTTCGCGTCTCCTTAGTGAGCTCGGTTCATAGATTCGCCTGCCTCTGGTCCTTCCAAGAATGCTGGTCCAAGTCCACCGGGTGCTTCACATAAGAAATAAGAGAAGTACATATCAAAGAGAAATTCATAATAATATATATTATAATAATGCGAAATAATGAGAAATAAATACATGAAAATCGGAGGTCAAACTACTTGAGGTGGAAAACCTAAAATTTGAATTATTTACAAATTAATCCTAAACTATATACCTGATGAATCTATATTTTATTATCTTTATTCATTTATTTTAGCTTAAAATCCCTTATAAAACACTTGTATATATTGATAAATCCATATACTTAGTAACTTGCATCTGTGCGTAAATATTGTACATATTAGTACTTTAACCTAAAATAAATAGGAAAAGTAAAGGAAAAACAAAGAAAATAAATAAAAAAATAGAAGACCATGTATATGTAATATATACAGGATGACCCGAACCCTGAGAGAAGGTCAAGACTTGACCTGATCGACTAGGACTAAAATAGGGGGAGATAGGGTCCTCAATCAGAAAATCCAAAAAAAAATATTTTGTAAATACTTCTAATTTATGTTGTAGATATTTATATAAAACTAAGACTATTTTATTTGTGCATAAATTGACCTCAAACTAAATAATTTTCAAAACAAAAGTTGCAGAAAAATGTTTTCTAATAGTAAAAATATTGCAAAACAAAATCATGTACGAAATAAAAATAAAATCCATAAAGTGATAATTGAAAGAGCAACTCCATCTCCATATGAACTCAAATTGGATCAAACTTACTATCATCGTATTCTAAATTAAATTATCTTTAAAATGGCAGTGGTTTTATAATTTTTTAAGGTTATGATTTGAAAGTCGGTTTTCTGGGTGGTTTCGCAAATTTACCATTTATTTATTGTATATATTTATCATATTTATTTCTTATACATATTGTATTTTTAAATAATTGTAAATATTTTTCAAAATTATTTAAAATAAAATAATAAAAAACATACAAAAATAATTCCCTTACATAACTACGTATATAAGGTATATAGTATAGGTATATAGTTGATATTCTTAAATAACCACCACAAAAAATTAAATAACTGACAGTTAGTTTTTAATTAAATAAAGTGATGAAATTAATTAATTATTTATTTATATAAATAATTTTATTAACTCCACCACTAACTTCCTTCCTTATCTTTATCTCCATTCAAATGTTCATTATCTTTATCTCCATCAAAATTTTTGTATTCAAATTCAATTCTTTTCGCTATTGATGTTCCTCCTCCCTCATTTCAATTTGATTAATATTTGGTTAGAGGAGCCTAATCTCCAATGGCTTCTTGTTATAGAAAGGTGCCTAGTCTCCGAGCCTTCCGGTGACAACAAGTCGGCCTTCGTCGAGGCCATTACGGTATTTTCCGCTCCGACAATGAGATCCATTTTTTCTCACTTTTTCAACTAGGTTAATCACAGGATAATTTTAGTTTTAATTTCATTATCAACTTTTAATTCTATATCATTTTTAATCATAGTTCATTATTTTATCGCATCTGATCCAATTTACCATCTCATATTCTTATTTTCCCACATTCTTATTCAACCGCATGCAATCTCCCATCTCCGACCACGTAGGGTGACCGGAGACTCGGTACCAATCCATCACCCATGATGGAACCCCTTTTCCTACTAATTCTTGTTATTATTATTATTATTGACCGAGTCGTCATGCTCGAGTCAAATATTTGTATTTGCCTTTATTGTAGGTGCAAAGCAAAAAACACAAAAGGGAAATAAAAATATCAAAAGTTGTTGTTGTTCAAAAAATTCAAAAAAAACTGGGGCCGCTTGTGGCAGCCTCCTCTACCGCGAATCCTCCACTAGTTGCACCATCTCCGCCACGAGTAGCCACCGTTTCCGCTTGTCCACCACAACTGCAGCCTGCCACTGTGGGGTGTGTGTGGCCCCCTTCTCGTTGAGTCCATAGATATCGCCTCCAAGCCCCCACAGAAGTCGTGTCATCGCCACCTCTTGAACAGAACTCCTCTACGCGAAGGGCCGCCTAGATCTCTACCGCCATGCGCCACCAGTCGTCGAGTTCCTCCACACGAAGGACTGCCCACTCCACGTTCCAGAAGCCTGTCACCACTTCCTCTAGTCATACCACCCATCGGTCATCCTCCACCTGCCCATCCAACGCCTTGAAGCTCATCGTGACTTTATCAAAGAGACCTCTGTCGACCGCCATCAACCTGTCCGTCGCAGATCGCCCACTGCTTGCGCCTTTGTGCGTGCCTCATCACACTGACCTTCATTAGCCAATGCCGCCACCGTTTCCCGCCTAGAGTCGCACCCTCATCGCATCACCGAGCCTTCTCCATCATATCCTTCTCCTCGTCAATATCAGAATCCATATGGCTACCAACAATCTCCACACTATTAGTCTCAGCGACAGCCACTCATTAAGAAACTTGTGGTCCCTTCAGTGAACCCAACACTAGACCAACTTGTTGGACATGCGAACCAATGGTGGGCCATTATGCAATAAATGCTATTGCAAATATCATTCCCTGATCTGAAATTAAGAATAACCAATTTGCATAATATGTCCCTTAGTACAAATAAGGTTATGTACCATGGCCATTTTAATGATCATACAGTTGTTGATTCAATTATTGAATCATAGAGGCCGGTGCTTAGATGAATCTAAGGAGTTAGATTAAGGATTCATCAAGCACCATCAAACGATTGTTAAGAAATGATCACCATCCTGAGAAGGAAATGGCAATCCTTTCTCTAAAGGCATATATCTAACTGTCATCTTGATGTAGGTCGTCTGCATAGGAATAGAGATTCAGATGTGTTAGATAAGTTAGGTCAAAGAGATGACTTAATGAGATCAAGATAACCAAAGTCCTATGTCGAATGTTGTCACAATATATGCACGCAACCTCTTACCAGAGACATATGTGTTACTATATGTCTGAGTATGTATTTGTCAGACTAATAGGTCGATGACCTAACCAAGGTCTATACACTGGCACGCTGGTGTGCATGTAAGGGCATATGAGTAATACAATCTCTCAAAGGGATCGTACAGGTCCATTTACTGAACCAGAAGACATGAGCTCACTCATGAGATATTGGGAAGAATCAAATTCTGTGCATGGTCATCTCACTTTGGAAGCTTGACTGAATTCGTAGGTTTGATATATGCTTTTGAAAAGTATATGATCAACGCTTTTGAAAAGTATATGATCAACACGGTATGATATATGCATTTGGAAATTATATGATCGATACCAACTCCTACTAGTCAAATGAAAAACTTAATGATAAAACCCTAAAGTAGACAATTTAAAATTGATCTAATACATCGGGTTTATTCTTGGTCTTCAGTGTGCAGGATGTACAGGTATTGAGAATACCTGAGGGTGATGTGATAATAAATGATTGTATAACCATGATGCTTCCATTCCTAGGGAGTGATGAAACATGTATGGATTTTAGTGACTCCTCTAAGTAGAGAAGTGATCTGATTTTGGTCCATATGTTGGACATTGATCTGAATATGATTCAGATGCAATAAGAAGATTAGATTTACGGTCTTGATTTAATCAAGCATCTATGAGAGGTCCACAAGATCTGGATTTGATGTGTGTTCTCAATATCCAAGTCAATATACGTGGAAAAATACAATCACCCTATCCTTATCTTCAAGTATCCGTGGAGAAGCACATTATCCTTGAAAGAGTTCAGAATAATCAATTATTGATACTATATATCCGAGCATTGAGAAAATTAATAATTAAATGTGATTTAATTGCAATGAATAAAATGAATTTGATTCATATTATAAACATAGTTATCTTAATAATTAAATGTGATTTAATTATCAAAGATATGAATAATGTGAATGTCATTCATATTATTTGGGCATATGAGAATAGAGATCCAAAATGATTAAATGTGATTTAATTATCATGGATATAAATAATATGGATAGCACTATCCATATTAATCATATATATTATACATGTGATTTATAATATAAGAGAAAACTATTTGTAATTTATATTTATTATTAAATGTTGATGTAAATTGGATTCATATTGCACAATTAATTGAAAATGTAATTCACATTTTATTTTGGATTGTGAATGTGATTCACAATTTTCCAATGGCAAGATTGCAATATTCACAAAATAAATATTAATTATTTTTATGAATAATTTACAACAAGTGTCGTTGTGAATATTAGAGATTTCCATGGAATAATGTAATCTCATGAGATTACATAAGATTCTCACCAACTCCCTTTAGGAAAGGATGATGTAATCTCCATTCCATAATCTACGTGCTAGATTGATTTAATTTAGGATTAATATATATATATATTGATTTATCAATATATATTGAATATAAATTAAATTAATTGTTGTTATGTTTTTACAACACAATCTTGGGCATTAAAAGAAACACAAATCAATGTGAGCCATTGGATTTGTGTTGTTCATGGATTGAGATCCATAGATTCCAAAATACTATATAAGAATAGGCACCCCTTGCTCTTCGAGTTGCAAAAATTAGAGACAACAACAATATGCTCTCTCTCTCTCATTCTCTACACGCCATCTTTCTCCATCTCTCGTGTGGTCGTCCACCAAGGAGCCCTAGAGAGAGTCGCTCTCACCGCAACATAGTCGTTATGCTGTCGGACTATTTGCTTGTGGATCTCTGTCTCCTTTGGTGTGCCTCACTCATGAAGAAGACATTGGATCTCATGTGATGAGATCAGGAGATTCGTCGCTTGGATCATCAACATGGATTACGAGAAGCACGCGTTTCATCAACATGCTCGCAACCGTCTCCTTCGTCGGATCGGACTTTAGACAAAAGGTCTCTTTATTTAGAGACTCGATCGCAACCACATTTAAAGAGGTAACCCTAATAATTGTTTGTGGTTTAGATGAAATGATCCTAGAAGTGTTCTTGGATCATGTGGTTTCATCGCATGAAAATTTTTTAAATTTCTGTTGCCATGAGCAACTAGTACGACTATTCGCTCCTGATCGCATACGATGCGATCCTCATGCTTCCGTGATGCGCTTAAGGATCTCACCATTTTATTCAAGTGGTATCAGAGCCAGGTTGGAGGTTTTGGATGTGATCCATAAACTTAGGAAGACTTTGGTTCGTTAGGGTTTGCGAAAGTTTTATCGCGTTTCATTTTCGCATCTCTGTTTTGTGAATATTTTAGGCCATTTTTAAAATGTTTAGATACAAAAATTTCACTTGTATTATGTTCCCTATTAAATAAGGAAATCGCGAGACTTGAGTTTGCATGATTTCAAATTTGTTTGCTCAAGTAATGGTCATTTTAGTGAACATGTATCCATTGTTTGAGGGATTACGAATTATGATGTAACTAAGGAATTAATTACTGATTTCAAACACCAATGCGTGCAAATCACTTAGACTATGTTGTAAACCAAATTAGCAAACTTTGGAAACTTAAGTTGCATTATTTGGATTTAAATTGATTGAGATATGATAATTTTAGTGAGGGTCACTATTGGAAATTACTTTCCTAATCAAAAACCTTGTGATTGTTATTTAATCAATTAGTAAAATTAAATGGTTTAATTTCTTGTAATAATTATTAATGAATATTTATGAAATATTTGATAATAATTATTTCCTTAAATGACATTACCTTAACCAATAATTGATTAGATATGATCTAGATCACAAATTAGTTACTCAATCTTTTTTCCCAACAAAGTTGCTTGAATAGGGTTGGGTTTGTTAGCAAATTTCCTTATAATGTTAATAAAAAATGTTTTGATTATTATTATATGGTATAACTTCGGTTGAAAAACTGATTATCATCTCAAGTACACAATGATCAATTTGGCATTATTCTTTCCCAGGGTGGATTTGGTGTTTAGTCGGGGAGCATTGGGGTGGCATGTTGCACTGTATGCGGTCTGTCCCACTCACATTAGTACTGGCCATGACAGCGAGTATGGATAGGATAATTATTAAAATTTGAATAATTACACTTTGAGATAATACCATCCTTTCAGGTAAGAATCATGTTTGTCAGATATTAATTGGATAATTAATTTAATATGAATAAATTCATTGGAATCTAATTAAAATAAAACACTCTATTATAAATAGAGTTGTGATTTCCCTTGGAACAATTAATCATAATGAATATGATTAAGAATGATTAATTAGAATTTGAACGTGATATGGAGGATCACATAAGTGACATCCATTGTCTCCCGTCATGACGAAGGGTTCCGTCGTCAGGGATTGTATGTAGGAGACGCATATCCGAACTGATAGTTCCTGCATACAAGTCCATCTGGATCGGGCTCTTTGCTTCTCGAAAGAGAAATGTCGTATGCGTAGTGACCCAAATATCGGGTCCTCATATTATTGGGGCGATATTGGATTACGCACAGAGAGTTTTAATTCCTGTTGACAGTTGGTTCAATAAATGATAGGTCAACATTACCTTAGGTTGGTGGGACCGGGTGTTAAAGATCGAATTAGGAATGCAAGTTGGACTTGCAAGGCGGAATGTGTTCCTGCTTCTTTTTATCCAAGTTACAGCTTCTCATATTATTGGGATGTGACAAAGATAAGGAAGGAGATCCCAAATCGTGTTGAGATATAATGGTAAGTATATCTTTACATTGAAAGTTATTAAGGGAATGAACTTTCAATGTTGACAAGGCATGATAACTTTTATATAAAAATTCCTAAATCAAAGTAAAAAATATATATATATTTATATTTATTTATGCAAATTTCTTATTTTAGATTATCCTTCATTAAACCCACTCAATACTACACCCAATAATGACCAATAAAATCACCATAGATTGGATCCATGATTAAGATATTGTACTTGCAGTTGGACACATAATGTATGTGGTTGAAATGCGTAAGTTTCCTCATAATAATGAGGAATGACAATAAATAGACAATAGGTCTACAACCCTAGGGTTTGTATGTTGTTATAGTCTTGAAATCTCATTGAATGTACTTTGGAAGTGGCACGTCAATGATGCTCGTGATTGTCAATTAATCCTTATAAAAATCTAAGAAGATATTTTGGCATACATATATTCTCTCAACATTTAATCATGAATGACATGGTTCACCGCATCATGTGGAATGATAGCTCTATAAGAGATGATGTATACATAATATTTGAGTACCTACCTAAACCAATATTTTAAGAGTTTAGATGGATGTAGATACGATAAGTGTCATCAATCTACTGTCTATACTCAAGTCATTCATGAAGATTCATAATATTCATAATGTATGAATTGAATGAAGCATGTATACATGTTTAAATACTCCTATCTTGAAATCTCTTGAATTCAACATAAGAGATCCTTTGTCTTAAGCATTGGTTGTTTATAGATAAAGGGAGCGTAGTGGAAGCATGGGTTAGACCCAAGTTTAGAAGGAAAGTCAAAAAGTTAACCATACTTCTGTGACTTCCATATGACATCCAAAGAGTTGGATGAATGTCAATACTATAATAAGATGATGTGTTGAAAGTATGACTATCAAGTCTATTTAGAATCCTTAAAGAAGGATTTGGATAGTGCATCAGAATAATCTACATATAACCATAGATATTGACTTGCTTATTTGATAAGATTAAAAGTTAATTGTATCTCATTCTTCTAATAACACTTGCAATTGGTTTCATATGTATTAGAAGACTAGAATTTGATCTTAAGGTTAATAGTAATCTAAATGGATATTGATGCAATTGTTGCAAAATCTCTATTGGATAGATAGACTTCATAATTTCTGTGGGAGCCCTTAGTCTTATATAATGTCTCTATGACATAGATGTTAGAATACCCTCAATATTTATTTCTAAATGTTGGAAATAAACATGAATTTTGTAATAGACCTATCGTAAAGAATTATGATGGATATATTTCAGATAGTAATCTAACATATAGAGGACTCTACTAAATTAGAAAATTAATGAGAGCTTCATTAACATTTCTAATATTGAAAGTTAAACATTATAAGATCAATAGGAGGATGAAGATCATTTGATAATGATCTAACATCAAGCATTGGACAATTGTCTATTGATTTGATCAATAGACTAGCAAGATATTGAACTTTAGATAGTCTTACATATTTATGAATATTGTATTCAAAGTAAAATGTCCAATACACCTTTCTCTAGGAATGGTGTAAGATGTCAAGGTATTCAAGATCTCATACATATTGATGTATATGGATCGTCTATATCATAATAAACATTATTGATACGTGATATCCATTGATGATTATGTGTTATATGAGATTTCTTCCCTTCTCCTTAGAAAGCTTTGAAAAATTTAAAGATTTCACAATTTTGATTTAGAACCAAAGTTTAAAGGAAGATAAAATGAATAGATCCAACCTAGGTAGCAAGTACTTATTAAATGAATTCAATGAATACCTTATGGACATATGAATATCATTCCTATATCACTCCTCCTAATACACCTAAACTCAATAGATTTGTAGAGAGATACAATTAGATCATGTGTAACATGATTTGATCAATAATTGATCTTAGCATAATTACCTCTTAATTTCCATGTATATGTGTAGTAGAGACTACAATATATACTTAATAAGGTTCCATGCAAGTAAGATGGAATCTTTCACCAGAGAGTGCTACTTTATTAGGAAAATAAAGGATGATATTGGATACCTACTTTATGACCTTGAGATTCTTAAAAGATCTCATCTCTAAGAATGTGATTCCCAGAGGATGACTTTCTTGAGAAACAAGATGAAAATGAATTGAAGGAACTCATTTAATATTGAGATGATAATGGGGCTCCTGAAATCGGAAACTATAAAAGAATAGTTAAAGATGAAACACTCATACCTCTTCAAATGATTTTGAGGATGCGTCAGATAAATCTGACAATGATCTAACTTCATGTGATTAAGCTTCTAAAGATCATGATATGGAAAGATGGATGTTAGCAATAAAGCCTAAAGTAGACTTCATATACAAATGTTGTATATGGACCCTCGAGAATCCACCTATAAAGGTATGACTCGTTAGGTGTAAATATATCTTCAAGAGAAAGAGGGAACCTGATGAGAAGGTAGAGACCTTCAAAGCACGGCTCGTATCCTTGAGATACACATTGAAGAAAAGATATCGCTTGCGATCATACTTGCTCTTTAGTGACCATGCTTATACTCATCATATTATTGCTAACTGCAGCTACACAACTTGACTTTTGCATCAACAAGATGGAAGTCAGTATTGCATTCCTCTATGATTGCCACTCCGAGGATATTCACATGAAGTAGCCCCAGGACATCATGATTGAGGAAAGCAAGGTGTGCAAGCTAAAGAAATCCATCTATGGACTCAAACAAGCTTCTTGTACTTGGAACATAAGATTTGATGAAATTATAAAGGTTATAATTTCAAATATAATCTTGATGTACCGTATGAAGCTTAGAGGGAGTACCATTGTGTTCATCATTCTAAATGTAGATAATATCTTAATCATTTGGAATGATAAAACGATAACAGTATTTTATAATTTGGTTGTTCCATAACTTGAGATATGATCTCAAGGATACCTCTTAAGATCTTAGTTCTGAAGATGTTCAGGAGCAAAGAGAAGAGGGTATTGGGATCGTCACATTGGTGGTACACCTTAGACATGTTCCATTTTATGGAAAATTCCAAGAAAGTCTTCCTTCCCTTAAGATATGGTATTGACCTATCTGAAGGGATAGCACCTCAAAGAGTTGAGAAAGTGAATGCTAGAACTGCTTACCCTTGTGCATCAGTTATGAGAAGCCAAGTGTATGCGAGATGTGTACAAAAGTTAGATGTCTACCATGCAATGGGAGTAGTAAATTGTTACTAATCCTACTATGGAGATAAAACACTTGATTGCAATAGACAATATCTTCAAAAAATGACAAAACATAGATATAGTGATCTCTAAGTCTTATCTTAAAAAACTTAAGACTTTATAGATAGTGATCTAAAAAGTCTTAACTGTGGATACCTTCGGAGATGGAGATCTTCAGGAATAAAGGTATTCTGATAAGGATTATGGAACTACCGGTTATAATAATTATTGAGCTATAGTGTCAAGGACACTATAACTATCAAGATTGATTATTGGTTGCATAAGATGCAACATTCGTATTGGATGCAAGCACTGTTACTGGGGGATATGCAAGTGTCGTAAAAGGACTTTGCGTAATCTCTTGGGAACAAAGTGATTGATCAACTTACCTGGCTATTTTTCTAAATAGCCTATGATTGTCACATGAGTGAGGGTTTAACAATTAGACCATTAATGGCTCTTTGCGCTAGTGGGAGATTGTTGGACATGCGAACCCACGACGAGCCATTATGCAATAAATGTTATTGTGAATATCATTCCCTAATCTGAAATGAAAAATAATTGATTTGCATAATAGGTCCCTTATACGAATAGGGTTATGTACCATGGCCATCTTAATGATCATACAGCTATTGATTCAATTATTGAATCATAGAGGTCAGTGCTTGGATGAATATCTAAGGAGTTAGATTAAGGTCTCTTCAAGCATCGTCAAATGATTGTTAAGAAATGATCTCTAACAGAGAAGGAAATGGCAATCCTTTCTCTAAAGGTTGATATCTAACTGACCTCTTGATGTAGGTCCTCTGCATAGGAATAGATATTTATAGGTGTTAGATAAGTTAGGTCAAAGAGTTTATTTAACGAGATCGAGATAACCAAAGTCCTATGTCACATGCTGCCACGATATAAGCACGCATCCTCCGACCAGAGACAGGTGTGTTAATATATGTCTGAGTATGTACATTTGGCAGACCAATAGGTTGATGACCTAACCAAGGTCTATACACCGGTGCACTGGTGTGCATGTAAGGGCATATGAGTAATACGATCTCTCAAAGGGATCATACTAGTTCATTTATTGAACCGGAAGACATTAGCTCACTCATGAGATATTGGGAAGAATCAAATTCTTTGCACGGTCATCTCGCTTTGGAAGCTTGACCGAATTTGTAGGTTTGATATATGCTTTTGAAAAGTATATGATCAACACCTGGGTATGATATATGCTTTTGGAAAGTATATGATCGATACCAACTCCCAATAGTCAAATGAGGAAACCCTGAAGTAGACAGTGTAAAATTGATTTAGTGCTCCGGGTTTATTCTTGGTCTTCCAGTATGCAGGATATATAGGTAGTGGGAATACCTGAGGGTGATGCGATCATAAACAATTGTATAACCATGAAATTTCCATTCCTAGGAAGTGATGAAATGAGTCTGTATTTTAGGGACTCCACTCAGTAGAGAAGTGATCTGATCTTGGACCATATGTTGGACATTGATATGAATGTGACTCGGATGCAATGGGAAGATTAGATTTGCGGTTTTGATTTAATCAAGCATCTATGAGAGGTCCGCAAGATCTGGATTTGAGATGTTATCTCAATATCCAAGTCACTATATGTGGAATAATACAATCACTGTATCCTTATCTCCAAGTATCTGCGGAGAAAGCGCATTATCATTCAAAGAGTTCATGATAATTTCATTATTGATGTTATATACCCGAGCATTGAGAAAATTGATAATTAAATGTGATTTAATTGTCATGAATGATATGAATTTGATTCATATTATAAGGAGAGTTGTCTTAGATAAATAAATGTGATTTAATTATCAAAGATGTGAATAATATGAATGTGATTCATATTATTTGGGCACATGAGAATAGAGATCCGAGATGATTAAATGTGATTTAATTATCATAGATATGAATAATGTGGATAGCACTATCCATAAAAATCATAGATATTATACATGTGAATTATAGCTATTTGTAATTTACATTTGTAAATTAAATGTTGATTGGAATTGGATTCACATTGGACAGTTAATAGAAAATGTAAGTTAAATTTTATTTTGGGTTGTGAATGTGATTCATAATTTTTCAATGGAAAGATTGAAATATTAACAAAATAATTATGAATTATTTTTATAGAATAATTTATAACAAGTCTTGTTGTAATTATTGGAGATTTCCATGAAATAATATAATCTCATGAGACTACATTAGATTCCCACCAACTCCCATTAGGAAAGGATGATGTAATCTCCATTCCATAATCTCCATGCTTGATTAATTTAATTTGGGATTAATTTATATTGGTTTATCAATATATATTTAATATAAATTAAATTAACTATTGTTGCGTTTTAACAACAAAATCGTGGCCATTAAAGGAAACATAAATTAATGTGAGCCATTGGAATTGTGTTGTCTATGGATCCCAAAATACTATATAAGAAGAGGCACCCCTTTCTCTTCAAGTTACACAAATTGGAGACAACAACAATATGCTCTCTCTCTCTCTCTCTCATTCTCTACATGCCATCTTTCTCCCTCTCTCTCTTAGGGTTGTCCCCCAAGGAGCCCTAGAGAGAGTCGCTCTTGTCGCAGCATTGTCGTTATGCTACCGGGATGTTTGCTCATGGATATCAGTATCTTTCAGTGTGCCTCACTCGTGAAGAAGACATCGGATCTCGTGTGATGATATCAGGAGATTTGCAACTTAGATCATCAACATGGATTGTGAGAAGTACGTGTTTCATCAACGCATTCGCAAGTGTCTCCTCCATCAGATCTGACTTGAGACATGAAGTCTCTTCGTTTAGAGACTCAATCGCAACCACGCTTTAAGAGGTAACCCTAATACTTGTTGGTGTTTTAGATGAAACGATCCGAGAAGTGTTCTTGGATCATGTGGTTTCATAGCATCAAAAATTTTTTAATTTCTGCTGCCTCGAGCAACTAGTGCGACTAGTCTATCCCGATCGCATACGATGCGATCCTCACACTTCCGTGATGCGCTTAAGGACCTCACCATATCCTTCACAACTTGCACTGCTTATGAAGAACATGAATGAATTGACTCGGCGGATTGACTATCTGACCACTATCAAGACTTTGATCCCATCTCAGGTCGAAGCCATCCCCTACAACTTCAGACACAAGGAACAGGTAGCCAATAGCCCACCCACATCCGAGACAATTATGTCCCTTGATTTTAGATGTTTATCGGACTCCATTCATCTCATAAGCGGTAGGAAATTACAGCTATCTACGCACCAGTTGGGGTTGGGAGATCAAACCACTGAGAGAGCATCATCTTCCACATCATTTCCTTCACCACCAGTCGAGAGACCCAGTGTAGCAGCGCCGAAGTCTGGAGTTCCATCGCCTTCACTACCACCTTCACATCCACCAGGAAGATGTAGATCACTATCAGTAAGGGAGAATATACCAGTCACGAATTCTTCCACTACACCAGCAACAGCATCTCGTTCGATTTTAGATTCTATTTTTTCTTCTCCTATTTTGGAAAACATTGTACAGGCTGATTCTGGTCGTCCTGTTGTACATGGGGATTCCAATTTGAATAATGGAAATGAACGTTTGAATGTTTCGTCTAATTTTGTGCCATTTCCTTCAACTCTAAGTCTAGAAAAATCTAAAAAAATAGCACTATCTAATCATGGAGTGGTTGAGATCTCCAGAACATCTTTTTAGAGATACCACTCCTTAAGGCCATGGAATACATGCCTTCAGTGAAAAAGGGAATGAAGGAGGCATATATACAGAAGCATCAATCGAGGCATAATAGATGAAAGGAAATAGAAAAACACATCTTAACCATGGCCACAGTTCATACCACCAGTAATCTCCCACCCAAAAATAAAGACAAGGGATCACCTCACATCCGTTGTAATATCTTTGATCAAGAATTTGATCGTACACTTCTCTATGGAGGTTCCTCCATTAATCTCATGCCATCCTCTTTACTAACTGAATTTCGGTTAGGACCTCTTAAAACATCCAAGATGATCCTCTATTTTACTGATAGATTGATTAAGAGGTCAAGAGGTACTTTAGAGGACGTTATTGTAACAGTGTAGGGAATGAAAGTCCCTGTTGATTTTGTTGTCATGGATATGGACACACCTGCGTTGTTACTCCATATCCCGATCATACTAGGTCAACCATTCCTCTGAGTGGTCAAAGCAGTACTTGATTATGGTATTGGAGAGATCATCTTTCACTTCCGCAGTGACAAGGTGAAAATTGAGACGATCTCTGATCCTAGACCATCACCGCCACCAGCAGCAGATGAGACAGAGAAAGTTACATCAGAGCCAGAGGACTGTGATTTTCTTGTTGAATTCTAAGATACATATCTTTTCACTAATTTCATAGATACCAAAAGGACTCTCTGGAAAGCATAGACAACATGAGTTCCCTTGGTGGTCCAATTGAGCTAGTTGTTGGTGGGTAGTTTGAGCTGATTTCTGAGGATCAATCAGAGTTTTTGGAGGCAACTTCTAATATTCCTTTTGCACACTTCTCTGAGATTACTAGTGATGCACCTCCTTCTGAGATGTCTGAGTTATAGATATCTGATCCATTCGTTGAATTTCCTGAAATATGCACAGATGAGAGACATGTTTCTGAAATTATTGGTGAGATATTTGAGCTGTTAATTATCATAAGTGTCGAACATCCTAATGAGACCCTCCTCTCTGAGCAGAGAACATTCATTGCAGATCTATCAGAAATTTTACATGGTGAGCCGTTAGTAGCCAAGGTGGACAGCCATAGAGTACATATCACATATCGCCTACTAGTATAGTAGCAGTGGTTATTGTAGATCCGATTCAGACACCACCTAAGATAAAGGTTTTATTTTTAACGTAGAAATATGCCTTCCTTACGCCCCCCCCCCCCCAAATGTTTATGTTCATCCTTAGCTCGTAGTTGACCGCTGAACAAGAATCTTGTATGCTGTAGGTTCTTGAGAGAAACCTCAAGGTCATAGGATGGAATATCTCATATCTCCATGGGATTAGTTTAGCTTTGTGCTCGCATCATATCTACCGAGAGGATGATTGTAAACCCTCCCGTGAATGTCAGTGTTGTCTAAATCCAAATCTAAGGGAGGTTTTCATGAAGGAGATCAGAAATGTGTGATGCCAACTTTATATATCCCATTTCAGATTCCAAGTGGGTCAAACTTTAATTTTGGTCCTGAAGAAATCCGAGATTATTATCATAAAGAATGACCGTTGTGAGAAGATTTTGACCTGGGTACCTACTTCATGACGTGTCTGTGTGGATTACCGACGCTTGAAATCAGCTACCAAGAAGGATCACTTTTTGATGCCCTTTATTGATCAGATTATTGAGAGGTTGACATGGAAACAGTTCTTTTGTCTCTTGGATGGGTACTCGAGATATAACTAGATTGTTGTCGCTCCGAAAGACCAGGAGAAAACTACTTTCACTTGTTTGTTTAGTACCTACGCCTTTTGATGGGTGCCCTTTGGATTGTAACGCCCTCGCTACATTCCAAATGTGTATGTTGGTTGTTTTGTCGATATGGTGGGTAGTGTCCTTAAGGTCTTCATGGACAATTTCTCGGTCTACGTGGATAGTTTTGACACATTTCTTGCTCATTTAGAGCAAGTTCTTCAATGTTGTTCTGAGGTTAACTTAGTTCTCTCGTGGGAGAAGAGTCACTATATGGTGACTAATGGGATTGTATTGAGTCACGTCATCTCCAAACATGGTATGGAGGTTGACCCAGCTAAAATTGATGTGATTTCCAAGTTAGAGCCACCGCAGAATTCGAACCAATTGAGGTCATTTATGGGACACCTAGGGTTCTATAGGTAATTCATAAAGGACTTCAGCAAGATTGCCAGACCTTTGATTGAGCTTCTGTGCAAGGAGAGTGAGTTTGTTGTCGATAAGAAAGTTCTTCTTGCATTCAATCAGATGAAAGATATGGTTACTAGGGCTCCTGTCTTACAACCACCTGATTGATCTCTTCCTTTCGAGATCATGGCGGACGCCTCATACTTCACAGTTGGAGCTATTTTAGGACAGAGAAGGGAAGCGATAGCATTTGCTATACACTATGCTAGCAAGACTCTAAATGAAGCACAACAAAATTATACAATTACAAAGAAGGAGATGTTAGCAGTTGTGTTTAGGATAGAGAAGTTCAGATCTTACCTTATCGGTTCCTTCATTATTGTATACAAGAATCACACTGCCATACAATACTTACAGGCGAAGAAGGATGCCAAACCATGCCTTATCAGATGGATCCTTCTTCTCTAGGAATTTGATTTAGAGATTTGAGATAAACCTAAAGTGAAAAATGTTGTGGTGGATCACCTTTCCTGTATCACAGATGTAGAGACCTCTAGGCAGAACATGATCCCTGTTAGTCGATGGGTGGAGGCTATCCCCACCCGAGCTGTTGATAGTCGTACAATATGTTCCTTTCTTAAGGGCCACATTATTACGCGGTTCAGGATTCCCAAAATACTGATTTCAGATGGGGGAAGCCATTTCATTAATAGATTAGTAAAGAATCTTATAAAGGAGTATGCCATTGAGCACAAAGTTGTGTCTCCTTACCACCCCCAGACTAATGGCTTTGCAGAAATTTGAAATAGGGAGATCAAGATGATATTACAAAAACTTGTCGTCCGGATAGGAAGAACTGGTCCCAGATGCTGGACTCAATTCTATGGGCTTATCAGACGGTTTATAAGTCTCATTTGGGTATGTCTCCCTACAAATTGGTGTATGGAAAGCCTTGCCACCTGCCAGTGGAATTAATTCACAAATCTTTATGGGCACTCCGTGTAAGGGAATTGGATTTGAATAGATTACTGGAATTCCAAGACTTTGCATATGATAACTCACTCATGTATAAGGAGAAAGTCAAGTTTTGGCATGATAAACACATCCGAAGGACAACTTTCTCTCCTAATTAGAAAGTTTGGTTTTTTATGCTAAGTTGAAGTTGTTTTCAAGAAAATTGAAAAGCCAATGGTCAGGATTGTTCATTGTGAGAGTTGTGCGCGACAATGGGAGTATTGTCATATATGGGTTGTCATCTGACGGACAACCATTTGTTGTGAACGGATAGTGGCTAAAGCCATATCTAGATCATGATACATTCTTGTTCGTCATTGATAGTATATCTATGGTAGCAGATGATGATTCTTTGATTCCATCTTCTATGTATGATACATGAGCTGAATACCTCTTGTTTATCCTTTTGTTTCATTCTTTCTTCTTTTGTTTTATCACACCCCTTTCCGTGTATGTGTGTGTATGTTATACGTAGGATGCGCTTTATCCTAAGTATAGTGGGGTGAATGATTTCTGTTGTTCATATCATCTTTTTTTGTACAGTATGTCAATTATCTTAATTGGTTTTCCCTTTTGTACAGTCTTATAAACTTAGGACTACTTGATCTTAAGTATAAGGGGATCACCGACTTCTGGTCTTTTCATCTTTTCTTTGAGTCGTTATAGAATATGAGTCTTTTCACTTTTCTATACTTAGCACATGTTATGTCTTCCTTTGCCACTCTCTGATCACTATGAGGATATAGTTTGAGCTAAATATAGGGGATGTCGTATATATTGTATATATACTTTAGACATAACTCGTATTTTTAATTATGGTTATTTTAAAGATATGTATATAAATTCGTAAAATCCACGCGTGTGTATATAGACTTTGGTCACCTTTCATATTTACAAAAAAACAAAAAAATAAAAAAATAAAAAAAATAAATTATAAACTAAAAAAACAAAAACAAACAATAAAAAATAAAAACAAAATAAAATAAAAACAAAAATCCCATTATCTAAACAAATCATTTATATAACTATATATATTGCTAACCCTTTTTTTAAAAAAATCCCTAAAAACTACAAAAAAAACTATAAAAATTTGCATAATTAAAATTCCAAAAAAATATTTCTTTCACGTGTGCATCATTTTTTTTCAAAAATAGAAGTTCAGAATTGGAAAATTCTTTCAAAAAAAGATTTGCTTTCTTTTCTTTGCATTGTACATATATTTCTGGCATTTGCATGTGCATTTTTATGGATAATATTGATATTTAAACTAAGTCTGGAATAAAATTGAAGAATGGAGCTTAGTTAGACCTTAATATACTTAATTTAAGAGGGACCTTATCAGAACAAGAGTTAAGACTTTTCAGGTCCTATTGACATAATTCTTTGAGTCCGTAAGGCTATGTTCACATGTCATCGTGATTAGTTGAAGTAGAATATTTAACAACATGTGTACATTTCTTCCAAACTATGTCTTATCTTGGACAAGCACTCTACGTGTAGCTCTTCATGGAAGAGTGATGAATCTCGGATTCATCACTCTAAATCTCATTTATTAAGCTCAAATCCCTTAAATCAACCACATTTCTGCATTTATTCTGCACAATTAGCATTTATGCATATTCTCATAAGAATTGCATTTTATCCATAATTTCTGCACAAAATAAGAAGCCAGAAGTCTCTGCTAAAACTCACATGTAAATAGCCTAACTCTCCTGATTTTTAACTACTTCATGCTAACTCCGAATGAAACAAAACGACCTCCACTCTGTACATATCACTAACAAGAATAAATGAAAAATACAAAAAAAACACTAACCCTATTAAGTGGACCAAAAACCCAAACCCTAGTTTCAGGATTTTCGAACTAAAAGCCATATATCTTCCCCATCCAGTGTCTGATTTGATCCTACTCACTTTTAAACTAATATACATTCAATTACCTTCAAAACAAGACCAAGTTCAAGTGAATCGGAGCTCATATGTAAAAGTTGGGTTTTGGGCTTCTTTTGTGCATTGTGTATTTTAGCGGTTTTTGACCTGATATTTTATATACATATTTTCTTAATTAATAAAAATCCAAAAAATTAGATTTAGGCTTTATTTATCTTTAATTTTTCTATATTTTTTCTGAATTTTTTTCTGGTTTAAAAAATGACAAAAAATTACAAAACCCAAAAATCTAGGTATTCTATGTATATGGGATATCCCAAAAATATCACTTTGTGCATTTGATCGATTTTGGCTTTGACGTATTCATGAAAGTTGTAGATCTCATCGAGGCAAGCAATTTTCATGAAGGAATTTTTTTGATACGAGGTCATTTGCTATTTATTTTGCATTAGCGGTTTTTGGGCCTATTTTTATTCACTTTCTTTATAAAAAATTAAAAAATAAATAAATAATCGCACGTGCCATGCTCCTCTTAGACCCCCGCCACATGTCTAGATCTGGGTCGTCCGATCTCGATCGATCGGACGGCCCGCCCTCGTCTTCAACCTCGTGCCGCCCTTTCCCCTCTCTAACCTCCGCCGCCGATCACGCCAACCGACCACTCTGCAACCGCCTCCTCCGCTTCTCTCTCATTGCCAACGACATCCGCACACCTTGCCAACCATCTATGGTCTCACCCCCTTTCATATTTGAAGGACTCTGACCCCCCCCCCCCATCCCTCATCTGCCAATGGCTTAAGGTTCAACGACGGTGACAGCGTCGTAGTTTCTCGTCGGCGAGATACGAGGACCTCTGGTCCTCGTTGTGGCTGTGAACTCTCCTGCGTTGCCCCTGCTCCGGTCCTTGACCGTGGAGCCAATGACTTTGTCTTCTTCTCCGCCAACTCCGTCTCCATCAATGAACGCCATCATCAACGCCTCCTTCGACCTCCTACGCAAAGCGCTTCTTTGCACAAGCCTCCCCGCCCGTCTTCTACGACTCCAACGCCATCGTCGTTCTCCTCCGACAATGACCGACCATCCTCCACCGTCGACACTGCATCGCCACGCAACGTCCATCGTCACCAGGAGCGGCCCTCCTTCGCCAGAACCCCCTCGCCGCTGCGCTCAGCCACTCGCCACCGGGCGTCCAGCCCGAGACCCGCCACGTGCGTCGCACGTGGGGCGGGGGACGTCATCAGCTGCGTCATCCCCCGGGTCACGTGCTCCGCACGTGGCCATGGGGTAATTTGCAGTAAAGCTTCCGGAGGTCAACCTATTTGCACACAAGTCCCGCCAACCAAGGAGTACGTGCGATGCACGTGCTCATTTGGAAAAATTACAGAGAAACCTTGGTGTTCATGGTAATTGCATAATTTCGCCCACTGCATTATCTATTTATTATATTGTATTTGCATCTGTACCCTTGTCTTTATCCTTCATTTTAGACCTCTACATTGCATTATTTTATTTATCAAAAATTGGCATGTTGTTCATCTTTTAATTCTCCATATTTTGAGATATTGTGGTTATTTTTGTGATGAATGGTTAATTCACATTTATATAGTCTGGGAAAAACTGCAAACTTTGCCCAATTCGTGCTATTTAATTTTCCATTAATTAACAATTGTTACTAAAATTCTCCAAAAATCGCATATTATAGAGTTAATTGTTCTTGACATTGTACTCAAAAAGATTTGCATTTGCTTGCATACTTTGTCCTGTAAAAAATCATCTTGCATATTTTAGTATTTGATTTTTAATAGGTACTAGATCTCACATTTTCAAGGTTTAGGATTTTTTTGTGATCCATCACCTAGTGATAGATTTTAGATAATTTTATTCCCTGAAATTAAGTAGATTTAGTATTTATTATAGTTAAAATTGAAATTCATTTTGTTTGCATTTAAAAATTCTGAAAAAACTTATTTTGCATCCAAAAACTCCAAAACAATTATAGTGCATTCATTTTATCATAATCTACATTGTGGCCAAGTTTCGGATTTTTCGGACATCATTTGAATGTAATTTGCATTTTAGTCCCTAAAATAAGCCGAAATTGCATCTTGCATCCCTTATTTGCATTGAAAATACAAAAAAAGACCACCTTGAAAACCGTGCAACATTTTTGATAGACACCGCTCTAGGTTGTTCCTTTGCCTCCTTGTGATTGAACTTGGTACTTGCCCAAGTAAAATAAACATAAAACTACTTGATTAAGATTGACGAATAATAATTGTGGTATTTCTTAACCGATTCCGATCGCTGCCTACAACGCACGACATTATTCTTTTAGCACGAACATTATAAAAACAACTTTTTAAAGCCGCGATTTCCGGACTCATCAGATGGTGCCGTTGTCGAGGAGGCAAACGGCTTAGTTTTGTGTTTTGAAATTTCTTGTTCGATTTTCCGCATTCAGGTAGTCTGAGCCCCGAATTGTTCATTGTAAATCCCATTTATTTTCCTGCATTTATTTTTCTTGTCTTTTTTTATATTTTTGACTCATTCTCTTACATTATCTCTCTTATTTTTTTGCGAGGTACCCGGCGTACGTGGAGCGGTTTTTTAAGAAATCGACGCATCTTCACCGACATCCGTAAAGCCACAATTAAACTAAGATCGAGTCGAGTTGTGAGAGAGCGTAGAGTCTAGGTTTTTTAATTTCTGCAACTTTATTTTAAGTGCTCATTTACAGCGGTGTCCGTTTGGACTCTCGCGCATGTAAAAAGACCTTGAACATTTCTTTGGTGTGCCGTGGCATGTTTCACTCTCCGGTGAGGGTGCGGCCCGACTTGAGTGGCGATTAGGATAGACCTGCACATACGGCTCTCAGAGCATTTTTAATTTTTGATTGTGATTGTAGGATCTTAAGCCAAACTGCACTTTAATTGAGACACACATTAGATCATTCAACTTAGCCAAAAATTTAACTCAATTCTTTCCTGCTAATAGAACTTTCTGCCTTGGTGCGGTTTTCATCGGCTTGCACGCATTTAGAATAATTTTTCAATTCTGTATTGCATCCCACATGGAGATTGCGAGGAAGCACTGTAAGTCTTCTAACTGAGCATCCATCATTGTTTTCGCGTGCATCGGCTTTTTCCGAACTCCTCCCTCATGTTTTATCACATAATTATAAAGGAAATTGGGACTAGACGGTAGACGTGTATTTGTGCTCATATAATTTTTTAGTGATCGCCTCATTAAAATTGGGACTGCTAAATATAGCCGATCTTAATAACCCATAAAATCAAGAATTTTTACGGGAGAGCAACCCCGACCTTAGATGATTTTATTCTTCTGAGTGAGCGAGAGACGACACTTAAGGTTAGAACCAAGCTCCGACACCTAACAGCTCGCTAATTTTTTGCCAAGATTGATTTATCACCAACTAAAATTGAAAAGATAATAGCCGAACTCTTACAGCTTCATTGTGTGAGTTGGTGAATCTGGGGTTTGATTTGTGTTTGCATTGGTGTGCGTGAACCGATACAGAAAATCAAAAGCTGCACAAAAAATCTCTTGACTATCCCGTACGATCATCTCTTTCCTCTCTTGATTTAAACCTCATCATGGAACTCTTGTATAAAAACTCTTACAGACCCAGCCCCTCATTCCTTTCAACTCTTTTAGAAATGATCGAGAATTCATCAGAACTATACTATGAAAATGAATTCGTATCGGTTAGACCCAAAACACCTCCTCCAAGAGACTCTCAACCACCATCTCTTTTTACCAATCCGATCTGCTTCACGAATGTCAATCCTTTATTTTTGGACCAGATAGACCAACAACCAACTGAGGTCTCTACTTCTTCATATATCAATCCTCTCTACGCCGATCATACAGTTCATCCATCACATTCGGTGAATATCAATCCATCATTCCTGGGAGATGACAACCACATGAGCGAATTGAATACTTCTTCACCTTGTCGTTCGACCCTGCCTTGGAACACTAATGAACAATCATCATCTTGGATTGACCATGACAACCCCCTTTTCAGACATGACAATCATATAGAGGACTGGACTGAATACATAAAAACACAGGAACCCTGTATGCTGACTCCACCGTACCAAGATCCGACCACTCATGATCAAAGGAATAAATTTAACTCGGACCAACTCCACATATCTGGATCATATGAGCAGCCACCTTCCATGATTATTACGGAGATATTTTCTGAAAATAATGATCATATAATGGATATTACAAGAAACTCCTCTCCTAGCACATATAGAAAAATGGAAGATGAAATCATTGAATCACAAAAACACACATCGACTGCTCTCATTAGTCATCATTTTGAGGATGATATTTCGAGGATGAATAAAAGATTTGAATCAATGGAGGATAGATTGCAAAAATTCACCGACCATTTAATCACATTCTATGGTGACTCGGACAGTAAAATGAATGAGGAAATGATTGGATCTGAGAATGAAAATTATAAGGAAATCCAGAAACCTAGGGACGATTCTGACAATATCACTCCTACAGATTATTCCTTTAGAAATGACTATGCCACTGACTATCACTCTGAACACCAGAACCCCTGCTCATCTGAGGAACACACCACACCCCCACACCATACCGAAAACACCAAAAAAAGGAAATATTTGAAAACTACAAAAAAATAAAAATCCAGAAAATTTCATAAAAATTGAGAATGAAGACAACCTGAGGAATTTGGATCCTACTGTACGGGAAGCACTGGAAAAACACTTCATGTTTGAACTTCCCTTTATACAGGCCATTGAACACTTCCTCGACCTTAAAAGAATTATAATGGATAAATTAATGAACAAAAAGTCGAGTAGGATACGAACAAAGACTGAAAGACATATCTTGTCATTGGCCTCCTCCTTGGTGTTGAGGAGAAAATCCAAGAGCCGCATAGTGAAGCGGTTGCCCAGATTTGACTGTAAAATCAAAGACACAACTTTCACCCATGCTCGGATTGATGACAACTCACCTATCAATATCCTCCCGACCTCTATATTTCATGAACTCAAACTCGGACCGATTCAGAAGATACGAGAGATTGTTCAATTGGTAGACCGATCGATAAAGAGGCCGAGAGGAATCATTTCTATCATCATAAAATTCCAAGGTGCTCCGCTCAGAGTAGAATTCATGATCATTGATATTGAGCATCCAGGAGAATTCACCCAGTCTCTAATCATTCTCGGAAAGCTGTTCTTAGCATTGGCTAAGGCCATTATTGATTGTGAGACTCGGGAAATCGATGTTAAAGCATTGAAAGCACTTATATCGGACCATGTCTTTGAGGAATCACGATCTTCTGAGGAAACCCACGAAGTCCCTGACAGCCGCAACCATGAAGAGGTAGAAGAGCCCTACCATGATGCAACACCCGAGATAGCGGTTGTTGATGAGACTATTGGTTTAGAGACTCTCCCCCTTATTTCGATTCCCGAGGATCTCAAAATAAACAAATCCTTCTTCTATGATCCTGAGACTTATGCATGGTCATACCCTGGAGCAACAATCTCTGAATATCTTGACCAAATCATCCCAAATCGAGAATGCTCAAACATTCAAGAGACTAAGAACGGACACGCAAATCCAACACCGACCAAGGAGAATTCCAATAGCTATTCATCTGGATACTCAAGTCAACCGACACCTTCACGAAGAAATAAAAAGAGAATCACCTTTGACCTTTCGAAAGAAGAATCAGCTAATGATCCCTCATCAAGTCCGGAAAAGGTAGTGTACATGAGTGAAGTCTTTTCGGCAGCTCTAAAGCCATATCTTCGCAAGGATCCAAAAATCAATTCTCATTAGACAACTCCTGTTCCTAACTACTACTCATCCAAAGCTGATGCTCCTACCCTCTTCAAGTACACTAGAATTATTTCATATGAGCTGACTAAGATCGGTGCTTCTGAGTATTCATTCGAGGACAAACCGATTGACATCAAGAAGGAACGAATTCTGAGAAAACAATTGAAGAAACAAAAAGACCAGAATATTTGGAGTATGTCCACTTTCAAATACTATTCCTCTAAGGATAATACTGATGATGGATACATTTCATCTGACTCAAATACTTCATCCACTATCCATCATGATTTTTCTGAAGATGACACTGATAATAGTTGGGAATCATATGCTTCATCTCTGTCTCATCATTACGATCTTCCACTGCAGGCTCACAAGAAGATCAACCAAAAACCACCATAATCATCGGCTACCCACCCTCCCTCCCGACCACGTCGGTATCCTTGTACAACTTCTTCCTCTACTTAGGCCAAGGCCTAAGTATAGGGGGGACCGATGCCATTTGTATATACCATTTCTCTCATCACACTCCTTCTCCCGATCACTCCATTTCCACCCATCTCTTATACTTAGGCTGACCAGAGCCTAAGTATAGGTGGAACCGACACCCACCTGTACATACTCTCCTCATTTACATATCCCAACCGCTTCTTTTTTGCGTTCTTCTTCTATACTTAGACAGTTCACAGTCTAAGTATAGGGGGACGGACCATTGTATATAAATCTTTCACTCTCTTATGCTTAGCCCAAGCTATGTCTTCTTTACGCTTCTTGTGCTCTGAGGACACAGCACTCGCTAAGTATAGGGGGGGTCTGTATATATACTTTGTATATAATTTACCCACATCTCGTACTTTCGCATAAGTCCATATGTATTTACGGGTGATGAATCTGCGATTCGTCATCTTTATTCATTTATTTTAGCTTAAAATCCCTTATAAATTACCTGCATATAACGCTAACTCCATATTTTTACTAACTTGCATTTGTGTGTAAATATTGTACATTCCTCACTAATTTTAACCTAAAATAAATAAATAAAGAAAGAAAGGAAAAATAAAGAAAAGAAAATAAAAAAGGAAGACTGTATATAGGATGACCCAAACCCCGAGAGAAGGTCAAGACTTGACCTGATCGACCAGGAATAAAGTAGGGGAGATAGGGTCCTCAACCAGAAAATCCAAAAAAATGTGTTTCTCACTTATTTTGTGTATATCTGTATAAAACTGATGCTAATTTATTTGTACCTTAATTGACCCAAAATCAAATGACATTCAAAACCAAAGTTGTAAATAAAAATGCGTCCTAATTAATAAAAATGATTGCATAATTAAATCATGTACAGAATAAAAGTAGCCACACTTGGAAAAAGCCACTAAGCACTAATTGAAAGATCAATTCCGGCTCCATATGATATCAAATTGAACCAATTTCACTTCCATTGAATTCTAAATTAAATTATCTTCAAAGTGGCTGTGATTTCATAATTTTTGAAGTTACGGTTGAAAAGTCGGTTTTCCGGGGTGCTTTGTGCAATTTTCCCTTGTATTTTGAGCATATTGTATTTGTATATATATTTGTAAATTTTTTACTAATTACTTAAAATAAAAAATAAAAATAAATAAATAATAAAATTCTTAAAACAAAAAAAGCTAATTTCCCTATTTAGCCTTGTATATAATGTCGTATATGTATATAGTACATGTATATAGTTGTTATTTTTAACTAACCATCATAAAAAATAAAAAAATAACATTTTTTAATTCAAATAAATAAAGTGACGAAAATTCAAAAAAATTAGATAATTTTGTAAATAATTTTATCTTTCTATTTTATCTCTCATGTTATCTCTTCCACCAAAAAAATTCAAAAATTCATCTCTCTTATCTTCTTATCCAAAAATTCAAAAATTCCAATGTCTCTCTTTTCTATTTATATGGCTCCATCTCCCTCATTCCAACTTGATCAATCTTTAGATAGAGGAGCCCGATCTCCGAGAGAAATTTCGTCGAGGAAGTTGCCTAGCCTCCAAGCCGTCCGGTGACAGCGATTCGGCCTTGTCGAGGCGATTACGGTCCATTTTCCGCTCCTAAGGTGAGATCCAATTTTTTCTTCGCATTTCTATCTTAGTTGAATCGCATTTTATTTTGTCGCATTTTAGTTTTCATCGTCATTTTTGTTCCTCTAGATCTACAAAATTTCATCACGATTCTTATCCGCTCCGACTCGATTTTTCACCTCATCATCGTGATCTCTCCGCCTTCTATTTCTATCTCTCGCGATCTATCAACTCCGACCTCGTACGGTGGTCGGAGAATCGGATTCGAGTCCCTCATTTTTCGTCGAATCCCCATCCACGTCCCGATTTGTAGATAAATAAAAGAATCAATTTTTATCTAACGTTTGTTTTGCAGGGAAACATCAAAAGGATAAAAAATTAAAAAAATAAAAAAATCTTTATTCCTTCTTTCCTTATTTTCGTATTTACAAAAAAATAAGTAAAAAAAAAATTTGCTTCTTTTATGATCCACTGTTTACATAAAAAATAAAAAAAGAGGACGGCAGCCAGGAGGGTTGCCGCCCCCTCTCCCCCGCGCCATCCAGCCGCCCACGCCTCCCTCTTCCGCCGCTTGGGGCGGCGTCTCTCCGCCTCCAGCACCGCGAGGCGGCGCCGACCCCGTACCTCCTGGCCATCCCGCGCCTCCGCCCCGTCATCTACGGCAGTGTAGCGCACCGCCACCGCCTCTCAGCCGCGAGGGGCGGCGCCTCTCCGCCTGAGCCCGTCGCGTTCCCGGTCGTGCTGCCCCGCTCCTCCACCGACCTCAACGAGGCGGCAGCACTGCCTGCACCACACGCCAGCGCACTCGACTGCTCGCACACCAACCTTCTTTCTCGATCGCATCCCGCGCCCCCTCCTGCGTGCACACCCGCGCGCGCGGCTCATCCGCCTTCAGCGACCTTCAGCCACCATCGTCATCTTAAGAAAGAGGCAGCGGCCGAGCCCCCCTCTCTCCAGCAACCCACGTAGCCGCGCGGCCGCCATCCGCTCCTCCTTGCCGCGCCGCCATCGCCAACCCCGGCCGTTCTCCACGCCGCCGCCGTTGCATTGAGGAAGAAGAAGGGTGGCGGCCCCCTGTGGATTCCCCTTTGAAGTTACGAAAAGAGAGAACCCTATTTGGGGGATTGTTGACTAAAAAAAATTTTGGCGAAATTACAAAAGATCCCCCCAAGCTTCTTAAGATTACGAATACGCCCCTGCCAGAGTCTCAAACACATGACAAGCTCATGCTATATGAGTAAAATTGCGTTTTAGCCTTTTTATTAATTTTTATTATTTATTGAGGCAAAAACATTGACTATTTACATTTCAATGCAAAAAGTTTGATTATTTACATTTTAGTCCCTGAACTGCAAAACATTGAACTTGCACGATCTTTTGATTGAAATACATGTTATTTGGGATCCAAAAATTTTGAGAAAATTGTGCTATGCTCCTGATGTGATTATTTTATTAGCATAAATTTTCCATTACATTTCTCTTTCATATGGTATTATAAAAAAATCAAAAACATGCCATTTTTCCTTGCTTGAAATTCAGAAATTCACAAAAATTCGAAAATAGCTCCAAAAATTCTAAAAAAATTAGAGTAATTGTATTTCATTGTCTTTTAATTTCTGACAAATTTTCACGCATTAATTACTTATAAAACCCCAAAAAAATTAAAAAACATCGAAATTCTTATAAAAATCACAGAAAATTCTACAAAAATCCAAAAATTGCGATTTCAGTTCATGTCTGTAGATATATTCTTCTAGTTTGTCTTAAAAATAATTGCCAGGAGTTTTGGGCTTAATATATTTTCTTACTGTGCACATTACTCCAGGTTGTGCACATTTTCTTACTGTTTAATTTAAAGAAAAATACAAAAACATTTGAAAATTCCACAAAAATTCTCAAAAAACATTTTAAAACTTTTAAAACCCAAAAATATTTTCTTTGGATTTTCCTGAGCATTTTTGACTAATTGAAAAAAATTGCAAAAAGAGTTGGTGTGCATATTTCTTGAGTTTAATCACATTGTTTGTTATTTTTGAAAATTAAAAAAATTGCACAAAAAAACACTAAAAATTTGAAAATCAGAAAATATAAAAAATAGAAATAAAAAAATAAAAAGATAAAAAAATCACAAAAAACCAAAGATAGTTGTCCTTTGAGATTCCTGTTTTCTTTTAATTAGTTTCTGATTAATTGAATAACCCTCGGGAATTGTAGCCTCCCTGAGTTCGACCCTGTCCGCTATACAGGTTAATAAGTAGCAAAAATAAAAAAAAATAATCTTTTGTTGACACGTGATTTTGGGGATAAACAACGACCTTTTTACCAATAACTTTCCAACCCTAGAAAAACGCCCTCTACAAAATGGCGCCGTTGCCGGGGAGGCACGGCGAGGGTAGTTAGGTTTCTCTCTTGACCTGCTATTCTTGGTTGTAAATACATGTTTATCTGTTTGCCACATTATTCCATTGTTCATATCCATTGCATTCATTTCATCATTTTCTCATATTTGAAAATTGTGTTTCTTACACATTGTCTTTTCTTTTTCTTGCGAGGGCCCGCGGAGCGAAGGAGGCGATCCTAGGAGAGCCGAAGCACCCAAGCGACGTGGAGGCGGCTTGATTCTTCACCAAACCGCAGGATAGCGTGAGAAGAGGAGAAGAAAATTGAAAGAGCCGAAAAAAAAAGAGAGAAAGAGAAAAGAGAGAGAGAGAGAGAGAGAGTCTTTATTTTCTAGCATTTGAACTCTTGTAAACGGACATTCATTTGTTGCAGGGTCTATTTCGCCAAGTGCCGGTGCACTTGGGGGACCTCATCGGTTTTGTTTTCATCACCTTTATTTTCTTTATTTTCCGCGGATTTCGAAAGCCACCTATTGATTTCTTTAATTAATTTGCTTGAGCCAGGTAATTAATTAGGTCCAAACACCCTAAATAAGAATTTCTGTGCCTATAGAGTAGATCGTAATTTGGACTTAGTCAAATTAACTTGTTCTTGCCCGTTAATAGAAGTTATCATCTAGGACGATTTACTTGCATTTGCATATATGTTAGTTTATTTTCTGTATTTAAATTCTGCGCGATCACTTACATGTAGAGTGTTGGCGACAAGGTACGCATCTCTAACCCCTGCATGCATCATCGTTTTTAATCGCGCATTGGCATTGCCGATCTCCTTCCTCGTTTTTACTCACATAAGTTACAAAGGAAATTGGACCCTCGGTAGGCGATTCGTTGAATATACTTAAACCAAGTGATAATTGCTTAAAATTTGGAACTCCTAAAGGAAACTCGACCCTAAAAAAAGACAAGAAAAAAATCATTGTTTTGGGGAGAGTAACCCCCTCATTGTATTCGTTTTAGCTTGCTCGCGTACACACTAAGGTTAGTGCCCAAATCCCATAATTCAACCTAAGTGTTTGTACAACTTTATGATTATCACCTAACTCTAAAACAGACAAGATTAAGAGACCGAACCTTCACGGTCTTCACATTGTGTTGAGTTGGTGAATTGGGGGTTTGTATTGTGTTTGATTGCTTGTGTGCATATCAGATCTTTCTGTGCATTTATGCCTTTTTCTCCATATCTTTTGGCTTGACCCTCGTGCTCTCCCATCTTTTGTTTCGAAGATGGTCGACTGGAGTTATTCTAATCCGATCTTCGTAGATACCTCGTACTCTCCAGACGATCCACCTTTCCTTTTCCAGGAGTATCTTCCTCCTGATGTTTGTGCATATCCGCCTAACCCATTATTTCAGGAGACGGAGGACTTTGATTTTCACCCACCCTCATTCAAACCACCCGATCCTGGGATTTTGGAGTCACCTTTCATGATTTCCACACTTAACACATTGAATCAAATGGTGGAGCATATGAATTCGAAGATTTCCAATTTTATTAACATAAATGAGAGACAGAACGCTGCTCCAATATTTGAGGATATTGATTCACTCGAGGATAATCATGAGAGCTTGAAATCATCCAAAATACAAAAAAAATGAGAAAATTTTGAAAATAGAAAAAGATTCTGGGAGACATATTATTGATTCATTTTGTGAGAAAAGAACCCAAATGCCTGATCATTTACCCACACAGCCATGTCCCAACTTAGATCCCGAGGATGCCACTGTACAGACTGCTCTTGGCAATCCTCATGTAAATGCTGATTTCGACCTCCTCCCTTGTATGGATGAGGTCCAAAAATTCAAAAAAATATTGACTAAACCCGAAGTGGTGGCCACCCATCATGAGATCATTAAAGCCCCACTTCAACAGGCCATGACAGATTTATCTACTCCTCAACACAAGAAGAGAAAGAGAAGGAGAAGATCTGAGCATCACATCTTGACCATGGCCACTGCCTATGCCATCTCTCACCGTCCATATTTTAAGAAAGGGAACACGACCACACCTCTTGTGAGTTGCTCCATATCTGACTACTCTTGTGATAACACTCTCCTTTTCGGCGGTTCGTCAATCAACATAATACCCTTCTCTATGGTACAGTCTCTTCATCTTGGGCCTCTCAAGAAAACCAGGATTCAATTTGCTGATGGATTTATCAAGAAGCCGAAGGGTATTTTAGAAAATGTTGTCATTATTATTCAGGGCATGAATTTCACTTCGGATTTTGTTGTAATGCCCATGGAGACCTCCACCCCTGTGGAGCACCCTCCAATCATCCTGGGACGGCCTTTTCTTGCCTCTGCGGGAGCCGTTATTGATTATGGTTCAGGAGAGATTCGCTTCCGTTCTGATGTAGGGAGCGATGTGTTAATCACTACACCCACTACCATCCAGAAACCCGTATCCCATGAGAGCCCACCCGTGTTAGACAACCCCAAGGACTTTGATCATGATGATACTACAAGAGATTTTTGCTATATGATGGATGATACTGAGACCCGAGAATTCCTCTTCAAGGAGGAGGACTTGGAAAGCATAGACCTTGGAGTTCCCTCTTCTGGTACGTGGCGATGCATTGATGACATCCGCGGGATTTACACGATAGACACCCTAGACCTGAAGGCAGATTCTGAGATTAGACAGGACAGACATGATTCGACTATTTTCACTGATAAGTCCGTTCCTACTCACCCTGATAAAGAAGAGACCGATCAGGCCAAATTTGAATTGATTGCTTCTATAAAGGAATTTGGGCATTTTGATAAAGATGATGATCCGGTAGAGGCTCACCAGGCTGAAATTGATCCTACTTTTTCTGATAATGATTTCGAGCCATTCTACTTTGATGTTTGCGAGACTTCCCAGGAAGGACATGATCACACTACTTCCAATAATCGGTTTAGGCCTGCACAATCTGAAACCGCTGAGGATATATTCTTGGTCGATCCTACACAGTTTATGTCTAATGATGATCCCAATATCGACCTACACCTTGTCAAATCCATACCTCATCGGTCCCGCAAGAAGGCTCGCTTTCGACCTTCTTAACCTTTGTACATCCACTCCTCTTGTATATCCTTTCGTTTCACTCTGTCTTCTCCCGTTTTATCATTCACCCCTTTTCCGTGTGTGTGTGTGTGTATATGCTATACTTAGGATGTGCTTTATCCTAAGTATAGGGGGGTGAAGGATTTGTGTTGTTTATATTCGTCCTGTTTATCACCCTTGTTGTTGTTGCCTATACTTAGGGATACTCTACCCTAAGTATAGGGGGGTGATGTTGTTCATATCGTGTCTTTGTGAGTCTGTACATTCTCTTCATCGGTTTTCCCCTTTGTACATTCCACTATACTTAGGATTACTTGATCCTAAGTATAGGGGGATCACCAACTTCTCTTCATTTTTTCTTTGAAACGTTGTAGCATAGGAGTCTTTTCACCTTTCTTTGCTTAGCACGAGTTATGTCTTCCTTTGTCGCTCTCTGATCACTATGAGGACATAGTTCGAGCTAAGTATAGGGGGTGTCGTATATATTGTATATATACTTTAGACATAACTCGTACTTTTAAATACATTTATTTGGGGGGTTATGTGTATATTTTAAAAAATCCACGTAAAAAACAAAAAAAACAAACAAACAAAATAACAAACAAAAAAACAAACAAAAAATAAAAAAATAAATAAAACAAAACAAAAAAACACAAAAAAATAAAAACAAAAAAAACAAAAAAAATCAAAAAACAAAACAAAAACAAAAAAAAGGGAAGAGAGAGAGAGAAAAACAAAAACAACAAAACAAAAAAAACAAAAAAACAAACAAAAACAAAAAAACACAAAAAAAAACAGCAAAAAAATCCCTTGTATATACTTGTATATATTACTAACCCTTTCTCCTTTAAAAAAATCTACAAAACCAAAAATCCTAAAAAATTGCATAAAAAAACTTTCTTTCACGTCTGCATTTTCCCTCAAAAAATCCATGAAAAGTTCAAAATTGGAAAATTGTTTAGAAAAATGGTTCTTTTCACATGAGCATCATTCTTTTCCAAAAAAAAAACTTTCTGCATTGTTCATATTATGCATTTGCATGGGCATTTTTCAGGATAGTATTGATATTTAAACTATGTATGGAATAAAATTGAAGAATGGAGCTTAGTTGGACCTTAATCCACATAATTCTCAAAGGAACTTCACCGAGAAATAGGATTTTAGAAGCTTCATGTCTTTGACTTAATTCTTTGAGTTCCACATGACAATGTGCATCATTTGACCCTTAGTGTCTAACCTGGTCTCTTCATTCTGGGTACAACTCTGGAATAGCGAATTAATTTGTACTCCCGCACTATGCACTTAGCTCAACTCAGACGGGATGTTGGAAGACTGTGTGAGTTTCTTTTCTGCTAGCGTGGAAATCTAAAGACCGGAGTACGGGTTGAAATAAAGCTTCGGAAAAGGGATGGACGGCTGGGCACAATTTTTTTCTAAGACCCCAAAACATGTACGGAAAAAAAGATTCTATATCCGTAGGGGCACAACAAGATCCAAGCAGAACCACCAAAACTCCAAATACAAAGAAGCTACTACAAAATAAATATCTGACCAAAAAGGTCCGAGCTTCAAGAAAACCTGCAGATCTTGGTGGAGACTCGGCTACACTGGCCAGCTTCACGAGGAGAGGTGACTACACTAACCACCCTCCAGTTCTTTTCTCATTCTTCTAACTTCTCCCCCAATTCGATTGTGAACACAGCACGACAGACCTTAGAAGGAAATACCTGACTCCCCGAGGACGAGTTATTGGAGAGGAGATTTACATGGTAGTCCGGCATTCTGGATGGGAAGAGCTAAAATTTTTCACACACATGAGTCGATTGTTCAATGTTCATAGGGTATGCTTTGGGAAGAGGATCGATCTAAGATGACTTCTGGGCCAAAACTGTGACAATGATGTGTAGAACTTGAAGGCTGTTGGTTTTAAAATTCTAAATCTCACAGAAGTTCCGACACACAAATAATCCAAAGATCCGACAGAGCTCCAAACTACAATTTTATGAAGATAATTTTAATACTCAATATTGTCCTACTTTCTTTATTTTCCCTTTCTTATTCTTCTTCACTTATCCTTTCAAATAAGTGTTTGCTAAAAGACTAGCAAAGGTAAAGCATAGGGGGATGATGAATCTGCGATTCGTCATCTTTACATTTATTTTAGCTTAAAATCCCTTATAAAACACCTGCATATAACGCTAACTCCATATTTTTACTAACTTGCATTTGTGTGTAAATATTGTACATTCCTCACTAATTTTAACCTAAAATAAATAAAAAATAAATAAAGGAAAAATAAAGAAAAGAAAATAAAAAAAGGAAGACTGTATATAGGATGACCCGAACCCCGAGAGAAGGTCAAGACTTGACATGATCAACCAGGAATAAAGTAGGGGGAGATAGGGTCCTCAACCAGAAAATCCAAAAAAATGTGTTTCTCACTTATTTTGTGTATATCTGTATAAAACTGACGCTAATTTATTTGTACCTTAATTGATCCCAAATCAAATAACATTCAAAACCAAATTTGTAAATAAAAATGCATCCTAATTAATAAAAATGATTGCACAATTAAATCATGTACAGAATAAAAGTAGCCACACTTGGAAAAAGCCACTAAGCACTAATTGAAAGATCAATTCCGGCTCCATATGATATCAAATTGAACCAATTTCACTTCCATTGAATTCCAAATTAAATTATCTTCAAAATGGCTGTGATTTCATAATTTTTGGAGTTACGGTTGAAAAGTCGGTTTTCTGGGGTGCTTTGTGCAATTTTCCCTTGTATTTTGAGCATATTGTATTTGTATATATATTGTAATTTTTTTACTAATTACTTAAAATAAAAAATAAAAATAAATAAATAATAACATTCTTAAAACAAAAAAAGCTAATTTCCCTATTTATCCTTGTATATAATGACATATATGTATATAGTACATGTATATAGTTGTTATTTTTAACTAACCATCATAAAATAATAAAAAAATAACATTTTTTAATTCAAATAAATAAAGTGACGAAAATTCAAAAAAATTAGATAATTTTGTAAATAATTTTATCTTTCTATTTTATCTCTCATGTTATCTCTTCCACCAAAAAATTCAAAAATTCATCTCTCCTATCTTCTTATCCAAAAATTCAAAAATTCAAATGTCTCTCTTTTCTATTTATATGGCTCCATCTCCCTCATTCCAACTTGATCAATCTTTAGAGAGAGGAGCCCGATCTCCGAGAGAAATTTCGTCGAGGAAGTTGCCTAGCCTCCAAGCCGTCCGGCGACAGCGATTCGGCCTTGTCGAGGCGATCACGGTCCATTTTCCGCTCTTAATGTGAGATCCAATTTTTTCTTCGCATTTCTATCTTAGTTGAATCGTATTTTATTTTGTCGCATTTTATTTTCATCATCATTTTTGTTCCTCTAGATCTAAAAAATTTCATCACGATTCTTATCCGCTCCGACTCGATTTTTCACCTCATCATCGTGATCTCTCCGCCTTCTATTTCTATCCTTCGCGATCTATCAACTCCGACCTCGCACGGTGGTCGGAGAATCGGATTTGAGTCCCTCATTTTTCGTCGAATCCCCATCCACGTCCCGATTTGTAGATAAATAAAAGAATCAATTTTTATCTAACGTTTGTTTTGTTGGGAAACATGAAAAAGATAAAAAAAATAAAAAAATCTTTATTCCTTCTTTCCTTATTTTTGGATTTACAAAAAAATAAGTAAAAAACATTTTGCTTCTTTTATTATCCACTGTTTACATAAAAAAAAAAAAGAGGACGGCAGCCAGGAGGGGCGCCACCCCCTCTCCCCCGCGCCATCCAGCCGCCCACGCCTCCCTCTTCCGTCACGTGGGGCGGCGCCTCTCCGCCTCCAGCACCGCGAGGCGGCGCCGCCCCGTACCTCTTGGCCATCCCGCGCCTCCGCCCTGTCGTCTACGGCAGTGCAGCGCACCGCCACCGCCTCTCAGCCGCGAGTGGCGGCGCCTCTTCGCCTGAGCCCGCCGCGTTCCCGGTCGTGCTGCCCCGCTCCTCCACCGACCTCCACGAGGCAGCAGCACCGCCTGCACCACGCGCCAGCGCACTCGACTGCTCGCACACCGACCTTCTTTCTCGGCCGCATCCCGCGCCCCCTCCTGCGTGCACACCCGCGCGCGCGGCTCATCCACCTTCAGCGACCTCCAGCCGCCATCGTCATCTTAAGAAAGGGGCGACGGCCGAGCCCCCTTCTCTCTAGCAACCCACGTAGCCGCGTGGCCGCCATCCACTCCTCCTTGCCGCGCCGCCATCGCCAACCCCGGCTGCTCTCCACGCCGCCGCCGTTGCCTTGAGGAAGAAGAAGGGTGGCGGCCCCCTGTGGCTTTCCCTTTGAAGTTACGAAAAGAGAGAACTCTAGTTGGGGGATTTTTGACTAAAAAAAATTTTGGCGAAATTACAAAAGATCCCCCCAAGCTTCTGAAGATTACGAATACGCCCCTGCTAGAGTCTCAAGCACATGACAAGCTCATGTTATATGGGTAAAATTGCGTTTTAGCCTTTCTATCCATTTTTACTATTTATTGAGGCAAAAACATTGACTATTTACATTTCAGTGCAAAAAGTTTGATTATTTACATTTTAGTCCCCAAACTGCAAAACATTGAACTTGCATGATCTTTTGATTGAAATACATGTTATTTGGGATCCAAAAATTTTGAGAAAATTGTGCTATACTCCTGATGTGATTATTTTATTAGTATAAATTTTCCATTACATTTCTCTTTCATATGGTATTATAAAAAAATCAAAAACATGCCATTTTTCCTTGCTTGAAATTCCAAAATTCATAAAAATTCGAAAATAGCTCCAAAAATTCTAAAAAAATTAGAGTAATTGTATTTCATTGTATTTTAATTTCTGACATATTTTCACGCATTAATTATTTATAGAACCCCAAAAAATTAAAAAACATCGAAAATCTTATAAAAATCACAGAACATTCTACAAAAATCCAAAAATTGCGATTTTAGTTCCTGTTTGTAGATATATTCTTCAAGTTTGTCTTAAAAATAATTGCCAGGAGTTTTGGGCACTTAATATATTTTTAAGTTGTAAATTACTCCAGGCTGTGCACATTTTCTTACTGTTTATTTTTTAGAAAAATACAAAAACATCTGAAAATTCCACAAAACTTCTCAAAAAACATTCAAAACTTTTAAAACCCAAAAATATTTTCTTTGGATTTTTCTGAGAATTTTTGACTAATTGAAAAAAAAATGCAAAAAGAGTTGGTGTGCATATTTCTTGAGTTTAATCACATTGTTTGTTATTTTTGAAAATTAAAAAAAATTGCAAAATCAAAATCACAAAAAATTTGAAAATCAGAAAATATAAAAAAATAGAAATAAAAAAATAAAAAGATAAAAAGATAATAAAATCACAAAAAACCAAGGATAGTTGTCCTTTGAGATTCCTGTTTTCTTTTAATTAGTTTCTGATTAATTGAATAACCCTCGGGAATTGTAGCCTCCCTGAGTTCGACCCTGTCCGCTATACAGGTTAATAAGTAGCAAAAATAAATTTGTTGACGCGTGACTTTGGGGATAAACAACGACCTTTTTACCAATAACTTTCCAACCCTAGAAAAACGCCCTCAACAACGGGGTGGGTAATTAATTTGAAAAAAAAGAAGAAAAAGAAGAGAAAAGAAAAGAAAAAGGATTTTTGATAGTAACACTGACTTTACCCAAAAAAATTGAAAAAATGGCTTCTTATTCATTCATTTATATATATATATAATTGTCTGCATTTCACACACCTTCACTTCATCCAGCATCGCGTTCATCTGCATCTGTGAAAAGTCATTGGATTATGAACCAAGTTATGAGCAGAAACCGAGAGTGATCTGGACTTGACCTTAATCCACCTAATTTTCAGAGGAACTTCATCGAGAAATAGGATTTTAAGAGCTTCAGGTCTTTTGACTTAATTCTTTAAGTTCCACATGACAATGTGCAGCGTTTGACCCTTACTATCTAACCTGGTCTCTTCATTCTGGGTACAACTCTGGAATAGGGAATTAATTTGTACTCTCGCATTATGCACTTAGCTCAACTTAGACGGGATGTTGGAAGACTGTGCGAGTTTCTTCTTTGGTAGCGTGGAAATCTAAATACTGGAGTACGGGTTGAAATAAAGCTTCGGAAAAGGGATGGACGGCTGGGCACAATTTTTCTAAGACCCCAAAAAAATGTACGGAATAAAAAGATTCTATATATGTAGGGGCACAACAAGATCCAAGCAGCACCACCAAAAATTCCAAATATAAAGAAGCATTCTACCAAATAAAATCTGACCAAAAAAGTCCAAGCTTCAAGAAACATGCAGATCTTAGTGAAGACTCGGCTACACTGGCCATCTTAACAAGGAGAGGTGACTACACTGGCCACCCTCCAGTTCTTTTCCCCTTCTTCTAACTTCTCCCCCAATTCGATTGTGAACATTGCGCGACAGACCTTAGAAGGAAATATCTGACTCCCCGAGGACGAGTTACTGGAGAGGAGAGGAGCATGGTAGTCCGACATTCTGGATGGGAAGAGCTAGAATCCTTCACACACATGAGTCGATTGTTCAATGTTCATAGGGTTCACTTTGGGAAGATGATTGATCTAAGATGACTTCTGAGCCGAAACTGTGATAATGATGTGTAGAACTTGAGGGCTGTTGATTTTAAAATTCTAAATCTCACAGAAGCTCCGACACACAAATAATCCAAAGGTCGGGTTTTAGTTTCATTTTCACCTTCAGCTCATGGTCTTGGTATGGAACCCAATCTCTTTTCACCTCATGGCATGTCTTTTTGATGCTCAGGGATGAGCATGGTTTAAGTATGGGGGGTGATGAATCTAAGATTCATCACTCTAAATCTCATTTATTAAGCTCAAATCCCTTCAAATCAACCGCATTTCTGCATTTATTCTGCATAATTAATATTCATGCATATTCTCATAAGAATTGCATTTTATCCATAATTTCTGCACAAAATAAGAAACCAAAAATCTCTGCCAAAATTGACCTGTAAATAGCCTAAATCCCCTGATTTTTAACTCCTTCATGCTAACTCCGAATGACACAAAACCACCTCCAGTGTGTACATATCACTAACAAGAATAAATGAAAAATACAAAAAAATCACTAACCCTATTAAGTGGACCAAAAACCCAAACCCTAGTTTAAGTATTTTCAGAATAAAAGCCACATATCTTCCCCATCCAGTGTCCGATTTGATCGTACTCACTTTTGAACTAATATACATTCAATTATCTTCAAAATAAGACCAAGTTCAAGTGAATCGGAGCTCATATGTGAAAATTGGGTTTTGGGCCTCTTTTGTACATCGTGTATTTTAGCGGTTTTGACCTGATATTTTATGTGCATATTTTCTTAATTAATAAAAATCCAAAAAAATTAGATTTAGGTGTCTTTATTTATCTTTAATTTTTCTATATTTTTTCTGAATTTTTATCTGGTTTAAAGCTGACAAAAAAATTACAAAACCTAAAAATCTAGGTATTCTATGTATATGGGATATCCCAAAAATATCACTTTGTGCATTTGATTGATTTTGGCTTTGATGTCTTCATGAAAGTTGTAGATCTCATCGAGACAAGCAATTTTCTTGAAGGAAATTTTTTGAAGTCATTTGCTATTTATTTTGCAATTTACAAAACAATTTTTTCTCGATTTTCTAGTGCTGACACGTGGCCGCCCCTAAGGTCGCCACGTGTCAGTGGTTTTTGGGCTTCTTTTTATTCACTTTCCTTATAAAAAAATTAGAAAAATTAAATAATCGCATGAGCCCCCAGGCACGTCTCCGCACGTGCCACACCCCTCTCAGACCACCGCCACATGTCTAGATCTGGGTCGTCCGATCTCGGTCGATCGGACGGCCCGCCCTCATCTTCAACCTCGCGCTGCCCTTTCCCCTCCGTAACCTCCGCCGCCGATCACGCCAACCGACCGCTCCGCAACCGCCTCCTCTGCTTCTCTCGCATCGCCAACGACATCCGCACACCTCACCAACCATCTCCAGCCTCACCCCCTTTCATATTTAAAGGACTCCGACCCCCCTCCCCCCCCCCCCCGATCCCTCATCCGCCAATGGCTTAAGGTTCAACGACGGTGACAGCATCGTAGTTTCTCACCGGCGAGATCCGAGGACCTCAGGTCCTCGTTACGGCTGCGACCTCCTCACCTGCATTTCCCCTGCTCTGGTCCTTGACTGTGGAGCCAACGACTTCGTCTTCTTCTCCACCAACTCCGTCTTTATCAACGAACGCCATCATCAACGCCTCCTTCGACCTCCTGCGCAAAGCACTTCTTCGCGCGAGCCTCCCTGCCCGTCTTCTACGACTTCAATGCCATCGTCTTTCTCCTTCGACAACGACCAACCATCCTCCACCATCGACACTGCATCGCCACGCAACGTCCATCGTCACCAGGAGCGGCCCTCCTTCGCCAGAACCCCCTCGCCGCTGCGCTCAGCCACTCGCCACCGGGCATCCAGCCTGAGACCATGCCATGTGCGTCGCACGTGGGGCGGGGGACGTCATCAGCTACGTCATCCCCAGAGCACGTGACCGCGAGGTAATTTGCATTAAAGCTCCCGAAGGTCAACCTATTTACACACAAGTCCCGCCATCCAAGGTGCACGTGCGACGCACGTGCTCCCTTGGAAAAATTGCAGAGAAACCTGGTGTTCATGGTAATTGTATAATTTCCCCCCACTGCATTATTTATTTATTATATTGTATTTGCATCTGTACCCCTATCTTTATCCTTCATTTTAGACCTCTACATTGCATTATTTTATTTATCAAAAATTGGCATGTTGTTCATCTTTTAATTCTCTACATTTTGAGATACTGTGGTTATTTTTATGGTGAATGGTTAATTCAATTTATTTATTCTGGAAAAAGCTGCAAAATTTGCCCAATTCGTGCTATTTAATTTGCCATTAATCAACCATTATTCCTAAAATTCTCCAAAAATCGCATATTGTAGAGTTAATTGTTCTTGACATTGTGCCCAAAAAGATTTGCATTTGCATGCATACTTGTCTTGTAAAAAATCATCTTGCATATTTCAGTATTTGATTTTTAATAGGTACTAGATCTCACATTTTCAAAGTTTAGGATTTTTCTGTGATCTATCACGTAGTGATAGATTTTAGATAATTTTATTCCCTGAAAATAAGTAGATTTAGTATTTATTATAATTAAAAATTGAAATTCATTTTGTTTGCATTTAAAAATTTAGAAAAAAATTATTTTGCATACAAAAATTCCAAAAAAATTACAGTGCATTCATTTAATCATAATCTACATTGTGGCCAAGTTTCGGATTTTTCGGACATCATTTGAATGTAATTTGCATTTTAGTCCCTAAAATAAGCCGAAATTGCATCTTGCATCCCTTATTTGCATTGAAAATACAAAAAAAGACCGCCTTGAAAACCATGCGAGATTTTTGATAGACACCACTCTAGGTTGTTCCTTTGCCTCCTTGTGATCGACCTTGGGACTTGACCAAGTAAAATAAACATAAAACCACTAAATTAAAATTGACGAATAATATTTGTGGTATTTCTTGACCGATTCCGATCGCTGCCTACAACGTACGACATTATTCTTTTAACACGAACATTATAAAAATAACTTTTTAAAGCCGCGATTTCCGGACTCGTCAAAGAGCTAGTGAGGAGGCAGAATCTTTTGGCTTGGAGCAGCATACAAGGGTAGTACATCTAGGTGGAACCTCTCATCCTCCTCTAGGGAGGGAAGTGTGTCTCAACCTGTCTAGTGGCATTGAGGTCTAAAGACAGGATGGTGTGGGGTTGCAATAATGCTTCAAAAGAGGGATAGTCTACTAAATCAAGAGGAAAAGCTCTTTATGTACATGCTTCATCTTGTATATATTGTCAAAAAAAGAAAAAAGAAAAAATGCAGAATCTCCAAAAAGTGGGCAAGCCTGATTGAAAAGCAAAATGCCTTCTAGAGTGTATATACAAGTGAAAAATATATAAATAAGAGCTTCAAAGTCAAATTTTTGTAAGCTTGGAGCAGATGACCTGACTACACTAGTCATGCATCTAAGGATAAATAGCTACACTGGCTACCATCCATTCTCTTCTCCGTCTCCTCTTCTTGAGCTAGTTGTACTTGAACTTAGAAGGTAATATCCCCGCTCCTCATGGAAAGAGTTGCTAGAGCGGGGGACTAGATTACCTTGTTGAGAGGTTGTTTCTTTGCTACTTTTGAGATGGAGAGTTATATTTCACTTAAAGCGTACAAGTAAAGATTCATGGTCATAAAAATTTGTGTAAATTTGTGTATGTAGACTTGTTTTGACTTGACTGTTGAGGCGACTTGAATAGGAGTCTTATGGAACTTGAAGGTTGTTAGGTTTTAAATCCATTAGCCAATAAGGTTCCGCATCACTAATAATACAAAAGTCTGACAAAGCTCCAAACTAAAAATTTATGAAGATAAGTTTAATACTCAAAATTGTCCTAATTTCTTTATTTTTCCTCTCTTTTCTATTATTAACTTATTCTTTCAAATAATTGTTTGCTAAGGGACTAGCAAAGGTAAAGCATAAGGGGATGATGAATATGCATTTCATCATCTTTATTCATTTATTTTAGCTTTAAAGCCCTTTTAAAATACATGTATATATCGATAAATCCATATTCTTACTAACGTGCATCTAGGTGTAAATATTGTACATATATTATAATTTTAACTTAAAATAAATAAATAGAGGAAAAATAAAGACAATAAATTAAAAAAAGATAAGATTGTATATATGTAATAGATACATGTTGACCCTAACCTCGAGAGAAAGTCAAGACTGGACCTTATCGACCAGGAACAAAGTAGAGGGAGATAAGGTCCTTAATCAGAAAATCCAAAAAAATGTTTTGTAAGTACTTCTCATTTATTCTGTGCATATTTATATAAAACTAACACTATTTTATTTGTACATAAATTGACCCCAAATTAAATAATTTTCAAAACAAAAGTTATGTATAAAAATATTTACTAAATAATAAAAATAATTGCAAAACAAAATCACGTACAGAATAAAAATAACCACATTCGAAAAAAGCCATAAATTGATAATTAAAAGACCAGTTCTGGCTCTATATGAACTCGAATTAAATCAAACTCACTTCCATCATATTCCAAATAAAATTATCTTTAAAATGGCAGTGGTTTCATATTTTTGGAGTTATGATTTGAAAGTCAATTTTCTGGGGTGGTTTTCGTAATTTTACCATTTATTTCTTATATATATTTATCCATATTTATTTTTTATACATATTTTATTTGTAAATAATTGTAAATAATTTTAATAATTATTTTTAAAAAAATTAAAAAATTAAAAAATTAAAACATAAAAAAACTAATTCCCTTACTTAACTATATATACGGCATACTATATGTATATTGTATAGGTATATATTTGATATTCTTAAATAACCACCACAAAAAATAAATAATTGACATCTAGTATTTAATTAAAGTGAAAAAATTAATTAATTATTTTTTTAAAAAAATAATTTTATTAACTCCACCACTAACTTCCTTCCTTATCTTTATCTCCTTTCAAATTTTTAAAATTCAAATTCAACCGTTTCCCTATTAATGTGGCTCCTCCTTCCTCATTTAAATTTATCAATCTTTGGTGAGAAGAGCCTAATCTCCAAGAACTTCTAGTTGTAGAAAGGTGCTTAGCCCCCGAGCCTTCCATTGATAGCGAGTCGACCTTCGTCGATGCCATTAGGGTATTTTTTGATCCCATGGTGAGATCCATTTTTTCTCGCTTTTTCATCTAGGTTAATAATAGGATAATTTGTTCTAATTTCATTGTCAATTTTTAATTAAAGATCATATCTTTTGATCGTAGTTCCTTATTTTATCACAATCGATCCCATCTCATATTCTTATCTACCCATGTTCTTATTCTACCTCACATGATCTCTCCTCTTCGACCACATATGGTGACTGAAGACTCTATTCCAATCCATCATTAATGACGGAACCCCTTCGCCCACTAATTCTTATTTTATTGTTGTTGTTGTTGACCAAGACGTCCTGCTCGAGTTGGATATTTGTATTGTCTTTTATTGCAGGTACAAAGGAAAAAATATTAAAAAAAAGGGAAATAAAAATATCAAAAGTTATTGATGTTCAAAAAATTTTAAAAATAAAAAATAGGGTTGTTTGTAGCAGCCTCCACCATGAATCCTCCGCTAGCCGCACCATCTCTGCCATGAGCAACCACCGTTGCTGCCTATCCACCTCAATCGCAGCCCGTCGCCGCAGGGCATGTGTTGCCCCCTTCGCCTAGAATCTGCGATGCTCGCATCCACGACCCCATAGAAGTCGTGCCATCACCACCTCTTGAACAGAAGTCCTCTGCGTGAAGGGCCGCCTAGATCTCCATCATCGCGCGCCAACATACATCGAGCTCCTCCACACGAAGGACCACCTACGCCCCATTCCAGGAGCCCGCCACCACTTCCTCTGGCCGTGCGACCCACTGTCCATCCGCCAGCCGCCCATCCACTGCCTTGAAGCTCACTGCGACTCCACCAAAGAGACCTCCGTCGACCGCCATCAGCCCATGAGCCCTAGATCGCCCACCGCTTGCACCTTCACGTGAGACCTGTCGTGATGACCTTCACTAGACCACGCCGCCACTGATGCCCACCTGGAACATCACCGAGCCTCCTCTACCTGATCCTCTTCCAATCTTCGTCGACACCAGCCCTTCTGCCATCAGAGATCCGGCGCGTCTGCTGGAGGAGAAGAGTGAGGGGTGGCGGCTCCCTTTCCCCCTTCGGTTTGAACATTGAGAAAACGAAGAGGAATACGTGAACCCTAAAGATAAAACATTTTTGGGTAAATTTCACTATAGCCCCACTTAATTTATGATATCACAAAGACGCCCACACCAGCTTCAAGTCTCGTGCTAGGCACGTGTCTCTGAGAAATTCGCACGTCCCGCCCGCAATTATAATTCTTGTTATATTTTAATATATAAACTTTGATAACTACGTTCCAGTCCTTCATTTCCAGACTTTAAAGTTGCATGTTCTTTTCATCAAAATAAATATCATTTGTGATCATAAAATTCTGAAAAATTCATGTTATAGTCTTGTTATGTTTATTTTCAAAGTATGATTTTCTCATTACATCATTTCCTATTACTAAAAAATCAAAACATCACTTTTTCCATGTTTAAATTTGAAAATTTATAAAAATTCAAATATTACGTAAAAAATTCCAAAAAATTAAATTAGTTTACTTTTTGTGCATTTTATTTTCTATCCAATTTCACGCATTAATTATTTTCAAAATTCAAAAGAATTATAAAAACTAAAAATTTAAAAAAATCACATACAATTGTAGAAAAATTCAAAAAAAGTGATTTTAGTTCCTCTTTGTAGATATTTTCCTTTAGTCTTTAGGAAGAATAATTTCATAACTTTCACATTTATTTGGTATTTTTAAATTGAAAATAATCCTTTTTTCTCATTGTTTGCATTTTCCCTTGTTTTTATTCATTTGAAAAAGCTTAAAAAAATATAAAAATTTCTGAAAAATTACAATAACAGAAAAAAAAACGTAAAACACAAAAATATTTTATTTGGACATTTTAATCAGTTTTTTATATATTTAAAAAATCTAAAAAATGAAGTTGCATTTTCTTTCGTGTATAAATTATTTGCTTTGAAAAATAATCATTTTTTAAAATTAAAATTTTGTAACATTAAAATCATTAAAAATATGAAAATCAAAAATTAAGAATATAAAAATTAAAAAGAAAAAATTCTACAAAAACCAAGATGGTTTGCATTTGACATTTCCTTCTTTTTTTAATTAATTTTTTCAATTATTTGAATAACCCTCGGAAATGGTCAACTCCCTGAGTTTGATCCTTTTACTATGCTGCTTAATTAAATAGCAAAGTTCTCTTTCTACACATCACTTTTATATTTATTTGTTCTTGATAAAAACTATTTTTTTGTGATGCTTGATTGGGTTGCAACGACTTATTCATAATTCATATAAATAAAACTCGAGAAAAGCGTAACAACAATAACTCCGTCAAAATGGTGCCATATGACAAACGTAGAAAATTGCCCTTGTTAACTTTGATCTATTTTTGTAACTAGTCAATCTAGGAACCGTCTAAAATGACCACATCGAGGAAATATTATGGAAAATTATTCCTCCATGTAGTCGAATTATTTATTTTACTTGGGTAAGTCCCAAGGTCAAACTCAAGGAGGTAATATGAGGACTCGGAATTAATCTATAAATAATTCAGAAAATTAGGATTTCAAAGAAAAAGAATTTTTTTGGGGTGTTTTTTGTTTTTTTTTAATTTTTTATGGGTTTTAGAAATAAGAGATGTAACTAATTCAAAGAGATAATGTAATGCATGAGTTTTCAATCTAATTTTAATGCAAGAAGTAATGCTATGTTATGGGGTGAAGAATAAAATGCAATCTTTTTGTGAATTTAAATGATATGCAAAATTGTAAGGTGAAATAAATGCCAATGCAACAAGACAAGAAGAGTAGCTAAGAATAAGCAATGGATTCAAGAGCTTATCCTTTATTTAAAAAATAATAGATCAGTTAATTATAGAAATGTGTGATCAATCAACTTCCCACTTCCCACAAATTTATGAGCAATTTATTGAGCAACATAATCAATGAATGAGAAGAAATGTACTCAATTTTAGCTAGAATATCTTATATAAATTGATATATCACATTATCTTAAAATGAATAACTAATTATACTAGATAGTAGAGAATGAAATGTGCTTTAAAACGACACCAAAAACACCAAAATCTTATCATTGGTTCATGAGATATACTGACTAGACGCTCAGGGACCAAAATGTAGATAAAGTGATTAAAAACTTTGCAAATTAGACCTTCTGGAGGATACATGCAATTTCCCAAACACGTTGGCTCTTTTCTACAATTTACCCATGTGCTGGGTATGTTCGAAATTTCCAAAAATCTACAGGGCTTCAATGTAATTTTCTAGGGTCATCCGTGTAGCGTACGTGACTAGGATCTCCTTGGGATTATGGGAAGATGGAGCTGGTATGCAATTTACCTAAGCCACACATGGTGTATGTGACGTGTGCCTTGCTTGGATGACCTACCCTCTACATGTTGAGGAGGGGCTACTCTAGTGGTGTTTTGGGTCTTATCTGATGTTGCTCGCCTGTATCCAAGGCTTAGAGAAGATCTTGAGTGTTCAATGATGCTTGATCCAATGGATAGAAATTAGGAGGCCTTGGACGATGTGGATTGCTCCTATTTTTGATCGAATAGGAACTGTATGCTCAATACTGGAGCATCCTCTTCTTTTCTCTTCTTTGCATGAGCGACATCGTTGCCAGATGGTGGTGCTCCAACAAAGGGGGCATGTAGAGGATGTTGGCTCAAGCCTTGAAGCTTGTCCTTGGTGTGATGTCACAGAGGAAAGGAATGGGTTTTCAGGACTACAAGAGAGTGTGATGATGAAGGAGTAGTTGCTCTGATCCTGGTAATGATTGGAAGTGATAGATGTGAGAGAAGGGGAAGCAGTGGAGAAGAAGAGTGGAGATGATGCATCAATCGAAAAGAAGTGGTCGAGGGAGAAGATCGATTAAAAATGGGAATAGCGGGAAATGGTAAGAAAGAAAAAATAAAATAACAATAATAATAAGGAGAAGATGATGAAAGGGGTATACCTTTGGTCACTTGGGATAGGAGGAGAGGAACCCTGATTCCATGGCTTTGCCTTCAACAACAGCGTATGGCGAGTCTCGGCATCTCTAGGGAGGTCGCAATGAGTCAAAGTTGGACTCCGAGGATCATGCCTGGAAGGGAGATTGTCATCGTGGAGAAGAGCACCGTTGTCACCAGTTTCCCTTAACCTTTCTCCCTCTCTTGATCAAAAGATGATGATAGCGGATGACCGTTAAAAGATGGTGGCAATGGCATTTAATGCGAGAGGGAGAAATGGGATAAGGTGATGGTTTCAAGAGGTTAGAGATAGGAGGTTAGGAGGGATCCGATTGCAAAGGGATAACGGAGTTCGGTGGTGATTGGGGGCCAAGTTAATTGCAAAAGATAGGAAGGAGGGAGAGGGGTCAACGGAGGTTGCGGGTAATATTCAGAAGAGATTAGAGTCATTTAAGGTTTCGATTTAAGGTGATTATGGTGGTTTGGGGTTGAGATGATCAGGTGAGATGGAAGTGCAACAATGAGGTTTGGTTGGGGATGGGTGCAATGGTGAAAGACTGTTCGGGGAAGGCAGCATAGCTGCGATGCAGAGCGCAACAGAGGAAGAAGACCCTCACGTGCAATGGCACAGGAAGAGGGAGATGGGGGTCACGTGCCAAGCATGTGCGAGGTATCTAAGAGAGAGTGGAGTCATGTGTTATACACGTGTGAATGAGAGCACATGCTAGGCACGTGAAGAGATAAAATAAGGAGGCAGGTTGAGTTGGGCTAATGAGTGCTTAACACATAGGTAGGTTGATTGGGATGTTGACTGGTGCAAAAATGCAAAAAAAAAATATTAGAAAGTAAATAGAGAATGAACTAATATAGAAAAATTTCCAATATGAAAAGTGTGCATCTAAATGTTATCTACAATACTCATGAAGGACTTAGATGCGCATGAAATTATATGTGCAAGATATGATTTTTTGTGGCAATTTATATACATAAAATGCCTTTTTTAGTTTTGCAATTTTTATTTATTTTATATGAATGTGTAATGCATGTATAAATCAAACATGATGTGAAATGACATAATGGACTCGAATGTGATATTTTTGATTTTTTATGGATTTCTTAAATGATAAAAAATTATGGAGGTCAAATGTATACAAATGGATCAGGTTCGTAAGTTCAAGTTAGAATTGGAATTTAAATTCATTTTTATGAAGTTTTTGGATTTTTATTTATATGTAATTAGTTAAAATAGTGGATAAAATAAAGAAATGAAAAATAAAATAATTAAGATGAGTGAAATATGGCATGAAATGACAGGTCAAAAGACATTAAAATGCACAATGCATAGTTAGGTCTCAAAACTCAATTTTCACAAATGGACTCTGATTCTTTTGAATTTGATCATGATTTGTAGATATATGAACGTACATTAATTCAAAAATGAGAAGAATACATTTGGACACTATATGAGAGAGATACCAGTGTATTCATCTTTCTGTCGTGAAATTGGGGTTTGAGATTATTTCAAATATGTACAAATTAGTATTTTATAGGATTTTTCATTGATTAAGATTAGTAATATGTACACAATAAAGTTGGTTTCATGTCAACTGGAGTTGGCATGAATTAATGAAAAATACATGAAGTTAGGTGAAAATATGAAGATGATTGTGAATGCATAAATGAATGTGAATTTATGCAAGTTCTTTACAAGTGTATGAAAGTTAAATTTATGAAGTTAACATATGAATGAGCCTAATTTCTTGCGACGAGACACTATTTTCAACTAACTAACTAACTAGATTCATCAGAGTCACTGAAGATTGGCTATTTGTGTGTTTTTGGAAGAAAATGTTTCATTCTTAACACCAAGGAAAATCTTGACAAGCTTAATCCTAAAAGCGAAGAAGGAATCTTCTTAGGTTATTCCTTACGAAGCAAAGCTAACAGACTCTTCATTAAGAAAATAACGACTATCGTAGAAGCAGTTAATGTTTCTTTTGAAGATTCCTCTTTTACATAAATTAAAAACTAAGGAAGATGCTCAAGTAGATCCTCTAGTGTACTTGATAATAGTTATTCTCATGGGTTACCCAAAGATATTGGCTTTGTTAGAGACCACACAAAGGAGTTGATGGTTGGAGACATCTCAAAAGGAATCCAAATTAGATTGCAGTTAAATTCATTTGCATTATCTGCCTTTGTATCCTTGGTGGAGCTGAAGTCTATTGATGAGGCTTGCAACATTGATTCTTGGTTAATGGCAATGCTAGATGATTTTTTTTAGTTTGAGAGAAACCATGTATGGCAGTTTATCACTAAACCTGAAAATCATGTGTTTATTGGAACCAAGTGGATTTTTAAGAAAAAAATGGATAAGTCAAAGACAATTATCGGGAACATGGCAAGACATGTTGCTCAAGGATATATACAGCAGGAACGCATCGATTTTGATAAAACCTATGCACATGTTGCGAGGTTTGCACCAATAAGAATGTTATTAGCTTTTGATTGTTTTAAGGAAATCAAACCTTTTAAATGGATGTTAAAAGCATGTTCTTAAACAAGTCCATTAGAGAAGAAGTTGCGTTAAGCAACCACCAGTTTTGAAGACCCCTCAAGACCATAACACGTTTTCAAGCTCGGGAAACCCCTTTGTGGACTTAGAAAGCTCGTCGAGCATGATACAAATGACTTAGAACATTTCTAATCACCTCAAGTTTCACAGTAGGTAAAGTAGATTACACTTCAGTTATGGAGTATGTCTTGTCTGATTTATTGATTGTACAAGTTTATGTAGATGTCGTTGTGTTTGTTTACACTAATGCAAGTCTTTGCAAAGAATTTTCTCAAGCTATGAAAGATCAATTCGAGATAAGCATGATGGGAGAAATGAAGCTTTTGTAGGGTTGCAAATCAACCAAACTGAGTTCGATACTTTCTTCACTCAACAAAAGTACACGAAAGAGATGCTTATAAAGTTTGTCTTCTACAAGGTTTCGGGGAAGTCGGCTCTAATTTCCCTTACAACCACCTCTACGTAGACAAGTCAGTAAATGTGACACATGAATCTGAATAACTCGCAGTCATCCAGATTAAGCGACTACAATACCAATTAATATTAAATTAATATTGAATAAACCCATATCAATCCATATATTGCAGATTGAACTTCATTCGGATGCAATCGACCAAAAATCGGTCGCATCATAATTTGAGTCAACAGAAAAGCCACGATGCAAAATACGAACCACAAAACATATTGAGATTGTCATAAAATCCAATTCAAAAAAATTAGACCAATGAAATCGATTATTCATCGATCAAAGTTCATTTGACAATTTAAATCACAAAATTTATTCTCAAGTCAAAACCATATCTCGGTAGTTTCTGAATTCATCTCAAATCAAAAGTGATTGAATATTAAACATATCTTGATCATCATTCATAGATGGTCGAAATGAGCCATTATTCATATGAACCAGAGATTCAAGATGCAAATGTGGATAACTTTGGTATTCTATATAAAAGATATATCTATTAAGGGCTTTAAAAAATAAAAAACCAATTCAAATTCAGCACAACCAACATTTGGTTATCCCCTCTCCTCCACTTGGACACATCTAACACACTCCCTCTCCTTATTTATATCAACCCCCTCCCATTTACCTTAAATTTCCAAAATGCCCAAGATTCTATATTGCTCCCCAACCGAGAAGAAGCACACTTCCTCTCCAAAAATCCATCAAGAAGCCATTATACTGATGTAGCTCCTTGTTGCTTCTTAATTCCCAGCATGTTGCTGCTCCAAAGCAGTGCCCATTGTTGGTGCCCACGTGAAGCTCCAACAATCCCTTCCCATGCAGCTGTTGCAGGAACAACAGCAAAAGCTGCTTCCTAAGATCCGTCTAGAGCCTCCAAACAACCACTGGAGTTGCCACTCCTTGTTCTAGGACCAGCCATCTGCTGCTCCTTGCTCCTAAGGTTGTTGTTGGAGCCTCCTAAGAAACCATCTACGTGCTATTGCTAACTTCAAATAGCAGCTGAAAAGTTCCATTTCTTGGAGCTGCATGCATGCAAGTTTCCTCCAATTTGAGACCCAAAACAGGTACAATTCCTTCCCTCCTTGCTGCCATGCATGTGTTTCTACACAATTAATTCCCTTTTTTGGGAATTTGGGACTTTATTTCATTAAATAAACTTCTTAAATTAGAAATTTTAAATCTGATTTTAATTCTTCTATTCAAATTTCAAAACTTAAAAGTTGATTTAAGATTTGTTATTGTTCAAAAGATTTAATTTGAAATATATATATATATATATACATATATGAAATTGGAAGTCTGAGTTCCTGCTCAAATTTTAGTTTAAAATTTTGAATTAAAATATGTTATTGTTTATAATGTGAAATTGAATGTCTAGGCTGCTTCTCAAAATTTAGTTTAAAATTTTACATTAAAATCTACCAATGTTTATAATATGAAATTGAATGTCTGGCTCAACTTTTAGTTTAAAATTTTGAATTAAAATCTGCTACTGTTTAAAATATGATTGAATGTCTGGGCTGCTCAAATTTTAGTTTAAAAAATTGAATTAAAATATGTTAATATTTATATATGTGACAAACCGCAAATTCAACCCTTTAATAATGTGGATTTAACACTTAATATATCATTGCAGTCGGGTCGAACTAGGTCTATCAAAGACCATCTAATCTAGATATATCAATCAAATCGAATGGTTATCATATTTTTATTTTACTTGGCAAGAAACCAAGGTCGAACTTAGGGACACGAGCCTCTCTCTTGATTATCCGAATTTTTATCTATTTAACCAAGTGTTGAGTGAGAGATCATTAGGTCAAACAATACTAAAGGACAAGACTATGCATTAAAACAAAACATGCATCTTTTTATATTTTATTTTAATAATGCAAATGAATTCGATGCAACGGAACACAAATAATATGCCCTAGATCAGAATAAATATGGTAAGCAAATTTAACATGAGTCAATTCCAGGTTTACTTAAGGTGACAAACTTGATTGACAAGTTGAACAAGGCATAAGTTGAGTAAGGAAGAGACACATGGCTTGTAAAATAAGACATCAAAACTTTTGTGTCCAAAATAAGGAATGAGCATGACAATAGAAAGATCATCAAGGAAGCTTCGAAATGGAACTGAAATCAACTAAAACAGAGATACGGTGCTCAAGATATACAAGAAAGAATTCAAGGGCATAAACGCAAGAAAACATGAAAAGATAAATACAAACAGGCCCCTAGGAGGGACTAAAATGCAAATATAAAAAAAGTATAAGACCTTCCTTGTAAATAACCCACACGCACATGGGCATTTTTGCAATTATGAAAACCTGCGAGGTCATAGCTACAAAATACCCTGGATGTGTGTGAGTTGCACGTGATGACAGGACATATCTGAATATGCAAAAGTTGCGAGGGCACCGATCCAAAAGCCCAGCACCCACGTGCGTGAGGCATGTGAGTTCAGGCTCAGGTGGCGGCGAGGCTCGGCGCAGGGTCGGATGGCTGTAGCAGGTGTCTCGGGCCACATGGCGACTTGTCGCGACCCCGATTCCCGAGCTGTCGGATCCTCCCATATCCGGATCGGGTTATTCAACAATAATTTATTCAGCAATCACAACTAACATTCAGAAACAAACTGCAAATAAAAATACTCAGAAGAAAGTATTTCAACACTTTTCCATTCACAAAATAAAGTTCAGATGATACACTGTCCTACTATAACCATTTACATGTACATCAGCTTGAAAGGAAAATATACAACAAATTACTAACTACCTTAAAGAGTAAAGCTACTGTGGCTGGCTGGATGTCTAGTATGTAAGCTGGATGAATTTTTTTAAAGTCCTTGCGATGGCTCACCGACACCTGTTGGGTTTTCCATAAATCATAGGATAAAAATTAGCGAATGCTAAATAACGAAGTAGAGAAAAGCAAACAAATTGTATAATTTCGCAAAACTTGTTATCACCAAAGGTTTCATTCCTTGTTGTTAATTTAAGTCATATTCCTTTCTATTCCACATCAGGGATTAGTCCAGGGGAATTACCTCACCACTATAAGGACTCCAAAGCTGTGGACACTTCGGGATTGGAGATTGCGTTGATCTTGGTAAGCTTATGCCGCCGCACGTCGCCTCAACCAATCATCCAATACTACCCTAACAATTTTCTTTTATTAAACAGGGTCTCAACCCTCAGCCTGGAAAACAAATGAGCACACCGTCCTCAAGGACTCGGTTTCTTAAAATCTCAGGCTAACATTTAATCATATAACCTAGCGGCTTTAAATACATATTATCGTGACCCAGCCGCTGCTGAACCACCCGTGCCTCCACATGGCACGACCACATCTTCCGTCGTTCAACCCGAAGATATTGGCTCCAGGTACCACGCATTGGAAAACATTCATTTCGTGCGCACTTAACATAACAGGGCAATCGTGTACCACCTACGTAGGGAAACGCCAATACCGGTTCCTTCCGACAAACCTACATGTTGCATGTGTTGGAAATGCGAGCCCACGGCGAGCCATTATGCAATAAATGTTATTGCAATTCACTCCTTAATCTGAAATGAAGAATGAATAATTTGCATAATAGGTCCCTTAGTACAATTAGGGTTATGTACCATGGCCATCTTGATGATCATACAGCTGTTGATTCAACTATTGAATCATAGAGGCTGGTGCTTGGATGAATATCTAAAGAGTTAGATTGAGGACTCATCAAGCACCGTCAAATGATTGTTAAGAGATGATCTCCAGCCTGAGTAGGAGATGGCAATCCTTATCTCTGAAGGCTGATATCTGACCGACCTCTTGATGCAGGTCCTCTGCATAGGAATAGAGACTCGGAGGTGTCAGATTAGTTAGGTCAAAGAGTTGACTTAACGAGATCGAGATAACCAAAGTCCTATATCGTATGCTGTCATGATATAGGCACGCATCCTCTGACCGGAGACAGATGTGTTGCTATATGTCTAAGTATGTACATTTGGCAGACCAATAGGTTGATGACCTAATCAAGGTCTATACACCGGCGCGCTGGTGTGCATATAAGGGCATATGAGTAATACGATCTCTCAAAGGGATCATACAGGTTCAGTTACTGAACCGGAAGACATGAGCTCACTCATGAGATATTGGGAAGAATCAAATTCCGTGCGCACGGTCGTCTCGCTTTGGAAGCTTGACTGAATTTGCAGGTTTGATATATACTTTTGGAAAGTATATGATCAAGACCTAGGTATGATATACGCTTTTGGAAAGTGTATGATTGATACCAACTCCCAATGATCGAATGAGAAACTTACTGATAAAACCATGAAGTAGACAGTATAAAGTTGATCCAATACTTCGGGTTTAGTCTGAGTCTTCCAGTATGCAGGATGTACAGGTATTGGGAATACCTGAGGGTGATGTGATCATAAACGATTGTATAACCATGACGCTTCCATTCCTAGGGAGTGATGAAACGGGTCTGGATTTTAGTGACTCCTCTCAGTAGAGAAGTAATCTGATCTTAGTCCAAATGTCGGACATTATCTGAATGTGATTCAGATACAATAAGAAGATTAGATTTGCGGTCTTGATTTAATCAAGCATCTATGAGAGGTCCGCGATCTGGATTTGAGATATGATCTCAATATCCAAGTCACTATACGTGGAACAATACAATCGCCCTGTCCTTATCTCCAAGTATTCGTCGCAGAGAAAACGCATTTTCCTTGAAAGAGTTCATGGATAATTCTATTGTTGATATATGTATCCGAGCATTGAGAATATGGATAATTAAATGTGATTTAATTATCATGATTAATATGAATTTGATTCATATTATAAAGAGAGCTATCCTAGATAATTAAATGTGATTTGATTATCAAAGATGTAAGTAATATGAATATGATTCATATTATTTGGACACAAGAGAATAGAGATCCAAAATGATTAAATGTGATTTAATCATCATGGATATGAATAATGTGGATAGCAATATCCATATTAATCAAATATATTATAAATGTGATTTATAATATATAAGAGAGAGATGTTTGTAATTTACATTTGTTAATTAAATGTTAATGTGAATTGGATTCACATTGGACATTAAATTGAAAATGTAATTTACATTTTCTTTTTGGGTTGTGAATGTGATTCACGAAAATTTCCAATGGCATGATTGCAATGTTCACAAAATAAATTGTATTTATTTTTGTGAAATAATTTGCAACAAAAGTTGTTGCAAATATTGGAGAGAATCATGAGATAATATAATCTCATGTAATAGGAAAAAGGAAGCTCCCTTCCTAAAGAGGAGAGGGGACAGCCACAATTCCCATGAGGAATTGGTGGTCGTCCACCCTCCTTATGGAAGGAGGCTTGCCTCCTTTCCTATTTCTCCATTGGAGATTGATTTGATATAAAATCAAATTATATTTATTGTATATTTGATTTTTTATTAAATTAATTGTTGTTGTGTTTTTAGCAACAAATCATGACCATTGAAAGAAACACAAATTAATGTGGACCATTGGATTTGTGTTGACACATGGATTGAGATCCATGGATCCCAAAACGAGTCAAATTCCTAAGTAGTACCTGGGAAATACATAATTACCTAGGTTCTACGTAATGTTTTTTTTTTACTCAAAAACTACAAAGGTGTCGCATGTTCAACATGCGACACCCCTTAAGTTTTTTTTTACCCAGGAACTGCGTTAGTGTCGCATGTTCAATATGCGCTATAGATAGCGCATATTCAACATGCGATATCGACCCTAATTAAGACCCGCGCCCAGCGGCCTTCTCATTTCCCCGCGCCCTTGCCCGACTCCCACCTTCCTCTCCAGCGACCAGCCGCCCCCGACGCCCTCCTCTCCACCCTCATCTTTTGGTCTACTCCTCTCTCAACAACACCCATTTTGGTCACTCCTAGCCCCGCGGAACACTCCTTTTCCGTGTTTTCAGTGATTGTCACCGTCCTAGCCGTCCCCGCTTCTCGTTAGGGCTAATCACCTGCTGCGAACAATCGGACTTGGTAAAACGTTTTTTTTAATTTTTTTTGTATCATATGCATATTATTTTCATTTCTCGAATGTATGACGTTTGCTTGTGCGTTGTGTCACGTATTAGGTTAGAATGGAGCAGTTGTATTGTATGTGTCATGTGAGTAGTACACTCATGTCCGGATCGTCAACCAACGTGAGGGGGTTTGTGTTGACTCCTAATATGACGTTCGATGAGATGTTGAACTTGGTTTGCCGTAAGTTCAACTTGGATGTTGACAGTCAAAAAATCCGATTATTACATCGCGTCCCTCGAGGCCCAGGGGAGGAACCATCATTTTCATCTATTGTCGATGATGATGATGTGCAGACAGTTATTGTGTACGCTCGGACCATTGGGAAATCAATGCCTACCGATATTTATGTTGAAGATGTATCTGTGAGCGAAGTCCCAACTGTTATAACTAACAACAAATCGTCTGGAGTCCCGAGCACACAAGCAGCAGTTGTCCGCAGCACACCACCAAGAATTGTCCCAACCACGGGACCCGACCATGATACGGTTGCGCCTGTAACGCAGCCAAGCACGGTTCAGGATTTGGGCTTGAGTGAGCCGTTGCTGCGAGAGGTTAACCGGATGGATCAGGATTTCATCCCTTGGGGTACCGATGATGACCTGGAAGAAGGTAGCGAAGATGTCGAAGATGATCTGATGGACGAGGAGCTCCCAACTGATGAACAAACCGCGCATACTATTACACCCCGTATACCCTTTTTTGGGGTTAGAGGGTCTAATACTCGTTCAACATATGAAGACGACATTCGAAGCAAGTCTAGACTTGATGGTGTTGCTGACGAAATCCGCAAGGGTAGGACGTTCAAATGTAGGGAGGATTTGGTGTACGCTGTGAAGAAGTTCCACATTCTATCACATTTTGACTTCATTGTCAAGGAATCCACCAGCTTGATATGGTCGGTTTTTTGTTCGCAGAGAGCAAATGGTTGTGTTTGGTATTTACGAGGACATTTCAGAAAATTTGATGGACTGTGGGTGATCTCCAAGGTTGTTGGGGCACACACTTGTATAAACCCAACAGTTAATCAAGATCACCCTCAGTTGGACTACAAATTCATGTCCAGATCGTTGCTAACTCTTGTTAGGGATGACCCTAATGTTCGTGTATCTAGTTGTAGAGCTCACATCCACGAGATGTACAACTACTGGGTTTCAAGGAAAAGGGCTTGGGATGCTCGAAGGAAGGCCATCGGAATTGTATTTGGTGACTGGAAGAAGTCATATGCTGAAATGCCTTTTCTTTTGCATGCAATGAAGGCCGCTATTCCAGGGACTGAAATTGATATTGAATACAGCGACCATCCTGATCCGCGCAAACCTCTCTGCCGCAGATTTGAACGATGTTTTTGGGCTTTTGGTCCTTCCATTGAAGCATTCAAATATTGTCGTCCACTGATTAGTGTTGACGGGACACATTTGTACGGGAAGTACAAACAGAAACTGCTCATTGCTTGCGGGGTTGATGGGGATAAACATATTGTCCCCCTTGCATTCGGGATCGTCGACGAGGAGACATTGCTCCAGTTGTTAGGGACGGCAGAGAATGGTACGGGCGCCCGTTAGGAGTCCGCTGGGCAACGGCGTTTGCCCATCGTAGACAGCCCACACACGTGGTGAGACCCTACAGGGATGCTTTTGACATGCAATCACCCGACCAGGTAATTTTACATTTGAAAAATTTTCCAATAACAACAAAACAAATACTAATCGTAATACAATTTTTGCTTTCAGGTATTTTGGACTCCCTATACGGATGAGATCCGCGCCCATCTCCCAGCCAACTCTCTTGAGGGCGAACAAATTTGGAGAGCTGAAGTGCCTTTGATATACTTCCACATTGTGGAGTATTACTACCCAGATCGGTTTAAGAGACAATTTGGGGGTCTTCAAGACATCCCAAAGCGTTGCTCCACATTTCCAGAACTCCACGCTATCGATTTGAGGGGGAAAGTACATGTGGATTGGAGGGCGAAACACAGCTTGTATATTGCACGCTGGGAAGAGCGGGAAGTTAGAACTATTCGCATCGATCAGTCCAGAGGGGTATTCGCGACGCCCGCATACGAGCAATGGTATGGGACCATTACTCGAAGATTTATCGGACGTTTGGGGGCAACCCTGGCAAGCAACGTAAGTACTCGAACTATAACTTTTTGGTAAATTAATTAACAAAATTGTTTCAAATTTACATCTACGTATTTTCCTTGGATGCAGCTCGCTCTGTGGAGCCGTGTCTACGACATTGGACACGAGGAATGCCGCGAGATTGCGGCACAAGCGAAGGCGGAAATGACGGAGTGGCTGTCATTACATTTTGCGGATGCAGTCACGTTACATGACGAGCGTGCAGATGTGGCCAGGGAGGAGGCATGGCGGGGAAGGGCAAGAGGACGGGGACGAGGAAGAGGTCGTGGTAGGGCACGTGAACAAGTCGCGGAACCCATGGACTTTGAAGAGGCCGCTGCGGAGGATGATAACATTGAGCAAGGAGACTACTTCACACCTGCCACCGAGCGACCAAGAGAGGACTTGCCAACGCCTCAAGCACCGTTGAGGCAAGGATTGGACCCCAGCCAGACACGACCAACTTACTGCACACTAACGCCGCCGTCTATGCCTACATTCGAGGAAGATGCCGCAGGACCCTCTCAGATCCACATGATAGATGAAGCGAACCGTCTATTACCGTTCCATCCTCCAGATTCTACGATTACATACCATAGGAGGAAAAAACGTTGAATTGTAATCAATGTAATTTTTAATATGATGCAAAAAATGTAAAGTGTATTCATGAACAAGTCTATATTGAAATGTCCTCTTTGATGTTTGGAATGTCTACAGTGTTTGCATTGTCTGGAATGTTTACAAAAATGTCTATTTACATTAAAAACATGGGAATGTCTACAAAAATGTCTTTCCAAGGGTTTTTAAAAACTTGACATTCCAAAGCCCACACTTGGACAGCCATTTTCGCCGAAAACTTTACTGTAAAGATGACGCATTTTGAACATGCGTCATATGTTCAATTTTCAAAGCACACACCTGCCCCAGGCATTCCGATGAAAATTTCCTGGAAGGATAACGCATATTGAACATGCGATACCTATACAGTGAATTTCGAGACCTGCGATACCTGTACAGAACATTTCGATAGGAATTCCCTGGACATATGTCGCATGTTGAATATGCGCTATCTATAGCGCATATTGAACATGCGACACTAACGCAGTTCCTGGGTAAAAAAAAACTTAAGGGGTGTCGCATGTTGAACATGCGACACCTTTGTAGTTTTTGAGTAAAAAAAACATTACGTAGAACCTAGGTAATTATGTATTTCCCAGGTACTACTTAGGAATTTGACTCATCCCAAAACCCTATAAAAGGAGAGGCACCCCATTGCTCTTCTTAACACAGAAGTTGAGGCAACAAATCTCTCTTTCTCTCATTCTCTCTACACGTCCTCTCTCTATCTCTCTCATGTGGCCGTCCACCATGGATGCCCTAGAGAGGTTCTCCATCGCCGCGGCATCGTCGTTATGCTGCCCGATGGTTTGCTCGTGGATCTCCGTCTCCTTCGGTGCGCCCCGCTCGTGAAGAAGACATTGGATCTCGTGTGTCGAGATCAGGAGATCCGCCGCTTGGATCATCAACATGGATTGCGAGAAGCACGCGGTTCATCCCCGCGCTCGCAAGCGTCTCCTCCGTCGGATCGGAATTGAGACAGGAGGTCTCTTTGTTTAGAGACTCGATCGCAACCACGCTTCAAGTGGTAAACCTAATACTTGTTTGTGGTTTAGACGAAACGATCCGAGAAGTGTTCTTGGATCATGTGGTTTCGTCGCATGAAAAAATTTTAATTTCCACTGCAGAGAACAACTAGTGCGACTAGTCGTTCTTCGTCGTATCCGATACCACGATCACGCTTCCGTGATGCGCTTGAGGATCTAACCATATCCTTCAGCATGCCCGACCTGTAGTTCTACTCCCAGTTATCCTTAACGTGACACACGATCCTTTTCAGGATCCAACTCAAGCTACATCAATTCCCATGATGTAATTCTTTTATTAAATCTTCGATTTGCATAATTAGCAATATTTAGTATAGACTCACATATATATTATCCATGACCATATATATTTGTATTTATGCCTATTTTAACTCCCAAACCCTAACTTTCAAAGTCACCGCATCAATTTGATGCTTAAACCCTATTTTAGTGGGAATCACAAAGCAACTTTTCAGAATTTTTCAAAAACAACCAAAATTAGGGTTTTTATAGCATAGAACATAAAATCAAGAATTTCAATAACCTCGTTTGAAAACCCAACAACAAAAGGAAGGATTTCGTTACCTAATCGAGCTCTCTCTCGTGTATGCAAGGCTTTATCGTGTTTTGTTTTTAGAAAGGATATTTTAAGGCTCCTAAAAAGATCGAATTTCATTTTCATATCAAAATGCTAAGAATGTGTCTAGAACGCGAAGAACGAACGAAGAACACGAAGAACACGAATAACGCCAGGAACATATTTTCTCTTAAAATTTCGGCAAAGTTTCCCCTTATATCGAGACATATTTCTCGGAAAATTTCGGCAGAGTTTCCCCTTATATCGGGACATATTTCTCGAAAAATTTCGGTAGAGTTTCCCCTTATATCGGGACATATTTATCGGAAAATTTCGGCAAAGTTTTCCCTTATATCGGGACATATTTCAAAATAAAAACGAAAAGAGTTTCCTCTATAAAATCAATAGAAAGGAAAATAACAACAAAACTGAAAGAATATACTCAAACAACAAGAGATGAAGAATCGGTAGACACCACGCATCTTAGGTGAGTGATCGTGTGACGAATCACAGGGTCACTGACGTGCATAGCCACCCGCTCCTAAGTAGGGTATTACACCGATTTCTCCATCAAAATAATTATAAAAGCAAAATAGAAAGAACATAAATGATGGAGAATTGGTAGACACCACGCGTCTTAGATGAGTGAACGTGTGATGAATCACAGGGTCATTGACATGCATAGCCGCCCGCACCTAAGTAGGGTGTTACACAGATTTCTCCTCAAACCACAACAGGAAAACGAATCGGAAAGAAAGATGAATCAACAAAACTTGGAAGAACAAGAGGATGAATTGAAAACCTAACTTACGAAGCAAACTAAGTGAGGATCATACCTTTCTCCTCCCCGTTCTCTGGGCAACGCTTCGCTAGCGCTCCTCCCTCGCCTCCCACTCCTCCTCCCGACCTCTCAACCCTAGCCCTTGGGGTGGTAGTGGAAGTCGTAGAGAATGAATGGGTAGGGGGGTCTATTTATAGGCTCCCGAAAACCACTAACCATGGTTAGAAAACCATGGTTTAGACCTTAACCATGGTTTAGCGGCCCATGGTTTTAGCCCATAGTTTTAGCCAAAACTTATCCCAAACTTGGGGCTTAAGTTAGAACATTCTAGAGGATTCTAGATGCGCTAATGACGCTTAATTAACACTAATCGTGATTAACTTTCACTAATCACGATTTAACTTTTGCGGATTACGCTTATCTTTTGCTAACTATTGATTAGTGTTTGGTTTTCAATCCGTCATTAGTTTCTTTAATCATGTTTAATTAGTCTTAATGACAGTCATTAGAGGTTAATGACATTTTAGCCTTCCTTCTCTTTCTTCCAAAGATCATAACAATTCGAAACGAAGTCCGATTCACACGAAACAAATTTCGTTGATTTTCTCTTGACAAGCCAGGTAGTATTATATAGGATCCGAGATATGACAAGTTCAAGGCTTTACAATTATAACAACCTTAAAGAAAGTCTCGTCCTCGAGACTAGAAATGCAGGCATAACAACCTTAAAGAGAATGAATGTCCTTTCATTTACAATGAACATATACATAATACATAGTGTTATCATTCAAACAAGTACGGGCATTTCTCTCTCATTTCTGCCTCAGGTCCCATGTGTCTTCTTCAAACTCTTGGTTCTGCCACAATACTTTAACTAGAGGCACCTCTTTGTTTCTCAACTTCTTGATATCCCTTTCAAGTATTTGCACAGGTATCTCTTAGTATGTCAAGTCTGGCTCAACATGTAAATCATCATTACTTATCTTATGCTCTGGATTCCTAATGTACTTTCTCAGATTTGATCCATGAAATACATCATGTGTTGCCGAAAGATGTGGAGGAAGCGCAAATATAGGCAACTTTTCCAATCCGTTGAATAATTTCAAAGGGACCCACGAACCTAGGTGCTAACTTCCCACGCAAGCCAAACCTCTGAACACCCTTCATAGGTGATACTTTGAGAAGTACAAAGTCACCTACCTCAAATTCAAGGTCTCTTCGCTTGGTATCACTATAACTTTTCTGGCGACTCTGGGCAGTTAATAGTCTTTTTCTAGCAAGCTCTACAGCTTCCCGTGTCTCCTGAAGTCTATCTGAATCATAAAGGTTCTTTATTCCAACCTCTTTCCAACACAAAGGAGTAGTACACCTTCGTCCATATAGTGCTTCAAATGGTGCCATGCCAATACTTGTATGGTAACTATTATTGTAGGTGAATTCTGCAAGAGGCAAATGTTTAATCCACGATCCCTTCCATTCTAAGGCACATGCTCGTAGCATATCCTCTAGTGTCTGAATCGTATGTTCTGACTGACCGTTTGTTTGTGGATGATATGCTGTGCTTAAGCATAACTGTGTACCTAAGGCTTTCATGAAATTCTCCCAATAGTGTGAGGTGAATCGTGAATCTCGATCCGAAACTATTTCCTTTGGGATACCATGGAGGCGAATCACATGTGTAATATATAACTCAGCAAGCTGGTCTGGAGTGAAAGATAAGCTTATCGGAATAAAGTATGCTACCTTTGTCAGACGATCTATTATAACCCAGATACTATCTTTACTACCCGTTGTCTGAGGTAGGCCAGTAACGAAATCCGTGGAAATGCTTTCCCATTTCCATTCAGGTATAGGGAGGGGTGATGAATCTCGGATTCATCACTCTAAATCTCATTAATTAAGCTCAAGTCCCTCAAAATCAACTGCATTTCTGCACTTATTTCACATAATTAGCATTTGTGCATGATTTCATAAGAATTGCATTTTAGCATTAAATTCTGCATAAAATAAGAAGCCAAAAATCCAAGCAAAAAATGACCTGTAAATAACCTAACTTTCCCTATTTTTAACTCCTCCATGCTAACTCAGAATGCCACAAACCCACCTCCACTGTGTACATATCACTAACAAGAATAAATGAAAAATACAAAAAAATCAGTAACCCTAGTAAGTGGACCAAAAACCCAAACCCTAGTTTCAGGATTTTCGGACTAAAAGCCACATATCTTCCCCATCCAGTGTCTGATCTGATCCTACTCACTTTTGAACTAATGCACATTCAATTACCTTCAAAACAAGACCAAGTTCAAGTGAATCGGTGCTCGTATGTGAAAGTTGGGTTTTTGGGCCTCTTTTGTACATTGTATATTTTCGCAATTTTTGATCTTGTATTTATGTATATATTTTATTAATTAATAAAAATACAAAAAAAATTACATTTAGGTGTCTTTTATTTATCTTTGATTTTTCCATATTTTTTATGGATTTTTATCTTATTTAAAAATGACAAAAAAAATTAGAAAACCAAAAATCAAGGTATTCTATGTACATGGGATACCCCAAAAATTCACTTTTTACATTTGACCAATTTTGGTTTTGGTGTCTTCATGAAAGTTGTAGATCTCATCGAGACGAGCATTTTTCGTGAAGGAACTTTTTTGATCCGAGGTTGTTTACTATTTCTTTTTTATTTTACAAATCTTTTATTTTTCGTTTTTTCTGGTGCTGACACGTGGTAGCCCTAGAGGCCGCCACGTGTCATCATTTTTTGGGCCTTTTATATTATCGTTTTTATAAAAAAAAATATATAAAAAAATAATATATAAAAAAACCTACGCACGTGCATCGAACGTGGCTCGCAGGCACGTGCTCCGCACGTGCTCCGCTGTCCCCTTTTGACCTGCCACGTGTTCCATCCGCGGCCATTCGATCAGCGGTCGATCGAACGGCCGCTGGCCTTCGTCCTCACGCCAACGACCCTCCTTGATTCCTCCACCGCCGCTCTGATCGCGTCCTCAACGCCTCGCAATGGCCACCGCCCCTCTGTTATCGTCGCCTCACCTCAACAACCTCCGCATCTCCCGCCGATAGCTCCACCCACCAATCCTATTTAAAGGATCTGGACTCAACCCCCGATGCCCATCCGCGGAGCCCTCGTCGAGTCCTGCATCTCTGGTGGTGACAGCCCGCGAGCATACTCCATCGCCGGTGTGATCCGAGAAGCCCCGCTCCTCGCCGCAGCGACGCCTCCGCCGCTGCTCTTGCTCCGGCGATCGACTGTAGAGCCCCATCTTCTCAGGTATAATCTCTCTCTCTCTCTACCTCTCTCTCTCTCCCCCACTCTCTCTACCTCTCTCTCTCTCACGCTCTGTCTCTCTCTCTCTCCGCCTCCGAGCGTCTCTCCGCTCGGAGCTTCGCTTCGCCACCGACCTCCATATCACCACCTTCATCGCGCCAACGGAGGTCGGCCAACGATCAATTCGAGCCCCCTTCTCGCCCAGAGTTCCGACCCTCTTCCTCTGACTTCATCGACGCTCTGACAATCTTCCATCGCCTTTGAGCTCCCTGACGACCACCGCAACACCAACGACGTCGTCCACGTTTGGAGCACCACCGGAGCCCCGCTACTTCGTCACTGTCTTCATCGACCTCCAGCTCCGCCGACGTCATCAACGACCACGACCTTCTTCTTCGACCGTCAACGCTCCATCGACTCCAACACCTTAGTCTTCGTCTGTGTTCTCCGCCATAGCCACCCAGAGCTCCACCGACTTCGACTCCATCTCCCAGCTACTCCATAAGCTTCGAGCTTCGTCGCTTCATCGACTTCACCGTCACCGACCTCGGCTCCGACCGCCGTCAACTCCAGCGCCTCCTGCTACGCCTTCGCTGCCTGGAGCAGCACCGGAGCCCTCCGCCAGCGACCAGCCCACATCTCCGCCGCACTCGCCGCCGGGCGTGACGCCCGAAGCCCCAGCACGTGCCCAACACGTGCGTGGGGAATGTCATCTCCATCCCCACAGGTCACGTGCGCAGCACATGACCTCGGGGCAAATTGCAAGGACCACTTCCGGAGTCTCTCAAATTGCGCAGAAGTCCAGAAACCCAAAGAGCATGTGCGAGGCACGTGCTCCCTTGGGAAATTTGCAGATCACCTCCCAGAAGTATAGGTAATTACCACTAGGTCCCCTTCTGCATATTTGTATTTATAATTACTTCATTTACACCCTTGTGTTCTTCCTCTATTTTGAACCTCTCGACATTATTTTTTTTTATTCGAAAAATAGCATGATGTTCATATTTTCATTCTCCACACATTGAAATATTGTGAGCATTATTATGATTGATAGTTAATTAATAAATAATTGTTTTGTGGACATTGGTATATTTTGCCCAATCTATGCTCTCGAATTTGCAATTGATTAACCATTGCGCTAAAAATCCCCGAAAAATCACATATTGTAGAGATTATTTTGCTTGACATTGTGCCCAAAAATATTTGCATTTGCATGCATAAATTGCTCTGTAAAAATCATTTAGCATATTTAAGTATCTAATTTTTAATAGGTATTAAACCCCACATTTTTGAGGTTTAGGATTTTTCTGAAATCCATCACCTAGTGATAAATCTTAGATAATTTTATCTCTTGAAAATAAGTAGGTTTAATATTTATTATAATTAAATTTTGAAAATCATTCTGTTTGCATTTAAAAATTCATAAAAAACCCATTTTGCATCAAAAAATTCCAAAAAAAATTATAGCGCATTCATTTCATCATCATTTACTTTGTGGCCAATTATCATCTTTTTCGGACATCATTTGATTGAAATTTATATTTTAGTCCCTAAAATAGGCCGAATTTGCATTTTGCATCCCTTATTGCATTGAAAAATCCAAAAAAAGACCGTCTTGAAAACCGTAAACGAATCTTGACAAACACAACTCTAAGTTGTTCCTTTGCCTCCTTGTGATTGACCTTGGGACTTGCCCAAGTAAAATAAACATAAAACCACTCGATAAAAATTAAATAAAATTTGTGGTTATTTCTTGACCGTTTCCGATCGCCGCCTACAACGAACGACATTTATTATTTTCACACAACAAAGATAAAAACCAACTCTTTTTAAAGCGGTATTTTCGGACTCGTCAGATGGCGCCGTTGCCGGGGAGGCAAACGGCTTAGTTTTGTGTTTTGAAACTTTTTGATCGGTTTTCCGCATTCGGGTAGTCTGATCCCTGAATTTTTCATTATGAATACCACTTTATTTCCGGCATTTATTTTTCTGCATTTATTCGCTTGTTCTATTCTCTGAGTCACTCTCTTACACATATCTCTCTTATTTTTCTTGCGAGATACCCGGCATACGTGGAGCGGTTTTCAAGAAACCGACGCATCTTCACCGACATCCGAGAAAGCTGCAATTAATTTAAGATCGAGTCGAGTCGTGAGAGAGCGTAGAGTCTAGATTTTTAATTTCTGCAATTTTATTTACTTGCTCCTTTACAGCGGTGTCCGTTTGAACTCTCGCGCATGTAAAAAAGACCTTGAACTCTTCTGTGGTGTGTCGTGGCATGCTTCACTCTCCGGTGAGGGTGGGGCCCGACTTGAGTGGCGACTAGGATAGACCTGCACATACGGCTCTCAGAGCATTTTTACTTTTTGATTGTGCTCGTAGGATCTTAAGCCACACTGCACTTTAATCAAGACGCACATAGATCGTTCAACTTAGCCAAATTTAACTCAATTCTTCCCGCTAATAGAACTGTCTGCTTAGGTGCGGTTTTTATCGGCTTGCATACATATAGAATAATTTTTCAATTCTGTCTAGCATCCCACATGAAGATTGCGAGGAGGTACTGTAAGTCTTCTAACTGAGCATTCATCATATTTTTCCACGTGCATCGGCTTTTCCTGACTTTCTCCCTCTTGTTTTATCACATAAATCTAAAGGAAATTGGGACTGGACGGTAGACGTGTATTTGTGCTCATCTAAATTTTTCAGTGATCACTTAATTAAATTTGGGACTGCTAAATATAGTCGATCTTAAGAACCCATAAAATCAAGAATTTTTGCGGGAGAGAAACCCCGTCATTGTTTGGTTTGCTTGAGCGAGAGAGCGACCCGCACACTAGGATAGAGCCACGCCTTAACTCTTTTCAGACTACTATCTTGGGATAGGACAGTCTCCTGAGAGGATTGGGTCCCTAAACAGCTCGCTTTTAACGCTCTGATATATTGCATTATCACCGGACTCTAAAATTGACAAGATAATTGACCGATCCTTCACGGTCTTCACTTTGAGTTGAGTTGGTGAAACAACCCTTGTATTGTGTTTGGTTTGTGCGTAGAAAATAAGTCATCAGCGAATACTGCACATTTGTGCCTCCATCATAAACCGCAAACCTCTTGTTGACCTCGAGAATGGAAGATTGTGGTAATTCTTATTTGAACTCCGCGAACCCTTCTTTCTCTACCACAAACTCTCCAATCTCAAAAGCCCAGAGAGACTCTTACTCTGGACCTGCTTGGTCTCCGGGAAACCCTTCCCAAGAACCCTATTCCTACGGTTCCTTCTTCTTCCTAGAAGGAGGACAGACCCAAACTGTCTCTCTATCACCAAAAATCGGGGACAACTATTACATCAATTCCTTCCAATCTATTAACTCGAATCCTTTATATTCTGAAGGTGAAGAAGAAGAGATGCCACCCAAGATGTCCTCCAAAAAAGACACTCAAGATGAAACAAATGATGACGCCATTCAAATGATTCTAGCAAGGTTGGCTACATCTGAGAAGCAACAACAGTTACTGAGGCAACATCTTGAGCAATTGAATGCTGGGGAAGAAGTACCAATGGAAGCCGCCTACAACCCGGGATAGTATCAAGTGTGGAATTATTTACAGCCACCACAACCGGCAATCCACTATGAACTGAAGCCATATTTTGTCAGTCAATTACCTCAATTCCATGATAATACGACTGAGGAACCCTATGAATTCTTGCAGGACCTGGAGCTAATCTGTTCTAATCTGAGGCACCCACAAGTCAGCCAAGACTACATTCGTTCACTGCCCTACCTTTCACCTTGAAAGGGAAAGCAGACTACTGAGTGATGAACTTGGGGGTGACTGTGATGACTTATGAGAGTTTTAAAAACTTATTCTTGAAGAAATTTTACCCCTTAAGCCAGACCAATCAAATGAGGATCCGCATCACCAGTTTCTCTCCGATGCCCAATGAACCACTCTGTGAGGCGTGGGATCGGTTTAAAGACCTACTACAGAAATGTCCCTGCCATGATCTGGACAACAACATCCTAGTCGAGTCCCTCTACTCTGGCCTCAATCACGAGACTCAAGGGTTAGTTAGCGCTGCCTACGGAGGGAATTATGCATCACGTGGAGCTGAGACCGTCTGGAAAATACTGGAGCAGATGGCGGAAACAAGCCGCTCTCAACTTGCCAGTAGAGCCTACACTGATTCCTTCAACACCATTCAAGCCAAAGGCGGAAAGTAGACGGTTGCTGAAATAGCGGAGGACTTGATTCCAAACATGCACTTCATAGCTGATAAAATAACAATAGTGGACAAGAGAGTGAGCGGCATCGACAACCGGATCTCCCAGTTCCCAAAGCAGATGGAGGATCTCACTACTAAGATGTCCAAGATGGGGATACCTACTGCACCAACGGTCCCGATTTACCATGTGTGTCATGTCCAGGAGCAGCTAGGATCAGAACAGCAACAATCATGGGTAGAGGACCAATCCTATGCCCAAGCTTCTCAGCAACCACCCCACCGGCCGAGACAATCAAAGAATCCCCGCCCCTGACCTTCGAAATAAACGACATTTGGTACACATAGGACACTACCCGACATGGTAGTATGGGGGAACGCCAGCCTTATCAACGTTCCCCCACTTTCTATAATGCCGCATTCCCTCAGCCTCCTCAGTACCCTCAAAGCATTTCAACTTCCCAGCATCCGGAACAGCAATAGACCTACAATCGTCCGAACCAATCTCAGCAATACCGTCAGCAACACCAGGCTCCCAGACCATCAGCTCAATCATCCAATCCTCTGGAAGAACCTGTTGATATCCAGAGACAGATGCTGGAATTCGCAGCTTCCGAAATGAGCTGTATGATCTGCGGGTGGATGTTAATCGTCTATCCCGATGGAAGGATGAACAGACTGTTCCCACCACAACCATTCCCGCCCAAGTTCAAGCTAACCCCAATAGCTTGAACAAATCTTAATCATCTCAACACAATGGCCAGGTATACTATTCAGATTTTTCCACATCTGAACATGAGAACCTTTCGTTTGACAATATCCATGCCATGTCACTCAGGAGCGGAAGGATCGTGGCCATACCTGACCGGACTCGGGAATCGGTTCATGAAGACTCGGAGGATCAGCCGGAGGATGCTTCCGAGGAGGATGAAGAAAGACGCCTGAAGATCCCAGCACCAGAGAAGGGGAAAGCATCTATGGAGTCTGCAGAGGACCTTGAACCTCTAGTTGCTGCAAAAATACCTTTGTCATCTTTTCAGCAACCTGATTTTGATTATTATCAAAAATCTGATGATTGTAATAAAAACTCCAAGTCTAATAAAGATGCTCGTATTTATGATTCTGACCTTCTATCTCCTGTCTCAAATGCTTCCATTCCTTTCCCCCGTGCCCTCAAGAAAGGAAAACAAAAGAAAAACATTCAGGACGATCCAGTAATGAAAAAATTCTGCCAGCAAAACATCACAGTCAAAGTACCCTTTGACCAGTATGTGGCTAGTAATCCTGCCTTTCATAAATATTTAAAGGCAAAATGCACTCCCACCAGGACTCGTACAAAGAGAACAAGTCAATTTGTGGAGACGCATATCTTGACAGTTGCCACCACCAAATGTGTCAAGAACCAGCATCTGCCAAGAAAGAAAAGGGATCTGGGTGCCCATTATGTGGAGAGTCGCATTGGCGGCATTGTGTTCACACGCACACTCCTCGACAATGGTTCTTCCATAAATCTTCTACCCTTAGCCTTATACTATAGATTGGAGTTAGGCCCTCTCAAGAAATCATCATCTCTACTCCAATTTGCTGATAAATCCACCAAAAGACCTAAGGGAGAGGTAAAGAATGTCATCAACATTATTGAGGGTACAGAATACAAAGTGGACTTTACTGTCCTTGAGATGGAAACCCCGAACCATTGGAAAGAATCGCAAATCATTCTCGGAAGACCATTTTTAAGAAAACCGCTAAGGCTGTATTTGATTACGGTTCTGGCATGATGAAATTACGATCTCCAGGAGGGGAAGTAGACTTGGAGATGAAGCAGACAAAGTGGCAAAGACCAGACTCCGATTCCACAACTAAAGAGACCGAAACATCTGAATGCAATCTCCTCCGAACCATTGGGCAGTGGGACCAACTTCCAGACATACAGACTGAAAGCACTTCCTCGTAAGAAGAAATGATGCACAATGCATTTTGTGAGATATTTCCAAACATATCAAAACACACATATTAATTCACCATTAATGACACAGAAAGACTTTCGGATGTGTCAAGAAAAGTCAATGACGAATCGGACGCGGCTCTGGCCGAATTACCATTCTACTCTAACGATCCGACCCATCTGTCTTCTGAATTGGTAGCCAACATCTCATACAGTGACTCACCACCAACCGACACTGAGCCAGATACAAAGATAATTCAGCCAGACTTGATTGATGATTCAGAATTACCAGAGCTGAAACCACTACCTCCCACACTGAAGTATGCATTTCTCAACGGACCCAAAGAAAATTTTCTTGTGATCATTAGCTCATCCCTGACACTAGATCAGGAGTCTAGATTACTCGAAGTCCTTGAGCAAAATCGAAAAGCCATCGGTTGGACTGTGTCGGATCTCGTAGGAATAAACCTCGCTCTCTGCTCGCACCAAATTTATGTTGAGGATAATGCAAGGCCTTCCCGTGAATTTCAGAGAAGATTAAACCCCAATCTTCGGGAAGTAGTGAAGAAAGAAATAGAAAAATGGTGCAAAGCATGATTCATTTACCCCATTTCTGACTCCAAGTGGGTGGCCCCCCTTCATGTCGTCCCGAAGAAGTCGGGAATCCAGATGGTCACCAACGAGGAGGGGTTAGAGATCGCGACCCGAGTACCCACGTCGTGGCGTGTCTATGTCAAATACAGGTGCATGAATGCTGTGACCAAGAAATATTACTTTCCACTGCCATTTATTGATCAAATCTTGGAGAGACTTGCAGGGAAAGCATTCTTCTGTTTTCTTGGCGGGTACTCAGGCTACAATCAAGTAGCTATCACTCCTGAGGATCAGGAAAAGACCACTTTCACATGTCCCTTCGGTACTTACGCATTCAAGCGCATGCCATTCGGTCTATGTAATGCCCCAGGCACATTTCAACGGTGCATGATTGCCGTATTTTCCGAAATGGTTGGTGATTTCCTGGAGGTCTTCATGGATGACTTCTCGGTTCATGGTGATTCTTTTGATACATGTTTAGCACACTTGGACCGAGTCCTTCAGAGATGCAGGGAGGTTAATTTGGTACTCTCCTGGGAGAAAAGTCACTTTATGGTGACTGAGGTTATCGTGTTGGGGCATGTCATCTCCAAAAAGGGAATGGAGGTCGACCCTGCTAAGGTGGATGTGATCAAGAAACTTGAGCCACCAACCAACGTCAAGTCAGTGAGGTCTTTCTTAGGGCATGTTGGATTCTATCGAAGATTCATACCTGATTTTTCAAAAATCGCCCGCCCACTGACTGAGATCTTAGGCAAAGACACCGAGTTTATTGTAAATCACAGGTGTCTAGAGGCCTTCGAACTTCTGAAAAAGAAAATTTGTGAATCGTCGATATTACAAGCGCCCGACTGGTCTCTTCCGTTCGAGATCATGACTGATGCATCAGATTTTTCTATCGGAGCGGTACTTGGACAAAGAAGAGATGGAATCCCTTATGTGATTCACTACGCGAGCAAAGTGTTGGATCCTGCACAGAGAAATTACACAGTGACTGAAAAGGAGATGCTCGCGGTTGTTTGGGCCCTTGAAAAATTTAGATCATACATATTGGGTTCCAAGGTGACTATTTTCACAGATAACATGGCCATCGGATATCTCATGGACAAGAAAGATGCCAAGGCGCGACTCTTGAGATGGATCTTGCTAATCCAGGAATTTAATTTGGAGATAAAGGATAAACCTGGAATAAAGGATGTTGTTGCTGATCACCTTTCCCGAATAGAGAAAAACGATAATCCTGATACTGGACCAATCAAGAGACTTTTCCAGACGAATCAGTTTGCGTCATTGATTCAACCCCATGGTATTCCGACATAGTGAACTATCTTGTCTCCAAGAAAGTTCCCTTTGGTTGGACCAAGAGAATGATTGATCGATTAAAGACAGATTCGAGAAAATACCATTGGGACGATCCTTTCCTTTTCTATGAAGGACTGGATTGTGTCTGGCGAAGATGTATTCCTCAAGAGGAATATCAGAGTGTCCTCACACATTGTCATTCTCTCGATGTTGGAGGACACCATTCAGGGAAGAGAACCGCACACAAGGTACTCCAATGTGGATTTTACTGGCGGACCTTATTTCAGGATGCGAATGAATTTGTACGGTCATGCCCAATTTGTCAAAGAATGGGAGGGACTGTCGGTCATAGAGATGAAATGCCCATGCAACCAATGATTTTCTGTGATGTTTTCGATGCATGGGGGATTGATTTTATGGGTCCCTTTCCCAATAGCAATGGATTTGAGTACATCTTGTTAGCGGTTGATTATTTGTCAAGATGGGTAGAGGTTATTGCAACCCGAACAGCAGATAGCAAAACCGTCTGTAAATTCATCAAGGAGAATATCATTGCAAGACTTGGGATACCAAAAGTCTTGATTTCTGATGGAGGTAGCCACTTTGTGAACAAGGAGATGAGATCTCTGGCTAAGGAGCACAAATTTGAGCATAGAATAGCCAACCCATTTCATCCACAATCTAATGGCATGGCCGAGGTTTCTAATAGAGAGGTGAAGGGTATTCTTCAGAAGTTGGTCCGTCCAGATAGGAAGAATTGGTCTAAGCTGTTGGACCAAGTTCTATGGGCCTATAGGACAGCCTATAAGACCCCACTCGGTACTTCACCTTTTAGGATGATCTATGGCAAACCATGTCATCTACCTACAGAATTGATCCACAAATCTGAATGGGCCATCAAAAAGTTGAATTGGAGTTGTTACCTTGGGAAATTATGTCGAGACCTTACTCTGAATGAGCTAATTGAAATCCGAAATCGGGCATATGACAACAGTGTGATTTATAAGGACAAGGTCAAGAGATGGCATGATAGACACATTCGAGACAAGACCTTTGTCCCTGGGCAGAAAGTTTGGTTGTTTAATGCTCGATTAAAGATTTTTCGTCGGAAACTAAAATCAAAATGGTCGGGTCCTTACATTGTCATCGATGTGCATACCAATGGAAGCGTAGATATTGCCGAACTCAAGGAGGAGGCACAACCTTTCTCAGTAAATGGTCAGTTGCTAAAGCCATATATTGAATCACCCAGAGAGCAGACAGTTCAAGTTGAGGCCATCTACTTCACTCGGAACGAGGATATTGAAGACCTATCAGATCAAACACACCCACCCTCCCAACCACATCGCCCCCTTGTACAGCTACTTCCTCTACTTAGGCCAAGGCCTAAGTATAGGGGGGACCGATGCCATCTGTTTATACCATTTCTCTCATCACACTCGTTCTTCCGATCACTCCATCTCCACCCTTCTCTTATGCTTAGGCTGATCAGAGCCTAAGTATAGGGGGAACCGACAACCACCTGTACATACTCTCCTCATTTACATATCCTGACCACCTCTTTTGCGCTCTTCTTCTATACATAGACTGTGCACAGTCTAAGTATAGGGGGGCGGACCATTGTTTATAAATTTTTAACTCTCCTACGCTTAGCACGAGTTATGTCTTCATTACGCTTTTTGTGCTTTGAGGACACAACACTCGCTAAGTATAGGGGGGTCTGTATATCTACTTTGTATATATTTTACCCATATCTCGTACTTTCGCGTAAGTCTATATGTATTTACTGGGTGGGTACTAACTTGAAAAAAAGGAGAGTTTTCTACTAACACTGACTTGCCAAATTTTTTGAAAAAAAAAATGGCTTCTTATTCATTCTTGCATGCATTATAAAAAAAATTGTGTCTGCGTTCCACATACCTCGCATTCATTTGCATATGTGAAAAGTCATTGGGTTCTGAACCAAGTTATGAGCCGAAACCGAGAGTGGTCTGAACTTGCCCTTAATCCACCTAATTTTCAGAGGAACTTCATCGAGAAATAGGATTTTAAGAGCTTCAGGTCTTTTGACTTAATTCTTTAAGTTCCACATGACAATGTGCAGCGTTTGACTCTTAGTGTCTAACCTGGTCTCTTCATTCTGGGTACAACTCTGGAATAGGGAATTAATTTGTACTCTCGCACTATGCACTTAGCTCAACCCAGACGGGATGTTGGAAGACTGTGTGAGTCTCTTTTCTGGTAGCGTGGAAATCTAAAGACCGGAGTACGGGTTGAAATAAAGCTTCGGAAAAGGGATGGACGGCTGGGCACAATTTTTTCTAAGACCCCAAAAAATGTACGGAATAAAAAGATGCTATATCCGTAGGGGCAAAACAAGATCCAAGCAGAACCACCAAAAATTCCAAATACAAAGAAGCATGCTACAAAATAAAATCCGACCAAAAAGGTCCAAGATTCAAGAAATCTGCAGATCTTGGTGGAGACTTGGCTACACTGGCCATCTTCCCAAGGAGAGGTGGCTACACTGGCCACCCCCTCCAGTTCTTTTCTCTTTCTTCTAGCTTCTCCCCCATTTCGATTGTGAACACAGCACGACAGACCTTAGAAGGAAATACCTAACTCCCCGAGGATGAGTTACTGGAGAGGAGAGGAGCATGGTAGTCCGGCATTCTGGATGGGAAGAGCTAAAACCCTTCATACACACGAGTCGGTTATTCAATGTTCATAGGGTATACTTTGGGAAGAGGGTTGATCTAAGATGACTTCTGAGCCGAAACTGTGACAATGATGTGTAGAACTTGAGGGCTGTTGATTTTAAAATTCTAAGTCTCACAGAAGTTCCGACACACAAATAATCCAAAGGTTGAGTTTAGTTTCACTTTCACCTTCAGTTCATGGTCTTGGTATGGAACCCAGTCTCATTTCACTTCATGACATTTCTTTTTGATGCTTAGGGACGAGCATGGTTTAAGTATAGGGGGATGATGAATCTCGGATTCATCACTCTAATCTCATTAATTAAGCTCAAGTCCCTCAAAATCAACTGCATTTCTGCATTTATTTCGCATAATTAGCATTTGTGCATGATTTCATAAGAATTGCATTTTAGCATTAAATTCTTGCATAAAATAAGAAGCCAAAAATCCAATCCAAAAATGACTTGTAAATAGCCTAACTTCCCCTATTTTTAACTCCTCCATGTTAACTCTGAATGCCACAAACCCACCTCCACTGTGTACATATCACTAACAAGAATAAATGAAAAATACAAAAAAATCACTAACCCTGGTAAGTGGACCAAAAACTCAAACCCTAGTTTCAGGATTTTCGGACTAAAAGCCACATATCTTCCCCATCCAGTGTCCGATCTGATCCTACTCACTTTTGAACTAATGCACATTCAATTACCTTCAAAATAAGACCAAGTTCAAGTGAATCGGAGCTCGTATGTGAAAGTTGGGTTTTTGGGCCTCTTTTGTACATTATATATTTTCGCGATTTTTGACCTTGTATTTATGTATATATTTTCTTAATTAATAAAAATACAAAAAATACATTTAGGTGTCTTTTATTTATCTTTGATTTTTCCATATTTTTTCTGGATTTTTATCTTGTTTAAAAATGACAAAAAAATTAGAAAACCAAAAATCAAGGTATTCTATGTACATGGGATACCCCAAAAATTCTCTTTTTACATTTGACCGATTTTGGCTTTGGTGTGTTCATAAAAGTTGTTGATCTCATCGAGACGAGCATTTTTCATGAAGGAACTTTTTCGATCCGAGGATGTTTACTATTTCTTTTTGATTTTACAAATCTTTTATTTTTCATTTTTTCTGGTGCTGACACGTGGCAGCCCCAGAGTCCACCATGTGTCATCGTTTTTTGGGCCTTTTATATTATCGTTTTTATAAAAAAAAATATAAAAAAAATAATATATAAAAAAAACCCACGCACGTGCGTCGCACGTGCCTCGCAGGCACGTGCTCCACTGTCCCCTTTTGACCTGCCACGTGTTCCATCCGCGGCCGTTCGATCAGCGGCCGATCGAACGGCCGCTGGCCTTCGTCCTCACGCCAACGGCCCTCCCCGATTCCTCTGCCGCCACTCTGACCGCGTCCTCAATGCCTCGCAATGGCCACCGCCCCTCTGTTATCGCCGCCTCACCTCAACAACCTCCGCATCTCCCGCCGATAGCTCCACCCCCTATCCTATTTAAAGGATCTAGACTCAACCCCCGATGCCCTTCCGCCGAGCCCTCATCGAGTCCTCCTTCTCCGGTGGTGACAGCCCGCGAGCATACTCCATCGCCGGCGTGATCCGAGAAGCCCCGCTCCTCGCCGCAGCGATGCCTCCGCCGCTGCTCTTGCTCCGGCGATCGACCGTAGAGCCCCATCTTCTCAGGTATAATCTCTCTCTCTACCTCTCTCTCCCCCCACTCTCTCTACCTCTTTCTCTCTCTCGCTCTGTCTCTCTCTCCTCCTCCGAGCGTCTCTCCGCTCGGAGCTTCGCTTCGCCACCGACCTCCATATCACCACCTTCATCGCACCAACGGAGGTCGGCCAACGATCAATTCGAACCCCCTTCTCGCCCAGAGTTCCGACCCTCTTCCTCTATCTTCATCGACGCTCCGGCAATCTTCCATCGCCTTCGAGCTCCCCGACGACCACCGCAACGCCAACGACGTCGTCCACTCCTGGAGCACCACTGGAGCCCCGCCACTTTGTCACCGTCTTCATCGACCTCCAGCTCCGCCGACGTCATCAACGACCACGACCTTCTTCTTCGACCGTCAACACTCCATCGACTCCAACGCCTTCGTCTTCGACTGTCTTCTCCACCATAGCCACCCAAAGCTCCACCGACTTCGACTCCATCTCCCTGCTACTCCAGAAGCTTCGAGCTTCGCCGCTTCATCGACTTCGCCATCACCGACCTCGGCTCCGACCGCCGTCAACTCTAGCGCCTCCTGCTACGCCTTCGCCGCCTGGAGCAGCACCGGAGCCCTCCGCCAGCGACCAGCCCACATCTCCGCCGCACTCGCCGCCGGGCGTGACGCCCGAGGCCCCAGCACGTGCCCAGCACGTGCGTGGGGAACGTCATCTCCATCCCCACAGGTCACGTGCGCAGCACATGACCTCGGGGCAAATTGCAAGGACCACCCCTGGAGTCTCTCAAATTGCGCAGAAGTCCAGAAACCCAAAGAGCACGTGCGAGGCACGTGCTCCCTTGGGAAATTTGCAGATCACCTCCCAGAAGTATAGGTAATTACCACTAGGTCCCCTTCTGCATATTTTTATTTATAATTACTGCATTTACACCCCTGTGTTCTTCCTCTGTTTTGAACCTCTCCTCGACATTATTTTATTATTCGAAAAATAGCACGATGCTCATCTTTTCATTCTCTACACATTGACATATTGTGAGATTATTATGATGGATGGTTAATTAATAAATAATTGTTTTGTGGACATTGGTATATTTTGCCCAATCTGTGCTCTCGAATTTGACATTGATTAACCATTGCGCCAAAAATCCCTGAAAAATCACATATTGTAGAGATTATTTTGCTTGACATTGTGCCCAAAAATCTTTGCATTTGCATGCATAAATTGCTCTGTAAAATCATTTAGCATATTTCAGTATCTAATTTTTAGTAGGTTTTAAACCACACATTTTTGAGGTTTAGGATTTTTCTGAGATCCTTCACCTAGTGATAGATCTTAGATAATTTTATCTCTTGAAAATAAGTAGGTTTAATATTTATTATAATTAAATATTGAAAATCATTCTGTTTGCATTCAAAAATTCATAAAAAATCCATTTTGCATCCAAAAATTCCAAAAAAAATTATAAGGTGTTCATTTCATCATCATTTACTTTGTGGCCAATTATCATCTTTTTCAGACATCATTTGATTGAAATTTATATTTTAGTCCCTAAAATAGGTCGAATTTGCATTTTGCATCTCTTATTGCATTGAAAAAAAATCCAAAAAAAGAACGCCTTGAAAACCGTAAACGAATCTTGACAAACACAACTCTAAGTTGTTCCTTTGCCTCCTTGTGATCGACCTTGGGACTTGCCCAAGTAAAATAAACATAAACCCACTCGATAAAAATTGAATAAAATTTGTGGTTATTTCTTGACCGTTTCCGATCGCCGCCTACAACGAACGACATTTATTATTTTCACACAACAAAGATAAAAACCAACTCTTTTTAAAGCAGTATTTTCGGACTCGTCAAGGGGTTGCAATAATCCTGGTGGCTTTTGGTGTGAAGCCTTTACTTGCTGGCAGGTGAAACATGAATTCACAAACTCAGCAACATCTTTCTTCATTCGTGGCCACCAAAAGTATGAATGAAGATCCCTATACATCTTTGTAATTCCTGGATGAATAGATGATCTTGAGGAATGCGTGTCTCGTAAGATGTCTTTCCTTAGTTCAGGTGTGTTTGGTACACAAACTCTTTGATGGTTATACAGTTACCCATCTTGTATCTGGAATCCCTCTATCTCATTCTTCTCAAGTTGTTGTCTCAAGTCTTTAAGGATTGGATCATCCTCCTATCCTTTCTTTATTCTATCCCAGATCTCTGGTTTGTATTGGTGCGGAATAGTTATAGTATCGGCACTACTATCAAATGGTTTCCATTCACTTAACGTTGATAGTAAACCCAGAAGTGGATAGCACTCACCAACCCAGGTGAATAAGTTCTTTTGCTAAGGGCATCTGCTACAACGTTCCCCTTACCAGAGTGGTAGGAGATAGTGCAATCGTAGTCTTTCAACAACTCTAGCCACCTTCTTTGTCTCATATTAAGTTCCTTCTGATCAAATAGATATTTCAAGCTTTTATGATTAGTGAAGATTTCAAAAGTAATACCATAAAGGTAATGTCTCCATATCTTTAAAGCAAAAACTACAGCAGCTAACTCAAGGTCATGTGTTGGGTAGTTCTTTTCATGTGTCCTGAGCTGTCGTGATGCATACGCAACTACCTTACCATGTTGTATAAGAACTGCCCCCAAGTCCTTCTTTAGACACATCAGTGTACACTGTGAACCCTTCACTCCCAGAGGGTAGAGTAAGGATTGGTGCGGATGTTAGGCATTCTTTCAGTGCCTGAAAACTAGCTTCACATGTATTAGACCATAAGAATGGGACCTCCTTCTGAGTTAGTCTAGTCATTGGCAATGCTATTCGTGAAAAGTCCTTCACGAATCTTCTATAATATCCAGCTAAAGCCAGAAAAGATCGTATTTCTGTGACAATCTTCGGGCGTTCCCAACTCATCATCGCACTAACCTTTGTAGGATCAACTGATATACCTTCTCCAGAAATAACATGACCTAAGAAAGATACTTCAGATAGCCAGAAGTCACATTTGCTATATTTAGCATACAGTTTGTTCTTCCTTAGAGTTTCAAGTGCCTATCTGAGATGGTGTTCATGTAGATACTTATCCTTGGAGTAAATAAGCACATCATCAATAAATACTACTACAAAGCGATCTAAGAACTCCTTGAATACTCTATCCATGAGATCCATGAAGGCTGCTAGGGCATTTGTTAGTCCAAAAGGCATAAGAATACATAATGCCCGTATCTAGTTCAAAAAGCTGTCTTGAGAATATATGTGTCTTTAATTTTCAACTGATGGTATCCATATCTTAAATCAATCTTGGAATACACAGTTGAACCTTGTAATTGATCAAAGAGATCATCTATTCTTGGCAGTGGATATTTATTCTTTATTTTCCTCTTGTTTAGTTGTCTATAGTCAATGCACAACCGCATCGACCCATCCTTTTTCCTGACAAATAAGAGGTGCTCCCCATGGTGAAGTACTAGGACGAATGAATTATTTATCTAATAGTTCTTGCAACTGTGCCTTTAACTCTCGTAATTCAGCTGGTGCCATCCTATACGGAGGGATAAAGATAGGATGAGTATCAGGTATGAGAGAGATTTCAAATTCAATTTCTCGCTCAGGTGGCAATCCAGGTAGTTCCTCTGGAAATACATCAGGAAACTCGCACACTATAGGTAATCTTCCATCATTCTGTCTGACCTTGATGTAGTGGTTACATAAGCTAAATAACCTTGGCACCCTTGCTCTAACAATTGTTGTGCCTTCAATGTAGAGATATATTTGATATTATCATTGGATGTCTTTCCAATAAACTGGAATTCTATCGAGTTAGGAAGGTGAAATGTTACTGTCTTCTGAAAATAGTCAAGACATGCATGATTCCTTTCTAGCCAATCCATCCCTAGGATAAGATCAAAGTCCTCCATTTCTATTAGTAGTAGTGAAACAAGTAACTGATGTCCAGCTATCACTACTATGCAATTATCCAAGATTTCTCGGATTATAAATACTTGTCCTCCTAGTTCTTCATCAGATAGGACTGTTTTACTTCTACTGGTATCTTACCCAAAGTGGGTACTAACCGTCGAGCAATAAATGAATGTAAAGCACCGGAATCAAATAAGGCATGTACTGAAAAGCCATGACGTTTTGTGGTGGCTGCTGTGTAGGAGATGCTCCTTGCGAGCCACGAACTCTACCATGTCTTCCTCCGTGTGTTGCTCCATTGCTCGGGGTGGATGTTATACTATTAATCGGAGTTGGTTTAAACCCTGAACCTCTCAACTACGGACAGTTAATTCCTAATGTGACCTTCTTGATCACAGTTATAACATGCACGTGTTCCTCTCTGAGCTGAAGACCGAACCACAGAGGTACTAGTTCCTGGTGCTGAGTTACGGGGATATAGTTGAGGTCTAGAGAAACCCCCTCTTCTTGATAGTTGATGGCCCAAGGTCTGTAGGGAGCTTATATTGGAACCGACTGGATGATAACGATTGTCTCTTCGGTTATAATTTGCCTTACATTTGGATGGTGCTTCTTCTTTGGTGGTTTTCATCCCTCTCCATCTCAATATGAGAGGCAATGTCCATGGCTTCATCTATAGTGGTGGCTCTAAAACCTGCAAGCTTCTCTCTAAAATCTCCCTGAAGACCGCTAACAAATTTGGTAAGACATTCTTGTGGTGAAGCTTCTAAAGCTGGGGAGTAACGTAGTAGCTCTGTAAAGTGAATATGATAATCTCGTACATTCTTGGATCCTTGGGTCAAAGAAGCTAACTCCCTCCTCTTCAATTCTTCCCAATGGGAGGGATAGAAGTGGGCTCGGAATCTCCCTTCAAAAACATCCCATGGAACATGATCCGCTAATTTCTTGGAAATGGCTCTCCACCATCGTCTTGCATAGTCTGCTAAGGAGTAATCAGCAAAGTGCACCCAAGTATATGTTGGTGCGTGTATTATTCTCAACATCCTGCTAACGTCATCAAGCCATAGTTCTGCCTCAACAGGTGTCTCTATGCCTTTAAATCGAGGAATCCTTCCCTTTCGGTAATTATCTAGTAAAGTTTGGTGTCTAAGAAGGGCCTTCTCCATTGCTCCTTCAACCGGGGTAGGAGCAGACTCAGTTGAAGGATGGTAACTAGATTCTTCCTCAGAAAGATGGACAGAACCTTCAATCCTGGCATCCGCAGGCTTAGATGCCTCGGGTCTCTCAACTTGTGCATTGAGCCTTTCCTCCAATGCTTGCTGCCTTTGCCCCATCTCTTGGAGCATTGCCATCATAGATGTTAATTTCCTACACACATCTTGGTCTGCCATGATCCTGGGATCAGTAAAGGTCGAAGGTCAGATCCTATATGTCTTAGCATGATGTACATAAGGGACAACGAGTTGTAAATGGTATTGCAGTCAATTATTAAGATCAAAGGATCTTAATACAACCTTAGTTTCTGAATACCGCTCATAGTTATCAATTACTAAACAAGTTACTGGAGTAACCACGCTCTGATACCAATCAGTCGCGATCCCGATTACCGGGCCGTCGGATCCTCCCGTATCCGGATCAGGTTACTCAGCAATAATTTATTCAGCAATCACAGCTAACATTCAGAAATAAACTGCAAATAAAAATACTCAGAAGAAAGTATTTCAACACTTTTCCATTCACAAAATAAAGTTCAGATGATACATTGTCCCAATATAACCATTTACATGTACATCAGGTGGAAAGGTAAATATACAACAGATTAATAACTACCTTAAAGAGTAAAGCTATTGTGGCTGGTTGGATGTCTAGTATGTAAGCTGAACGAATTTATTTTAAAGTCCGTGCGATGGCTCACCGACACCTGTTGGGTTTTCCATAAATCATAGGATAAAAATTAGCGAATGCTAAGTAACGAAGAAGAGAAAAGCAAACAAATTGTGTAATTTTGCAAAACTTGTTATCACCAAAGGTTTCAATCCTTCTTGTCAATTTAAGTCCTATTCCATTCTATTCCACGTCAGGGATTAGTCCAGGGGAATTACCTCACCACTATAAGGACTCTGAAGCTATGGACACTTCGGGATTGGAGATTGCGTTGATCTTGGTAAGCTTATGCCGCCGCACGTCGCCTCAACCAATCATCCAATACTACCCTGACAATTTTCTTTTATTGAACAGGGTCTCAACCCTCTGCCTGGAAAACAAATGAGCACACCATCCTCGAGGACTCTGTTTCTTAAAACCTTAGGCTAATATTTAATCATATAACCTAGCATCTTTAAATACATATTATCGTGACCCAGCCGCTGCTGAACCACCCGTGCCTTCACATGGCACGACCACATCTTCCGTCGTTCAACTCGAAGATATTGGCTCCCAGTACCACGCGTTACAAAACATTCATTTCGTGTGCACTTAACATAACAGGGCAACCGTGTATCACCTACGTAGGGAAATGCCAATACGGGTTCCTTCCGACAAACCTACAGGTTACATGCCCGACCTGTAGTTCTACTCTCAATCATCCTTAACGTGACACACGATCCTTTTCAGGATCCAACTCAAGCTACATCAATTCCCATGATGTAATTCTTTCGTTAAATCTTCGATTTGCATAATTAGAAATATTTAGTATAGACTCACATATATATTATTCATAACCATATATACTCATTTTTATGCCTATTTTAACTCCCAAACCCTAACTTTCAAAGTCACCGCATCATTTTGATGCTTAAACCCTATTTGAGTGGGAATCACAAAGTAACTTTTCAGACTTTTTCAAAAACAACCAAAATTAGGGTTTTTTAGAGCACAGAACAGAAAATCAAGAATTTCAATAATTTCATGTGAAAACCCAACAACAAAAGGAAGGATTTCGTTACCTAATCGAGCTCTCTCTTGTGTATGCAAAGCTTTATCGTGTTTTGTTTTTAGAAAGGCTATTTTAAAACTCCTGAAAAGATAGAATTTCATTTTCATATCAAAATGCTAAGAACATGTCAAGAACGCGAAGAACGAACGAAGAACGCGAAGAACACGAAGAACGCCAAGAACATATTTTCTCTTAAAATTTCGACAGAGTTTCCCCTCATATCGAGACATATTTCTCAGAAAAGTTCGGCAGAGTTTCCCCTTATATCGGGATATATCTCTCGGAAAATTTCAGTAGAGTTTCCCCTTATATCGGGACATATTTCTTGGAAAATTTCAGCAGAGTTTCCCCATATATCGGGACATATTTCAAAATAAAAACGAAAAGAGTTTCCTCTATAAAATCAATCGAAAGGAAAATAACAATGAAACTGAAAGAATATACTCAAACAACAAGAGATGAAGAATCGGTAGACACCACGCATCTTAGGTGAGTGAACGTGTGATGAATTACAGGGTCACTGACGTGCATAGCAGCACACACCTAAGTAGGGTATTACACAGATTTCTCCATCAAAATAATTATAACAGCAAAATAGAAAGAACATAAATGATGGAGAATCGGTAGACACCACGCGTCTTAGATGAGTGAACGTGTGACGAATCACAGGGTCACTGACGTGCATAGCCGCCCGCACCTAAGTAGGGTGTTACACAGATTTCTCCTCGAACCACTACAGGAAAACGAATCGAAAAGAAAGATGAATCAACAAAACTTGGAAGAACAAGAGAACGAATTGAAAACCTAGCTTACGAAGAAAACTAAGAGAGGATCATACCTTTCCCCTCCTCGTTCTCCTGGCAGCGCTTCGCTAGCGCTCCTCCCTCGCCTCCCACTCCTCCTCCCGACCTCTCGACCCTAGCCCTTGGGCTGGTGGTGGTAGTGGAAGTCGTAGAGAATGAATGGGTAGGGGGGTCTATTTATAGGCTCCCGAAAAAACACTAACCATGATTAGAAAACCATGGTTTAGACCTTAACCATCGTTTAGTGGCCCATGGTTTTGGCCCATGGTTTTAGCCAAAACTTATCCCAAACTTGGGGCTTAAGTTAGAACATTCTAGAGGATTATAGATGCATTAATGACGCTTAAATAACACTAATCGTGATTAACTTTCACTAATCGGATCATTAGCGATTTTCAATCCATCATTAGTTTCTTTAATCATGTTTAATTAGTCTTATTGACAGTCATTATGGGTTAATGACATTTTAGCCTTCCTTACTTCTCTTTCTTCCAAAGATCATAACAATTCGAAACGAAGTCCGATTCACACGAAACAAATTTCGTTGGTTTTCTCTTGACAAGCCGGATCGTATTATATAGGATCCGAGATATGCCAAGTTCAAGGCTTTACACAGCTCGAGGGTGTCTCGAGCGAGGCTCGGTCCCACCGAGCCTCCACGCTCCGGGACAACGACGTGGTTGCTCCAAGGCCATTGGATCTCCACCGTGGGGCGCGATCCAACGACATCTGTATCTCCTCCTGCCTTGCAAGGTAGTGGTGTGATTGGAGCTCCGACGGGAGGCATGGAGCTCCTAAGCACCTCTCCGTGTTCGGTGAAGGTCGGGATAGGATGCTGGTTCCCTGACGATGAAGACCCAAGCTCGGAGAAGGAGCGGGAGCGTTTAGATTTCGGGATCAACGCATGATCGCCGGAGGCGGAGCTCTAGAACTTGGCTCCGCCTGAGGTCCGGCCAATAGAGTTGGTTGACCTGCAAAAGGGATTAGATGGAAGTTGAGGCATGTGTGCGTGCGAGCTGAGGTGGACGGAGGGCTTGGCGAAGGCGAGGAAGCGGGGCCCTTGGTGGGTTCTCCTCCGCCTCCGGCGGACGAGAAAGCCTGGGATGAGGGAGGTTTTGACGGAGGAGGAGGATGATCGGAGGCGCCGGCGAAGGTGTCTGATGATAGGCGGAGCTCGTGGGGGGTTCAGGTGACCATGAAGGTGTCGAAGCTGACCTTGAAAATTCAGAGAAAACAAAAGGGGAATGACGAAGCTAAGTTACATGAGATTGAAGAGGGATCTAGAGGCGGAGCAGATCTTGGGCTGAGCACCTGGAGGTGGCTTGGGTCATCGCACATGCTGTGCTACTTGATGAGTGCGAAATTCACCTCTTTAATAAAGATGAATTGTAGTATAGGAGGCGTATTTCGGTCAATCAAAAACCACAATCTTTGAATGTTGTGGAATATTTTTACTTGGCAATTCTACGAAGGTCGAACACAGGGAACGATGATTCTTAGTTGCGTGGTCTTAAATCAAATTAAGTAATCAATCAATGCTTGATTAATTTCTGTGTTGAGAAAATATACAATGCAAGGATGAAAATGTGATGCAAGGAGAATAAATAAAAGAGATTAAGCACAGGATCTGTGATTTGAAACGTATCTAATTCTCAAATAATATGATCAATAGTTTGTCAAAATTTATCACAAATCAAAATATATTTGAGTCAATGCTTCAGTTTAATAAGTTAATACTCAGAAGATATCCATCCTTCGAATGCCCTTGATCTAATTCCTAGAAAGTTTGACCATAATCTTTGACAAATTGATCTGAGATAATCCCCCGTTAAATCTAAATTATTAAGAATAATCAATGAAGTCTTAATCAAATAAAAATGCTCATCCGAATTCCTGCAAATAATATCATCAAAATCCCAAGCAACAATATGTCAAAATAAGCCTGCAAGAGTCTCAAAGAAAAATTATCAATAAATCACATCAGATCTGTTCACAAACTATGTTAAATTGTAGAGCATAAAATACCTTCAAAATGACATATTATACGCTAAAAACGGAGTTCGTATGAGAAATGATAAAATGAAATTCCAAGGACAAAAATGTAAATAAAATAAAGTTTTTCTTGCAAAGAGGTCCCGGTAGGGGCTTATCTGTAATTTATAAAAGTTGGAGGGGCCCGGATGTAATTTACCCACTAGCGGGGGTATATATGTAATATCCGAAATTGTCAAGGGCTTCAATGTAATTTTCCCACGCGCGCACATGCGAAGCACGTGCGCCAGCTGGTTTGGATGTGAGGTAGAGGCTCGGGCTTCCCGACCCTGAGGTTCGGGGAGGAGGCGTGGCTCGGACGGCTAAGCCTGAGGTTCGGGTCCGGGCCTTAGGTTCGGAGCCCGAACCAGAGGCTTAGTTGGAGACACGAGGCTCGGAGTGCCTGAGCACCTAGGCTTGGGCCTAGACTAAGGAACGGACGTGTGGCTGACTTTAGGCCATTGGATCTGGGAGACGTCCCTAGATCCAACGGCTGCTGTAGAGGCGAGGCGACGGTGGATCGAGTGGGGCGGCCGAAGCACGATAGCGTGGGCGGCGAGGCAATGGGCGCTGGTTGCGCGCGGCCGATGGCGGAGATGATGCCGCCGCTCGGCCGACACACGGCCAAGCTGCGGGTGGAGGCAGTGAAGCGATAGTGCTCGGAGGGGGATCGGGGTGGCCGAGCCTGGGCGGCGGAGGTGCTGAGGAGCGGGGAGCTCCGTCGCTAGGTGTTCGTCACTTGGAGGGGATGGCGCGAGTGGTTGAAGATCGGCGAGCGGCGGAGGAGCGTGGCTCTGTTGCTGTGGGGGGGAGCTGGGCTCCATGCGTGGCGAATCGACGGAGGGCGGAGGAGCGGGGAACCTGGAATTTGATCGATTGGAAATACGAGAGCACATCGGTGCTTCTATGTTATAGCCTCAAGATCCTAGCGACGAGGACCGAAGCTCAAAATCGGAGCTTGAAGCTCGCTGCTACGTGGAAGATAAGCCACGGATCTCGCCGGATATTGGTGAAAAAGCCGTCGTCCCGCTCAACGACGCACACCTTGCTGTCACCTTGGAGTAGCCGGAGGCTGCTAGCTCTCACTCCCTCTATTGGCATATGGCCGACGAGGCCGGGGGGGGGGGGGGGGGGAAGCTTTATAGGTGGCGAGATGGTAACGGCTAAGGGGGAGGAGTGATGGCCGGTGGTGGAGTGATGGTGGCGAGCAACGGTTGGAAGGCGTGCCGTAACGGGTAGCTGAGGAAGGAGAGGGGGCGGATCATGTGCGATGCAGGGCACGTGACCCGGGGGTGGCGTGAGTGAATAAAGCGGGGTGCCACGTGGCACGCCCAGGGGCTGCCACGTGGCACTCCAAAAAAAATCAAACTTGTAAGGTAAAGAAAAATAGAAAAGAAATAGAAGGAGACCTCTGATCGAAAAATTTCCTTTACGAAAGTTGTTCGTCTTGTCGAGATCTACAACTTTCATGCAGGACTCATGAGCAAAAGAGGTCATCTGTGCAAAGTGGTATTTTTGGTGGTTTCCTATGTGTATAGAAAACCGGATTTTTGGGATTTTATATTTTTTGGTGGTTTTAGAGGGGATAAAAATTATAGAAAAAATACAATAAAATACAAAAATAATAATTACACACTAATCTATTTTTTTGGATTTTTAGTAAATTAGAAAATAGGAAAATAAAATAGAAGTTAGAATCACACAACTTTTGTACAGACCGACAACGGACACTTGGACTTGGTCAGTTTCTTTGATTTTAGTTTTAATCTGGATTTGGATTTTTACATTGCATAATAAAACTTTTATCAAAGAACACAAATGAAAAAGAAATAAAATTACAAGAGTTAATTAAGGACATGAAAACTGAGGTCAAATATAGCAAAAAGTCAAAATGCGCAAAAGAGGCCCAAAACCCAACTTTCACAAATGAGCTCCGAATTTCACGAAATTGGTCTTATTTTGAAGGTATTTGAAATGGAGTACTTTAAAAGTGAGTAGACCAGAATCGGACACTGTATGTGGGAGATATGCTCAATTTAGTCTGTCAGATGTGAAATTAGACTTTGGGATTATTTGACACCTATTGGGGTTAGTAATTTTTTGTATTTTTTATTTAATAAGGTTAGTAATATCTACATAATGGAGGTGGTTTGGGGTCAATCGGAGTTAGAATGAATTAATTAAAAATGAGAGAAGTTAGCGGCTTTTGGGGCTATTTTACACTTGGGATTTTTAATGCAATTCATGCATGATGAAATGCAGATATTATCTACACATGTATGAATGCTAATAATGCTCTATTAATGAATAATTACAAGTAATGATGGGGAACAAAGCCTAAATGGCCAATTTTAGCATGATGAATACGAGATTCATCATACCCCTATACATAGACCATGCTCGTCCCTGAGCATGAATGAATGAATGACTTAGTTGAATAAATCTCTGACTGTTCATGTGGATTTTCAAGGCTCAATTCATAGAGGACCCTTAATTTGAGTGATCCTAAAATTCTGGGCTCAACCAAGCTTTAATCAAAAGGAATCCAACTTCTCTAATTTTCAGACTCTCTGTTTGTACACATAATATAAGGATATGATTTTAGTGTACTGTATTTCATGAGAGCCAAGTCGATGTATCACTCAAAGTTCCAGTCCCAAAGACTCTCCTGTAGACCTAATCATCAATACTAGGGAATAAGTCTATTCTTGCTTCAGTCAACTGTCTCATTAGTTTGTCAGAATTGAAATGTTGATGAACGGCCAGATGATGGAGGTAATGGGATTGTGTCTATTTTTCTCACCCTCACATTGGAACAAGGGGCCTCTCGAGTGCCTTTTTACTCAACACCTGTAAAATTTTAATATTATTGATAAATGTGTCTGTCAAAAGAGTTGGAGTCGACTGCACTTGTTTTTCTGGAAGTACACCGGGGTGTGTCTTTTCTGAGTATCTAAGATACTTTCGACACCCAGACTTGTATTGCTTACAATGCAGGGCCCTTTTTGTGGTGTCAGTCTGGCTCCTTGGTCCTAATTAGCGCTTGGTCCAAGTGGACACTTTGAAAATGTTTGGGAGCACTCGCCATTGGTGGAAGCTCATTTAGAATTTGACTTTGGAAGATAGAGCTTTTCTTGACATTTCTATTTTTTTCTATTTTTTTCTTTTTTTTTGCTAGCTCCACTGCTTTTACCAAAAGTTGGCGTAAATTGATCAACAATTTTCATTAAGTTTCATCACACCCTTGCACTTAGGTCATTTATCAAAGAGATAGCATATGAATCTTGTTCACATACTGGCTAGGGTTTTGCTGACACTCAGGTTTTCTGCAGCCTTCATTAACTTTATCCCATCCTCGAATATCATCAGATCGGGTCTAAACTCAAATCTCTAGACCTAGTTCCTCAAGTGATATCTCAACTCATCTTATCAATCATGCAGTTGTGGGAGTGATTGTGCTGATCATATTCTTTTTGAAGGTAGAGATGAAGAGTGCAATATAGCGCTCAAATCTTTCAAACTAGGGAAGTGTGGAATATTAAGTTCAAAACCCTAATGACTAAGGCAGGCTAAATCAGAATCTCAAGATTTCAGAAATCAAGTGTCCTCAAAAATCCTCAAGCCTTGAGTAATGGTGAATGTGTCAGGAATATATCAACCAAGGAATGCATGAAATGCTTGATGAAATGCAAGACCATGAGTAATGATTTTTTTTTCTAATGAATTTTTTTTTGTTTTGTTTTGTTTGTTTTTTGAAAATAGGTAATACACACCACTTGTACACTTCCCTGATGTTAGATAAAAATGATTAAAATTACGAGCTATGGATAAAGTAGATAAAATAAATACAAATACACCCCCCTATACTTAGCTTGTGTTATGTCCCCATGGCACAATGTGAAATGTTGACATAGCTCGTACTAAGTATATATGGGACAAAACCAAAAGAAGAGAAGTGATGTATAAATAATGGTACCAGTCCCCCTATACTTAGGCTCAGGTTAGCCTAAGTATAATCAGATAAATACAGACGGGGAACCAGGTAGATTTGCCGGATGTACAAGATCAAGGAGGTTTGCGACAGACCTTCTTGCGGGAGTGTGGAGGGAGATAGTATGGAGATGTGGAGTGTGATGAAGAGGGGGGCGATGAAGAAGACCAGCCATCGTCAGAGTCATCCTCAGGAGAATAGTAGTTGTCTGCAGAGGATCTCCAACTTTTGTCGATCAGAGGTAAGTGCCCTTGGATCAGAGCTATACCTATTGCACTTATCTGATGAACCACATCAGGACCGGACAGGGACTCTTCATAAATCACCTGATGTCTAAGGTCAAAGGTGACTTTCTTGATCAGTTTGTTTCCTTGAGAAGTATTGGAGGAAGTTGGACAATCTTCATCTCCCTGTCTTGAGTAACCGACGTGGCATTCGTGAGTTCCTCATCAGATGAATCCCCCATAAAAGTCGACCAATTCTTGAAGGGTCATGCACTGCTTCGGTCGAGGGAGATTGTTCCTAGTGATTTTGTGTTTTATGGCTGGTGTTTTTGATGTCACCTCTGGATGGTCGTGAATTTTGGTGACAACTGGACGTTTCCGGAGTTGGTTCCTTAAATGGTTCAAGGTATCTCTGAATTACTGCCGACTCAAAGATTGGACCACTCAAATAATCATGTTGATCTTCAATAATATGGTCCAAATCCTCGTAAGCTCCAAAATCATGATTTTTCCTAGGAGCAGTGATAGGGTGGTGAGAATCTGAAGTTTGTTCAACAGTCAGTTTTTTAGATGACTCTCCTAGGGTTTGTATCAGTGTGTCATGCGGAGATGTCTGATAATGTAAAATCTTTATTTTCTGATCATAACTGTCAGTTTCAAGTTGGTTTTCATACTGAGCAGGACGTGTCATTGGGGATTTGTTCATTGTGGTCTGAGTTCGGGAACTTGATTTCCTGAGTCTCGCAATCGACGATCGCCTTAGCGGAGGCTAAGAACAGCTTTCTAAAATGATAGGAGACGTAGACATCTTTCCGGGGTGGTCAATGTCAAGGACAATAAAGTCCACTTTATGTTCTTTACCTCGGAAATTTACGACGACAGAAATGATCCCCCGCGGTCTTTTGGTAGATCGATCGGGTAATTGAACGATCACCCTAGTCTTTTTGAGTTGTCCGATTTTGAGTTGGTCAAAGACAGACTTGGGGAGGAAGTTTACCTGTGGAGTCGTCGTCTAACCGAACATGAGTGAAAGTTGAATCCTCAATTTCACATGTGATCTGAGTCAACCGCTTCACTTTGACTTTGCGGCTTTTGATTTTATGATTCATCACCAAAGAACTAGCCATAGATACGACATGATATTCAGTCCTGGATCGTTTCTTGCCCGTCTTTTTGGGCTTCAGTCGACTCTTCACAAATCTCTTAAGATCGGGCACATATTCTATGGCTTTGATCAATGGAAGCTCTAAGATCAGACTCTTATAAAATGCTTCCATTTCAGAATTGTCCAATTTTTTTGAATTTTCAAAATTTTCTATTTTTTTGGTATTTTTTGTAGTATGGTCAGTGGGGGGATCAGAGGTTAGTGGTCGTGTCTGATTGTGAGTCACATGATAATCTAGTGGTTCGCATGGTGGTGGCCTCACTTCTTCTGAATTCTGCATGGATTGGATGAGATCATATATTCTCTCAGTTAAAGTGTCTGCTCTATGATTAATCTGAGCAATCTCATCCTCAAACATCGCATGACTAGTGATTGAATAATCATTCTCCATGTGTCGTGATTCTGACATGTAACCTTGAATAGAGTATTGATCGTTCTTAAATATTATGGTCTAGTCATGAGTTATATTTCATTGACTTTGGTTTTCTCATGGATTATCGAAGGAAAATTGATGGTCATCCTGAATAGGGAATAGTTCAAGAGACTGTGAGATCATAGTAACCGAAAATCGTGTTCTACTGTCAATATCGGTTACTCTATTGTTCATCCTCAATTGTGGTCTCTCTCTCATGTCCATAAGATTGTCAGAATGTGAGAGAGGACTATTCCAAGAAGAAGTGTGGTCATAGGGTGGGATGTAAGGGCGGGAAGAGAATGATGGCTAAAGAGAATTTGATTTGAAGCTCAGGTTCTCTTGAGGAGTGTGAGAAGAAGAATATCGGGACAATGTCGTGGAGATCGAAAAAGAAGACCACTATGACGACATCTTGTCAAGAAGGATGGAATGATTAATGAATCACGATTTGCTTGCAATTGCAAAGTCTTTAACGCACACAAATCAAACACAAAACAAACACGTCGATTCACCCACTCAACAATGGTGAAGGCACGTTAGGGTTCGGCCGCTTATCTTTTCTATTTTAATTTAATGAAAGACAATCTTGAAAAATTAAGCGGAGTTGTTGGGTACCGAAATTTTTCACAAAGACTGTCCCGAGTTCATACAACTAGTTGCACCTACTCTCAGCCAGTATAGGTGTAAGTACGGACCGTGAAACGGCTACCCGTGTTACTTGAGGACGGAGCCTTCCGCGGTGTCCTCTAAACAACCTACTCTGCTAAGGGAAGTCGGACCGTAAACGGCTACCCTAGACCCTCACTGAAAAGTAGCTAATTGTTTTTAAAATCAGTAGTCTGAATGAACCACTTCGGTTTTGGGATCTTTCCTAAGTGTGTGTTCTGGTCCTTATAAACAATGAGTGGGTTTCTCTCCACGAGACACAGGATAATTTTAGATCAGTTTATTTACAACATCTTGATTAGCAGTCCCAGTTTTAAGTTGAGGTTATTATTGTAGTTTATGTGAGCACACAAATTCACGCCTAACGAACAATCCCAATTCCTTTAAGTCCTAAGTTGTAAAACTCGAGGAAGGAAACCGAAAAAGCCGATGCAAACGTAAATCAATGATGCATGCTTAAGATAATGACTTACAGTGAATCCTCGCGTTCTTCATGTGGGATGCAAGACAAGGAATTTAAATTATACTAAATGATATGCACAGAGGAAAACACCTAAGTAGATAGTTTTATTAGCGGAAAGAATTGATTTAAAAATTTGGCTAATGTTGAACAATCTATAGTGCGTATAGTTAGTGAATGTGTGGCCTAAGAATTACGAGTACAATCAAATAATTCTAATCTAGCGTATGTGCTCCTAAATTCTACGTCAAGCCACAGAGAGTCCAGTCCTGAATATTACAAATTAACAGGGTACAAGGAGAGAGGGACCCTGTGAATAATGCAGAAATTTAAACCTATACTAAGATATCTCTCACAAAAATCAAAATTCAATCTTCATTGCAGATCCTTGATGAATATCCAAAATTCTGCTCCTAGAAATCTGCAAAGAAAGAAATTACGGTTAGTATATAGAGTAAGAGAGAAATGCAGAATAAAATAAAAAAAAATGACACAAAAATTAATTTTACAAAAATTAATTACAAAAAAATGATTCAAAATCCTAAAAATTCGCCGTTCTCCGGCAACGACGCCATTTGATGAGCACGAAATTCACCTCTTTAATAAATATGAATTGTAGTGTAGGAGACGGATTTCGGTCAATCAAAAAACCACAATCTTTGAATGTTGTGGAATATTTTTACTTGGCAAGTCTACCAAGGTCGAACACAGGGAACGATGATTCTTAGTTGCGTGGTCTTAAATCAAATTAGGTAATCAATCAATGCTTGATTAATTTCTGTGTTGAAAAAAATATAACAATGCAAGGATGAAAATGTGATGCAAGGAGAATAAATAAAAGAGATTAAGCACAGGATCTGTGATTTGAAACGTATCTAATTCTCAAATAATATGATAAATAGTTTCATCAAAATTTATCACAAATCAAATATATTTGAGTCAATGCTTCAGGTTAATAAGTTAATACTTAGAAGATATCGTCCTCCGAATGCCCTTAATTTAATTCCTAGAAAAGTTTGACCATAATCTTTGATGAATTGATCTAAGATAATCCCCGTTAAATCTAAATTATTAATAATAATCATGAAGGCTTAATCAGATAAAAATGCTCATCTGAATTCCTGCAAATAATATCATCAAAATCCCAAGCAACAATATGTCAAAATAAGCCTGCAAGAGTCTCAAAGGAAAAATTATCAATAAATCACCACAGATCTGTTCACAAATTATGTTAAATTGTAGAACATGAAAATAGCTTCAAAATGAATATTATACGCTAAAAACGGAGTTCGTATGAGAAAGATATGATAAAATGAAATTCTAGGGACAAAAATGTAAATAAAATAAAGTTTTTCTTGCAAAGAGGTCCCTGGAGGGGCTTATTCGTAATTTATAAAAGTTGAAGGGGCCTGGATGTACTTTACCCACTAGCGGGGGTATATATGTAATATTCCGAAATTGCTAGGGTCTTCAATGTAATTTTCCCACGCGCGCACGTGCGAAGCACGTGCGCCAGCTGGTTTGGATGCGAGGAAGAGGCTCGGGCTTCCCGACCCTGAGGTTCGGGGAGGAGGCGTGGCTCCGGATGACCGAGCTTGAGGTTCGGTCCCCGGGCCTGAGGTTCGGAGCCCGAACCAGAGGCTCGGTTGGAGACGCGAGGCTCGGAGTGCCCGAGCGCCTAGGCTTGGGCCTAGGCTCGGGAACGGACCCGTGGCTGACTTTAGGCCGTTGGATCTGGGAGACATCCCTAGATCCAACGGCTGCTGTAGAGGCGAGGCGACGGTGGCTCGGGCGAGGAGGTCGAAGCGCGGCAGCGTGGGCGGTGGGCGCTGGTTGCACAGCGGCCGATGGCGGAGATGATGCCGCCGCTCGGTCGACACACGGTCGAGCTGCGGTGGGAGGCGGTGAAGCGATAGTGCTCGGAGGGGGACCGGGCGACCGAGCTTGGGCGGCGGAGGAGGGGGGAGCTCCGTCGGTAGGTGTTCGTCGACTGGAGGGGATGGCGCGAGTGGTTGAAGATCGGCGAGCGACGGAGGAGCGTGGCTCTGTTGCTGTGCGGGGGAGCTGGGCTCCGTTCGCGGCAGAATCGACGGAGGGCGGAGGAGCGAGGAACCTGGAATTTGGTCGCTTGGAGATACGAGATCACGTCGGTGCTTCTCTGTTATAGCCTCAAGTTCCTAGCGACGAGGACCGAAGCTCAAAATCAGAGCTTGAAGCTCGCTGCTACGTGGAAGATAAGCCACGGATCTCGCTGGATATTGGTGAAAGAGCCGTCGTCGCGCTCAACGACACACACCTTGCTGTCACCTTGGAGTAGCCGGAGACTGCTAGCTCTCACTCCCACCTATTGGCGGATGGTCGACGAGGCAGTAGGGGGGGGAGCCTTATAGGTGGCGAGATGGTAACGACTAAGGGGGAGGAGTGATGGCCGATGGAGGAGGAGTGATGGTGGCGAGCAACGGCTGGAAGGCGTGGCATAACGGGTAGCTGAGGAAGGAGAGGGGGCGGATCATGTGCCATTACAGGAGAAGGGAGAATGGCTGGGTGATGAATCTCCATTTCATCACCTTTATTCTATCATTTTGGCCTTAAAAACCCCAGCAAATGCATGTAAATAGCATTAATTTTGTCATATTAGCTTCTATATTTATTGTATTAATTATACATTAAAATAAGGTTTTTAATGCCAAAATTATAGAAATAAAGAGAGAAAAGAAAAGGAATAAAAATATGCAAACATTTTATGACCCTAACCCCGAGACCAAGGCAGCATGGACTTGGTCGACAAGGAATAAAGTAGGGGGAGATAAGGGCCAATTATACAATAAATATCTCATTTATTAATTCATTCATTTATGCATTTTTGGCACCTATTTTGTACATAAATATTTATTCATCAAATAAAGAAACTTTGTTCATAAAAGTTGTAGATAATAATATAAATAAAAATACAAAATTAAGTTTGTGTAAAAATAATACTCAGTGTACATTTTATACCCAGAATAAAAAGCAAAAATCTCAACTTCACAGACCCATATCTTGCAAATAAAAACTCCAAATCACCCAAACTCACCTTTAATTGTATATAGCATTCCATGAACAATTTTATAAAATTGGTTTCATAATTTTTGGAGTCCATCTGTGAAAGTTAGGTTTTTGACCCTCCTTGTATATAATACTGATTAAATAATTCATTTTATTCAACGTTTATTATTTGCACAAATTCATATTTTTAGAATCTTGTAAATAATGTATAGAATACATGTATATATTGAAATTAAAAGAAAACCAAAGAGAGCTTGTAAAATAAAATAAGTCTAATAGGCTTCATAGACAAAATACATATGCTACCTATATGTATATAAATAAAAGGGGAGTTAATTCTTTTTATTCTTTATTCATCTACATTTTTATAATATAATATATATATAACTTACTAAAAATACAAATCCAAAACAAAAACAAATAAAATTCATTTAATAAATAAAAGTATATAATATACAGACAAAATACCTATAAGTATACTTCCATATGCATATACATATTTATTTAAAAATGTAAATAAAATCTTAAAAATGAAATAAAAATATATTTATACTCACAAAAATAAATTAGAAATTTATAAAATAAGAAAATTAAAATAATAAAATAAACAAACTAAAAATAAAATATACAAAAATATATGTAAATACGTACATATACACATTATTTTAATAAAACCATAATAAAATAATTCATAAAAATAAATAAAAATCATCGATAAATAATACGTAAAATAATAAAGCATTTTATTTATACTTAAAAAATAATAAACTCATTTACTATTTTAAATAATTCATTCTTTATTTTCCAGCCTGTTTTGTCTTCTTGCGGCCTAGGTGGACCAATCAGGGCTTGGCCCGAGTTGACCCCGGGTCAACTGCCTCCTCAGCCTCCTGCAGTACGTCTGAACCTGTCTTGTCCCCCATCTTCTCGCCTTTTGCCCGCTCGATTCGTCCATCAATCGCCATCGATCCTTCACGGATTTTATTTCCCCTGTACATCCCCTCTCCCCACGCCGTCCTCTTGGATTCTTTGTACATAGCCCCTATTCATCGCTATGGCCCGACCAATAAGGGTGCCCTCTTCGTTTATAAATAAGGAACCTCCGCCTTCCTCCCAATTTTGGTCAATTTTCCTCCATTTTCTTCCTTGCATTCGGTCCCAGGTGCGCTCCTCGTGACAGGGGGATGCCGCCGGCACCTTGAATCGGTAGGAGATGGCGGAGGTTGCACCCACGGCCGCCGCGTCGCCGGAGGTCCTGCTCCTTGGCGTTTTCGCCAGGTACGAGCTGCGCATTTTATTTTCCTAGGTAGATTTCGATTCAAAGCTTTTCATGTCTGCATTTTATTTCGCGTTTTGATTATTAGTTTAGGTATTTCGTAGTTCGCCGGAGCTCCGCTCCGGCGAGCTTTTCACTGTGTTCCCGACCAGTTCCCGACTCGCTCTCGCCCTCATTTCACTCCCCACCGCTTTCTCCACCCTCCAGCCACTTCCTACCAACCGGAACCTTCTTGGTTCCGCGAATCGATGCTCGCCTCCGCCGCTTCACCGGAGCATCGCCACCCACCATCGTTTTTACGCTAACAGCTTCAAACCCTAGGTCGAGGGTGAAGCCCTCGAACCGTGCGATCTTCCTGTGCAGGTTTGGTGCGCGAACAAGCGCCAGGAGTCGTTCCCAAAGCCGGCGGAGGTATCTGGAGCACCTTGCCTTCTCCGACCTCGCGGAGGGCGCTCCGGTGTGCCTCTGGCCGATCCTACACCTCCAGACGTTAGAGGATACCTCCAGGAAGCTTTGTGGGACCTTCAGGAGCGAAGATGATCGGCGGAGAGCGAGATCTCGTCGGAGGAAGCTCGCCCCGGCGGGGCTTCTTCCCTGTTCTTCCTCGCAGCTCCCTCGCCGTGGATGATGAACGAAGGCCCAGTTTTGATCAGAGCCGTCCGATGAGGCGAAGCAGTCACCGTCAGATCTCGTGAAAGATCTAATCTGAAGCGCCCATCGACGAAGCGGTACCAGCCGTTGGATGAGCGACACGTGGCAAGTGAAGAAATCCCAACCGTTCACCAGCGCGCATTTTAGGGGTAATTTGCATATCTAGCCCCTGCATTTTTGTATATTTAATATTTAATATTGTAAATAAAATATAACGTTGTAAATAATGTGGATATTTTGCTTATGACCCCCTGTAGTTTTTGCATATTTCACTTGGGTCCAGTCCACGTCACCTCACGTGTTGTCCCACGTGAGGTGGTAAAATTGCACAAGTCCCCCTGTATGATTGCGTATTTTATTTTTTAGTCCATTAAATAGATATTCAGTGTATTATTTTTGTGAAAAATTGCAACCAGGACCCTACACTTTCTGAAATTGCATTTTGGTCCCTGTGAGTGCGGATCACGTGCAGTCCCACGTGGTGGTTAAATTGCGAGGGGACCCTGGCGGGTTTAGTTAATTAGTTTTAGTCCTTAAAATGGCAAACACGTTATAATATTCTGGTATTTTTGCACCTGTGCCCCTGGATGTTATTTTATTTGCAAAAATGCCCCTGCCAGGCTTAATTACTTTTTGTGTCTTTATCTATTTATTAAAAATACCTATTAGGCTTCTAAAAATCCACAAAAATTAGGATAGATGCTCCATGCCATGCTTGTTCACGCCCATATTTTAGTTTGCATTTTTTGCATTTTTCCTAATTATTAAAAATGAAAAAGAAGCCATTTTTGTACTGTTTAAATTAGAAAATACAAAAAAATTAGAAAATGTTTGTGAAAAATTCCAAAAAAAAAAATATATATAGTATAATTATATACATATTGAGTCCAGAAAATGAAAAACCCTAAAAAAGTGAAAAAGAAAAAAAAAGATAAAAATCATAAAACCCCAAAATGAACATAAAAATTAGAAAACTCTTTAAAAAAAAAAACCTAAAAATACATTTCTCTCTTTTATAATTATCTATATATTATTATGAAATATGTGAAAATTAATTTGGGCAATTTTGGGTATTACTTAATATTTTTAAAAAACCCAAATTATATACGGCTATTTATTTAGTCCTATATTGTGGACATTTTTTGAATTGAAAAATACATAAAAATTAGAAATATAAAAAAAAATAAAAAAAATTAAAAAAATATATGTCTATATATTAAGTTTTTATGTTTATATATATATATATATATATTCTATATTACTTCTCTCTCTCTTCTTATATATATATCTCTTTATATATATATATATAGTATATATATTTGTATAATTAATAATATAAAAAGAAAAAAAATAATAAAAAAAAGTATAAAATATAAATCAAAATAAAAATTATAAAAACAAAAATATAAAAAAAAAATTACAAAACCCAAAACCCACAAAAACAATAAAAGTACATGAACAATTGATTGAATAATTGAACAATACATTACATACAACCATTCGCCTCCCAGTGTTCGACCTCTACTTGTGCTTACACCTATACACATTTACATGTAGAGTTATAATAAATTTTAACTCCACATTTTTGGATATTCATTGCATATATTTATTGTGGGTTAATTGTTGATCGATTCGGGTTTCGTGTGCGGTCGCTCAGCGACACTGTAGTCCCGCCTTGTGTGGACTATTTTGACCCTCGCAAAACCCGAGTTATCAAATGGCGCCGTTGCCGGGGAGGCAACGGATTTTGTATGATTTTGTGTGGTTATTTGTTCATTTATTCGATTCTTTGTTCATGTCCTTCATTTATTTATTTATGAGATTTTTTATTTTATTTTTATTTGATATTATTGATTGACTGCGCTGACCATCTCTTTCTTTTTGTCTTTGATGCGAGGGACCGCCAAGCAGAGGGGGACCTCTTAGGAGGACCTATGCACCCAAGCAAGGTGGAGTTGGCTCCTCTATGCCAGCCAACAGGAGAGAGCATCCATGACAGAAGAAGGAGAATTTGTGAAGACAGTCTCTATTTCATGAATTTTATTTCCTTTATCTTATTATGTATATTCATGTGAGAGAGTGACCCTTAGACTTTTGTAATAATACAGGACTCTCACAGGTACACTCCGACTCCCGAGGTCCATTGCCCGAGGGATTGTTCCCTTGGGGCCTCAACGGTTTTGACGCTCTTTCTTTTTATTTTTACTTTTATTTGTATTATTTTGTGTGAATGAGCCCTAGCTTAGGAATTGTTTGCCGATAGATTAGGTCCAAACACCCTAATACATTTGCATGTACCTATAGTGCGTTTTTGGACCTAGTCAAATCTAAACAGTCGGTTCATTTATCTCTTAACCCTGTGCCGTGAGCGAGCCCCATCAAGCGCTACTCCTGAACTCGAGCGTGTCGAGAAGAGGAGGGGTGAGCCAAGACCGGACCCTTAGGTTAGGGATAAGTGACCGACTTGTGGTGCTTCACGATAATAGCAGTTACTATCCTAGGGCGATTTCTTCGGCTTGCATTTGCATATAGCATAGGTTTCAATTCTGTTATGCATCCCGCATGGAGAGAGCTGGGAGGCACTGTAAGTCTTCTTACTTAGCATGCATCATCGATTTTCGACTTGCATGGCTTTTCCGACTTCTCCCTCTGTTTTGACCACTTAGGATGCTTCATGGAAATTGGAACCCCGATAGGCACGTACATTGAAAATACCCAAAAACAGTGATAACTCAAATAAAATCGGGACTGCTAACTCTATGGACCTAAAAATAAAACATAATGGATTCCTTGTCTTGGGGAGAGCAACTCCCTCATTGTATGCGTTTTAAGTGCTCACGTACACGCTAAGGAGTAGAGCCCAAATCCTATCAAGCCTCCTAAGTGTTTGTACAACTTTGTGATTCTCACCTAACTCTAAAACCGAAAAGATAAATGACCGTCATCTGACGGTCTTCACTGTGTCGAGTAGGTGAATTGAGGGTTTGCCTTGTATTGATTGTGACTTGGAGTCCGTTGTGTTTCTCATTCATTATTAGAGTAGACGGTCCCGTCCGTGTGAGTCATGCATTTTTCATCTTTGAGTCTCTCTATCTCTCTTATACATATATCTCTTCATCATGCATCGAGTCGTGATATTGGCGCTTGAGCTCAATCATTCTTCGCCAAGTCCTTTGTTTCCCGCTTCTTCACCATCTTCTATGTATCCCATCGTACCATCTTCTCTGGATCGAGGAGAGACCCGCTCTTCGGACCGCAATTTTGACGATTTCTCGCCCGCCCTCCTCGTACCCTCTGTATCATCTCTCTCTTTATCCGGGAATGCTGTGCATATTGATGAGGCCCGCATCGAGGATTATTTATACAGATTATTTGTGTAAGTCGGGCATGATATTGCGGATGTTGAGATTGATTTGGTGGATTTGACTTTTGATGCATGCATATGTGCTTATTGAGGATTTTTGTGATGCATGATAATTAGGTGTGATTCTTTTTTGAAGATTTAGATCTTGCACACCGGATTGAGGATGTAATGAGCTTCAGTGATTTGAGGATGATATCAGGATGTTTCTATTGTTTTATCCATTTCGAGGTTCCTACCATCTGTGATTTCTGGGCTGAATAGACTATCTTGATATATGCTTCATGAAGACGATGATTGGAACCCACATGATTTCTCTTCTACATGAGTGACCCATCCTCGATCTCCTGACATCATTATCCACCCCTGGCACTTAGAGGATTCCTGACTATTTTTCGTGCCACCTCAGTTGACTGGATTGACCCAAGGGATGCTTGGTGAATGACATGATTATTCGCTCCCTGACATGATCTTATGCCCTCCGAATAATTGAATGATTTATTGCTTTTGAGGACCTGAGATGACTTGCCAGCATTCCCATGACCTACATTGATATAGCTCGCATTGCTCCCCGAGGACTATCTGCGGGAGAATGCGACAATTTCTAGGACTGCGGTTTCATACACTACTTGGGTCGCCCTTTTGATGGGACCCGAAACCGAGTCAGCTGATATGCTTGATTGGCCTCCCTCTGTGACTGGTGCCCAATCTGTCGGCACATGAGGCTAACTGATAGATGGCTCTCCTTGACGGTCCTTGCAAGGCAGAGCTCCACTTTTCTGATTATTCCATGCCTGGTTCATAGCTCTCCGAGGGTTATCTGCGAGAGGCTATGACACATTATTTCTATAATGGTCTCTTCTACTGGTAGACGGTCGGCCGTCTATCGAGACTATATTTCTGTGGATCCGTCTGATGGATCCGGCTCCTTTGAGCCCGCTCTCCTTGACGACCCTCGCAAGGTAGAGGCACTTTCTGACTATTCCCTGCCTAGATCGCAGTACTCTCCGAGGACTATCTGCGGGAGGCTGCGACACTCTATTTACGATCGGTTCCCACCTTCTGATTGTGTCTCCTCTCTGTTGGAGCACGGAGCCGGATCGTCTGATATGCAATACTTTTGGTCCCATCCTGAGTTGCCTATCCGATCTATGGATCATGGGACCCATCTGATTAGACTCATTTGAGTCTGCTCGCCTTGACAGTCCTCGCAAGGATAAGCTCCTGATATCTGCAATTGCAATGCCTAGTTGGAAGCCCGCTCCCCGAGGGTTATTTGCGGGACGCTGCCGCACTGTCTTGATTTATCGGTCTCTTCTGCTGGTAGCCGATCTGTCGCCTACCAAGACCATTTCTATGATCCGTCTGATGGATCAGGCTCCTTTGAGCCCGCTCACCTTGATGACCCTCGGAAGGGTGAGCTTCTGTTCTGATTATTCATTGTCTAGCATGTACTACTCCCCGAGGGTTATCTGCGGGAGGGTACATCAACTTGTAGGTACTCGGCTTCACTTCGGGTGTCTCCTATCTGTGGGAGCACGAAGCTGAGTCTTCTGAGCTTTTCACTCGGTCTCATCCCTGGTTGTGTCTCCTTTATGTTGGAACACGGAGCCGAGTCTTCTGATTATTCTCTAATTCCGCTCACCTTGATGACCCTCGCAAGAGTGAGCCATATATTGTGCTGTTCGGTGTATTCTTATGACTTTTAGATTATATCACCACCGTGCATCTCACAGTCTCATATGCTTTATTTCCTATCTATCTGAGACTCTGATTGACTGGAGGAATTTGTTCTGCTCTTTCTTCCTCCCGGTCTTACGGTATCGGCTCTGTTCCCTCATGTTGACCCTATGAGCCGATTGACTGCTTCATGCTACCGGACCCGATATCTATCCTTTCGATCTGTTGACCCCGGTAGCTGACACCCACTTGACTGCATATCAGGGTGTCTTTTCACCTTCTGACCGCGTCCTCGTTCTCACAGGGAGACGACGACGAGAGCACGGTAGTCGCTTGTCAGATACCGTCCTGTACTTCACCAGTCTCTTCACCGCCTGTATATATGTGTATTTTGTTCATCCTTTCTCCCGCATGTTATGTGTGCCCTAGATCTATCGCCATATCTTTGTGACTACACTTAGGACGTACCTTGTCCTAAGTGTAGGGGGGGTACGCACCGAGTTGTTCTTTCCTTGCACATTTTTCGTCACTCCTTTTGTTGCCTATATTTAGGGATATCTCACCCTAAGTATAGGGGGAGTGATGTGTATATTCTCCACGATCTTTTCATCTATCTGTATATATATATATATATCTTTTCTTCTCCTTTTCTTCTTTTCTTCTTTTCCTTTTTCTATCTTCTGTATCTAAATAAAAGGTGTCACCCCTTTGTGTCAGTTTTCTGTACTTAGGACGTACTTTGTCCTAAGTATAGGGGGGTGCACCCCTGATTTGTTAATTCTTTGATCTATTTATTCCCACCCTTGACCCTCCCTGCTTTGTGTACAGTCTGCTATACTTAGGATTATTTGATCCTGAGTATAGGGGGGACGGTCAACTTCTATTTCCTTTGTCTCTTATTCTTATTCTTTAGACTTGTCTATACTCAGTACGAGTTATGTCTTCTATTTTCTTTTCGATCTATGAGGACATAGCTCAAGCTAAGTATAGGGGGGTCGTATATACTATGTATATACTTTAGCCATAACTCGTACTTTCGTAATAATATGGCTAATAATTCTTGAAATTCGTTAAAAATCCTTAATAAAAAGATGGGATTATTCCTCAAATTCTTTTTGTATATACTGATTAATAAATCAGGTGAAAACGTTTTTTGCAAAATGTTTGAAAAATAGTTTTGAAAAGTATTGTGAACATTTATTGAAAACTATTTTGAAAACATTTTGTTACATGTTTCCAACCTGTGTAAAGATGTGTGGTTTGTAAAGATTTATTTTCTTTGTGTGAAATAAAATGTTTGAAAAATGATTTGCAAATGGTTTGAAAAATGGTTGCAAAAATATTTTGAAAAATCTATATATACTGTTTTGAAAAACCTTTGCAAAATGATTTTCAAATGTGTGTACATGTTTGTAAAAATGTTTGTAAAAATTATTTTGGACTATAGTTTTCAAAAATTGTTTGAAAAATTTGTGTCAAATAAATTTGAGGAATAGTCACATATAATAAAAACTAAAATAATATAACATTATAATAAAAATAAAAATAAACAAAATTCTTTAATAAGTGTACATATATACCTATAAAAAAATATAATATATTATGAATCCTTAATTCTTGTAAAATAAAGCGGCATGCCCGTGTAAATAACTGTACATATTTTATGCTTTGAGTGCCAAAATTCTTTTATTTGCAAAAATTCTTTGTGTAAAAATTCTTCTCTTTGTTTTCAAATTCTTTGAAAAATTGCATATTTGTAAATAGCATTTGCATAGCATTCATATTCTTTTATTGAGCTTGATGATTGAACTAGTCCAATAAAGTCGAAGATTGGAGCTTGGTTGGACCTTACTGCACCTAATTGCACTGGAACCTTATGGGAACTAGGTTTAAGGTACTTCAGGTCTATTCAGACTTAATTCTTTGAGAAATCAGGGCTAGGTTCAAGTCACCTCAGTGGACTAACTAGAACTTTCGAAACACACCGTATGACTCTTGTCGGTTGTGACCTAACTTGGACACTTGCACCTTTCACTTGGCTCAACTCAGTTGGAGTGGTGAGGGGGTTGGATTTGCCAGTCTGAGACGCACACGAGTGGAAACATTCGTCCTCGTCTAGGGAGGGAAGTGCACCCCAACCTGGTCCAGTTTCAATGAAGTCGAATGACAGGAGAGTGTGGGTTGCAATAAAGCTTCAAAAGAGGGATAGTCTTCTGGCTCAAGAGGAAAAAGTCCTTATGTAAATGCTGCTGTACATAGTATGTTGAAAAAAAAAATGGACAGGCTTGTAAATAAAAATAAAAGTGCCTGCCGGAGTATGTATATAAGCAAGCTGGAGCATCAAAGTTATACCATGTAAGCCTGCAGCTGGATGACTTGACTACACTGGTCTTGCATCCCCGGATTGGTAGCTACACTGGCTACTGTCCATTTTTCTTTTCTTCACCCCCCTCCTCTTGAGTTGGATGCCACTTGAACTTAGAAGGGAATACCCCGCTCCTTGACGGTAGAGGGCTGGATTGGGGAATCATTGGGTTGTCATTCTGGAGAAGTCAGTTCCTTTGTCATTTCAGCTAGGGAGAGCCACTATCACTTACACTGTACAAGTCAGCTTCATAGTCATAAGGGTTTGCGTATGACGTAGGCTAGTTCTGACCTGGCTATTGAGGTGATTTGAACCAAGTTCTGTGACCCTCGAAGGCTGTTGTGTTTTAAATTTGGTTCCCTACCAGGTTCCACACACATTTTCACACCAAGGTCTAACCTGAGCTCCAAACTTTGATTTTGTACAGATAAGTTTAATAATCATGACCAATTCAATTTATTCTTTAAATTCTTTATTTTTACTTTTTCTTTTCTTCTTATTCTTTGTTCTTTTTGTACTTATTGCATAAGTATTTGCTAGGGACTAGCAAAGGCAAGTATAGGGGGGTGATGAATCTCCATTTCATCACCTTTATTCTATCATTTTGGCCTTAAAAACCCCAGCAAATGCATGTAAATAGCATTAATTTGTTCATATTAGCATCTATTATTTATTGTATTAATTATACATTAAATAAGGTTTTTAATGCCAAAATTATAGAATAAAGAGAAGAAAAGAAAAAGGAATAAAATATTGCAAACATTTTATGACCCTAACCCCGAGACCAAGGCCAGCATGGACTTGGTCGACAAGGAATAAAGTAGGGGAGATAAGGGCCAATTATACAATAAATATCTCATTTATTAATTCATTCATTTATGCATTTTTGGCACCTATTTTGTACATAAATATTTATTCATCAAATAAAGAAACTTTGTTCATAAAAGTTGTAGATAATAATATAAATAAAAATACAAAATTAAGTTTGTGTAAAAATAATACTCAGTGTACATTTTATACCCAGAATAAAAAGCAAAAATCTCAACTTCACAGACCCATATCTTGCAAATAAAAACTCCAAATCACCCAAACTCACCTTTAATTGTATATAGCATTCCATGAACAATTTTATAAAATTGGTTTCATAATTTTTGGAGTCCATCTGTGAAAGTTAGGTTTTTGACCCTCCTTGTATATAATACTGATTAAAATATTCATTTTATTCAACGTTTATTATTTGCACAAATTCATATTTTTAGAATCTTGTAAATAATGTATAGAATACATGTATATATTGAAATTAAAAGAAAACCAAAGAGAGCTTGTAAAATAAAATAAGTCTATAGGCTTCATAGACAAAATACATATGCTACCTATATGTATATAAATAAAAGGGGAGTTAATTCTTTTATTCTTTATTCATCTACATTTTTATAATATAATATATATATAACTTACTAAAAATACAAATCCAAAACAAAAACAAATAAAATTCATTTAATAAATAAAATGTATATAATATACAGACAAAATACCTATAAGTATACTTACATATGCATATACATATTTATTTAAAAATGTAAATAAAATCTTAAAAATGAAATAAAAATATATTTATACTCACAAAAATAAATTAGAAATTTATAAAATAAGAAAATAAAATAATAAAATAAACAAACTAAAAATAAAAATATACAAAAATATATGTAAATACGTACATATACACATTATTTTAATAAAACCATAATAAAATAATTCATAAAAATAAATAAAAATCATCGATAAATAATACGTAAAATAATAAGCATTTTTTATTTTATACTTAAAAAATAATAAACTCATTTACTATTTTAAATAATTCATTCTTTATTTTCCAGCCTGTTTTGTCTTCTTGCGGCCTAGGTGGACCAATCAGGGCTTGGCCCGAGTTGACCCCGGGTCAACTGCCTCCTCAGCCTCTGCAGTACGTCTGAACTGTCTTGTCCCCCATCTTCTCGCCTTTTGCCCGCTCGATTCGTCCATCAATCGCCATCGAATCCTTCACGGATTTTATTCCCTGTACATCCCTCTCCCACGCCGTCCTCTTGGATTCTTTGTACATAGCCCCTATTCATCGCTATGGCCCGACCAATAAGGGTGCCCTCTTCGTTTATAAATAAGGAACCTCCGCCTTCCTCCCAATTTTGGTCAATTTTCCTCCATTTTCTTCCTTGCATTCGGTCCCAGGTGCGCTCCTCGTGACAGGGGGATGCCGCCGGCACCTTGAATCGGTAGGAGATGGCGGAGGTTGCACCCACGGCCGCCGCGTCGCCGGAGGTCCTGCTCCTTGGCGTTTCGCCAGGTACGAGCTGCGCATTTTATTTTCCTAGGTAGATTTCGATTCCAGCTTTTCATGTCTGCATTTTATTTCGCGTTTTGATTATTAGTTTAGGTATTTCGTAGTTCGCCGGAGCTCCGCTCCGGCGAGCTTTTCACTGTGTTCCCGACCAGTTCCCGACTCGCTCTCGCCCTCATTTCACTCCCCACCGCTTTCTCCACCCTCCAGCCACTTCCTACCAACCGGAACCTTCTTGGTTCCGCGAATCGATGCTCGCCTCCGCCGCTTCACCGGAGCATCGCCACCCACCATCGTTTTTACGCTAACAGCTTCAAACCCTAGGTCGAGGGTGAAGCCCTCGAACCGTGCGATCTTCCTGTGCAGGTTTGGTGCGCGAACAAGCGCCAGGAGTCGTTCCCAAAGCCGGCGGAGGTACCTGGAGCACCTTGCCTTCTCCGACCTCGCGAGGGCGCTCCGGTGTGCCTCTGGCCGATCCTACACCTTCAGACGTTAGAGGATACCTCCAGGAAGCTTTGTGGACCTTCAGGAGCGAAGATGATCGGCGGGAGAGCGAGATCTCGTCGGAGGAAGCTCGCCCCGGCGGGGCTTCTTCCCTGTTCTTCCTCGCAGCTCCCTCGCCGTTGGATGGATGAACGAGGCCCAGTTTTGATCAGAGCCGTCCGATGAGGCGAAGCAGTCACCGTCAGATCTCGTGAAAGATCTAATCTGAAGCGCCCATCGACGAAGCGGTACCAGCCGTTGGATGAGCGACACGTGGCAAGTGAAGAAATCCCAACCGTTCACCAGCGCGCATTTTAGGGGTAATTTGCATATCTAGCCCCTGCATTTTTGTATATTTAATATTTAATATTGTAAATAAAATATAACGTTGTAAATAATGTGGATATTTTGCTTATGACCCCCTGTAGTTTTTGCATATTTCACTTGGGTCCAGTCCACGTCACCTCACGTGTTGTCCCACGTGAGGTGGTAAAATTGCACAAGTCCCCCTGTATGATTGCGTATTTATTTTTAGTCCATTAAATAAGATATTCAGTGTATTATTTTTGTGAAAAATTGCAACCAGGACCCTACACTTTCTGAAATTGCATTTTGGTCCCTGTGAGTGCGGATCACGTGCAGTCCCACGTGGTGGTTAAATTGCGAGGGGACCCTGGCGGGTTTAGTTAATTAGTTTTAGTCCTTAAAATGGCAAAAACACGTTATAATATTCTGGTATTTTTGCACCTGTGCCCCTGGATGTTATTTTATTTGCAAAAATGCCCCTGCCAGGCTTAATTACTTTTTGTGTCTTTATCTATTTATTAAAAATACCTATTAGGCTTCTAAAAATCCACAAAAATTAGGATAGATGCTCCATGCCATGCTTGTTCACGCCCATATTTTAGTTTGCATTTTTTGCATTTTTCCTAATTATTAAAAATGAAAAAGAAGCCATTTTTGTACTGTTTAAATTAGAAAATACAAAAAAATTAGAAAATGTTTGTGAAAAATTCCAAAAAAAAAATATATATAGTATAATTATATACATATTGAGTCCAGAAAATGAAAAACCCTAAAAAAGTGAAAAAGAAAAAAAAAGATAAAAATCATAAAACCCCAAAATGAACATAAAAATTAGAAAAACTCTTTAAAAAAAAACCTAAAAATACATTTCTCTCTTTTATAATTATCTATATATTATTATGAATATGTGAAAATTAATTTGGGCAATTTTGGGTATTACTTAATATTTTTAAAAAACCCAAATTATATACGGCTATTTATTTAGTCCTATATTGTGGACATTTTTTGAATTGAAAAATACATAAAAATTAGAAATATAAAAAAAAATAAAAAAAAAATTAAAAAAATATATGTCTATATATTAAGTTTTTATGTTTATATATATATATATATATATTCTATATTACTTCTCTCTCTCTTCTTATATATATATATCTCTTTATATATATATAGTATATATATTTGTATAATTAATAATATAAAAAGAAAAAAAATAATAAAAAAAAAGTATAAAATATAATCAAAATAAAAATTATAAAAACAAAAATATAAAAAAAAAATTACAAAACCCAAAACCCACAAAAACAATAAAAGTACATGAACAATTGATTGAATAATTGAACAATACATTACATACAACCATTCGCCTCCCAGTGTTCGACCTCTACTTGTGCTTACACCTATACACATTTACATGTAGAGTTATAATAAATTTTAACTCCACATTTTTTGGATATTCATTGCATATATTTATTGTGGGTTAATTGTTGATCGATTCGGGTTTCGTGTGCGGTCGCTCAGCGACACTGTAGTCCCGCCTTGTGTGGACTATTTTGACCCTCGCAAAACCCGAGTTATCACTGGGGAAGGAGGAAGATGGGGTCACGTGCAGGGCACGTGACCCGGGGGTGGCGTGAGTGAATAAAGCGGGGTGCCACGTGGCACGCCCAGGGGCTGCCACGTGGCACTCCAAAAAATTTCAAACTTAAAAGATAAAGAAAAATAGAAAAGAAATAGAAGGAGACCTCGGATCAAAAACTTCGTTTTGTTTGTCTTGTCGAGATCTACAACTTTCATGAAGGACCCAGGAGCAAAAGAGGTCATCTGTGCGAAGTGGTATTTTTTGTGGTTTCCTATGTGTATAGAAAACCGGATTTTTGGGATTTAATATTTTTTTAGTGATTTTAGAGGGGATAAAAATTATAGAAAACGATAAAATACAAAAAATTTTAACTACACACTAATCTATTTTTTGGATTTTTAGTAAATAAAGGAATAGGAAAATAAAATAGAAGTTAGAATCACACAACTTTTGTACAGACCGACAACAGACACTTGGACTTGGTCAGTTTCTTTTATTTTAGTTTTAATCTGGATTTGGATTTTTGCGTCGCTTAATAAAACTTTCATCAAAGAACACAAATGAAAAAGAAATAAAATTACAAGAGTTAATTAAGGACATGAAAACTAAGGTCAAAAACAGCAAAAAGTCAAAATGCGCAAAAGAGGCCCAAAACCCAACTTTCACAAATGAGCTCCGAATTTCACGAAATTGGTCTTGTTTTGAAGATATTTGAAAATGGAGTACTTTAAAAGTGAGTAGACCAAAATCGGACATTGTATATGGGAGATATGATCAATTTAGTCTGTCAGATGTGAAATTAGACTTTGGGATTATCTGACACTTATTGGGGTTGGTAATTTTTTTGTATTTTTTATTTAATAAGGTTAGTAATATCTACACAATGGAGGTAGTTTGGGGTCAATCGGATTTAGAATGAATTAATTAAAAATGAGAGAAGTTAGCGACTTTTTGGGCTATTTTACACTTGGGATTTTTAATGCAATTTATGCATGATGAAATGCAGATATTATCTACACATGTATGAATGCTAATAATGCTCTATTAATGAATAATAACAAGTGAATGATGGAGAACAGAGCCTAAATGACCAATTTTAGCATGATGAATACGAGATTCATCACTACTCCAGCGAGCTTGGAACATCCGGAGGCGCTCGGTCATGGTCGGTGACGGCCATGGGTCTCACCGGAGTTCTGAGTCGTCGTTGCTCGATCTGAGCTCCTCCTCCTATCACAGGGGAGTCGTGTCTAAGTGTTGTGCGAGGGTAGAGGACGTGAGGGCTACGTGGTCTCGGTGTTAGATCGTGGAGAAGGCGTGAGGCGAAGCGGCTAAAATTAGAAGGGGGGAGGAGGTCAGAGAGGCGTGGGGCTCAGGCAGAGGTTGCGGGAGGTGGAAGACGAAGTCCAGACTGTTGGATCACGAGATCCAACGGCCCTGGTGATGCGTGGCCGTTTAGGATTAGATCTAGGTCGCTTCGATCGGAGAGTCAGGATGTTGCCACGTGTCGAGCTGCGGAAGCGACGTTAACGGGCGATAGAGATGAACTCAATTCTTTGATCGAACGATGGGAGGATTTTGCATAGTGGAGCGGCTGGGATTAAGTAGCTGGCGTCGATCGGAAGGTTAGGAATCGACCACGTGTCAAGTTGTCATGAAGGCGCAAGTGGAGGGCTGTGATGGCATCTATGATTTGATCGGACAGAGGAGAAACGTAGCGGGCATAGACGGTGGTGATCAAGGCTAATAGACCTGCATCCAACGGCGCACAAAGTGACACGTGGCAAGCTATGGGTGAGGCGCTAACGTGCGGTGCAGATCCGAGATGGGGGAAGATCGAATGGTGGGGAACTTAGGCGGCAATAGACAGTGGTGATCCTAAGATCATACGGCCATCGGACGGTGTAACAGATGACACGTGGCGCAAAGGGAAAAGAGGCGCTAGCGGATGGCTTGGATGAGATCTGGTGCTTGATCAGACGGTGGTTGTTGACTGCGGAACGGTCGGAGGTGATCAAGGCTCCAGGCCTTCATCTAACGGTGGTGGGCGCAAGCGACGTGGCACGATGAGAGGCGGCCACGTGGCTCAACCAGAATGAGCCATGTGGCCCAATCAGGTTATTCAGAAGAAGATGATGGGATATGAAGGAGCAAATGGCCGAATTTGAGAAAACTCAAAACATGAAAGTTGTAGATCTCAATGAGCTCTACAAGTTTCATGTTGACCAAAAACGGAGATGAGGTCATCTAAAGATCCAAAATATTTTTGAAGGTATTTTTAAGGCTAAAAATACCACAAATTTTCATTTTGTGATTTTTTTGTGATTTTTAATATATTAAAGACTCCTATAATTACAGGACTTTATCTAGTTTTTTATTGACACATATTTAAGCAAGGGGGTTAATAATGGAAAATTATGATGAGGAAATCGGGTTTCATCACCCCCCCCCATACTTAAACTATGTTCGTCCTCGAGCATCAAAGAGAATGAATAAGCTGGATTAACCCCCTTGTGCATGTGAGTATAGGATCCGATTTGTTCAAGTCCACTCAATTTTAGAGGTCCAAAATTCTAGAATTCAACCCAGCCTTAACCAAGAGGCACCCAATTCCTCTGATTCTCCAGACTCTCTCTGATGTACATATACACTAAGGATATGAAATTTAGTGTTGACTGCGATTCCAAGAGTAGAGTCAAATCGTCACCCAAAGTCTTGGCCCAAGAAATTCCCCTAAGTACCCAATCCTCAACACTAGGGAATAAATCAAATCTTGCATTCAATCCACCGTCTATTTAGTTGTCAGACTTAGAAAATGTAGATGGAAGGCTAGTAATGGAGGGTATAGAATTGTGTCATTTCTTCTCTCCCTCTCATTGGAACAAGGATTCTCTCTAGTGCATTTTTACGCAACACATTTTTTTGTTGTTGACCAGTGCGTCCGTCAAGAGAAGTTGGGGCCGTCTACACTTGTTTTCCAGGAATACATGGGGGTGTGCCTCTTTTGAGTACCTATCGTACCTTCGACACCTAGACTTGTAGCATTTACGATGCAGAGCCCTTATTTGGTGCAAGCCCGACTCCTGGTCCTAATAGCGGTGGTCCAAGTGGACACTTTTGAAATGGTTGGGAGCGCTCGCCTTTGGTGGAAGCTCTTTTGATAATTGACTTTGTAGAATGAGAGCTTTTCTTTGACATTTCATTACTTTATATAATTTTTGGCTAGCTCCACTGCTTTTACCAAGAGCTTTTGCACACTGATCTACAATTTATTTATTTATTTCACACCTTGGCACTTAGGTCAATGTCAAGAGATTAGTATAAGAACCAAGTTCTCATACTGGCTAAAATTGCTGACACTCAGGTTTCATGAAGCCTTCAAGGATTTTATCCCATCCTCGAGCATCATTAGATCAAGTCCATACTCGAATCCCTATTCCCAATTCATTAGGTGAAAAGTCAACTCATCTCATCGAAACCGCAGTCGTGCATGTGATGTGCTGATCATATTCTTAATGGTCTGAGACTAAGCATGAAATATAGCATGCAAATCAAGAAATTTAGGGAAATGTGGATGATTAAGTCTAAGACCTTGATGGCTAAGGTTGGTTAATCGAAAATCTCAAGACCTCATAAATCAAGCTTCCTTGAACTTTTCATATCCTAGGTGTAAGTGTGAAAGTAGAGGATTAATCCAACTCCTTCATTCAGATTTTTTATTGAAGCTTCAAGAGATATTAGGATTGTCTAAACTCAATTAAGTATATGCATCTGCATCCAACCAGTATGGATGTAAGTACATGCTGGAGCATGTTGCTTGAGGACGGGGCCTTACGCGATGTCCTCTAAACCATCCAATCTGCTAAGGGCGAACCCTCACTAAATGCGGCTACTTAATTGGGCTTAGTAGTCACTAATGACTCCTGAAGGTTTTTTGGATTTTTCTCATTTTTATGGATTTTAATTTAAAGGTTAAAACAATTGTTAGACTCAACTTTGCTTGAAAAGAGATTTCAATATCATGTCACACTAATAAAAATTTTCAAAACATTTTCAAAAGATTTTTTTTCAAAACAAGAAAAACTCCTTTTTTTCAAATCATTTTCGAAAATATTTTTATAAAAATAGTTTAACATAATATAGAAAAAGCCGTGAAAACATTGGAGTCTTCTCAGTTCAAATGATTTTACTTTAGCCAAAAAGTTTAAATTTTTCAAATTTTTCAGATTATAGCTAAAGTAAATATACTGTTTATACGGTATACCCCCCCACACTTAAACTTTGTTATGTCCTCATAGCACTAGATGATACAAGTCCATAGGTCCATTTAAATATCGAGAAATATACGGGAACCAAGGAGGGCTCCCCTTATACTTAGGTTAGAAATAACCTAAGTATAAAGGCAAGGAAAGATGAGTGGAGAAAATCACATGGACTCAGGTCCCCCCCTATACTTAGGCTGAGAGTAGCCTAAGTATCAAGATAGAGATTTGATGATGGGAGAGACTGAGGTGAACGAAGAAGATGGATGGATATACACATGAGTTGATGAATCTGCGAAGATGAATGGAGTATCTAAGGCTCTCAGGAGTGTATCGAAGCAAACATGGCTTAATCAAGCAATGCAAGACCCTCAATTTCACCAACTCACACATGAAACCAACCGAAGTTGGTTTATTATCTTGTAGGTTTTATTGGTGATTAAAACATTACATGTTTACATGGAAAAAAATGTTAAGTAAAAATCAAGGCGTAAACGAGGTGTTGATCTCCCAAAACAAAATTTTACTCCATTTTTGGTTGACTTGCAATTAACAGTCCCAATTATGTGCTTAAGGTTATCACTGAATTAAGGTGAGCACAAAATCAAGCAAGCATCGTCTTCCATTCATTCCCATTTTCCATTAACCTAGGTGATCAAGCTAGGAGGGGAAACCGAGAAAAACCATGTATTCAATAAAACCATGATCTAGGACAAGCGAGAAATCATGCAGTGAATTGGCAAAAATACGTGAAAACTGGGGTTGTTTTGAAAACCAAAAATCATGTATGCAAGTCGTTCAAAAAACCGAACCTAATCATGCTTCTATTAGCGGGGAAGGATATCCATTAAATTTGGCTAAGTGAAGCGAGATTATGTGCGTCTATATTTTAATGTGTCCTACCTACGAGCAAGCACGTAAAAATGAAAAATAAATTACGCTCAGAGAGCCGCGTACCTGGTCCTAGGTCGACACTCAAGTGGGGACGATCTCCACACAACCACATTCGTTCGATTACACTCGCAAGTCTTCGATCGAAGACTGCTGTAAAAGACGATTATTACAAAATAACATGATATGCAAAATGATACTTTTTTTCTTTCTTCTCGACGTGCTCCAAGCGTGCTTCTGCGGCTCCTCACAGCGGGTAGCTCCTGCACCTCGCCTCCTTGAATAATCAAAGGCCCTACCACAAAAGCAACGGTTAGAGATCAATCGAGAAGAGAATTTTATAATGCAAGACAAATGGACAAACTTGACCTATAAAAAAGAAACACTTAATTAAATAAAAGAAAACCAAAAAATACAAGAAATGAGCCGTGTACCCGGCAACGGCGCCATTTGACAAACCGCAAATTCAACCCTTTAATAATGTGGATTTAACACTTAATATATCATTGCAGTCGGGCCGAACTAGGTCTATCAAAGACCATCTAATCTAGATATATCAATCAAATCGGATGGTCATCATATTTTTATTTTACTTGGCAAGAAACCAAGGTTGAACTCAGGGACACAAGCCTCTCTCTTGATTATCTGGATTTTTATCTATTTAACTAAGTGTTGAGTGAGAGATCATTAGGTCAAACATTACTAAAGGACAAGACTATGCATTAAAACAAAACATGCATCTTTTTATATTTTATTTTAATAATGCAAATGAATTCGATGCAATGCAACACAAATAATATGCCCTAAATAAGAATAAATATGGTAAGCAAATTTAACATAAGTCATATTCAGGTTTACTTAAGGTGACAAACTTGATTGACAAGTTGAACAAGGCAAAAGTTGAGTAAGAAGAGACACATGGCTTGTAAAATAAGACATCAAAAAATTTGTGTCCAAAATAAGGAATGAGCATGCCATTAGAAAGATCATCAAGTAAGCTTCGAAATGGAACTGAAATCAACTACAACAGAGATACAGTGCTCAAGATATACAAGAAAGAAGTCAAGGGCATAAACGCAAGAAAACATGAAAAGATAATACAAACAGGCCCCTGAGAGGGACGAAAATGCAAATATAAAAAAGTACGAGACCTCCTTTGTAAATAACCCACACGCACAGGGGCATTTTTGCAATTATGAAAACCCATGAGGGCATAACAGCAAAATACCCCCGTGATGACAGGACATATCTGCAATATGCGAAAGTTGCGAGGGCGTCGATGCAAAAAGCCCAACACTCATGTGTGTGAGGCACGTGAGTTCAGGCTCGGGTAGAGACGAGGCTCGACGCAGGGTCGGATGGCCGTAGCAGGTGGCTCGGGCCACGTGGCGGCTCGAGGGTGTCTCGGGCGAGGCTCGGTCCCACCGAGCCTCCGCGCTCTGGGATGGTGACGTGGCAACTCCAAGGCCATTGGATCTCCACCGTGGGGCGAGATCCAACGGCATATGTATCTCCTCCTGCCTTGCAAGGAGGCGGCACGATTGGAGCTCCGACGGGAGGCGTGGAGCTCCTCCGCACCTCTCCATGTTCGGTGAAGCTTGGGAGAGGATGTTGGTTCCCTCGCGATGAAGACCCAAGCTCGGAGAAGGAGCGGGAGCATTTGGATTTCGGGGTCGACGCGTGATCGCCAGAGGCGGAGCTCTAGAACTTGGCTCCGCCTGAGGTCCGGCCAATGGAGTTGGTTGACCTGCAAAAGGGATTAGATGGAAGTCGAGGCATGTGTGCGTGCGAGCTGAGGTGGACGGAGGGCTTGGCGAAGGCGAGGAAGTGGAGCCCTTGGTGGGTTCTCCTCCACCTCCGGCGGAGGAGAAAGCCTGGGAGGAGGGAGGTTTTGACGGAGGAGGAGGATGATCGGGGCACTGGCGAAGGTGTCTGATGATAGGCGGAGCTCGTGGGGGGTTCAGGTGACCATGAAGGTGTCGAAGCTAACCTAGAAAATTGAGTGACTCAATCCGGAGAGTCTCTCTCACCCTTCTCAGGGGTTTAGTTTTGGAGTGTGCCTAGTCTTCTATTGGATCACATTTCCACTGGTATGGTGAGACGGAAGGATCTCTTCAAAGGCTTCCTCATCGCTTGAGTATGGTTATAATTGAGCTTGGTTACTTTTGAGTTTCGTCATAGTTTAGCTTGGTTACTATTGAGTTTAGTTACTATCGAGTTTGGTTACTATTGAGTTTGGTATTATTCTTGAGGTTGTTTATTGTTTCTCCAGTAGGTCCTTGCGAGGAAATGAACATAATGCAGAAATCATCAGAATAAGAGATACTACAAAGGTGGTTAGATAAAGCTAGTGGGCGTGTTAGGAATTAGTTAGGATCCATTACACTCTGTGGCATGCCTATGGAGGCACCCCAACCCTAGGTCATTCTTAATGCCTTGGATTCATAGTGTGAGGTTACATTTAAACCAAGACCACACACTATCCACCAAGCATGAGAAATTAGACAAAGACAAAGATCAGATCAGCAGACTTATCAACTACGTTACTAGGATTCATCAATATAATGAAAAGATGATAACCTAAATATGGATCATATAATCAATAAATGAAAATACTATTCCCTCATTTTCGGTAACCTAATGCAATGAATAGCTAACGGTATACTGTGAGTGTCGTAAAAATGGGTATCCTATGTCCCTGGGCGGGTCTCACATTCATGTTATCAGAGCAGTGGTACACCACTACACACAATCATAATATTATGATTCTGATCGCATTAAGTTCTTAGATAGTGATAGCCCTCCGACTTATCATGAGTCCGAAAGGAAAATATGACATTCAAATTCGATAACCACAAATGTCACCTTCTTGCAATTAATTTTCATATACTATCCCAGGAAGAGAAAAACGCAGTTAAAAATGTCAGCGACCATCAACTATTATGATTAATGATATTGGTTCTTGTTCAGAACCATGGCATCTAGAGCTGGCCAGGAGATTGCAGATTGATTGGATCATATAGTGATCGCTCTCACTGGTCTCTAGCAACAACAGCATGCCATACGAGGTCAACAGGACCGGATCGTGGCCTAGTAGACGGAGATTATCGATAGTTAGATTGATATCGAGATACGATTCGAGGAGCTCTCTGATTTCATCTACCATCCGTCTCAAGATGGAACGCGACAGGAGCAACCTCATTTTGTTGAGGTTCAATAGCCTCATTTTTATGATCCATGTAAGGAGATACCAGTACATGGAGTCGAGGATGGAGATCATGATAGGGAGTAGGACGTTGTACATTTTGTTGAATAGTCAAGGAGTTGACTGTACTTCTATGACTTCCAAATGACATCCAAATAGTTGGATACATGCCAATACTGTAATAAGTTGATGTGTTGATAGTATGACTATCAAGTCTGTCTAGAATCCTTAAAGAAGGACTCAGATAGGGCATCATAATAGTCTACATAAATCATTGATATTGAGTCGCTTATTGAATAAGATAAAGTCTTATAATTGTATCTCAATCTTCTAATGACACTTGCAACGGGTTGCATATGTTTTAGAAGACTGGAGAATTTGTTCTTCAGGTTTAATAGTCATCTACATGGATTTTGATGCAAATTGTTGCAATAATCTCTATTGGATATACTGACTTCATTATTTCAGTGGGAGCCCTTAGCCTTGGAGAATGTCTCTATGACCTGGATATTATAATACAATCATAGTTTATTTCCAAGTGTTGGAAATAAAATAAATTCTGAAATAAACCTATCATAAAGAGTTATGATGGATATATTTCAGATAGTAGTCTGGCATCTAGTTGGCTCTACTAAATTAGAAAATTAATTAATGGTTCATTAAGATTTCTAATATTGAAATTAAACTTATAAAAGATCAATATGAAGATGAAGATCATTTAACAATGATCTGGCATCAAACCTTGGATACTTATCTATTGATTTGATCAATAGATTGGTAAGAGATGAAACTTTAGAATGTCTAAAATTTCAAAACTTACATACTTATGAATATTGTATTCAAAGTAAAATGTCCAATACACCCTTCTTTGGGAAAGGTGTAAGATGTCAAGGTATTCAGGATCTCATACATATTGATGTATGCGGATCATCTATATCAAAGTATACATTATGGATATGTGATATATATTGATGATTATATATGATATGAGATTTCTTCTCTTCACCTAAAAAACCTTTGAAATGTTCAAGAATTTCATTATTTTGGTTCAGAACCAAAGTTTGAAGGAAGATAAAATGAATTTGATCTAATCTAGGTAACAAGTACCTGTTAGATGAATTCAAAGAATACCTTATGGAGATATGAATATCATTTCTATCTCAATCCTCCTAACACACCTTGACTCAATGGAGTTATAGGGAGATACAATTGGATCATGTGTGACATGATGTTATCAATGATGCTTTTTAGCATAATTTCCTCTTAGTTTCCTGGTATATATGTAGTAGAGACTACATTATATATCCTTAATAAGATTCCATGCAAATAAGCTGGAATCGAGCAGTAGAGATTGCTACTTCATTAGGAAAATAAAGGATGGTATTGGATACCCACTTTATGACCTTGAGATTCTTAAAAGATCTCATTTATGAGAATGTGATTCTTAGAAGATGACTCTCTTGAGAATCAAGATGATAATGAAGTAAAGGAACTCATTTAACCTTGAGATGATAATGAGACTCCTGAAATCGGAAGCTAAAAGGACAATTAAATATGAAACACTGATACCTCTTCAAATAAGTTTGATGATGTATTCCATGTGTCAATTAAGTGTGACAATGATCTGACTTCATATGATGAAGTCTCTGAGGATCATGACATGGAAGGATGGATGTTAGCAATAAAGTCTAAAGTAGACTTCATATAAAAGTGTTGTATATGGAACCTCGAGGATCAACCTATATGGATAAGACCCATAAAGATGTAAATGGATCTTCATGAGAAAGAAGTCAAGATTGCATTCCTCTATGAATACCTCTCTGAGGAAATTCACATGAAGTAGACCCAGGGTTTCATGGTTGAAGAAAGCAGGGTATGCAAGCTAAGGAATCCATCTATGGACTCAAATAAGCTTCTTGAAGTTGGACCATAAGATTTGATGAAATTATAATTTCAGATAGAATCTTTATGAACCATGTGAAGCTTAGTGGGAGTGCCTTTGTGTTCATCTTGCTAAATGTAGATAATATCCTAATCATTTGGAATGATATAAGGATGATAATAAGTGTTTTATAATCTGCCTATTCCATATCTTAAGATATGATCTCAAGGATACCTCTTGGATCTTAGTTCTGAAGGTGTTCAGAAGCATAGAGAAGAGGGTATTGGGACCATCATGATTGTGGTACACCTTGGATATTTTCCATTCTTAGAAAATTCCAAGAAAGGCTTCCATCCCTTAAGATACGGTACTGACCTATCTAAAGGGACAACACCTCAGAGAGTGAGGAAGTGAATGCTAGAACTGCTTGCACTTGTGCATTAGTTACGAGAAGCTGAGTGTATGCTAGATGTGTACAAAAGCCAGATATCTGCAATGCAGTGGGAGTAGTAAAGTGTTGCTAATCCTACTATGGAGAGAAAACACTTGATTGCAGCAATAACAAAATCTTCATAGATGACAAGATTTTTTGAGATAGTGATCTCAAAGTCTTATCTTCAAAAACTTAAGACTTCATAGATAGAGATCTAAAAGGTCTTAACTGTGAGATTGCACCTGATTACTCTATTATACACATGTATCAAACGATTTTTACTTCATATTAGTGAGCCAATGTGCCCATGTTCGAGGGCATCGAGACATCAATAAGGTTGAGCAGTGGTTAAAGAGAGTGACGAATGTACTTCAGATGATTCACACACCATGAGATGTGTGGTTATCTTTTATAGAGTATTCATTGACAACATTATCCGAGAGATGGTAGGAGGAGACAATTTCCAAGAAGGGATGCGAGCCCACATGAGATGATTTTGAGATAATTTTCAGACTCCACTTCTTCTATACGAAGTGAAAGGAGTCCTGATGCTAACTTTTTATAGAGCTCATATAGAGGTGGATAAAAGCTAGATAATACTTTGTATGTTGCACTGAGCTATCTCACCCCATACCATCAGTTGTTGCTCTTTCCAAATGAGAATCTGGAGAATTTCATCAAAGGGATGCAAGAAGAGGTACATGATAAGTTGGTTGGACTATGTCTCACTTCCATCTTTGAGACAACTGATGCAGTGGCAAAGTTTAAGGATATTGGAGAGAGGCATTTTGGGTGTTCATATGGAGCAGTACATATATGTCAGCAGTCTTTTGGACTGATACAGATACCCTTCCAGCAGTAGAGATCAGTCTGGTGATTTCATCCTTCACGTTCAGCATTCTCTGCCAATTCTCATTCATCTACACGACTACCTTAGGAGGAGCACTTGCTGGATGTGGCACCAATTCAGCTTGACAATCTGCATCGCATAGAATGGAGAGACCCTTGATAGGATTGACTTGGAGCGCAGATACGACTACACCACCTACCCAGTCAATTTGATGTTACTTTTATAACCAGTGGGGTCATTACCGATCTCATTGTCCTCAGGCCTCTAGTGAGTCTCGACCACAACCACAACCTTGTCAGCCATAGGCACAACATGTTGGGAGCTTCCACGACATGAACTCCAATTTCATGAGGCAATTGAGATAGACAAAGCATGGCTGGTTCGAGTACTATACCAGCTAGGCAGGGTCAGTTGCATGTAGTAACAGAGGAGCAGGTACGAACAGTAGCTACTATGGTAAAAGGTAGGGACACTGTCTTGAACCAACCTTTCCATGTTTTATTTGATTATGGAGCGGCGCATTCCTTTATTGCTTCAAGATTACTATCTTTAGTAGGTAGAATTGCAGAGGTCTAGATACTCCATATCACATTCGTTGGCCAAGTGGACAACCATTCATCATTTACTTAATAGTCAGAGATTTTCTAGTATTGATTGGTGGTCATGATATGATCGCAGATTATCTCTTACTATAGCTTGATGAGTATGACATGATTTTGGGCATGGATTAGTTATCATCTAATCATGCCTTGGTTGATTACTTCAGGAAGACAGTTGTCTTCAAGATCCCAAACTTACCCGAGTTCACTTTTGAGGGTACATTACATAACTCCAAAATGGAGTACAAGTCAGTACGAAGATCACAGAGACTTGTGGACCAGGTATGTGATGCATTTCTAGCATTTGTTCGAGAGATATATGATGAAGAGCTGATGACCTGGAACATCAGAGTAGTATCATACTACCTAGATGTATTTCCTGATGATTTACCAGGGTTACCTCCTGAGAGAGATTGAGTTCGAGATCCATTACTGCTAGATATACAATAGATATTGATGGCTCCCTACTGCATGGCACCAGATGAGTTGAGAGAGCTGAAGATGCAGTTACAGGAGTTACTTGAATTAGGTTTTGTGATGTCAAGCACTTCACATTTGGTGCTCCAGTTCTTTTTGTTAGAAAAAAGGATGGATCAATGAGATTGTGCATTGATTAGAGACAGATGAACAAGAGAATGGTGAAGAACCGTTATCCTTTGCCACACATCGATGGCTTATTTGATCAGCAATAGGGATCTTCAATGTTTACAAAGATCAATCTTCAAACTCGCTACCATCAGCTAAGGATTCGAGAATCAGATATTCCAAAGACAACATTCAAGACTCGATATGGGTACTATGAGTTTGTTGCGATGTTGTTTGGGCTCACAAATGCCCCTGTAGCATTCGTGGATATGATGAACATGATATTCACTCCATACTTGGACAATTTCCTAGTCGTATTCATTTATGATGTGGTTATTTATTCTCGAAATGAATGGGATCATGCGAATGATTTGAAGATGCTCCTGGACACATTGAGAGAGTACATGTTATATGCCAAGCTAAGAAAGTGTGAGTTCTGGTTATCCCTGGTTCCATTCCTTAGGTATGTTATTTCTGGAGCAAGTATCGCAGTTGATCAAGCCAAGATTAAGGAAATTATATCTTGGGAACAGCCTAAGATAGTCACTCATATTCAGATCTTCCTTGGACTAGCGAGCTATTATAGATGCTTCGTCAATGGATTTTCTCGTGTTGTTCTTCCTATGATGCGATTGGCATAGAAGGGAGTTCCTTTTATCTAGGATGATTCAAGCAAGCGGGCCTTCAGGACATTGAAGGAAAGATTAACTATTGTGCCCATTCTTGCACTTCCTTTAGGCACTCGGGATTATGCAGTGTATACATATGCTTCAGGAGAAGGTTTAGGAGAGGTTACGATGCAGTGAGGACATGTGATTGCATATGTATCATGTTAGTTGAGACCACATGAGCAGAATTACCCCACCCATGACTTGGAGTTGGCGGTAGTTGTCTTCTCCTTGAAGATCCGGTGCCACTATCTCTATGGAGTGAATTTTTATATTTTCACATACCATAAGAGCATGAAGTATATTTCTGATCAGAATGAGCTAAACATGAGACAACGTAGGTGACTTGAGCTACTGAAGGATGGTTATACATGTGGGATATTTTTGAGACGAGATCCTTCGGAATTGGTTTATTATATTATGAACAATCATCGTTATCCCAAATAATCCCCTGATAAACAATCAAATTATTTTTTTCTCAAGTTGTAAGATTAACTAAAATCCAATAATGAAGCAAGAGAAATTTTTGCTACTTATTTACTTGTATAGCGGATAGAATCGAACTCATGGAGGATAGAATTCTCAAGGATTATTCAATTAATCAACAAAAAATCAATTAAGAAAAAAAGCAGGAATCTCAAAGGCAAACTATCCTTGATTTTGTGGATTTTTGATCATTTTATTTTTTTATTTTTTTTATTTCAATTTTTAATTTTCTAGTTTTCTAATAATTATTGATTTTAATTTTGCAATTTTTTTTAAATTTCAAATTAAGAACAATATGCACAAGATAAGAAAGACGCACACCAAACTATTTTTTTATTTTTCAATTATACCAAAAATGCCAAGAAAAAATATTTTTGTGTTTTAATGTTTTTGAGAATTGTTTTAGAATTTTAAAATGTTTTTACAATTTTCTAAAAATCAAACAGTGGCAAAAGTGAGAAATAGTGCACAGCCTCAAGTAATTTGCAACCTAAAAATATTTTAAGTGTCCAAAACTACTGACAATTATTTTTATCTAAAATAGGGACAAATATCTACAAACAAGAACAAAAGTACGGTTTTTTGATTTTTTTTGTATAATTTTATGTGATTTTTATAAGATTTTTGATGTTTTTCATTTTTTTGGATTTTGAAAAGAATTAATGCATGAAATTTGGATAGAAATTAAAAGACAATGAAATACAACTACTCAAATTTTTTGGAGTTTTAGATAAATATTCAATTTTTTATGAATTTTTGAATTTTAAGAAGAGAAAAAGACACTATTTTTGAATTTTAATAATAACAAATGAACATAAAATGTAATGAAAATTTTATGCTAAAAAGATACACACACATCAGGAGCGTAGCTTGAATTTTCACGAATTTATTGACCAATAAAAAGATATACTTGAATGAAAAGAACTTGCAACTTAAAGTCTGGAAGACATGACTGAAATGTAAATAGTTATTATTTTTGCATTAATAAAATAAAATAAATAAATAAATAGAAGGTAAAAGTGCAATTTACCTAGTTAGGCATGCGAAACGCGTGATATGTACCGGAACAGGGTCTCTTTCGCAATTTCAGTAATAATGGGGTCTAAATTGTAATTTTAAAAAAAATATTTAAAAACCCTAACTAGGGTTACTATTATGTTCGTTCATCACCAAAGATGGGAGGGGCTACACGAGCGATCGCCACCCGTAGCAGGTCACGGAGGTGTGGCAGGCTAGCTGCAGGCGGTTGGGTTGCTGGAGCGGTGCGGGAGGCGGTTCCTGGAGGTGCTTCTCTCGAGCTGGAAGGGTGCAGGTGGCGCCGCACTCTAGAGACAAATGGAGGAGACCGTGTGCACGGTTGCGTGGGCTGGAGGAGCTACACCGTGCGGAGGGGCGTCAGAGAAAACATCGTGGTGGGATGCGGATGACGGACGCGCCGTTTGGTTTAGGGCGTTGGGTGGTGGCGGAATCTTCAGTGGGCGCCGCCCGTGATAGTCGATGGAAGAGTCTGTTATTATTATTATTATTATTATTTTGTTTTTTTATTTTTTTTAACAGAAGCTGTAAATAAAGAAATTATTTTAAGGTCTGGAACTGTAAGCAGAAATATTTTTTATTTTAACCTGAAAAACAAATGTTAAAAGGATATTTTCTATTATTTTTATTTTATTTATAAATAAATTAGGACACGACCACAAAGACTTGGTCCCAAAATCAAAACGGAATGCGTGAGAGAAGATCCGGTGAAAAATGAGGATTGCATCCGAGTCTCCGGCCACCATATGTGGTCGGAATTGAGAGATTGCGTAAGGTAGAATGTAAACATGGAGAGATCGAGAAAATGAGATGAAAACTCTAGATTGATGGTGAATCAAACAATGATGAATTTTAGGATCTAGATAAAAAATGACAACGAATTAAAATGCAAAAAAGTAAGAAAGGTTAATCTTGATGAAAAAATAAGAAGAAAATGATGGATCTCACCTTTGGAGAGGAAAAGAACTTGATCATCTCGACGAAGACAGACTCGCTATCACCGGACGACTCGGAGGCTAGGCACCCTTCTATGATAAGAAGACTCTCAGAGATCGGGCTCCTCTCACCAAAGATTGATCAAGTTGAAAAGATGGAGATGGAGCCTTATTAATAGATAGAATGGGATTGACAATTGAATTTTTGAAATTTTGGATGAAGATAAGAGATAGGAGAGAAGAGCATTTGAAATGAGATAAAGTAGAAATATAAACATTTACAAAAATTAACTAATTTTATTGTATTTTCGTTACTTTATTTATTGGAAAATTAAATGCTAATTTTTTTATTTTTTTGTGATAGTTAGTTAAGAAAATTAACTATATACATATGCTATATACAAATATGACATTATCTACATGGGTAAATAAGTAAATTAGTTTTTCTGAATATTTTATTTTTAACAATTAGTAAAAATATTTATAAACATTTACAAGTACAATATGTACAAATAAATGGCAAAATTGCACAAACCACCCCAGAAAATTGACTTTTCAACTGTAACTTCAAAAATTATGAAATCATGGCCATTTTAAAGATAATTTAATTTAGAATACAATGGAAGTGAGTTTGGTTCAATCTGAGTTTATATGGATCCGGAATTAATATTTCAATTATCGCTTAATCATTTTTTTCCGGATGTGGTTACTTTTATTACATACATGATTTCATTGTGCAATTATTTTTATTATTTAGCCAACATTTTTATTTACAACTTTTATTTTGAAAATTATTTTTTTGAAGGTTAATTTATATACAAATAAAATAGTGTTAGATTTATACAAATATACTAATTAAGTTAAAAGTATATACAACACACATTTTTTGGATTTTCTGATTAAGGACCCTATCTCCCCCTACTCTATTCCTGGTGGACCAGGTCAAGTCTTGACCTTCTCGAAGTTCGGGTCAGCCTGTATCTATTACATATATATTATCTTCCTTTCTTTTCTTTATTTTTATTTTTCTTTCTTTATTTATTTATTTTAGGTTAAAATAATATACAAATATACAATATTTACACATACATGCAAGTTAGAAAGAATATGAAGTTAGTATTACGTATAGGTGTTTTATAAGGGAGTTTAAGCTAAAATAAATGAATAAAGATGATGAATCGCAAATTCATCATATATGCTCGCAGTTTTAATTGATTGGCATCCTCATGAGAGTGCATCCATATCTACTGTCGTACCCCCATGATTCAGCAGTTTGTGGGATCGCATAGTACAAGGCCAGAAATCATATCCTTCGATCAGAGATAGATACATGCGTGCCATCAAGGACAAATTTGATGATTTTGTGGTGACAGAGTCTATTTTGTGGAAGAGTGGTTGGTTTATTGTGCCCAACAATGAGAAGTTACGTAGAGACATCCTTGAAGAGGCACACAATTCATGATTATCTATTCATACTTGTAGCACAAAGATGTATCATGATATGCATCAACATTTCTGGTGGGACGGGATGAAGCGTGATATGATACATCATGTTAGCAAATGTTTGACTTGTTAGATGGTCAAGGGTGAGCAAAGGAGACCACAAAAGTTATTAGAGTCTCTCCCCGTACATAAGTGGAAGTGGGGGAGTATTTCTATGGATTTTATCACTAGATTGCATAGGACACCGGGGGCCATGATGCTATTTGGGTCGTTGTCGATAGGTTGACCAAGTCAGTCGATTTCATACCAATCAACATGACCTATACTCTATCTAGATTGGTCAGGTTATATATGAAGAGCATTATCATGCTTCATGGTATACCATGTGAGCTAGTGCCTGACTTGTACTCGAGGTTCACATTACAATACTGGAACCAGTTCATGTTAATATTGCGATTATAGTTGAAGATGAGTTCGACATACCATCCACAGACTAATGGAAAGAGTGAGCGCACCATTCAGACACTTGAGGATTTGCTATGTGCATGCACCCTTAAGTAGAAAGGGTCCCAGAAGGACAACATGTTATTGGTAGAATTTGAGTACAACAATAGCCATTATTCCAATATCAGCATGGTACCATTTGAACACCTATATGGGTGGAGATTCCTCTCACCTCTCAATTGTCATGAGGTAGGTGACCACGCTCTTTACTTTATGGATCTCTTGGAGGAGACTGAGAAGGTTGATGACCATGTGAGGCGAAGGCTTCTAATGGCATAGAGTTGCCAAAAGAGCTATGCAAACCATCATAGAAGAGACTTGGAGTTTCAGGTAATCTAATCCTCTTCTCTTAATCCATTTCAGTTATGAACTATAAATATTCAGCTTAATCTCTCAAACTAATGAAATCCCTAAAACTACATGTGGGAGATTGGGTGTTTCTTCGAGTATCTCCATGAAGGGAGTACAGAAATTTGGTGTTGGTGGCAACTTGGCGCCATGGTATGTTGGACCGTTTGAGATTATTGCTTGTGTGTGGAAAGTGTCCTACCGAGTAGCTCTTCTTCCACACCTATCAACTATATATGATGTATTTCATATATCCAACATGAGTAAGTACGTGCAAGATCCTCAACACATTATCAGCTATGAGAACCTTGATGTGGAACCTAACTTGACATACGAGGAGAGGTTAGTGCATATACTCGATAGTGTTATGAGGAAGTGTCGCATCAAAGATATTCCCTTAGTCAAGGTGATATCACATCAACATGGTGTCGAAGAGGAAATATGGGAGACCGAAGGAGACATGTGGGCATGATACCCGTAGCTCTTTTCGGGTAATTATCAAACAAGACAAATCAATTGTATATATTATAAAGGAATATGGATTATTTTTCCTTTGAGGTTTTTATGGGTTCAAAACCCTTTGAGGTTTTTCTTGCAAGATGAAACCCAAATATAATACATAGTGACGTAAAACTGAGGCTCGAGGATGAGACTACCTATGACATTTTTATATTTGTGACAATCGAATCCAAATAACCCAAATCCAACCTGATTAAGGATCTACATGATCAATTATTATTCAATTAATACTAAATAAATCTAGATTTATTCATACATGGCAGACCAAATTTCATTTGGATGCAAATGACCAAAAGTCGATAGCATTGTAATTCGTATCATCAGAAAAAGCTGCAATGCAAAATCCGAACCACAAAACAAAGTGAGTGTAGCATAAAATTTGATTCGATATAATAAGACCAACAAAATTGATCGTTCCTTAATTAGAGATCGTTCGTGAATCAAAAATGAATATCAAATTTCTGAATTCATCTCAGGTCAAAAGTATATGAATGTTATACTCATATTGATCGTCATTTAGAGGCAGTCGAAATAAGATATTATTCATGTGAATCGGAGATATCGGGTGCAAATGCGGATAACTTTGGCATTCTATATAAGCGAGAGAGAGAGAGAGAGATAGAGAGAGATAAGTGTTTTAAAAAACAATTCAAATTCAGCACAGCCAATGTTATTTCCTCTCCTCAACTTGGCCACACCTAACCCATTCCCTCTCCTTATTTATATTAACCTCTTCCCATTTCGCCCTAAATTACAAAAATCCCTAAGAATCTCTATCTCTCCATGAACATGAAGAAGCCCACTTCTCTCCAAAAATCCATCGAGAATCCATTGTACTACTGGAGCAGCTCCTTGCTGATGTTAATAGCAGCAGTTGTTGTTGCTTAATTCTTAGCGGGATGATGCTCTGAAGCAGTACTTGTCGTTGCTGCCCAAGTGAAGCTCCAACAATTCCTTCCCTTGCAGTAGCTGCCCAAGATCCCCCTGGAGCCTCCAAACAACCACTAGAGTTATTGCTCCATGTTCTTGGACTAGCCATCTGTTGCTTCTAAGGTTGTTGTTGGAGCCACCCAAGCAGCCATTTGCTTGCTACTTCTACTTCAAACAGAAGTTGGAAAGTCCCATTTCTTGGAGCTCCATGCATGCAAGTTTCCTCCAATTTGGAGACCCAAAAGAGATATATTCTCCAGCCCTCTTTGCTTCCACATATGTGTTTCTGCATGATTGATTCCCTTTTTGTTGGGAATTCTAGACTTTATTTCATGAAATAAACGTCTAAAATTACAAATTTTAGTTTTTATTTTAATCTTCTGCTCAAATTTCCAAATTTAAAAGTTGATTGCAATTTTTTACTACTCAAAATATTTGATTTGATATATATATATATATAGGAAAAAATGGGGCTGCCCCCGCCCCATTTTTCGGCGTTTTTTTATTTTTTTTGAAAAATAAAACCATGTATATTCATCCATATATCCCTCCTATATGCCATTCGAATTTCGTCAGAAACAGAGACTCCTACGGCCTCCATCTTGATGGCATCGACTTAAAAAAATCTTGTTACCATTAAAAAATTACTGTCCGGATGGATGCCGTAGGAGTCTCTGTTTCTGACGAAATTCGAATGGTATATAGGAGGGATATAGGGATGAATGTACATGGTGCTATTTTTCAAAAAAATAAAAAAAATTTCCCAAATAAGGCGGGGACAGCCATGTTGGTTGCCCCTAGGGGGCAGCCACATATGACCCATATATATGTGTGTGTGTGTGCGTGCGTGCGTGTGTGAAATTCAAAGCCTAAGTTGTTGCTCAAATTCTAGTTTAAAAATTTGAACTAAAATCTTATATTGTTTATAATATGAAATTGAATTCCTGACCTGCTGCTCAAATTTTAGTTTAAATTTTAATTAAAATCTACTATTGTTTATAATACAAAATTTAATGTTCAATATTGTTTAATTAAAAGCTATTGTTAAAATTTTAGTTTAAAATTTTGAATTAAAATCTACTAATGTTTATAATATGAAATTGAATGTCCAAGCTGCTGCTCAAAATTTAGTTTAAAATTTTGAATTAAAATCTTCTATTATTTATAATATGAAATTGAATGTCTAAGCTGCTGCTCAAATTTTAGTTTGAAAATTTTAATTAAAAACTTTTATTATTTATAATATGAAATTAAATGTCTATGCTGCTGCTCAAATTTTACTTTCAAATTTTGAATTAAAATATACCGCTATATATAATATGAAATTAAATGTCTGAGTGTTGATTAGTCTTGAATTACCCTCTTTTAATTTTCGTGAATAAATATGCGTGTGAAAATAATGATGTGTTGTTTCGTTGTACGCGGGTAATCGGAATCGATTAAGAAATAATATATTCAATACTAATTCAATTTATTCGAGTGATTTTATGTTTGTTTTACTTGGGAAAGTCCCAAGGTCGAACTCGAGGAGGCAAAGGAACAACCTAGATTAGTGTCTATGAAATTTCGTATGCAGTTTTCAAGGCAGAATATTTTTTGTATTTTTAATGCAATTTTGAGATGCAAATTAAAATGCGACCAATTTTAAGATTTAAAATGAAATTCTCAATTAAACAAAGTCCAAAAATTATGAAACTTGGTTCTGATGTTAATAATAATGAAATAAATGCTAAATCAAAAAATCCTAAATCCTAAAAAAGTTGAATTTAATAAAAATTAGTTATTGAAATACACAAAATGATTTTTATAAAACAAAATATGCATGAAAATGAAATACTTTTTAGGCACAATGTAAATCACATTAATTCTATTATCCATGAATGTTTGGCAAGTTTTAGAGTAATGGTTAACTATCTATGTATTTTTAAGCAAAGAATGGGTAAAATAAGCAATTTCCACGCAAATATCAATTATTTAGTAACCATAAAATAAATAAAATAACAAGCAAGCAATAATGTAAAGAATTAATTGAAGAAGACAATGCATATTTTTAATAAATAAAGTGATGCAATAAAGTTGATAACACATGCAAATGAACGAAAGGATATGTTTGCAGTAAAACAATATTTAAATAAAACAAGAAGAAAGTAGTGCAGGTAGAATAACCAGTCCCCAAAGGGGTATTTCTGTAAAATTTCCAAGGGACATATGCGCAGCACGTGCCCTTAGATGGCGAGGGTGGTTCTGAATAGGCAGACCTTCTGGGTGGTTTACAAAATGACCCAAGAGGTAACGTGCAATGCACATGACCCTTAAAGTGGTGGGGAGCGGCTGAGAATAAGGAGGAGCTCCAGGGGCTTTTACACAATTTCTTTAAATATCACCTGCACATCATGTGAGGTTCTTGAATCCAGCACCCCCTTGGCGAAGGAAGGGAGGAACATTGCTGGCAGAGTCGAGATGAAACCTCTAGTTGGCGTAGGTGTAGAGGTGGCATGAAGGAGTGGCAGATGGCAATGGAGCTTCGTTGGATGGTCTATATGGGATACCCAAGGTGGTTGGGATGACGAAGAAGGGTCTCCTATTGGAGGAAAAGGGCGTAGGATCGGTGGATTGTGGGCAAATCTTGAGCGCACAGCCCTGCCTCTGGTGGTGCTGAAGAGGAGGTGGAGGGGATTAGCTCGACAGATAGAGCTCTTGGTGGGTATTGCTCGGAGGCAATGTCGAGGTGAACTGGAGGAGCAAACGTGGAGAGGCTTGAAGGTCGAAGTGTGGAGGATGGATGCAATGCTTTACTAGTCAAAGGCGGTGTGGTGGAGCATGGTATGATGAGATGAAGGGTGGAGCGATTGTGAACGAGTAGAGGAGGGGCGAAGAATACGAGAGAGCTGAAGAGATGACTAGTAGAGGGTTTAGTGTACCTGGAGGCATGGCTCTACGGATGTAGGAGGTAAGAGCAGAGCGAGCTTCATCGGAAATGAAGCTGCAATGATCAGGGGAATACCAGATCTCGCCTAGCATGGAGGGCTCACCGGACTAGGTGTTGTCACCACCTCAAAGATGAAGGTCTCCCTCTTTAGCTATAATGCAGCATATGGGTTCCAAGGAGGGGTGACGGTGTGAATTTATAGAAGAAGGCAGGGGGGATCTGATGTGGATTTCTATCAGGTACAATAGGAAGGTGGAGGTCGGTGTGATTGGGCGGAGATGGAGATGGCCTACGATACCAAATTTGGAAGTCTGTGCGAGATGCATGGAGGATCCAAAGATGGATTAAATTGGTGATTGGGATTGGATGGGGTCTGCAGGAGGATCTGACTAGAAGGGGAGATTGGAAATTGTGGTGGTGTGACATGGCTGGATTTGGAGATTGGAGCGATGGTGAAAATCACATAGAAGGAGGGGTGGTTGTCTCTGATGGAAAAGGAAAGGGATCAAAGGAAGGGGATGTAAAGGGGTCGTTTGATCGGCCGAGATCGGACACCCCTGATGCAACCATGTGGCATTATTATTTTTAATTTCTAAATTTTTAATTAATTAATTTTTTATTTTTAATAAAATAAAGGAAAACTAAATACTAAATTTGAGTGACACATGATAGCTTCCGAGGCTGCCACGTGTCACCACTAGAAAATTCAAAAGTAAAAATACAAAGAAAAATCAGAAATAAATAACAAACGACCTCGGATTAAAAAATTTTCTTCACTAAAATTGCTTGTCTCAATAAGATCTACAATTTTCTTGAAGAGAACAACATAAAATTCAAACATTTACATAAAGTTATATTTTGGGGTATTCTATGTGCATAAGATACCTTGATTTTTTAGTTTTGTAATTTTTAATCTATTAAATAAGATGAAAATTCGGAAAAAAATAAGATATATATTTACACATTACTCTAATTTTTTGTAGTTTTATTAATTAGGAAATGAAGAAATAAAATACAAAAAGCACAACTTTTGTATAGATTATTAGTGAAGACTCAGACTCAGTTAGTTTCTTTGATTTCAAGCTCATTTTGGATTTTGATTTTTGCACGTTTTTTAAAAAAACTTTTATCAAAGAAAATAAATGAAAAGTAAATTAAATAAAATGATTTAATTATATACATAAAATAATAGGTCAAAAATTATTAGAATACGCAATGTACAAAAGAGACCCAAAACCCAACTTTCACATATGAGCTTCCATTCACTTAAACTTGATCTTGTTTTGAAGGTAATTGAATGTACATTAGTTCAAAAGTGAGTAGGATCAAATCAAACACTGTATGAGGATGATATCAACATTTTAGTCTATTTGTCCTGAAATTAGGGTTTGAGTTTCAGGTCTACTTATTTATGTTAGTGGTTTTTTGTATTTTTAATTTATTCTTGTTAGTCATATGTACACAATGGAAGTAGTTTCAGGTGGTTTGGATTTAGCATGAATTAGTTAAAAATCAAGGAAGTTAGCCTATTTTATAGGTTAAATGGGTTGGAATTCTTGGCTTTTTATTTTATGCAATTCTGCATGATAAATGCCATTATTATTTACATATGCATGGATGCTAATTATGCAATATAAGTGAAGAAATGCCAATGAATTTTGGGTATTTGAGATTAATTAGTCACTTTTAGAGTTATGAATCTGAGATTCATCAGCTACTGCTCAATTTTTAGTTTAAAATTTTGAATTAAAATTGACTACTATTTATAATATGAAATTAATTGTATGAGCTGCTTCTCAAATGTTTTAAAATTTCAAATTAAAATATGCTATTATTTATAATTTGAAATTGAATGTATGAGTTACTGCTTAAATTTTAGTTTAAAATTTTGAATTAAGATCAACTATTGTTTTAAAAAATGAATTGGAGGTTTTGCAGGAATTGTTCTCCATAATCAAACCAATTAATTGTCTCCAGAAATCCATGTTTTTTAAAATTTAATCATTTAGGGAGTTAGCATGTAATTATACCTAAAATAAAATCAATTAGTAGTCCAAGCCTTGTAACTTTGAAGAAGATATATGAAATACAAATATTAATACTAATACCTTCTCTTTGAAGCCAGCAATAGTTTACTTATACGAAGCCATTACCCAATGAAAATAGTAATAAAAGAGTAAGGTACCAATTTCTGAAAGAAGCATCTAAGACATGATTACACCATCTAAGATAATATGTGATCAATGACTGAAAATCTTAATGAAATAATCCTTCAAGTATAAACCATTGATTGTAGATCACTAGTAAATATGTCATTGACCAGATACCTAGATCTACCAAGTGAATTATAGAAGAGATTACGAACAAATGAGTAATCAAGTAAGTGAGTATGATGGTGAATCAATGATGGTAATTAATTGTGTCGGTCATGGTGAACCTTACACCTGACTATGCGAGAGTATGGTGACCCTTTACTGGGCATGAGATAGGAAGACTAGTTAGGGCAGTGGTTGCCTTGTGTGCGGGTCTAGGATCCCAGACTTTTCATATCTTTTCACAGTTTTCTTCCTCGTTGGGATACACAAGTTACTTTTTATTAATTCTGCTAAAGTGACTCAATACAGAGAGTCTCTCTCATCTAACTTAGAGGTGTGGTTTTAGAATGCACCTAACCCTCTCCTTGACTACACTTACAATGTAAGGGTGAGACAGAAGGGTCTCTTCGGGGGCTTCCTCACCTCTTGAGTTTGGTTACAGTTGAGCTTGGTTACTTTTGAGTTTTGTTACAGTTGAGTTTGGTTACTTTTGAGTTTGGTTACTGTTGAGTTTGTATTGTTCTTGATGTTTTTTACGGTTTCTGCAGTGGATCTTGCAAGGAAAAGATCTTAATACATAAATCATGAGAATAAGAGTTACTTCGATGGTGGTTAGATGAAGGTAGTTGATGTGTGTTGGAAATGCGAGCCCACGGCGAGCCATTATGCAATAAATGTTATTGCAATTCACTCCTTAATCTGAAATGAAGAATACATAATTTGCATAATAGGTCCCTTAGTACAATTAGGGTTATGTACCATGGCCATCTTGATGATCATACAGCTGTTGATTCAATTATTGAATCATAGAGGCTGGTGCTTAAATGAATATCTAAAGAGTTAGATTGAGGACTCATCAAGCACCGTCAGATGATTGTTAAGAGATGATCTCCAGCCTGAGTAGGAGATGGCAATCCTTATCTCTGAAGGCTGATATCTGACCGACCTCTTGATGCAGGTCCTCTGCATAGGAATAGAGATTCGGAGGTGTCAGATTAGTTAGGTCAAAGAGTTGACTTAACGAGATCGAGATAACCAAAGTCCTATATCGTATGCTGTCATGATATAGGCACACATCCTCTGACCGGAGACAGATGTGTTACTATATGTCTGAGTATGTACATTTGGCAGACCAATAGGTTGATGACCTAATCAAGGTCTATACACCGGCGCGCTGGTGTGCATATAAGGGCATATGAGTAATACGATCTCTCAAAGGGATCATACAGGTTCAGTTACTGAACCGGAAGACATGAGCTCACTCATGAGATATTGGGAAGAATCAAATTCCGTGCGCACGGTCGTCTCGCTTTGGAAGCTTGACTGAATTTGTAGGTTTGATATATACTTTTGGAAAGTATATGATCAAGACCTAGGTATGATATATGCTTTTGGAAAGTATATGATCGATACCGACTCCCAATGATCGAATGAGATACTTACTGATAAAACCATGAAGTAGACAGTATAAAGTTGATCCAATACTTCGGGTTTAGTCTGAGTCTTCCAGTATGCAGGATGTACAGGTATTGGGAATACCTGAGGGTGATGTGATCATAAACGATTGTATAACCATGACGCTTCCATTCCTAGGGAGTGATGAAACGGGTCTGGATTTTAGTGACTCCTCTCAGTAGAGAAGTGATCTGATCTTGGTCCAAGTGTTGGACATTGATCTGAATGTGATTCAGATACAATGAGAAGATTAGATTTACGGTCTTGATCTAATCAAGCATCTATGGGAGGCCCGCGATCTGGATTTGAGATACAATCTCAATATCCATGTCACTATACGTTGAACAATACAATCGCCCTGTCCTTATCTCCAAGTATCTGCGGAGAAAGTGCATTATCCTTGAAGGAGTTCATGGATAATTCTATTGTTGATATATGTACCCGAGCATTGAGAAAATGGATAATTGAATGTGATTTAATTATCATGAGTAATATGAATTTGATTCATAGTATAAAGAGAGTTATCTTAGATAATTAAATGAGATTTAATTATCAAAGATGTAAATAATGTGAATGTGATTCATATTATTTGGACACAAGAGAATAGAGATCCAAGATGATTAAATATGATTTAATTATCATGGATATGAATAATGTGGATAGCAATATCCATATTAGTCATATATATTATAAATGTGATTTATAATATATAAGAGAGAGCTATTTGTAATTTACATTTGTTAATTAAATGTTAATGTGAATTGGATTCACATTGGACATTAAATTGAAAATGTAATTTACATTTTGTTTTGGGTTGTGAATGTGATTCACAATTTTTCAATGGCATGATTGCAATGTTCACAAAATAAATTGGATTTATTTTTTGTGAAATAATTTGCAACAAAAAGTTGTTGCAAATAATGGAGATTACATAAAAGGTGAAATAGCCACCTTCCTAATGGAGGAGGGTGGACGGCCACCACTCCCATTAGGAAAGGGAGGCCGTCCCCCCTCTCCACATGGAAGGAGGCTTTCTCTCCTTTCATTATCTCCATGTATTGATGATTTAATTTTGTAATTAAATTGTGTTGATTTATCAACATATATTTAATTTAAATTAAATTAATTGTTGTTGTGTTTTTAGCAACAAATCATGACCATTGAAAGAAACACAAATTGATGTGGACCATTGGATTTGTGTTGACACATGGATTGAGATCCATGGATCCCAAAACCCTATAAAAGGAGAGTCACCCCATTGCTCTTCTTTACACACAAGTGGAGGCAACAAATCTCTCTCTCTCTCTCTCTCATTCTCTCTACACGTCCTCTCTCTTTCTCTCTCATGTGGCCGTCCACCATGGATGCCCTAGAGAGGTTCTCCATCGCCGCGGCATCGTCGTTATGCTGCCCGATGGTTTGCTCGTGGATCTCCGTCTCCTTCGGTGCGCCCCGCTCGTGAAGAAGACATCGGATCTCGTGTGTCGAGATCAGGAGATCCATCGCTTGGATCATCAACATGGATTGCGAGAAGCACGCGGTTCATCCCCGCGCTCGCAAGCGTCTCCTCCGTCGGATCGGACTTGAGACAGGAGGTCTTTTTGTTTAGAGACTCGATCGCAACCACGCTTCAAGAGGTAAACCTAATACTTGTTGTGGTTTAGACGAAACGATCCGAGAAGTGTTCTTGGATCATGTGGTTTCGTCGCAAGAAAAATTTTTTAATTTCCGCTGCATAGAACAACTAGTGCGACTAGTCGTTCTTCGTCGTATTCGATGCGACGCTCACGCTTCCGTGATGCGCTTGAGGATCTAACCATATCCTTCAAGTGGTATCAGAGCCTTAGGTCGGTGGTTTTGGATACGATCCATAAACCGAGGACGACTTGGGTTCATTAGGGTTTGCGAAAGTTTTCTTGCATTTCATTTTCGCATCTCTGTTTTGATATTATTTTCGGCACTGTTTAAATTGTTTAAACACGAAAATAATATTTAGATTTTATTCCCCATTAAATAAGGAAACCGTAGGATCTGAGTTTGCGTGATTTCGATTCCGTTTGCTCTAGATATGCTCATTTTAGTGAACATGTATCCACTGTTTCGGGGACTGCGGATCATGACGTAATTAAGATGTTAATTGCGGATTTGAAACGCCTTGAAATGCGTGCAAATCACTTGGGTTCTGTTGTAAATCAAGTTAGCAAACTTTAGAAATTTACTTTGCTTAATTTGGATTTAATTGATTGAGATATGGTATTTTTAGTAAGTGAGGGTCACTGCTGAAAATACTTTCCTAATCAAGAACCTAATGATTGTTATTTAATTAATTAGTGAAATTAAATTGTTTAATTTCCTGGAATAATTATGCATAAATATTTGTGAAATATTTAATGATAATTATGCCCTTAAATGACTTTGCCCTAACCAACAAATGATTAGATGTGATCTAGATCAAGATTGGTTACATGATCTACATGATCAACATTCCAACAAACATGTTGCTTGAATAGGACTTGGGATTTGTTTAGCAAATCTCATTATAATGTTAATCAAAAAATGTTTTGATTATTACTATATGGTACAATTTCGGTTGAAGAACCGATGATCATCTCAAGTACAAATTAATCAATTTGGCATTATCCTTTCCCGAGGCGGATATGGTGCCTAGTCGGAGAGCATTGGGGTTGCGGGTTGCAACGTATGTGGTCCGTCCCACTCTCGTCGGTACAAGCCATGACAGCGGGTAGGGCCCGGGATAATGTCCGAGGGATTAAGATGTATTTTTCTAATTATTAAAATTTGAAATAATACGTATTTGAGATAATACCATTATTCAAGTAACTATTAAAATGTTTGTTGGATCATTAATTTAATATGATTAGATTAATTGGAATCCAATTAAGATTGAAATACTCTAATATTATTAGAGTTAATAATTCCCTTGGAAGAATTAATCATAATGAATATGATTCATAATGATTAATTAGAATTTGAATATGATATGGAGGATCACATAAGTGACATCCATGGTCTCCCGTCAAGGCGAAGGGTTCCGTCGCCAGATATTGTATGTAGGAGACGCATGTCCGAAGTGACAGCTCCTGCATACGATCCATTTGGATCGGGCTCTTCGCTTCTCGAAAGAGTAAGGACGTATGCGTAGTGACCCCAATATCGGGTCCTCATATTAATTGGGCGATATTGGATTGCGCATAGCGAGTTGTATTCCTGTTGACGGTTGGTTCAATTAATGACGGGTCAACATTTCCTTAGGGGTGGTGGGCCCGGGTGTTAAAGACCGAATTGGGAGATGCAAGTTGGACTTGCAAGGCGGAATGTGTTCCCGCTTCTTTTTATCCGAGTTGTAGGTTCTCATATTATTGGGATGCAACAAAGATAAGGAAGGAGATCCCAGATCTTGTTGAGATATAATGGTAAGTATATCTCTTACATTGAAAGTAATTAAGGGAATGAACTTTCAGTGTTGACAAGACAAGACAACTTTGATATAAAAATCCTAAATCAAAGTAAAATATATATATATTTATATATTTATGCAAATTTCTTATTTCAGATAATCCTTCATTAAAACCCACTCAATGATATACTCAATAATAACCAGTAAAATATCATGGATTGGACTCATGATCCAGATATTGTACTTGCAATTGGACACATAATGTATGTGGTTGCAATGTGCAAGTTTCCTCATAATATTGAGGAATGACAATTAAATAGATAATAGGACTACAACCCTAGGGTTTGTGTGTCTCTATAGTCTTGATCTCTCATCGGATGTACTTTGGAAGTGACCTGTCGATGATGATCATAATTGTCAAATAATCCTTATAAAATTAATGAAGATATTCTGGCATACATATGTGCTCTTGACATTTAACATGAATGAGATGGTTCACTGCATCATGCAGAATGGTGGCTCTATAAGAGATGATGTATTCAAATTGTTTGAGTACCTACCTTAACCTATGTTTTAAGAGTTTAGATGGATGTAGATGATGAGTGTCATCATTCTACTATATATACTCTGATCATTCATGAAGCTTCATAATATTCATATTGTATGAATTTAATGAAGCATGTATAAATGTTGAAATGCTCTTACATAAGAGATCCTTAGTCTTAAGCAATGGTTGCTTATAGATAAGGGAGCGCAGTGGAAGCATGGGTTGGACCCGAGTAAGAAGTATGGTCAAAGAGTTGACTATACATCTATGACTTCCATATGTCATCCGAAGAGTTGGATGAATGCCAATACTGCAATAAGTTGATGTGTTGATAGAATGACTATCAAGTCTATCTAGAATCCTTAGAGAAGGACTCGGATGGAGCATCTGATTAATCTACATAAATCATTGATAAGATAAAGTCAAATAATTGTATCTCAATCTTCTGATGACATTTGCAATAGGTTGCATATGTTTTAGAAGACTGGAAAATTTGATCTTAAAGGTTTATAGTTATCCACATGGATATTGATGCAATTGTTGCAACAATCTCTGTTGGATTGATAGACTTGTTAATTTCAGTGGGAGAGTCCTTAGTCTTAGAGAATGTCTCTATGACCTAGATATAAGAATACACTCATTGTTTGTTTCTAAATGTTAGAAATGAACATGAATCTGAGATAGAACTATCATAAAGAGTTATGATGTATATATTTCAGATAGTAATCTAATAATCTAGTGGACTTCAGTAAATTAGAAAATTAATGAATGGTTCATTAACATTTCTAAATACTGAAATTAAACCTTAAGATCAATAGGAGGATGAAGATCATTTGACAATGATCTAGCATCAAGCCTTGGACATTTGTCTATTGATTTGATCAATAGACTAGTAAGAGATGAAACTTTAGAATGTCTAAAATTTCAAAACTTACATACTTATGAATATTGTATTCAAAGAAAAATGTCCAATACACCCTTCTTAAAGAAAGGTGTAAGATGCCAAGGTATTCAAATCTCTCATGCATATTGATGTATGTAGATCATCTATATCATAGTAAACATTACGGATATGTGATATCTGTTGTTGATTATGTATGATATGAGATTTCTTCTTTTCACCTAAGAAACCTTTGAAATGTTCAAAGATTTCATA